>CM054821.1:18421089-19021089 GCA_028984105.1 Lavandula angustifolia | reverse complement strand
TTTTACTACAAGGGGTGATTCCTCATATTTGTTTATTAAAAAAGTCAATTTGCCTATGAAAGTTAGTACTCTTGATTGACTGGCATTCAAGTTTAAATCTAAATAAATGAAAACAAATTATGTTCTACTAAACTACGGTTGATGAGTTACTTTTTGCAGTCCGAGTAAAATGAATGTAGCTCACACATATGCTTCATGCTGGTTGCCTCGACTCTGCAGTGCTTCAGCTTTTGAAGTCTCCGCGTACAATAAATAGAGCAGCTACGATGACGATGTAACCTACTGTTGGAAATTTGGTTTTGACTAATTAATATTTTAGTCTAATCATGATTAAATTGTTGTGACCACGTTCGCATTCTCTTAACCGAATTTCGGTGAGTGAGAAATATGCGTTTTAAGTTGGTTACTTGTGGGAGCATTTTCGTAATTGGATGTAATTACTGCCAGACTATCTGACCCATTACTTGGATCGTGTCTGGGTAAGTAGACTCGTGTGACTAGGGGTGTCGATCGGGACGGGATCGGGAATTCCGATACCGAAGTTCGGGATCCCGATCCCGAAAACATCACATTTTGTATCCCAATACCGATCCCGAATCGGTATTTGGTATTCAGGATTTGGGACGGGATTTTCGGTATTGGGATTCGGGATTACCGAAAATCCCGTAATTAAAAAAAAAACCAATTATTTGTTTCATAGCCATATTAGATATAACCTGATTCAAGTACCAAAGAAGGTTGTTTGTTTGATTAGTTATTGCGCCAACCTCCTCTTTCTTTGAAAATGATGAATAGGAACTTACTTCCGAAGACACAATATGAGTGCCGTACTTGTCATCCCAGTACATAAATAAATAAATAAATAAATAAAAAGAAACAAGATTCGAATAGTGAACCGTGAGTATTTTCTGTTAATTACAATAAATTTCAACATTGGCACAAAATTATGCTCCACAAAAGTGATTAGCAAGCCTCATAGTCATATCCCATGATTCCCATCAGCAAATTGATGATTTTGGGTGTTTTGAAGAAATTAACAACCAACACCAAACCCTACACCAAAAGAAAATGAAGGTTTTGAAAAACCAACCTTAGGTGGCGCGTCGGGCCGCCGCCGGCGACGGCCGACGAAGAACAGGCGAGACGGCGGTCGGCGGGTGCGGCGCGGGATCGGCCTTGCCGAGTTGCTGCTGGTCAGTGGTCTCCCGTCTCAGTATGAGTGCGAATGTGCGATTTCAATTACTCTGTTACACTTACATAGTCAATAGCAATAAAGAATTAAAGATAAAGTAAATCATTTGTTTTTAATTTCGGTATTTTGGTATATACCGATTCGGTATCGGTATATACCGAATCCCAATTCGCTGGCTAATTCAATACCGTCACCGATCCCAAATACCGATAAACGGTATTTTGGGATCCCAATCCCATTTTTTTTGGGACGGGATTCGGGATATCCCGAATCCCGATCCCGTTTAGACACCCCTACGTGTGACTGTTGAGCTGCCTGTGAGTTGTTGGCACTTCAAGGGTTTTGATGACCTAGAAGCATCCAATGGATAACTTGAAAGGTCTCAAGTGATGGCTCTTAATGAGCAAGTAGTGTAGTGGATCTTTAATGCCTTTAATCCCTTGACATGGTGGATTTTGCTTATATGTATAGATGCATCTTACAAAGCATTAGATAGAGATATGATACATTGTTAGTTTACAAATACACAAGTTTACGAAAATCACAAAGCATTTCATTTGCATCTATAGTCTAGTTCTGTATCTGCCCAGTTCGTACCTTGGTTCAGTTCGTCGGAGCCTTTCCAGTTTGCGGTGCTGCTACCGGGAAGGAGGAAAGGCGTTTTATCTTTAGGGACAGATTGCCAATCCGTGAGCACTAGCCGGGGAAATACTGTCTTGCGGAAAGAGGAAACTCGACTTGACTTTTGTTTGTCCAATTTGTCGCTTGATACTCAGGAGAATCATCAACTCGGACGTTCTGCCCAGAATACCAGAAAGTTGTCTGCCCTATTGGATACAAAATCGGTTGTAATCTAGTATCTCAATTTCTATTGTATTTTCAATTACTTTTTATTATTTTGTACGCATTTCCAAGGTTCGGCTATATTTATAACCAACAGTTGCAAGACAGTATTTTGACCTACTATAGCTTTGGAAATGGCGTCCAACACTGGTTCAACCTCCAACAACCAATCTGGTGGGGCAAGGGTCTTACCGGGTTCTGCCCAAGCTGAAAAACCATTCAAGTTTGTTGGTCTTGACTTTAGGACTTGGCAATTAAAGATGATGTTCTACCTGACTACTCTTGGCCTGGCGAAATATGTCAAAGAGCAGGCTCCAGTCATTGCTGCTAATGAGAATGATGAGAACAAGAAGAATGCATATGAACAATGGCGTCATGAAGACTTCCTGTGCAAGAACTATATCTTGAACAGTCTGGAAGATGTCATGTATTCTGTCTACGCAGATACAAACAACTCCAAGGATCTGTGGGAACTTCTTGAAAAAAAAGTACAAAACTGAAGACGCTGGAACAAAGAAATTTGTTGTGGCCAGGTATCTGGCTTACCAGATGCAAGATGGTCGTTCTATCATGGAACAAGTGCAAGAGTTTTAACTCGTTGTGCACTCTGTTCATGCAGAAGGGATGAATATTCCCAATGCCTTCACTGTTGCGTCAGTGATTGAGAAGTTGCCTCCTTCGTGGAAGGACTTCAAGAGTTACACGAAGCATAAGCAGAAGGAAATGACTCTTGAGGATCTGATTGTCAAACTCAGGATTGAGGAAGACAATAGAAAAGCCGATCCAAGACCGAGGGTCTCGATCGATGAAAATGCTAACTTACTGGAACGTAGTGGTCCAAGCAAGAGAAAGTGCCCTGGCCAGTCTGCCAAAGGCAAGAAGGCCGTGAAAGGGAAGTTTAATGGAGAATGCTACAACTGTGGCAAACATGGCCACATGGCAAGCCAATGCAGAAAGCCCAAGAAGAAGAAAGCTCCCCAACATGCTCATGTTGCTGAACATGATGAGTTGAATGATGATCTGGCATGTGTTGTGTTAGAAATAAATCATGTTGAAACCCCTAAAGAGTGGTTTGTAGACACAGGTGCTACTTGTCACGTCTGCCTGGACAAGGGTACGTTCTCTGTCTACAATGTTGTTGAAGGCAGAAAGTTGCATATGGGCAATAAGGCTTCATCTGAAGTGGCTGGAATCGGAACTGTGGTTCTGAAGTTATCCTCTGGGAAGGAGCTAACACTGAAGGATGTGCTGCATGTCCCAGACATCCGCAAGAACTTAGTCTCGGGCTATCTTCTTGTAAAGAATGGTTTTAAGCTTGTCTTTGAGTCTGATAAGTTTATACTTACCAAGTCTGGAAAGTTCCTAGGCAGAGGTTATGTTGCTGATGGACTTTTCAAAATGAATGTAATGGTTGTGCGCCAAGCACATATGGATAATAATGTTTTTACTTCTTCTTATTTGGTTGAGTGCTCTGATCTATGGCATGTTAGATTGGGACACGCTAATCTAAATGCTATAAAACGATTAGTAAACTTGGATTTACTAAAGTTGAAAGAGGTAGACACACGTAAGAAGTGTGAAATCTGTGTTGAGGCCAAACTGGCCAAGTTGCCATTTCACTCTGTTGAAAGAAGCATAGAACCTCTAGAGTTGATCTACACAGATGTGTGTGATTTGAAATTTGTGCAAACTAGAAGAGGGAAAAAGTATTTCATTACTTTTATCGATGACTGCACAAAGTACTGTTATCTTTATCTCTTAAGGAGTAAAGACGAAGCTATTGAAGCGTTTAAGAACTTCAAAGCTGAGGCTAAAAATCAGCTAAGTACCCGAATTAAAGCAATTCGAAGTGATTGAGGTGGTGAATATGTAGCGTCGTTTGAGGAGCTACGTGCCCAGGCAGGCATAATACATCAAACGACGGCGCCATACTCGCCTCAATCAAACGGTATTGTTGAACGCAAGAACCGTACTCTGAAAGAGATGATGAACGCTATGTTGATAAGTTCAGGTCTGCCCCAGAACATGTGGGGGGAAGTTGTCTTGACAGCTAACTATATTCTGAACAAAATTCCACTTAAGGGTAAGGATGTGACCCCTTACGAATTGTGGAAAGGACGTAAACCGTCATATAAATACCTCAAAGTGTGGGGGTGTCTGGCCAAGGTTGAAGTGCCTTGTCCAAGACAAGTTAAGATCGGTCCCAGAACAATTGAATGTATCTTTATAGGATATGCACTTAATAGTAGTGCTTATCGTTTCCTAATTCATAAGTCGGAGATACCCAATGTGAATGTAGGAATGACGATAGAGTCAAGGAATGCAATATTCTTTGAAAATGTTTATCCATGCAAGAGCCCGGATAGGGCAGAAGGAAGTTCTGAGAAGAGAACTCATGATGATGCTACCAGTTCTCATCGGACAGATGATGTTGAACTGAGACGTAGCAAGAGAGCTAGAACGGCTAAGACGTTTGGACCAGATTTCATCACCTATATGTTAGATGATGAACCAAAGTCTATAGCAGAAGCTCTGTCCCGGCCCAGATTAATCGCGTTACGGAAGGAAGCTATCAATAGTGAGATTGACTCCATCATGCAGAATCATACATGGGAGTTAACTGATCTCCCAAGAGGTTGTAAGCCCTTAGGATGCAAGTGGATCCTTAAAAGAAAGTTCAAAGCTGATGGTACTATTGATAAGTACAAAGCTCGCCTAGTAGCCAAGGGCTTTATGCAGAGAGAGGAAGATGACTTCTTCGATACCTACTCACCTGTGAATAGGATCACGTCTATTCGAGTGCTTCTCTCGATTGCTGTGTTGCACAATCTTGAGATTCATCAAATGGATGTGAAGACTGCCTTCCTAAATGGTGAGCTAGAGGAAGAGATTTACATGGACCAACCCGAAGGGTTTGTGGCACCTGGGCAGAAGAGCAAGGTGTGCAGACTGGTTCGGTCGTTGTATGGTCTAAAGCAAGCGACAAAGCAATGGCATGTGAAGTTTGATAACACGATGTTATCAAATGGTTTCAAAATCAATGAGTGTGACAAGTGCGTTTACGTTAAAGGCACTGCTAATGCATTTGTCATAGTCTGCCTTTATGAAGATGATATGCTGATAATGGGCAGTAGTCGTCAACTCATTGTTGATACGAAACGTATGTTGAAGAGAAACTTCGATATGAAAGATATGGGTTTAGCTGATGTGATTCCTGGAATCAAATTTGTGCAGAAGGTTAATGGAATTGTCTTGACACAATCTCATTACATTGAGAAGATGCTCAAGAAGTTCAATGCCTATGATAAGATGCCAGCTAAAACGCCATTAGAGCTCAACATGCATCTGTGCAGGCACAGAGGTGAACCTGTTGCACAAGAGGAGTATGCAAAGATAATTGGATGCTTGATGTACATCAGTAACTGTACGCGTCCTAATCTTGCCTGCCCAGTTAACAAGTTGAGCGGGTACACGAGCAATCCAAGCAGAGAACATTGGACTGCTCTAGTACGAGTGTTGAGATATTTAAAGTATACTCTCAACTTGGGGCTGAGATACACTAGATATCCACCGTCTTGGAAGGGTACAAAGGATGCAACCTGGATATCGGATACGAAAGACTCATTCTCAACTAGTGGTTATGTTTTCACTATTGGGGGTGGAGCAGTGTCGTGGAAGTCCACGAAGCAAACGTGTATAGCCCGGTCCACCATGGAATCTGAGCTTATAGCTCTGGACAAAGCTGGTGAAGAAGCCGAGTGGCTTCGTCACTTTCTTGAGGATATTCCATGTTGGTAGAAGCCAGTGTCTACTGTCATGATTAATTGCGACAGTCAAGCTGCTATAGGCAGGGCACTGAATGACATGTACAATGGTAAGTCAAGACACATACGTCGTCGACATAATACCATAAGATATTTGATCTCAAGTGGGATTATCTCTGTTGGTTATGTCAAGTCAGAGGATAATCTAGCTGATCCGCTAACCAAAGGGTTAAATAGAGATCGAATGAATAAGTTGCTAGAGGGAATGAGATTAAAAATCCACAACTAGAATAATTATAGTGGTAACCCAACCATGATGACTGGAGATCCCAGAAACTTGGTTCAATGGGACAACTAAGCTACAAGAGTTCGCAGAGCAACACTTGGAAGATTATATCTTCACCCATTCCTTTAAAAAGCAAGTTAAGTGTTGAAACCTGTCATTGTGGTGAGGTTAAGTCTTATGACTTTTAATGATTCCTGGGCAGATAAGTATGGCAGGATACTTGGAAAGGAATCACCTATATAAGTGAGAAGTGTGGCCGCTTCATAGAGGGCACTTATGAATCCAAAGATGTGTCCAAGGCCGAAATGGATACAAACGTGAGAACGAACAAGGTTGAGATAGTATTGTGTTGATACTATTGTCTTGGTGCACACTAAGGAGGAATGGTTCAAGGCATCATATCCACTAGTCCGCCGGTGTACCCGATAGTTTTGACAAGGGAAGGTTAGAAGCCAAAAGCTACCTATCCTGCTGCAATGCTATTTCTTTCGATCTGGGTATTTAGTTTGCATACATGCATGCACAATTTCCACTCATGTGGGGGATTGTTGGAAATTTGGTTTTGACTAATTAATATTTTAGTCTAACCATGATTAAATTGTTGTGACCACGTTTGTATTCTCAAAACCGAATTTCGGTGAGTAAGAAATGTGCGTTTTAAGTTGGTCACTTGTGGGGGCATTTTCATAATTGGATGCAATTACTGTCAGACTGTCTGACCCATTACTTGGATCGTGTCTGGGCAAGTAGACTCGTGTGACTGTTGAGCTGCCTGCGACTAGTATGCGCTTTCTAGCCGTTGTAATATAATTTTTCTCCTCAACTGAAAGCAGTGTCAAGGGTTTTGATGACCTAGAAGCATCCAATGGAGAACTTGAAAGATCTCAAGTGATGGCTCTTAATGAACAAGTAGTGGAGTGGATCTTTAATGCCTTTAATCCCTTGACATGGTGGATTTTGCTTATATATATATTTGCATCTTACAAAGCAATAGATAGAGATATGATACATTGTTAGTTTACAAATACACAAGTTTACGAAAATCACAAAGCATTTCATTTGCATCTATAGTCTAGTTCTGTGTTTGCCCAGTTTGTACCTTGGTTCAGTTCGCCGGAGTCTTTCCAGTTTGCGGTGCTGCTACCGGGAAGGAGGAAAGTCGTTTTATCTTTGGGGACAGATTGCCAATACGTGAGCACTAGCCGGGGCAATACTGTCTTGCGGAAAGAGGAAACTCGACTCGACTTTTGTTTGTCCAATTTGTCGCTTGATACTCAGGAGAATCATCAACCCGGACGTTCTGCCCAGAATACCAGAAAGTTGTCTGCCCTATTGGATACAAAATCGGTTGTAATCTAGTATCTCAATTTCTATTATATTTTCAATTACTTTTTATTATTTTGTACGCATTTCAAAGGTTCGGCTATATTTATAACCAACATCTATCACCCTGTAATGTTCCATCACAAGCAGCAACGAGTTGAATACTGATATAAACAACGGCCCTCTTGCAAGAAGCGTATTATTCACAACTCCGGACCCCAAAATATCCTTTCAATTTTACTAAAATTCAGAAAATTTTCTCAAAGTAAAATGATGTAAAACTTACAGAAACGGCTATTGTGAGGGACCTTATGTCCCATCCCATCAGCCACTCGCATCGGTCGTCGTACTCATCCCTCTCCGTACACAGAGCAAAGACAAGGCCTTGGATCGAAGCCCACGCTGTCATCATCGCTGCGACAGTGTAGGGGCATGGGTACACCTCGGCTGCTTTAGCCTGAAATATCACATAAACTGAGTAGGAAAGGCAACTGGAAATTGATAAAAACTCGTCCCACAAATACATCATGGCCGCTTTGACTCGGGGTTGGCCCATCTGCACCATGTATCTTAGCAAGTAGGTTTATGTGACTTCTCCATGCATGCAACCAGGGCGGATTCAGGATCTATTGTTAGGGGGGGCGAAATTTACGGGGATGAGTTGTATTTATCCGGGAGTTCGGGGGTGAAATTATTGTGAGGGTGTTTTTGGTCTAAATATACTTGCTAATTAAGGCTTATTTAGCAATATTATATTTTATTTTACGAATAGCGTTATATGTTGTTTGTAATTTATTCGAAAAATATAGTACAAAATCGTATTTTGACGACGCCTAGATTTAGTTGGAGGATATTACGTAGAATAATAATTCCTAACTTATAAATTAATCAAGTATTTGAAAGATAGAGTTTTTTATGCTTCAAATGTTGCTAATTTTACTTAAAGGACAATCAAGTATAAAAAAGAAAAGAAAGCACAAACATAACATATAACCGCATAAAAGATATATGTTATATTATATATATAACTCTATCAAAATAGATATCCAAAACTTCAAATTTTAGACCTTCACTAAAATTAAAATTAGTGACACGTAACATACATTTTTTAATATTTGCCTAAATTAGTAGTCACATTCACACTAATTCTTAATTTTTACTTTGGTGTAAGTTGACAAATTCAAAAATCTCGAAGAGGCGAATTCAAAAATTTAAATGGGACAAATGTATAAATTACTAAAAATTAGAAACAGTTCATAATATTACACGAAAGTTGGGGGGGGGGGGGGGTGGGGTTGAGCTCCATCTATTCCTATCATCTACAGTCCCAAACACCTTAGCTTTTCCACCTAATGAATCCCAATCCAAGGTTTCCAACCTGAAATTTTTTGCAACGAGATAAAATAATCAAAATCAATGCATTACTTGATATTGATTGTTACCTTAAGCAAACCGCTACGATGAATGCCATTGCTGGCACAAGATTCATCATAGTGTGACAAAGGTGACTGATGTCAACTCTAAGCTCTTTAAATACACGTTTTGGCCGAGAGATCCCCTACAATGAAATCAAGAAATTAATTCCTGAATACAACAAAGAGATGTATTTCCTCCGTCCCATTCGAATTGGTTGTTGTGTATAAGGGTGATGTAAGGTAATAGGATTAACTAAATTATCACAAAGGTTTGTGTATACCACACCACAAGCATATTGACATGTGGTAAATGTAGTCCACCTATTCTAATGAAAATGTCACATGTCAATACCCTTGTGGTGGGGTCCACACAAGCCGCTCTGCTAAATTATACTCATACAAATCTTGTTTTATTTTTTTTGGGCCCAGTGTTTAATGGAGTTGTTAATTGAGTATAGAGATGTGTGTCTATAATAATTTTCTATTTTAGAAAAGAGTTGGACTCATGTACATCTTGTTGCAGGTGCAACCGGACGTGTACACATAAATAAGCGCAATTTACATTACATTAATAATGATGTAGTAGCGTACTTGGTCAAACTGCTGGGCTCAAACCCTATACACTCGGGTTTGAGCCCCAGCAGTGTAGTTTTAAGTTTTTTTTCCATTTTAATTGATACATTAATTTAAAAAAATGATAAACTTGTTTATAAGTAATATTAAAGTGATAAATTTGTTTATAATAAGTAATATTTTTATTCCAAGTTTTTTTTATTATTATTCTTTTTTTAAAAAAACTCCCTTTGTCACACTAATCAAGTCCTATTATTTTTGTCATATATTGATTAATAACAAAGTAATACTTTCACTAAAAACAATGATATTGTTATTCTTAATAACCGATAATTTTATTCATAGCAAGTGATACTTTGATTCATAACAAGTGATACATTGATTAATAACAAGTGATACATTGATTAATAACAAGTGATACATTCAATAAATTTACTGAAACCAACGATATTTTTATTCATAATAAGTGATACTTTAATTTATAACAAGTGATACATTAATTAATAGCAAGTGATACTTTTATTCGAAGCAAGTGATATATTCAGAATGATTGATACTTTTTCATGCATAGTGATACTTTTATTAAGAACAAGTGATACTTTTACTAAAATCAACGATATTTTTATTCATAATAAGTGATATTTTTATTCATAGAAAGTAATACTTTGATTAATGAAAAGTGATGCATTAGTTAATAATAAGTGATATTTTTATTTATAGGAAGTGATACTTTGATTCATGACAAGTGATACATTGGTTAATAAGAAGTGATACTTTCATTGAGAACAAATGATATATTCAGGATAATTGACACATTTTTAATATAAAGTGATATTTTTATTATCTCCACATATTCCCCATCATGTAATTGAAAAAAATAAATAAATAAATTGTATTTTCATTAACAAAAATAAATTCTAATATACATATTAATATTTTTTGAGTCATATATTTTTTTTGAAAATAAAAGAATAAATTTATTTTCATTAACAAAAATAAATTCTAACATACATATTAATATTTTTTGAGTCATATATGTTTTTATGAAAATAAAAAACTAAATTTATTATAATTTTTTCGTATCATTATATAATTTGAAAATAAAAATCTATATGCTACAAAAATGGAGATGTGCATGCCGTCGTAGATAGCTAACTTATATATATACCATATTGCAAGCACATAAAATCATTTGAGTAAAGATCATATGTAATCCTCCCCGAAGAATTTTGGCTGTTTTAGAAACTTCAAAAAACCCTTGGGTTTTATCAACCAGATGATATATATATTTTTCTATATGGGTCCATCAAGGGCCTTAAATGATGAGGGATGGGCCTAATGGATCCAGATTAGCATGATGATTAATTGTTGGGCCGGGCCTATACAGATTTAACCCGATTGATCTTGGAAATTGCGTGTTAATTTAGCATGGGCCCATTTATGTCTTAAATCAAAGCGCGACAATCCACTACAGCGAATTTAACTGAAAATGAACCGGCCAAACCAACCACTTGATGTAGTTCGACTATAATGCTTACTTTGAATGGTAGGATTCCAAATCTTCTAGAGTCAATGATTTGATTTGGTTATGAACTGAGCCGTCCATTCAACCTCAGCGAGGTGCCACGCATATCATCAAGGCAAGTAGGCAAGTAGCGAGGAAACTATTTACGAACTATGGGTACTATGTACTCCTTCCGTCCCACTAAACTTATCTTACTTTCCATTTTCAATTGTCCTACTAAACTTGTCTTCATCCAAAAAAGGAAAAAGAGCTAGTGGACCACAATCAATTGAAAGAGTGGACCCCACCACTTTAACACATTTTCACCTACTTTAATACATTTCCACCCACTTTCTTAAACTCCGTGCCGGAACCCACTAAGACAAGTGGAATGAGACGGAGGGAGTATATATTTATTTCCTTTTTATTTAAATGAAATCAATATATATATATATATATAGTGTGGATCTGGTGAGAACACACAATTAACGTGAGAACTGCGAACCATGCATAATTCTTATACTCCCTCCGTCCCATAGAAAGTGTCTCCCTTTCCTTTTCGGGGTGTCCCATAGAAAATATCTCATTTCCTAAAAAGGAAGTGGACCATACACCTTTACCAACTCAAATCAATTCAATACAATTAATTAATTGCATGAATCTCACATTTCTACCACACAAACTAATTCTAAATAATTTATTAATTATATGAGTCTCACATCTTTACCAACTAAAATAACTCTCCTAAAACTCCGTGCCCCATAAAAAGGAGACACTTTTTATGGGACGGAGGGAGTATAATTTATGCATAATTGTTATATATTTTATGCAAAAAAAACTAGTATAATTTTACACTTTTGTCCTTCTACATAAAAATATGTAAATGTAAAATTATATATTTTTTGCATAAAATATATAACGATTATGCATAAATTATATAAAAATTATGCATGGTTCGCATTTCTCACATTAAATGCAGGTTCTCACATGATTCATATATATATATATATATATATATATATCAACTAAATTAGCACCTATGGTTGAAGGATTTAATTCCTCCTTCACTCGAGATATTTAGTACTCACGTAATTTAATTTTTCACTCCACGCCATTGATTGACTATTATTACTTGTCAAATCTGAATGGCGCATGTAGGCAAGTGTGTAACAACTTCAATTGAAACAAATTAATTTAACCGTGTTGAAAGTTATGTTCAGACGATAATATATAACTCATGTAATATAGTGGTCAAAATTCAATTCTCTTTGTTACATCAACTACGATTCAATTCTGTAAAGTAACAAAGATAAACTCTTGCCAATCAAACGGTGGCTGTTTGACGTGACCTTAACAACATAATTCTATTCAAGACTCTTGACATTTACTTTATATTGAGTCATATAAGATTGCTTTTCGATGAGATGTGCCGACTCATTATATTACAGTAATACATACCCTTTCGAGCGACTTTAGTTTTAAGAAACTTAATGATCAGAAAAAAATTAACTATCAAACAAGCATGTTTTCTTTTACAATTTTTACTACTGATCTAAGAAATCTTAGATTTGTCCAATTAAAATTTCAAATTTGCATTAATGTCACAAATAAATAAATTCAAATTTGAAATTTGCATTAAAATATGTTGTAATATACTCAATCTACTAAATTAGTATCCAAAGGCAGTTCTCAATTCTCATCTTTCATAATTTCTGTCCCATTTTTTTTTCCTTTTTCAACTGTCATGCAATTCTTATTCTATTTTTTAAAATAATAAATTATTATAAATATTTTATTTGAGTATAAATCATTTTTATATATAACTACCAATTATCTTAAATTATTATATGAAAAATAATTACGAGACAAGGAAGTTAAAAAATAGACAAATTGACAAAAATAGTCCTCAAACTTCGCGTGTTTGCGAATTTTGTCCTGAAACTTCTTTTTTTTTTTTTTTTTTTTTGAACCTCAACTCCTTGTTTTTGCGATTTTA
The DNA here is from genome assembly GCA_028984105.1 of Lavandula angustifolia. Taxonomy (NCBI): domain Eukaryota; kingdom Viridiplantae; phylum Streptophyta; class Magnoliopsida; order Lamiales; family Lamiaceae; genus Lavandula; species Lavandula angustifolia. The sequence goes on along the minus strand of CM054821.1, from coordinate 19,008,193 downwards.
GTCCTACCGTTAGATTTTCCGTCAATTTAACCGTAAATTCAATTTTTTTTAAAAAAATAAAAAATCAAAAGGGCGAAATCGGAATTTTTATTTGCACGGACCAAAATTGCAAATAAAAAATGATTTGGGACCTATTTAGCAAAATAAAACAGTTTAAGGACTGATTTCACAAATTTTAGACAAATAAGCTAATTGCTTCGTATCGACGAGATTTTATATTAAATTTTTGATTTTTCATATAACTTTATTGCTTCGTATCAAATATAAGCTAACGAAGATTTCGTACCAATATAAACAACATTTAATTCGAAATGCAAAATATATATTGTGAATTAATCATTAAAAAACAAAGTTATTATCACCAAAAAATTTTACTTCAAAATAACCATTTAGCGCATAATATTTACTTCAAAATAATTAGAATACGAGGAGAATTGCGAATCCGCAGTTGATGCGCTCGCTGACGAATTGCGAAGAGGCCGACGGTGAAGAACATTCCCTGGAGCTCGCAGCGGAAGAGGAAGTGGGAGACGAATCCGCCGAAGCTGATGAACATGGGGACGAGGTAGATTCAGGCGAGGAAATGGGCCGAGGCGATCATCAGCTGGGTAGCGGACGTGAGTTATGGTTACGGCCTTCAATGGCGGGTGGTGGTGTTGGGGATTCGTCATGGCAATTCTATGCGAGAGAATGTGAATACGAGACTAACCTTGTTTGCAGTAGTTTTTTTGGCTTATTATAGTATTTGCAAATAAAGCTAATATTTTCTGTTATTTACGAACTGATACATATTTTCCTCGTATTCTATTATTCATGAAAAATTACGAATTAAATGTTTTTTATAACATATTATTCATCGTAAATTACGAACTGACACATATTTTCCTAGTATTCATGTTATTTTGAAGTAAATATTATGCTCTAAATAGTTATTTTGAAGTAAAAAAATTTGGGTGATAATAGCTTTATTTTTTAATGGTTAATTCACAGTAATATTTTGCATTTCGAATTAAATGTTGTTTATATTGGTACGAAGTCTTCGTTAGCTTATATTTGATACGAAGCAATAAAGTTATATGAAAAATCGAAAATTTAATACAAAATCTCGTCGATACGAAGCAATTAGCTTATTTGTCTAAAACTTGTGAAATCAGTTCTTAAACTATTTAATTTTGCTAAATAGGTCCCAAATAATTTTTCATTTGCAATTTTGGTCCATATAAATAAAAATTCCGATTTTACCCTTTTAATTTTTTATTTTTTAAAATTAAAATTGAATTACCGTTAAAATTGATGAAAAATCTAACGGTAGGGACTAAAATCACAAAAAACAAAGGAGTTGAGGGTCAAAAAAAAAAAAAAATTATTTGAAGACAAAATTCGCAAAAACATGAATTTTGAGTATTATTTTTGCCAATTTACCTAAAAAATAAAAGAAAAAATAAAATAGGTGAGGAGTCCGAAGCAATGGTAACACGTGGTGAGATAGTAATGGTGTAGTTGCCCACGAAAGAAATGCAGTCACAAAATTGGAGTTATACCTGGTTGCTGAGTCAGGGGTGAGTTAGTCTGTGTTTTACTTGGTGGGAATCTTATCGCAAATCCCAATCTTTTATGCCTTTTTTTTTTTTTTGGTTTTACGAACCCGCAGCCGTTATTTTTGTGCGCGCAAGCAAATTCCAATCTTTTATGCCTTCTCTTTTTTTTTGATTTACGAGGAACCCGCAGCCGCTAACTTTGGTGCGCACAGGGTAAACCTCGCTCCTGTGCAATAGCCTGCAAACCACACAGAAGAGTTAAACCACCCTTAATGTGACAGGGTGACAGACTCTCGCTCCTGTGCAATAGCCTGCAAACCACACAGAAGAGTTAAACCACCCTTAATGTGACAATGACGACAGACTCACACATAGCGTGTCCAGTGGGAATTGAACCCATAACCTATCGGTCTCGGACCACCCACCTTCACCGCTATGTCATCCCAATGGGACATTTTTTATGCCTTCTCGTTCTTTCGGTTGATTGTGCATTATATCTAGCTGGACTTTCCCAAAATTCTTGCATTTTTATTTTTTTGCTAAATTCTTACAGAATTTTTTATACCCATAATTTTAGATAATTTTATAAAGAATTAACAACTTTTTAAATAATTTTGGGACGGAGAATATTAATTATTTTCTAATAATATATATTTTTAAATTTTAAATATTTCGCAATGTATTATCCATTTGTTAATAAGACGCATGGATAAATAAGGAATGTAATAGACTAATTATGAATATTAGGAAACAAAGTTGAAACAGGTATAATTAATTGTGACAAACTAAAACTTTGTGTAAGAAATCATTTTCTCTAGTATAGCTTTCCTTTTCAATCCTATCCTTTAATCCAATCATCTCCACCACACTAGCATTTTTCTTTATCCAATTTAATTAAGTATTATTATCAACCAACCCTACTTTTCAAATATTATCACAATTAAGAAATTCCTCTCTCTCTCTCTCTCCACCATTATTATATATTCACCTTATCACACCACGTAAATCCCCTCATTCTCCTATTTCTCTCTCATAATTCTCACCCAAATTCACAGTTCATCAAAAAGAAATCTGATACTCTTCTTTCTTCAATAAAATCACACCCTCACACAAAAGGGCTAAATCTCCACCTCAAATTACAACTGCAGATAGCTGTGATTTCAGTAATATCTGAGAAAAGAATTAATTCAATTTTGAAGAAGTTATGGAAATCCCTGAGATAAACATGTTGAGCGAATTTGAAGCAGGAATGAAATGCCTGCAAAATCCTTCATTTATTTCCCGATTTTCTCCATTTCCAAGCTCTTGGAAGTGGGGCGCTCTAATCCTCGCGTTTTTCGCGACTTTTAGCAGCGTAATCAGAAGAATCAAGCTTATTTCTATCCATTTCCATACATCGAAATCGTCTTCCAATAAGACGGTGGATGTCTTCGAGTTCAGCGACGACGACGACGACGACTCGTTAGCGTCCTCCGATGATGAACTAGAAGAAGAAGAAAACGACAGCCCCGCGACGTCGTTTGGAGATCAACACCGCGTTGATGAAGATTTCTGCATGAGGGGTTCACTTCTAGGCTTTAAAAGCCAGGGGCAGAACGGTCAATTGACGCAGCGAAGTCGACGGAGCAGCGGCGGCGCTTGGTCGGACTTTGGTTGCGGTAAAAATGTTGTTAAGCTTTGGGATACTTTAGGATTCAGTCTAGATTTTGATGAAGATCTATTCAATTACGATCCGAAAAACGTAGTTTCTACGTGGAGTTTTGATCGAGAGGGCGTATCTAGCGAGTTCTCCGGCGGGGTTTGGGACGTCCCGGCAGCGGCGCCGACGGTGTTGTTGACGGCGGAGCGTAATCGGAAGGGCGACGGAGTGGTTTTAAGCGGTTACGATTGGAGGATGAGAAGTCGTGTCCCGGCTTTGTGCGCCGAGTGGAGGTCGCCGGCGGAAAAAATCGCCGGGATTCTCACCGCCGGCGTGGGGAATGTTTACGTCAAAGATGACGTTAGCGGCGTGATAACGGTTGGTGATGTGAGGAATGTAACGAGGCCGTTAGCGGTACTCGGTGGAGCGCTGACGCCGTTATTGTGGTGAATGAATTTGAGTCGTCAAGTAAAACCAGCCACCCATTGCGACCGAGTTTCTGAGTTAACGCGGCCGGGTTTGAAACGTGCCAAAATGGCAAATTGATGTCCAGAATTTGGAAGAAAAAAACTTTGGCCTTTGTAAATAATTATTTCAATAAAGATTTCATGATTATTTATTATTATTTCCAAACTAAATGCTTCTTTTTCACTAACATTATATCTAATTATAGCAATAAAAAAAAAAGTCACGAAATTCAAAAGTTCACATAATATGGGAAAACAAAGACTTAACGTTCATATTAAAAAAATCAGCACTAAAATATGTTTGTCGTGTTTGGCCGGTGATTTTTTTTTTTTTCACGCATGGTATAATTAATCTTTACGGGTACGCTAAACAGATCTCGAGGAAGATTAGTTGAGTAATTACGCAGGGTTAATTATTTTTAATGACTAGTACCTACATATATAGCAGACTCTGTCAAACGATTTTTCCTTATTTTTATTTAAGCGTAGCGGTCAGATTGAACACTAATATGAAAAAATCTTATCTCATTAGTCAGCAAATAAGATTTTAACATGCAACTCAGAAAGACTTAATGAAGTGACAAAAATTAAGATTTTACCAATACTGCAATATAAATAATGAATAACTACTTTCCACTGTAAACATTAAAATGCACAATTTTTCGAAATAATCACATTTTGCTTAAGATGAAAAAGGAGAATAAACTTATGTTGCTCCGACCAAATTTATAATGTTGCATGACATTTATGTCCTTTTCGCAAAACTTATGTTGTTAGGAAATTTTCCGTTACCTAAAGAAAACAAGATGTGAAACGACTTGCTAAGAGTCAACTCGACCTGCTAGATGTGTAAGAAAACACGAAATGATGATATATTTATTTATTTTTTTGTTAAGAACAAATAAGATTAGAGTTGTGCACTCAATAAATAAATTTCATTTTACATAATATAATAAATTATAATTCATAACATATATGTATATAACTAATGAAAATGGAACATGTGACCTTTGATAATACAACTCACTCATCCAAAGCTAATATGTTGATTTCTTTCTCCTATGCGATGGAGACAGCTTGCAATATTCTATGTCCACATTTGTTTTGCGTGGCCAATAAATTTTTCACACTTGTAATTGATTTTCAATCGGTTAAATATTGTTTTAATGTGTATTTTAGTCCTGCTAACTTCACAATCACATTAATAGCGAACCACCAAACTCTAACTTGTGCAAATAGTATTTAAACTTCGTGTAGTGTTAATTACTTAACGGAGGTGATAGATTTTCAGATTATAGATTACATTACATATCCATGAATTAATGTAATATGATTAAATTAAATCAATTCGGTTACATAAATAATTATGTTGGTTATCTTCTAGTATAATTTATTAAAATAACCCCACTGTTTAATGATTGAGACACGCCCACCAATAAAATATACATATATAGTATGGTTGGAAATTTCGCAATTTGCTAGACAAATGTGTATGCATGATTAGCTAGATTTTACATACTAATTGCTCTCCTCATTAAATATTTAAGGAAGTGAATTAGGGAATATTTTGTGCGTGTTTGTTAATAGTCATTTTGGGGTTTTCATTATTAAATATTAAGAGAGCCGATTACCTGTTTAAATTTTTCGTGTTCAATTTACTGATGGATATTCTAAGAAATAATTGTACTAGTATGGATTTGTAATTTTAGAGAACAAGTTAGTTTAGATGATTTTTGTTAAAGAGGGAAAAATATCATCATTTTATTGTTGAACGCAAATTAACATTAAAAAAGAAAAATTGATTAGCAGATTCCCTTCCAAATATTAATAATTGCATAGGGAAGGTGATAAGCAATTAAGCAAATGCGACATTCAAATAATTTATGCATTAAATACGGCTAGCTGTCTGCAGCTACATCGAACAATTATTGATCATAGAATTTCAATTCCATATTAATAATAACTCTCCCATCTCGCTCCCTCAAATTGAAACCGGCAAATTTTCTGTAGCAATATTCGTCAAATTGGTAATATTTACAATTAATGTCTACTTTTATATTTGCTTGAAGAATCTTGCTACTTTAATAGTATATTACCACATATTAGTACTATCATACCCTTAATTTTAATGTACTACCTATAAATAAATAACTATAAGGTAATAGAAGATGTCAACCTACGTAAAATTAGACGAGATTCAAGTTCTTTAACTCAATGTTTTCAAACTCGGTCCGAATGTCCACATAAAAAAAACTTGAATATATCATTTAAATTAAGTTGAAACCGTAGCGACTTTTTTCGGTATCGTACCGAAATGAATTTTCAAATATTGAGCTATATCGATCCATAATGAACTGTCGGTAGATTTATTATTATATAATGTTAAGTATTTCTAAACATTCTTATTTTTTGTAACAATTTATGTATGTATCTTATATTTTACGTTCATGAGTAATAATAATTATGTAAAAAATATTATTAGAATTATATATAAAAGAAAATATAATTAGTACTCCTCATAAGTATTATATATCTTTTTATTTAAATATGAGATATACATTAAGCATACTTATTTTGTCAAATAATATCCACACACATACTTGGACTTCTCGTGCTTGAATCCCTCACTTTCACAGTACTCTCTGACCATCGAATTTAAGAATTATGTTCCTTTGCCTGAGATCTAATATCCTTTTCAACATTGAGTTTCTTCATAAGCTTTGTTGCTCAATTTTTAAGACAGACTTATTGGCGATGAAGATCACCCATGTGTATCTTAAATAGTCGTCTACGGCTACAAGAGTATATTTCTTGCCTCAAATTGTCATTGGAGAGACTGGGCCGATAGATCCATGTACAAGGTCGAAGGATTTCATCAGTAGAAGGTGATGAAATTGGAGGATTGCTGGACTTTGTTTTATTTTCCTTCATACATACTTCACAATCTTCTATTCCACAACCATCCAATTCTGTTATCAGATTTATAACTTTGCGAGCAAGCAAACTTTAGGTTCAGCGGTATTCCATTCAGAAACATAATGTGTGTGCATATTATTTGATAAAATAAGTATGTGGAGTATTATATATTTGTAGAATTAAATAGATCTGGATATTTTTTGAATAAATAATATTGTTGTATTCCTTTAAATATCGGTATACCCTCGATATTTGATATACCGTTAATGTTTGGTATTTTTACGATATATTGACAAGACAGAATGGTATACAATATGATTAATTTCAATACCGAATATTCGGTATACCGCATAAATAAGAAAAGTTAATGGTAGAGCTGATAAAATGGGCACAACCCGATGGGCCGGCCCGCGATACCCGAAAAAGTATTGGGTTGGGCTCTAAAATTAGAAGTCTACCCAAAAAAACCCACGTGCTCTATGGGCTTTGGGCCAAAAACGCCCGGGGTTTTGTGCTAAAAAGCACGCACGGAAATTACATAATATTAAATATTATTATATAAATGCAAATGATTATAGAAAACTTATCAAAGAAAGATTCAAAATACTATTAATATATGTTGAAACTTGACGATTTTAAGTTGTTTTTTTTTATCTTAGTTTGAATTTTTGTGATGGGTATTTGCATACAACTTTGAATTTTGATATTTATTTGTACATATATAATATGATATATTTTATTTATTTAATTACTTTATAATTTATACTTTATTCAAGATTAATATGTTTAGTTTAAATTAAATATATTGATTTTATTTTTATATAACAAATATATAATTAAAAATATTTAAAAATTAATGGGCTAGACCCGCCCGCCAGCCCGAAAGCCCGGGGTCGGGTTGAGCTTCATATATCACAACTTGGTAAGGTACCGAGCGGGTTTGGTGGACCAAAAAAATGAATTGGACCGATGTCGGACCACCCGCCATTTTACCACCTCTATATAATGGTACGATAAATCTGCTTACCGCTATTATCGATGAGGTATACCTTTGTACCGACCACCTCTTAGTATGAGCTGTCCAGAGGTCTACATGAAAAACTCGACCGTAAAACTCGACTATATACTTTAACTATATCATATGTATATAGAGAATTAAAAGCTAGCACTAAAAAGTATTATCCAAAATCAGGACAAATTAATTTCGAAAGGATCGAGATGTACAAGGTGTAGAAAACTTATTAGCAGCTCAAAAAATGCAAAGAAATCAACCCATCACAGATGACCAAAGAATAAATCAAAACAGTTTTTTCCTGACTATTTTCTCTTATCTCAGCCTTCTGAACTCACAAATTAAATCAAAATTTAATCGTTCCGCCTCTAAAAATTTGAACTAAAAAATAATAATAAATAATTTCACCTCTTCATCCACCCCAACGAAACCGCAACGGTCCGATCAGTAATCCGGAAACGAACTCATGTAATCCAAGAAAGCCGGCGACATCGAGCTCGACGCCATGCTCGGTGGTTGGTATAGCGAGCTCGGCATCACCGGGCAGAAAAATTCACTCGAATTCGACATGAAATGCGGCGGCTCCACCAAGTTACTGCACGACAAACTGTACATCGGCGACACCGCCGGAGATTCCTGCTTGATATTGCTCATAAATTCCTGCTTAAAATCGCCAATAAATAAATGATTGTCGGTCACAAACGACGCCGTATCGGAATTCTCGACGTATCCGGCGAAGTTATTGTTAACGACACCGCCGCAGTCCTTCTCGTCGGAGTAGGAATCCTCCTCATTCACAATCTCCTCCTCCGAATTCACCGGCGTATTAGCGCCGGCCTTGTCACGTGTGAGGCCGGTGAGTTTCTGCACGAGCGCCATGAAGTCACGTGCGTTTGCGTGAATCACTTTCGGCGAGTGTGTGTATATGATCACCGGCGGCCGTTTCGCCGTCGATTGGCCGGGGGACTTCGCCGCCGCCGCGGCGGTATCGGTGATGTATTTATGGGAGGAGGGATTTTGGGGAGGTTTATGGATGCCGTGGGAATCTTTGCTGATTCTGATCGGAGTGCGTGGGCCGTTGATCACTTCCTTTCTGACGTCACCATTTTGAAACTTTGAAGGGCTCATCGCTTCTTCAAATGTTTCTGCAACCTAAAAAAAATAGAAAAAAAAACTAAATGAAAATGAAAATGACTGGTTTTTCCTTTGGTAGATTGCTGTTAAGTGTAGGAAAAAGGTTGATTAAAAATGATGGCCTTTGCTAATATATATATATATGGTGTGAATCTGGTGGGAATCTACACTGGTGAGAATTGTGAATTATGCATCATTTTTATATAATTTATGTATAATCGTTATATATTATATGCAAAAAAAATCTATAATTTTACATTTTTGCACTTCTACATAAAAATAAGTATAACGTAAAATTATATATTTTTTTGCATAAAATATATAACAATTATACATAAATAATATAAGAATTATGCATGTTTCACAATTCTCTTAAATACAGGTTCTCACATATCTACTCTCTCTTTTATATATATATATATATATATATATAATATAGATGAAAAATAAAATAATAAGTTAAGATTTGAATTTTTTTAATCTTTATATATGGTTTATAATTTTGTTGCATGATCTGTTTTATTGGCCGTCGATTTCTGACCGTTAAGTGTGTTGTGGCGTAGGAAGAGTAGGGTTCTACCTGAAACGCCTTTTTTGGCGGTAGTTGGCGGTGGCGAGTGGCGGTCATGTATTCTTCTCTCAACAGCTACGAGACAAATTATCTACGATTAGCACGTTCACACAATTAAATCGGGTGATCAATGATAAAATCTGATTTAAATTATGTTTCGATCCAAAATGTTGCCATATTTAGTAAAAAAATAACGTTATAGTAAATTCAAATGTAAGATCTAAAAGAAAAGAAAACATGAAGAAATAAAATAATTAGTTACCGAACTGTGAGAAATTGTGTTATAGTTTCCTAATCTTTCTCCTAAACGCAAGTTGTCACGAGCCGCATGTTCGAGTGGGGCTAACGGACATGTTGCGGAGCGTTGGGCCAAGTAGGTTAGGTTTTACTAGAAGATAGCGTTGGGCTAGACTTTGAGGATTCTAGAATACTTCTAGGGTCCGTTTGATTTGCACGGATTCTAGTCAAGGAAAGTATTCTGATTTCTAATTATTAAATTCCTGTGTTTGGTAGTATTAGTAAAGTAATATAATTCCGAAAATTTAAAATCCCATGTTTGTTTTGATTTTAACAAAATTAAGAAAAGTAAAAAAGAATCCTTAAACCAACGATTTTAGATAGATATTTACAGATTATTTTTCCATAGATAAACCTAAGTAATCTTAATCCATAAAGCGGGGATTTTAATATATATCACAGATCGAATCCTATTAAGAACATAATAGACGTCTATTATCATCGCTCGCCGCTATAATCTATTTTTCTTCTTCATCTCTCGCCATCATCGTCTCTTATTTCCAGAGCATCCTCGTTGCCTCTTATTCCCAAAGCATAATTCATCTATTATCTTTCTATTTCAGGTATTGTTCTGAATTTTTCTAATTTTTGTGAGAATAATCGATGTTTATACTGCTGGAGAGCATATTTGAGATTGTTCTGTCTAATTTTTTTCTAATTTTTGTGAATTTTTTCCTATAAATTGGTGAGAAAGAAACAAAACCGGCAATTAATCTCAAACAATAAATCTAGACTCACAGAGGCTGTAGCTAACGATTGAGGTTCCACAAGCTGACTGACTCAAGTCTCCCTGTTGCTTTATCTCTTCAACTGTAAATGGTGAGGGTGGCAATAAGTGAACCCCGTGCACTCCATTTAAGGCCTTACTAGGCTTCAGTGAGCTATCAAGAGTCATTTTATCTGGCAATTAGTCAACCCGAATTGCTGCCAGTGGTATAGATTAGCCCAGTATGGAGTAGAAGGGATTCACCAATGCTTCCTCCTGATGCAGTTTATTCAAGAACATTAATAAGAGTTTTGCCAAATTACCAGAAATTCTACAAAACAAACCAAAAGATGAAGGAAAGTTGTGATTAAAAAAGATGAACCAACCAAATCTTCAATCTAAACAGATTTAAGTAAATCGGAAGAGTTATGCTTACAGCAAGTTTCCAACTGGATAGCCAAGAATTACTTAGACAAAGAAGCATTTATTTGTTTGAGAAAGAAGCATTTCTAGCAGAATTATTTTTTGCGTACATTTTTTTTAAAATTTATGATTTTTTTATTGTCATTCAAGTGGCTTCATTTTTAATAAATTGGACATGTTTTATTGTTTTTTTTTTCAATTGCAAACTAGTTTGTAAAAAATAAGATTCTTAAATAGTCAAAAAAAAAAAAAATTAGAATCCGAACAATTTTCTTATGTTTTCCAAACATAGGACAAGTAATTTATTTTCCGCAGAATCACATTCCCCATAATCATATTCTCTATCAATTTTACTTTCTTCAATTATTTTGAGGAATCATATTCCTCAAAATCCTATTCTCTAACAATTTTACTTTCCTAATAATCAAACGGCCCTTAGAATATTTTAGATTCTAGATCAATATGGAAAGATATAGGTAATTAATGTGATTGATATGTGATTGATATGATTTGTATATATATGGTAGGGTTCTAGAAGGTAGATATGAGTCGTTAGATCAATTTGATCTAAGTCGTTCGTTGTAAAGGAGGAGGGTTATAAATACCCCACCTTCATTCATTTGCAATCATCAAGTATTCAAGTAATACAAAATATTCTTCAAGAGCTTCTAGGCTGACTAGCAAGCTTCGAGACGACGTCAAAGTTTTTACTGCCGCACGTGAAATTCCGAAATTATTTAGTGGATAATTAAGAAATTTAAATTTTAGTATGATTGTAATAATATGTTTTGTAGTTGTGAGTTATTGCAGAGAATTTGGGTTTACTTTACTCAATGTATTGACGTACGGTCCAAAGGTCTAGCTGGACAATTCCTATCCAAAGTGTAAATTTTGGGCCAAGCAAGGTTATTGAGCCCACTAAATCTGAATTCAAGATTCGAACAATAAGCTTCCTCTTGTTTTTTTATCTTATGTTTTGATTGTTATATTTGTTGACAAATAAAATAATTTGGTTGTTATATTTTTGTAAAAAAAAGCAATTTCTAATTAATAATAGGTGAATAATTGTATTACTTAATAATTTTTATTCTATATTTATTTAAGATTGTTGCCTTTACTTATTGAAACCGACACTGAATCTGTGATGTTATAAAAAAAATGAACATATTGAAGCGATTTATAACAGAAATTATTATCCTCGAATAATTGAAATAATATAATGAGAAACTATGAAGGTATCTAGTGGAGGTGGAGGTATACATGGCTTTGCACTTAATAATGGTGAAAATAATTAATTTCATGAAACACACTCAAGCCTATAATATCTAACATAGCTTCGATGTGGCACCAAATATTCCAGCAGAGTGAATGGCAAACAAAAAGTTGAGATCACATTTGATTTATTACAATCTCACATTTGACTTAGGCTTTCAGTAATTTCTTGTTATAAATGAGTTTAAGATTGACTACCATTTCCTAATATATAAGTAAGGTTTAGTTTTCTTGGGTGACTTGGTTGATTTTGCGCCTTTCAATTCTACTAATACCCTTAGTCACAGTTAGTCACATATGATAAGTCTAGTAGAATTTGTATTTACTATGCAGTTTGTATAATATTATAAAAGAATACAGTTTATCTCATACATAATTTAAGACTTATCAAATTGCATTATCTCAAAGTACCTATAATAATCGTAAAATATCGTCCAAAACAAAAATATATAGTAAATTGTGAAGCAATTTTGGAATAACCAGTTCTCCTAATTGTGCTTTGTAACAGTCTTACATATAAGGCAATAGTACCATAATTTTGTTGTTGGAACCATAATTGCCCTAACAAATTGTACAAAATATATAATACATATATGTATAATGTATACAGACACTCACATATAACAGACACAGTCTGAGCATTGGGTCTTGCATTTATAGGATCACGCGCACAAGGTGCAACCGCACGCCTACTGACTCGGACTCGACTAATTCGATTATTTCCACGTAAATATTAGTACATTTTCTAATACACCTCTTTGTTAAATCAAATTATTAATGGATTAGTAGCTACTATTGTAAGCCAAAAAGTTGCACTTTAAATAATCTTAAATTCAATATATTCCTTAAAATAATATAATAGATTCCGAAATTTGACATTATTATTATTTCTTAAATCTTAGTAGAGAATTATGAACTTATACTAGATAATTTTTCTGTGCACTTTTTGTAATTTTATAATATGATTTTAGTACCTAGTTGGTCAAAAATGGCATTCATTTGCTCTACTTTCGAGATTCTTGTCTTTCTCTTCTTGGGATTAATATTCAATGGTAGTAGTAGAGAATATTAAATACGTGGCTTCGTGCGTGTATAAAATATGGTTGCATACATTCTTAATTTGTGACAGTTTTAACATGTACCGAGTTAGCCACTAATTACTAGATTAAAAATACATTGTTGATCGCATGCGCCTTTTCTTCCTTCATCATTACCAATTCTTGTCGTATGAAACCTTGTAATAATTATTTTTTACTATTTAAGTAAGTTTGTTGCACACAATTTGCCAGAGTAATTACGAGTTGTACACATGTATAGTCAATTAGTCATATTCTCATGTTTGCCCTAAAGCTATATAGTTATTACAAAAATACCACATGCAATCTTCAATACTTCAGCAATAATTTTATATATCTATATAATTTATTTTCTAATATCATTTAATTCTTAAACTACAAATAAATATATTAAAATCCCGTTTCGAAAATGAGCTTAAATGTGCAATTGTCCTAATTTTTAATTTTCTTTTATATTATTTAGGTTTGCATATATGCATTAAAAAATAATTTATACTAAAAATATAAATATAGTATGAAAATTAGTAGAGTCTGGATTTGATGGGAGAATCTCTGTGTAAACTTCGAATAAATTATTACTATCACTTAATAAAAATAATTGAAAAACAGTTTGTGGAAGACTCTTATATAAGAACTTGTATTTTTAGCGCACATCAAAATAAATTGTTCATAAATTTTTCAAAATCGAACCTAAAACCAACTAATTCCATAAAAATAAATAAAGTTAAAGTATTGTTATATAATCTCCAAATAATTTATCTCTAAGCAAAACTAGGAAGACTTTAAATTCTTAAAAATTATGTTAATGCAGAAAACGACTTTTTTAAAGGTCCCCTGGAGAACTTTCTCTTATTTGGGTCATAGTTTCCAGATGATAAGAAGTGAAAGCTGGAATTTCACCTCGCATTTTAGGCAATTAATCTCCACTAGCTAGAAAGTTTCAACAAGTCGAAATTCTCAACAACTTTTCGGTCATGAAATTGCTTACTCTACTATTTATGTCACCAATAAAAAACTCGTAGCATGACACGTCAATTGTATACTAGAACCTTAGTTTATTAGGACGAATGTTGGAAAGATTTGGCTGATTGAATGATCTTCAAGCGTATCTTATATATGGATTGTGAAGATCTAACAAAAAAGTGATCATATTATTAAATTAAAGACGTGAATCCAAGTGTACAAAAAAGAAAGATCATCTCTATCTAAATACCTAAAAACTCAAGTTATTATTCTGATACAAAAACGAATGAAACTTCATAAACTTAGAGCGAGAGATTTTGAAGAAGGTGGGCAGAGGAAGATGGGGGATGTTAATGTGATGATGTGACGAGGAGAGGGTTGCTTCATTGCTTGATTATAGCATGAAAATAAGGGACCTTCGGAACTGCAGTGTTGCAGTATTGGGGAAACACTGAAAGATAGCATTATATGCATAACAGAGATTATTAATTAGGACGACCTTTTACAGTTCCTACCTAGAAATTCTCGACAATTCGTACCAACACTCCGCTTGTAATAATGTTTACCGCTCAACTATAGCATGCATTACTCGGAGGACGAAATCTAACAATTTTGAAAATTTTGATTTCTATCGACGTTTTTATAAATTTAGACGATAAATAGCGATTGTTATCTTAAAAATGAAGGGAGAAGAAGATGATTTATTTACTTAGCTTTTGACTGTGCAATAATAACATAAAGTTATTTTCCTAAAAGTTAGTAGTAAACTTTTGGTTAGTACCAGCAGAGCTTGAATTTGTTAATGGTAGTAAGTAATTAAATATGGTATATGCCATTCCGCGCGGGAAACCGTGTAGTATAATTTATTAAATTTTGGCAGGTAATCTCTGCATCTGTACCGAGACACCTAAGGAAAACCTTGGCACCAAACGACTTCCTTTTTTTTTTTATATATATAGTAATAGTAATAATAATATAATCAGGAAAAGCTTATTTTCAGATTATTTCGTTTGGGATCTACTTTGTGAAATTACAGAAAATTAAGAGTACAAAGAAAAATTATTAAAACTGAATAAGACCCCATTCTGGAGAAGTTAGCAACAACTTACTTGAACATACGATAAAAAATAAGTCTCTTACGCCCACATTTGAAGAAGTTTATGAAAATACATATAAATTCTATGTAACTTTTTTTTATCTAGTTTTAAGCAACTGATAGTAAAAACTTATTCTATAAGCACTTATCTAAATAAGGAGCTGCACACATTTTTCTTGTATTTTTTGTACTAATTACTCATTAGTTAGGCGAATGCAAATTCTCTCCCGTTTCTGTATTTTACCAACAAATTGATCAATTAAAATTTTCTTCTATTTCAAGTTCTTGTGCTTTAATTTAATGTATAATCAACAAGTATGATTGGTTATACACAATTAGGTTTATAATTTCTCAATAAAAAATACAAATGGAGTAAAGTTTTTTTTTTTTTTTAAATCCAAATATACCCCAATTTCCATTATAAAAAAAAGAGAAAAAGAAAAAGCCCGGATTTTGATCTCAAGGGCGGCCTTCATCCCAAAATTGGTCGCCCTTTCCACCCACGCCACCACCTTGATCACGAAATCGCAAAACTTTTACAAGAAAACTGGAACCAAAAAATGACAAAATAGAGAAATTACGACTCTTAATAAACAGGAGAGAGAAACCGGAAGAGAGAGAGTTGGAGGGGGGAATGTTCAATTACTGAGCTGGAAATAGCTGGAAAACCTACTCCATCAAGAACTGCTTCACAATCTTCACGCTTGGTTCCAACACCTGTCTTTCCCAAATCTCCGCCACCCTCCGTCCGCCTCCGCCCTCCACCGCCGCCCTCAGAGCCGCCGTGGTCTCGACCCTCTTCAGGTCCCAGCCGGCGGAGTCCCTCAGCCGTAGGATCTTACCTACCTGCCGCTTCGCTAGCTGACACGTCTTATCCTTGATGGCCCTCACTGCCTCGTCGTATACCAATCGCTTTTCCACGTCATCATCCCCACTCCTCCACCCCTCCCCATTAAAACTCTTAAAATAGTTTTCGAATTCTGGAACCCCGATCGCCTTCTTCAACCCGCACTCACTCACTGAGTCGGACTCGGGGTTTCCGAAATAGGCCGCTAGCTCCTCGAACATCCCCGAGTCGAGCATGTCGTCAACTCGTTTCACTAGATACTGGTTCAACACGGGCAAGGAGACATCGACCCAGATGAAGCAGCATTTGTATTGAAGCTCCTTGCTGAAAACCGGGTCTGACTCACTGAACACGTCGCACTCCGGGTTAAATTTGTTTGCCAATAATGCGTAGAGGAACGAGTTCGACCCTCCGACGATGAAAGGTATCCTATGGCGGGAAAGTATTTGAGAAACGACGGAGGACGCGGCGGAACGGAAGTCGGAGGGGGTGAACTCGGGGTGCGAATCGGACGATTTGAACTCACCGAGCAGATGGTGGCGGACGTTCTTACGGTCGAGGAGCGGGATTTTATTGGTGGTGATGTCCAGTCCGTGGTAGACTTGGATTTTGTCGGAGTTGATGATTTCCGAGGAAGGGAAGAATCTGGAGATGAGGTCGATTGAGAGCTTTGTTTTGCCGCAGCCTGTTGGGCCCATAATGATGACGATCTTACGGTGGCGGAGGGCAGAGGAGGAGGCGGTTTGGATGGACATGCGAGCCCACCTGCAGGAGGATGGTTTTGGGGGGAGGGAGAGATAGAAGGGCGTGTGGAATGTGTGAGGGAAGTGATGGCTTTTTGTAAAGAGCGATAGCCTTCTCATAAGGAAAAACAAGCAATGCAGCAAGAGAGAGAGAGAGAGAGAGAGAGAGAGAGAGAGAGAGAGAGATAGGGAGGGAGAGAGAGAGTACAGTTGTTGTGCCACCTGATCACAGGGGAATGAGGATTGGATGAAGAGTTGGTGCGGGTGTCAAGCAGAATTGTACGGAAGTTTTGTGTGTGTTTGTTTTGTCTCGAGCTGTTAACATAAACGTCTACATATATAGTTGCTCTGTTGTTTCTTGTTCGAGCTTTATTTGTTCTTCATATCCTCTCTCTCTCTCTCTCTCTCTCTCTCTCTCGAGACGAAACTGTTTCTTACAGTCTTTCAGTATGAGATTCATTTCCAAACGTTTGTAATTTCTTTGCCGATATGTTTATTTTGGAGAACGAAAGACTTGCATAATATACTAAACAAGGTGTAACATTACCTTTTAACCATTGTTTTAAAATTAGATGAATATAGTCATATAGCCGTACCAGTTTAACTTCGCCGTATGCTAACGGTTTTGGGCCCCTTAATAAATTCAATTTTATAAAATCTAAACTAAACAAACTAACTTCTTACACAAACGGATGCGTAATTTTTATACAACAATGTATATAACTTTGATTAAATTTATTATTGAACTTGAGATTTTACCGTGCCCTTTTATGTAGTCTACAAAAATTGAAACCGTGAATTAGATTTTAATATTCTAAAAAGTTTTAGATTTTAAATAAAATTACCAACCTATCTATCCTCGTCAAGGAATCAAAGATCAACTACAGTTCTCGCATTTCGTACATAATTATCTTGTTACCCTTTCAAATAATTGCCTAAGATTTTTTATCCCATTTTTTCGTGTCCCACTACGTAAGCATCTATGTACTTACAATTGGAATTTTAGGGTTGTTGTAAGCAGTGTCATAGGCCCACACTGCCCCCACTGAGTTTAAGATATTTAAGTGTGATTTTTTATTAGGAATTGAACTTTGGTTCAGCGGTAAGGTAGTTTGATAATTTTTATAGGTCGTGCATTCAACTCTCTAAAGATGTGAATTAGCACCCTTTTTTCTCTCTCCCTTTTCCTTTTCGAATATTGTGTACAAATATTTTTCTAAACTTGAACAAGCTATAACTTTATATATATAATAATTATGTCTTTTCTTAAAAGTTATGCATTATTATTTTGAATTTAATTCCACTTTTTTCTTTTTCTCTTCCTTTTTTCTTATGGTTTCCTTCTCTCTTTTTCCCCTTAGTTTCTTCTTCTCTATCTTTTTTCTTCTCTCATTTTATGTTTTGTCGTCAGTTTTTTAGTTCACGGTAGACCACAAATGCGTAATTATTTGGCCCCCACAGATGTAAACCTCTGGCTATACCACTGGTTATAAGCACCTAGATGTTTATGGTTGAAATATTAGTAGGACACGAGAAAATGAGATAGAAGATCCGAATTGTCGAGTAACTATATCAATATGGATATAGAAACTCCAAATCCTCAATTCCTTACGATAATAATCATATACTAACATAAACTCCAAATTATTTAGTAGCTGAAATATCGAACTATTTTATGTATATCTTCGCCAACTGAAAGAATATCTGCAAAAGACGCTCGATTTTCCAGAAACACCGAATCCTATTATGTTCAGAGAAATAAGAAAATTAATTTTAGTCTAAACACACGTCGTAAACAACAATCTTGACGCCATATGGATCATCATTTGAATTGAAAAGGAAGAAAGGGAGAGAGATATAAACCCAGTCTACAATGCATAAACCGAAAGGAAAAAAAAGGGAAAGAAAATACATGATGGTTTTGGCTTTTGACTCAACTAATTGGCAGAATTTCTTCATTTGCACAGTTATAATGCAAATTAAATACATGCTTGACGCCGCAATATCAGTATCTTGTTTTTTCATTACACAATTAGTTTCTTGCAGCATGTTACATGTCAACCCATCGAATGAATTAAGGAACATACGATAACTAATGCCAATTACCTAAAATCTTGAACTACAAGTCTAGAAAGCAACAAAACAAGAAAGGAATTTCCAAGATGTATTTTGTGCATGTTTACGTATATTAGGAAATTATTTATTATTATGGTTCAAATATTTTACTACACAAATGAAGTGTTCAAATTATCCCTTGAAAACCCTCTAACTTTTGTTGTGCATTACGGAATAGATTGTACAACGATCGACTAAAAACTAGAAAATAACAGTAATTAGCATATAATAGAAATGTAGAAAATTAATGTTTGAATTATTTTTATAGGATGATAGCTAGTATTAATCCCTGAGCTGATCTAAAGTTTTGTCGTTTGAAGGTCATTATCTTTAGTTAGGCTTAAATTTAAATTATGGAGAATGATGTTCTAAAAACTTGTTAATTAATATACATGAAAATACATGAACCAGTGAAATCAGGCAAGGGAAAGTCCAACTTCAGTAGACCAGAATTATGTCATGTACTTGCGTAAAAGAAAACTCCGAAATTCTAACACAATGATAAACCGATCGAGATAGGTATAAATTGATATGGATGACATTCTAGATATACACAATTGATCCCTTTCCTATATAATTAACTATACGTTAGTGTGAGTATATTTCTTGTTTATTTTTTTTTAATTGACGCACGAGACTATTCTAGTATAGTTTTTTTTTTGTTCTTAGAATTTTACTAATTATATATTTATATGTTTATGTAAAAATACTGAGACCTGAATATAGACTATTCAAACAATGCAATTAAAGAAGTGAAGGTAATGCATTGATGGGGCCCGCAGAAAGTGGTGCACAGGCCCGCGTGGGAGCTTAACTCGGACCCGATTGGCTGCAAAGTTTGGAAGTGTTTAACAGGTGACAGGGGGGCGTGGGGTTCGTTGCTTGGCCCCATGAAATTTTCACCAATATTAATAATAATTTATATTATAGAAAATAATTAATAAGCTTAGAATATTTAGATTAATATTTTCTTCATAGGCAGTGCCTCTGGACTCTGTGCTAATGGGAAACCTCATGCACTATTCATTCACGCTTCTGTTCCTTAGGTTTTTGGGGTTTGGTGGAATGTTTTGCTGTCTTTTCATATAGTAATATTTAATATAGCTACTAAATATTTATCTTTATGTAATTTGTATTTTTCATATAAAATCTTAAAGTATTAAAACTAACTAGGGGTCATTGGTATTGTATACTGAGTTTTTTTTCTTCATACCGTCTATCATTTTCCGTATATTTACCAACCCATAAAGCTAACAACTTGTGATTAATAAATTGCTTCACGAGTTGGCCGCAATATCCATCTAATTATATATGAGATGTTCCAAAATCGCATTTCCTATAATTATTTAAAATTGAACTTTATTCTTGGATCATCAAAAGAAATTAAAAAGAATTTTGATCAATGTGATAAGATGAAGACCCCGTAACTCAATATTAAATGATTGACATATGTAAATAAATGTGAAACGATTGATACGTCAACCAGAAAATCAGACACTAGGAAAAGTTAAGAGATAAAAAGCAAGAATTGGGAAATTAAGTACCATAATAATTTTAATCATTCTTTAATTATTTTATTTGGTGATGACGCTACTAGAGGTGCACTACGTACATAAACCCGCTCTTATGTAATGGTTCGTAAATTATATAAAATGGGTAAATTTTACTAACTGATTATATATGATAGAATGGCACATAACGATATTGATATGACTCTTGGTAAAAAGACAATTATGTGCTGGATTATCCTTCCTAATGAGACCTTAAAGTTACATAGTCATGTTGTTGGAAAATCCAATAAATTAAACTAAAAATCGACTATAGCAAAAGTGATAATGGGTAATAGCCACTTGAAGTTCCGTCGCCATAACAAAATCAAAAGAATTTATTCACCAACAATTTCGTCCTTGTCTATCCCAATTGACATTTTATGCACATGAGATCATAAAAAAGAAGTGAGAACTATTATTTATTATTATGACCTTAAAAAAATGTCACATCTAACCGATTTAATTAAAAAGAAAATATGCCTTTCTAAGGTGTGAACCCCGAGCCGTCGGCACCACCAAATTCGGGCATAGTTCATTTTATCAAACTTAATCATATAGTCGTATTGATGCAATCATGGCTAACACATGAAAGTAAAATTTGGGTTGAATGACAAATACATATATATTAATTGTTCATGATCAATAGAATCATTACAATGTGCTTTCTTTCTTTTTTCCGAGGAGAAAATTCAATTCAAAGATACCAAACATCTCAAAGATAGGGACTACACACCATAACATTATAGTTGTCTCATACAAAACTTTATATATATATATATATATATATATAAATTTAGGACACATGAAACAGGAAACATAACATCAAATCATATATTCTTCAAAAGAAACGTACTTAATACGCACTTCGTGAGCGATTGTCGATTACCTTCATCATCCAAAAGAAAAAGTCACGTAACATAAAATCTTGTACTCTTCAATATAATTAAGAAAATATCGAAGAGAACGACACATTTGTTCTCAATTGAAGTTAAACGGATAAACAAAAATAAGAAAAGGGAAAAGTATGATCACATTGTTATATTATTTTTCCAAATCATGATACGAAGTAGGTCTCCATTTATGACTACTGGCAAGCATGACATTCTCTTTCGATTTATGTTTATCATGTAATCATTGGCTAAAAGGTGTAGTCTTGAAGTCGTTTTACATGGCTCAGTAAGATAGAAAAAAAATATTTGAACTTTTTTCTTTCAATTATAAGAAAGTTGAACCGCACTTCAATTAGGACTTTTTCTTCTCTATCTTTGTTTACAAGTTTGTTATTTCTTCCTCGAGTAATTATAATGTTTGTAAATTGACCAATTATTATAGCAACTAAAAATTAAGTCATTACAAATGGATCTAAAACTAAAAGAGAGAGAAAATTAGGTATTTGATTTGAAATTTTTGTTGATATTGCATTTCGGAGCAAGTTGTATTCGAATTATACTTTTTTTTTAAATCTATTTTATTTGCCTGCATTTACTTGAAAATTTATTTGAACCAATAATTGCTACAGGGTGATGCATTTGAAACAATAATTGCAGCAATTTCAATTTTAAAAGAGTTTAAAATGTTGCCGTTTCTGCTAACGAGAATTGTGTCACAGCTTATTAGTTTATGTCACACCCCAATTCCCGAGGGAACACATTAAAGTCAGAGTGCGATCAGGGGTTGGAGAAAAGTAGAATGAAAGAAATGAGAAATAAATAAACTGAAATATATTATGAAAAAGACGAGTATTTAAAAGAACAACTCACCACGAAGATGAAATATAACAGAAGAAAGATAATTCACATACTAGTATTTACGAGTTCAAAGTATGACTCGAGACAGATCGGGTCATGGCAAACTGATAGCAAAAGAGTAAAGGTACATCAAAAGCATCGTTAAATATATACAAGACCAGGTTCAATGTGCTCATCAAAAGAAAACAAGCTAAAACGAAAGCTGTGGTTATATATAACAAAACCCATGCCTCAGCTCTGCCCGTCTTCACTAGCCTCTCAACCTGAAAACATTTGAAAATATTTAGGAATGAGCACTAGTGTGCTCAGTAGGTGAAACAGTTTAAAAATATTTTACAACAAGTTTATCCATGCATAAACCATATGACTTTGTGTGCGCGCGCTATCACGTTCTACTGTTACTCTTACTTTACCTCCTTCCTTTCGGACTTTGGGATACAACCCAGTGAGACCCATAAACATCTGATCTAGGGTCTTCACCCATAGATCCCAACCGTTAGACTTAAAGCCGAAGCCCATAGGTCATCTCCCTTGGTTAGCACACAATGGAGATCAACCCATTGCACTACTAACAATGGTGTACACAATTCTCACTAGCGTGTTAGGCTAGTCAAGAATCTCGATCGATTAATTCAGAGCATTAAACAAGTAGAACGCACAAAAATATATATTCATGGATAAACATAACAATTCATAGAACTCAATAACTCAAAATAGTTTTGAGAAAGTAAAACCCACATCGTTCTTATGTATTGAATTGCTTTAGTCCATAAGGTGCTTTTGTTCTTTCCGTAGAACTTCTTCTTAGTTTCTTCAAAATCTACTTTACTAAATTTTCAAAGAGGACGTACGAATTTTATGGAATAGTTCAACTGGTTCATCTCCTATTTATAGACATTAAACCCACGTAGGTTGCATGAATCATCACTAATAGCTTTGCATGGTATTAAGCTATACCTTTCCTCAATAACACCACATGGCAAGACAATTACTTTTTAACTTCTCCTAAATATTCACTTGTGCATCCCTTCACTTACGTATACAAGTTTGATTCTACCACATATTTTATTCAGTCGAACCTAAAAGACTTATATACTAGCCTAAATACTAAAAACACAAACCTATCTGCAGAAAACATCAATCTAACCTAAATACTAAAAACACAAACCTATCTGCAGAAAACATCAACCTAACCTAAATACTAAAAACACAAACCTATCTGCAGAAAACATCAACCTAACCCCTCTATTTATAGCCCCAAAGAAGAAGTATCTAAATTATATAATAATAGGGGTAGACTTACTTAGTCACTTACTTATAGCCTTGCTTAATCACACTTCTCACCACATGCATGGGTTGTGAGTAACCACGTGGAAAATGACTTATCTCAATCTTCCAAGCTTTTGAAAAAATCTTTAAATATTATTATTTTATTTAGTTTTATTAATATTATATCATAGATATTTTTCCTTTAAAAAGTGGAAGGTATTACCTATATTATTTATTCTCTTCAACCGAAATCGTTAAAATATGTCTACCATAATTATTAACATGTAAGCCATCTACTATACGTAATTAACGTGTTATATCTATAAATCATTTTCTATGATTGGCCATATGTTCTATTATGAAAGTTTGATATTCTATTTGGATTTTAAACGTAACTTTATTTGGAGTATAAAGATCATAATACTAAACTCTAAAACTTAAATAAATCATCCTAAATACATATAGGGGAAACTCGGGATATCACATCATTCCCTCCTAAAAAGAAATTTCGTCCCCGAAATTTACGTACCTGCAGGATACTGAGATCTGATTTTTTCTTCAAGTTCCCAAGTAGCTTCTTCTTGCTCGTGGTGATTCCACTCCACTTTTATTAATGGAATTTGCTTGTTTCTCAAAACTTGGATCTTGCGGTCAAGAATTTTCACCGGCCTTTCATCATAACTTAAATCCGGACGTATGACCACTTCGTCATATTTAATAACGTGTTTATGATCAAACACATATTTTCTCAGCTGAGAAACGTGAAAAGCATTGTATGCATCTCCAATGCTAGGTGGCAGAGCCAACCTACAGGCCACCGGGCCTATTCTCTTTAAAATTTCAAAAGGTCCTATGTACCTGGGCTTTAACTTACCCCTCTTGCCAAAACGTACAATCCCTTTAGAAGGGGAAACTTTAAGGAAAACATGATCGCCCACATCAAACTCTAACTCGGTTCGACGCTTATCAGCATTAACTTTTTGTCTATCTTGGGCCTCCTTAATTCGTTGCCTGATGTGATTAACTTTCTCAATCATCTGTTGAACTAGTTCTGGATCACTCTTAACTAATATGAGAAGAAATGTTACTTAATCTATCTATTAAGAACTTTGTCTATCTTGCTCCGTAATTTGAGAGTTTCTTGTAAACTCTATTTATTTTGCTAGATCATCTCACTCTTTATTATGAACAGTTAATCATAAAACTATTTCACGCTCATCACTATAATTCCCCTTATCGCAATATATTTTCTGCATTCTCTTGAACTAACCATTATATAGTATATTCATGTCTCGACAATATACACTTTCGTAAGCTGCCACAGTAATTGTTGTTTTGTTGCTTTCGTAATAGACGTATTCCACTTGGAGAAAAATATCTTCCAAATCTATCATGAATTTAAATAGTCCCTTCCAACTTTCCATACAGTTCACGGATTGCGAACTGAACTAATACTCAGTTACTTGTTGATCGTTTGGTATAAACTCTTCTAGCATTTAAGATGAATCTGGAGTCACAATCTGAGATGATCGACAACCGCATGCCTCGTACACTAAGATTTTCTTGAGGTAACATTATGTTAATCTATCCAATCGAAACATTGATCGAATTGAAAGGGAAACTCGTTGACTTTATCTATCGTTTGACTTTGGCCCATGTAGAAGTGGTTCAATCTGTTGATAAAGCTTATAACAATGCGCTTAGCTTTTCCTAGGAATTTTGTAGGGCTGCAACAATCTAGTCATTTGTATAGCGCCTAATATGATGAAAAATTAAGCAATATTACATGAGCAAAATTACCACTTTCTTCATCTTCCAATCAAGGAGTTGCTTCATGAGTGTACTAGCTATACTCTGAAACTGTAGTTATTGAAGTTACGAATTACATGCGCGTTCTTTAATATAGATGTGGAGAGTCAGTCTGATTATGCACTGCCTTTCCTTGCAAGAAGTCTCTTCGCTTCCATCAACGCACATTATATAAAAGTAAACCAGCTACTCCAGAACCAAGTTACATTCCTGCTATTAGATTGGAATGCCGCTACCGCGGAGAAAAATAAAAGATAAACCAATCATCAATATAATCGTGAAATCAATGCGGAGAAATCATTTTCTACTTTACTCCGGGATAGTATCTCCTGTGTAGACCATATATCGAGTATTACGAGTTTCTGGTTATTCTGAATTATGCACAATCCCTTCTCAAACATAAGAGGGTTATTTGTTGTTGTCCGAGAAATCATACATTGATCCAGAACTTATCTTCTCTAAAAACAATTCATCTCCTTATTTCCGCTCACACCTATCTTCCTTGGGCAGATTCTGCTATTACGAATGTTGCGTAACCTTTATTAGAATCAGGTTACATAATAGAGATATTTCAAAAGAAAATTTCATACTTCCATCAATCAAAGGATAGGTTCAATGAGGATAAAACGAATAGATGGAACGATAAGTATCGATGACCAAGTAACAAGATAGATCTTAAGAAAATATAATATGAAATAAGTTCGACTATACTGTCAAAGGAGAAAAATAATATTATTCATAAATGTATGGATCGAGCAAATATTTCAACGAGGTTAGAAACAGATATATGAAATAATCATCAGAGATCAAGTTTCGAGATGAACTATGACCAATTGCTGAGGCTGGTAATATAGAGTGGAGGAATGAGACAAACGAAATGTGAAGTCCGTGTTCCAAGTTTGAGAGGAACAAGAAAATGAAAAATTTATTCCCAATCTTAATCAAGATGAAATCAATTAAAATGACCTCACTTCCAATTAAGATCAAATATTTAGAGGCTACAAAGATTCAATATTTGATGGATATAGAGGACTAAAGAGAGTAACTTTCAACTTCTTGGAAACTTTCCTACTTCTATAGACAACTTCGAGAAACCACAATCTCTAAAATATTGGAAGCCTGAACATGTATAATATATTGTTGAACCGATAATTGGGTTGGATTAGAGACAGATATCTCTAGAGAAAGTCATGACCAGATTACTACACCGAGTCAGTTTGACAGAAAACTGCACTATATAACCAATATAGAGAAAAAACTCATTATAGAGTGAAAAACAAAATTAGGGAATCAAAGAGAATTGGATAATATTGGCAATCGCAATTTTATCAAATGATACTTTCAAGGAACTTCAAACAAATACGTAAATGATCCGTTGGGATGAACTATCAAAATGGATTCCGGCAATTATAGTACCAAAATGGCATAGCTGTTTAGTTGAAGTAAAATAAGTTGAATGGTCCAATAAGAAATAAATGGCCAACTATATAATAACAAGATAGGCATATACTTTTTAAATAATCTTGCGTCTACTACTTCAAGTCTTAGTCAGGTTCTCTTTTTCATCGTTCGTGATCGAGTGTCTTAAAAGCGTCATACTCCAAGATGTATTAATATAACGTGACACGGTGGTGGTATTACTCATGTCTTTATCTTTGCATCAAGCATCGACATCGTGTGATCTTGATCTAACCGTCTCAATTATACTAAGTTCTTGGAGTTGTCCGCAAAAGTTGACTCCAGCTGAGCATGTACTCTTGAAGAATCGTTAGAGAGGTACCACCCGTACAATCATTAAGTCATTGCCTAAAGTGTTGGGATTTTGTATACTGGAAGCACTTTTTATGCTTGTATACAATGTGTTTTTGTCCTTACCACCGTTTTTTTATTCTCCTATCTCGATAAATATGTATATTTGCACATGTTATCCTTTATCTTGTATAAAAGTTAGATTTGTGTGGTGTGTCGGGTATCACGAGAAGACAACACAAATTGGTTGAACCGACAAGATATAAACGGTTATCACAAATGAGACAACTTAAGGATAAGTTGTCGGTTTAAGCTGCAGTTTAGATAAGAAGTGGCTTGTCTTAGCTGCTTGTCTTTACTGGTACACTTAAGGTGGTGTATTGACGGATCACAGTGAGATGTGTTCTCCTAACTGACCTTGGTGGAGAACCAAGATCTCGGTGACTTAGTTGGTCTTAAGCTTGGTAAGACTTCAGCTGAGTGCATTTGGCTATCTATCACTTTGACCTACTATGGTGAACGTCATCGCGACCGGATCTACGTATCTTGGGTGTTAGTAGTTATTTGTGGCTCAGGCTGGTTGTCTGTATCTTGCATCCGTATCCTAGTAAAATGGGTTGATAATATCCCCTGAGGAACTCGAAAAGATTAGCACACTAAATCCGGCCGGTTGATTAAGTTCAGGTGTGTTAATAAGGTCGAGTGGTACTACTCAGGAATATAAGATGTTAATTAATTTAAGCTGTCAGTGAGCTTAATTAATTAACGGATATTTCTATCTTAAATACGGAGATCGATTAAGTCTAAAATACAAGCCCTTGCTCAAATTGGGATAAAGGGGTAAGTCAGCACGGATTCTCTAGTGGAATGAATCTGTGTTTATTAATTAATTTTGCTCTGGGCTGAGCATGGATAATTAATTAATTGGAGGCTCAGCTTTATTTCTTGTATTGGATCCCTGATCTGGCTCAATTAGTTGCCTAGTAATTTATTGTCTCTCAGAATTCATTATTAATGGATTAATGTATTTTTACATTATTTAATAATATTATTTATCTGGAATTAATTGGCTGGGCCAATTAATTGATAAATATTAGTAACCCAGTAAATTAATTAATTATATTATGGGCTGGTTATGTGGAAGCCCATTAGAAATATAATTAAATTAATGGGTTACAAATATATTAATATTATATTGGCTTTTGAAGCCTATATATATCAGTATTCTGTTCAGAAACAGATTACACACACCCACATAATCACACACACATATCGTGTTTGAGAGAAAGATAAAAATTTATTTTCTTTAGTTCTCTGACCACCCAGAGGGAGAAAAAGGCCGGGACACAGATCAGAAGATCTAACATAGGAGCAACAATCAGAGCCGCGACAACATACGAAGGAGGAAGGTATATTCCTAACCCTAATTATTCCTTCATAAAGGTTGTGCCTTAAAGTCGTATCTTGCTCGACAAAGAGGTGAAACTTTAAGCAGTAAGAGAATAATGCGTGAGGTATCCGAATAAATCTCGTGCTCGACGAAGTTATTAATCGTACCATCCGTATAAATACTGTCGTAGAAGAGCCGTTAATTTAAGTGGAAGTTCGATGATTGATAAATACGTTACTAAATCATAGGTAAGTACACAATGCATTTGAGCGTTTGTTCGTCATCTCCAATGTTGAGGTACTCAATTAACAAGGGTATGAGATGTCTTCCGGTAATTTCACCTCTTACTTCATTCCACGTGATTATTCTTGCGATGCGCTTTACGGTCATGTTAACTATTCTCATCATTTAGAAGATAGATCTTAATCTATCACCGAACCACACGTGATAATACTTGCTAAATTCTCTATCTTCTATAAGCTTTATAAGTTTTCTCATTCATATTCATTGTACTCAGAGTAAAAGTCTAACTTATAAGGGTTGAAATCACATCATACCTCATCTAGTGTGTTTCTCTAACTACAAGATAATCACAATATTTTCACCATAATCTTGTTATGTTATAAAGGTCAACAAAACCTAATATAACAGTTCAATCATTACTTCATATACACACCAGGTACCACTATCTTATCAAGGAATTGTGAAACTCAAATTGATTTCTTTTCCTACTGAAACCGAGTCAAAGGTTTGAAAATCAAGTTGACAATGATTTCGAAATCAGGGTTATATGAGCTCATAGTCTCAAACATGACAAAACTTTGTTACAAAAGTTGGAAAACACAAGTAACATTGTAGTGTATGAAACATCCAAAAATAGTTGACCAACTTTTAAAAGTCTAGAGATTCTAGTATAAACTTAAAAGAAAAATATTTCAATCTCATATCGAAACAAAATGCTATGATATTATTCCAAGATAATAGTCTGATCGCCTTCTCAAGGAAAAATGTATTACATACTCAAGACAAGCATATCAAGATGCGTTGTTGAAAGAAAATTCAAACAACACATAACTAAGTATAAAGATGAACATGTTGATAGACGAGTGTTACGCACAACAAGACTCCTTTGAGAAGGACTTCAAAATGTATATAAAATGATATGGTTATCAATTCGAGTTTAGGCTATGGAAAAGTAAGGCCCAACTTCATTGTCAAGATATTTGTAAGCTTCATGTCAAAAGGAAAACTTGACAACTTACTGAACAAGTGAAATGAAATGAAACAAGAGAAATCATCGGAACCATCTATTTAAGAATGTCAATCCCTAAGAATCCTTATTATTATCCTCATCTCTCTCATGTGTCGAAAAACCTTTTATATCTACTCTCAGAAAAGAATATTCGTGGATATATAATTAGAATACAATAGTATATCACCCATACTTCTTGCATTTCGTGAAGCACTTCGGTCGTCATTATCTGCACATGTACCGTCAATAACATCTCAATCATTATCAATTGTCTGTGACTACTCCGGTGTAACAAACTCCAACTCTGAATAGGTTAGCATTCTCTACAACGAGAATCGAGATTAAAGTTTATTTTGTCATTGTTTTCTGCTCTACGTTGTGCACATACTCTTTCTATAAAATAACGAAGTGCTTCAAAGTCCGTGACGATTACTTTAGTCTTACGTTAATCGACAAAGTAGAGCCCTATAAATCCGATTGTTATGATTCAAAATCATCTCATAATGTGACATCAACCTTCATATTGTTGTCTAGTACGAGGTAGCCT
This sequence comes from Lavandula angustifolia, assembly GCA_028984105.1. Taxonomy (NCBI): domain Eukaryota; kingdom Viridiplantae; phylum Streptophyta; class Magnoliopsida; order Lamiales; family Lamiaceae; genus Lavandula; species Lavandula angustifolia. The sequence continues at coordinate 18,978,064 of CM054821.1, read as the reverse complement.
ACCCGTTTCAGCAGCGCACCAAATGAAACCGTTTACTATGAAGATGTGATATAAGAAACTAATACCTCGTGTAAGAGAGCATCTAAGTAAATTAAAGGCACAACTTCTATGTTTAAGCATGAGTACTTAAACCATTATCATAGTAAAGTGTCCCATTATGAAGCCATAAAAGTTATCAACTTATTAAACAACTTGTGCCTCCATAAGTCCTACAAGAGAACAACACTATCACTACATATCTCATCATTTCTTTTCCCATTTCATCATCTTTCATCACCATAACAAAATATCACTATACTTTTCGTCACTTCCACTTTACTTATTTGAAGTCATACTGCATAAAAGTTCTCAATATAACAAAACATAACATTGTATCAAATACTTTATCTCAAACTTTCATCACTTGAGCTCATAGGAAGTCAACGAAAAATATATGCAATGGTCAAGTGGACTTATCCAACTTGATAATAATACTTTTCAACATGATCATAATCCCAAAGAAATTCATCATGAAAACGTATTCCTTAGTCGAGTGGACTTTTCCAACACGACAACATTCTCATCTCGTGATTGCCTTTAGCAACTCACCATTCACGCACACCTTCATTCATAGCTTTAAAATATAATTTTAAACATACCTTTTTGTTGAGGGAAGTGTGACGGTGAGCTGAGGGTTACTATAAACACTCATAAGTATAGAGATACTATTCTAGACTCAAAACAATGAACTTTAGGCACAGAGCCAAGAACTTATGCTCTGATACCACTTTGTCACACCCCAATTTCCGAGGGAACGCATTAAAGCCAGGGTGCGATAAGGGGTTGGAGAAAAATAGAATGAAAGAAAGGAGAAATAAATAAACTGAAATATATTATGAAAAAGACGAGTATTTAAAAGAACAACTCACCACGAAGATGAAATATAACAGAACAAAGATAATTCACATGCTAGTATTTACGAGTTCAAAGTATGACTCGAGACAGATCGGGTCATGGCAAACTGATAGCAAAAGAGTAAAGGTACATCAAAAGCATCGTTAACTATATACAAGACCAGGTTCAGTGTGCTCATCAGAAGAAAACAAACTAAAACGGAAGTTGTGGTTATATATAACAAAACCCATGCCTCAACTCTGCCCATCTTCACTAGCCTCTCAACCTGAAAACATTTGAAAATATTTGGGAATGAGCACTAGTGTGCTCAGTGGGTGAAACAATTTATAAATATTTCACAACAAGTTTATCCATGCATAAACCATATGACTTGTAAGGTTTTGAAATGAAAAGTCACTTCCAAACATACAAATATTCGTTTACTTGTGTGTGCGCGCTGTCACGTTCTACGATTACTCTTACTTTACCTCCTTCCTTTCGGACTTTGGGCTACAACCCAGTGAGTCCCATAAACATCTGATCTTGGGTCTTCACCCAGAGATCCCAACCGTTAGACTTAAAGCCGAAGCCCATAGGCCATCTCCCTTGGTTAGCACACAATGTAGATCAACCCATTGCACTACTAACAATGGTGTACACAATTCTCACTAGCGTGTTAGGCTAGTCAAGAATCTCGATCGATTAATTCAGAGCATTAAACAAGCAGAACGCACAAAAAATATATTCATGGATAAACATAACATTTCATAAAGCTCAATAACTCAAAATAGTTTTGAGAAAGTAAAACCCACCTCGTTCTTATGTATTGAATTGCTTTAGTCCATAAGGTGCTTTTGTTCTTTCCGTAGATCTTCTTCTTAGTTTCTTCAAAATCTACTTTACTGAATTCTCAAAGAGGACGTACGAATTTTATGGAATAGTTCAACTGGTTCATCTCCTATTTATAGACATTAAACCCATGTAGGTTGCATGAATCATCACTTATAGCTTTGCATGGTATGAAACTATACCTTTTCCTCAATAACACCACGTGGCAAGTTAATTACTTTTTTACTTCTCTTAAATATTCACTTGTGCATCCCTTCACTTACGTATACAAGTTTGATTCTACCACATATTTTATTCAGCCGAACCTAAAAGACTTATATACTAACCTAAATACTAAAAACACAAACCTATCTGCAGAAAACATCAATCTAACCTCAATACTAAAAACACAAACCTATCTGCAGAAAACATCAACCTAACCTAAATACTAAAAACACAAACCTATCTGCAGAAAACATCAACCTAACCCCTCTATTTATAGCCCCAAAGAAGAAGTATCTAAATTATATAATAATAGGGGTAGACTTACTTAGTCACATACTTATAGCCTTGCTTAATCACACTTCTCACCACATGCATGGGTTGTGAGTAACCACGTGGAAAGTGACTTATCTCAATCTTTCAAGCTTTTGAAAAAATCTTTAAATATTAGTATTTGATTTAGTTTTATTAATATTATATCATAGATATTTTTCCTTTAAAAAGTGGAAGGTGTAACCTATATTGCTTATTCTCTTCAACCAAAACCGTTAAAATATGTTTACCATAATTATTAACATGTAAGCCCTCTACTATACGTAATTAACGTGTTATATCTATAAATCATTTTCTAGGATTGGCCATATGTTCTATTATGAAAGTTTGATATTCTATTTGGGATTTTAAACGTAACTTTATTTGGAGTATAAAGATCATAATACTAAAATCTAAAACTTAAATAAATCTTCCTAAATACATATAGGGGAAACTCGGGATATCACAGTTTAGGAGCATTAGAAGTTTTATACTCCCTCCGTCCCATTATTTATGTCCCATTGGGACTGGGCACGGTAATTAAGATAGTGGAGGTAAATGTGTAAACTTGTGGTGTAAAAGTATAAAGGGGTGAGGTCCACTTGCTTAGATTAATTGTGATCCACTCATTTATTTCCTTATTTGGTATGAGACATAAATAATGGGACAACCAAAAAAGACAAGTGGGACATTAATAATGGGACGGAGGGAGTATTTGATAGCAAGCTAACGAAGAAATGTATATTTAAATTATTCAAATTTAATTTCTTTTTCAATTTTTATTCATTACTAATTTACTATCTCTTTTTTTTTGAAATTATGCGAATAACATAAGTTTTTGTATAGATTACGTTTAGGCAAAGTCAAGAAGAAACCAACCAAATCAGTTTAAAGTCGAAATGAGACCAACACGCTTTTGTACACAACAATTAACGCTTTTAATTCTCTTTCTTATTACAACTTTAATTAGCTGGAAATTTAACAACATTCCACCTCAAAATGGCCAAAAGATTTCGAAAAAACCCTATTACATATAGTCCAATAATTAACGGGAATGCCCAAAGATATGATGGGCCAATAGTTAAATGGAAAAGCCCAAATATCAAATGGGCCAATAGTTGATGGAAAAGAACAAATATCAAATGGGCTCTGTTAAAACCCAAGCTTAGCTCGATGGAAAATCAAACAATTTCATACACAACCTTGGAACAATCAAAATGTCCATCAATATCATGTTTAATGTGTCTAAGTTTCCAGGTCAAGCTGAATTAGGTCTGTTCTATAACCAGACAACCTAGTCAATCCTCTCAAGGCATGATATATCTCTTCAGTTTTAGAATGCCTCTCATCAAAACAGTAGAACTCCACCACACCCTCCTCAGTCTGCACCGAGCTCCACGCAGGGACCTTCTTCGATCCAGTATCCCTCATTGCAACTTTCAGCCTCGCCCGATCCTCCCACTTCCCGGCTTCCCCATACACATTCGACAGCATCACGTAGTTAGCAGGATTGCTGGGGTCAAGCTCAATCAGCTTCTCAAGTGAAAGCTCAGCAAACTCGACCTTTTTATGAATCCGCGAAGCTGCAAGTAAAGCAGTCCAGATTACTCTATCTGCCTTCACTGGCATATTGTGTACGAACTCCACAGCTTGCTGTAGAAGTCCTCCTCTTGCTAGGAGGTCGACTACACATCCGTAATGCTCGATTTTGGGTTGAATGGAGTACTCATTAGTCATTGAGTGAAAATGTACTAATCCATCCTCAATCAATCCCATATGAGAACAAGCATTTAGTATCCCAATGAAAGTGATTCCATCTGGTTTCTGCCCTGCAGTTTTCATCTTGGTGAAAATGCTTAGAGCCGAACCTCCATGGCCGTGTACAGCTAACGCGTTGATCATCGAATTCCACGTTATGATATCCTTCTTACCCATGCTATCAAACACGTTCATAGCAGAATCTACAAATCCACACTTACCATACATGTCGATCAAACCGTTACAAACATACACATTCCCTCTGTACCCATTCTCTTTAGCATATTTATCCAGCCGTTTCCCAAAATCAAGATCTCCTAGCTTTGAACAAGCGGCTATTACATTAACAAGAGTCGCGTCGTTAGGCTGCACATCGCCCTCTTTAATCATCTTCTTGAAAACATCAAGAACCTTGATAAAACGCCCACTGCGAAAATATGCTCCGATCAGTCCATTCCAAGAGAAAACATTCCTCTCCTTCATAGACTCGAATAGCTTTTCACAACCCTCAACATCCAGATTCTTAGCATAACCATTCAATAATGTGTTGTAAGATATCAAGTCTTTACACGGCATCGTATCGAAAAGCCTCTTAGCTTCAACCACATCTCCCAACTCTATATGTGCAGTAACCATCCTATTCCACAACACAACGTCTCGTTCCGGCGCCAAATTGAACAGCCGCCTTGCTGAAACCAAATCACCATTGCTAACATAACCACGAATCATAGCAGTCCAAGAAACAACATTCCTTTCTACCATTTCTGTAAACACCCTAAAAGCAGACGCCGCACTCCCCACGCCCGAATACAATTCAATCAAATTCGTACCAACATACATATTCGAAATGAATCCATTCTTAACTGCGACGCAATGCATCTCCTCCCCTTCTCCCGAAGCCAACAATTTGCAGCAGGACTTCAAAACCATCGGTAACGTGTAACAATTGGGCTTCACATTCTCCCTCATCATATCACGGAACAACACCACCACTTCACTATAGACGTCATTCTGGAGATACCCTTTTGACATCACATTCCAAAACGAAGTGTGCCTTCGGTCAGGCAATTGGTCGAACACCTGCCGACCATAGTTTATTTTCCCCTGCCCGGCGCATCCCGAAAGGAGATGAGAGATCACAACAGGGCTATTGTAATCAGTGGCACTAACAATAATCTGGGATTGAATTTGTTGGAGCTGGATCGTGGTTTTAGATGATTTTATGAGAAAGATTAGCTTTTGTTCCAACGAATAAACGATGTTGGGACTGGTAGCGTTCCGCATATGCGTATACATATATAATTGTTGCTCCTCCACTACTATCTCTTGCTCGATCCATCATTTCTTCTCCGCATTTTTCCGTCTCTCTCTCTGCGCGCGCTCTCTCTGAGTTCCAAACTTTTTTGTGTATAATATATCCGTCACTTATATTAATATTAATGAAGTATTAGACTTAATTTTGATAAATAATTCATTAAAAATTATAAAAACGTTTTATTGTACGAAATAATACTAACATTATTTCTAAATAAGGTAGGGCCTAGGGGCCTAGGGGACACCGAGTACTTTCTAAATAATCCATAAAGTTGATCACATATTTACCTAAATTTTGTAGACATATATACATAGGAATTCAAAATAGTGTGATATTAGATAGATACTGCGACGGCGACAAATTTAAAATTTATATGTCACATGTATACTTGTACATAATATTTTTTATGTATTACATGTATAATTATATATTGTGGGACATTAAAATCTTTTGTTAGACTTATTTGCGAATAACTGTTCCACCACACGATTTGATATTTGAATTTATTTGTAGATTCTGCAATAATTTGGACTGGTTGGAACTTAAAATACCAGCTTCTTCAAAATTAAGTTGGTCATTGACAATTTTATTTCATACCATAGAATTTTACCCACGGAAATCAATTATTGAATTCTCGAAAAGTGGCTCATGTCACTTCACGTTTATGTTATGAAATTTATATTTTACAGATAAAGGCAGTACTTATCTATATACTACAAGATAATATTATTTTAATTTTATTTTGCATGTGATTATATTATTCGGGTTTAATTATTTACTCCATTTATTACCAATCATCGACAAGAACTGAATTTTTTTTTGGAAATATATTTTTCTATCCAAAACCATTATTTAAAACAAAATTTTATTTAAATACTATAGTTATGTTCATCAAATGTCCAATTTGATCATTATACCCTTACTTTCATGATTTACTTAAGTTTGGACTGATATTCAAAATTTTCATTCATTTATGTGGTGATTCGTTCCAAAACAAATAAAAATATTAAATTCCCGAAAAGTAACTTTCAGTGCCTAAGGGGAGCATATGGGTGCCTATGGCGCTGATAGAAATTTTAGGCTCTCCGCAACACCCAGAGACACTTCATAAGCACTCCATCGGCACTCAAGGTTTTATATGAAAATGAAAATCTAAACGAAAATCAATCATCTTTGACACAAAAAATTATAAAAACACTTGAGGCCGTGCACATATGACGAAAAGTGAAAGGATTTTTAGATATCTTGCCTATTGAGTGAACCAAAGTTCAAAATTTAGTTATATTTGAGTTTTATTTAGTGTACGTGGCTATTATTACAAATGTCTTTTTTTCCTATAGGTTTCAATTAATAATTATTTAATTGTACATAATGGATTCATGAATCAAATTAAATGTCTTGTCTGCTTATTTCTTTCACCAAAATTTAAACTTTGAATCACGTTTTCTGCGCTCCCTTTATTCCACATTTATCTACACTAGAAGCTAAAATTGTGGATGAGATTATATATTCAATAAATCTCTGTCTAATTTAAAACGGCGTAGTTTTATACTCTCTCCGTCCAAATTTAAATGTCCCTTATATTATTTTTGGGTGTCCCAATTTAAATGTCCACTTTCCCTTTTTGGCAAATTTTAACACACAAATTTTTTGTAGAACCCACACCTTTTTAAATCTCTACTCACATCCACCAACTCTCCTTAATCCCCGTGCAAAAAGGCAAGGAGACATTTAAATTGGGACGGAGGGAGTATTGAAAAACTACAAATTAAAATGATAAAATTTAAAAAAAGATTTAATATATAATTAAAGAGTATATTTTTTAATGCAAAACTACGTCATTTTAAATCAGAAATTAATTAAATAGGGATTTATATATTGAACATGTGATCTCATCTCGTAAAATTGAGATTAAGTGCCTAAGTAGTTAGTGTAGAATAGGGGGTAATTTTATCTCTTAAAAGAGTTTGTACTCTTTATAAAAAAAAAGATTTAACAATAATTAATTTAGGTTACTAAAATGGGATAGCATAGCAATCCTAGATAGATAATGTCCTGCGCACGAAAGCAGATTCTGAGAAATACTGGAATTAGCAGTAGTGATGAGTAATTAAAGTAAAGCACACTTTGAGTTATTTAAAAAATAAAAGAATGGAGTAAACTATTAGGGTGGTGTAGCAGCTTTAAACGTCACTGAAATTGTGATTGTAATTAAGCTGACTCTACAAATTATAGGGTTGTTGACCTTTTGCTGCTGTTTCTGTACTACACCCTTCAGCTTGTAGTTTTGCACAATCTTCTTAAGATTTTAAAAATATTACTCCCTCCGTCCCATTATTTATGTCATATGTGGACTGGACATGATAATTAAAATAGTGAAGGTAAATGTATAAAATTATGGTGTAAAAGTATAAAGGGTAGGGTCCACTTGCTTAGATTGATTGTAGTCCACTCATTTATTTCCTTATTTGGTATGGAACATAAATAATGGGATAACCAAAAAAGACAAGTGGGACATTAATAATGAGACGGAGGGAATAGTATTTAGACATTTAGATGCCAATGCAACTTTTTTTAGTTAGTTTTTTTCGGGCCTCGAAGGATGCATACTGGAAAACCCTCTCAAGGCAACAGTACTATCAAGTCTTGTTCCTTTCACCAATGAGAGAGAGAGAGAGAGGGAGAAAAAGAAGAGAGAGAGAGATCCAACGAGTTCTGGTCTGTGCATCTATTGGAGTGTAACAGTGGACTGATTCTTTACTCAGTGGAATATTGTGAAATTGTTGTCAATTTTCTATAATGTGTGGCGTTAATTGGATAAAATAATACTAGTGATGGATTTTAGTTTTCTTTAGTATTAAAATATTTATCAACTAAATTAATTACCATTTACCATTTTAAATTAAATTAATAAACGGGTTTGTTCTTATTAATTTGTTGGGAAAAAGCTAGGAAAAAAAATACTGGAATTGCCTAAACTTAATAGGGAATTCGTTTTATCTTAAAATATTTTATATTCTTACAAAATATTACATGCAAACTTGTTTTGTCAAATTTTGTCTGTGTGCACGTTTGGAGCATTTTCAAATTTATTAATGAATTAAGCTTTTTTTCTCTTATTTACGTAACTAAATTCAATTAGGAAAAGATTTCTTTTTTTAAAAAAGTACCCGTGTTTATCTATTTATGTTCTTTTTTTTTTCTTTTCAAAATTATCTTATATTAATAAAAAAAATGATGTTGCGCTAAAACCCCATATTAAGGTTGAGAAATATACGTAGTTAAATTTGATGTAAGGATTTTTATGCAATATTTTTAATAAAAGACTTTTTTGCGAAAAATGAACACATAATAGTTTTATGTTTTTAACTTAAACAAGTTTTATTTGTTTGTCTTTTAACTTATTCTGTTATACGTATGATCGCTGATGATGATCTTAGAACTCATTGTATGAACTTTTTATTCTTGAAAGTAATTAAATAGATATGTTTATATAAATGGCCGAATTTAATTTGTTATGATTAGGGAGCTGAAATATGGACAAAAAACAAGATTTGGTATGATAAATAAAATCTAGCTAGCTTGATTGACCCGGAGAGAATGAAGACTGTTCAGACACTGCGTCTGTTAGTGGGCACATAGCTAAAACGAGTTGACCCGCCAATTAGAGTTGGCATATATATATATATATATATATATATATTTGTTCATTCACATCCTCCCTATTTTTACCCTACTACCTGCCTCTATCTTCATCTGCAGCTTTTAAGCCCTAAAACTTAGCCCGGCCTGCAAAATTTCTCATCCTTGTGTTCCTCTCCCTCTCCCCTCTCCCTCTCCCTCTCCCTCTCTCTCTCTCTCTCTCTAAATCTATTATCTATGTTTGATTAGTGATCTACATACAATTAAGTGGAATTGTACAACTCTACCCAATTTGACTATTACAACTACAAAATTATCTATTCCCTTAAAAACTATCTAGCAAATACTCAATTTATCTAAAATACCCTTACTTTTTCAAATTTTCATCTGAAACTTGTCAGATCGGCACTATGTGTCCGACCATGTGATCGGACCATGTGATCGGCACCAATAGTCAAATTGTCCGACCATGTGATCGGCACTAAAAAAAATTGTGATCGGCACTATGAATTGTGATCGGCACCAAAGAAATTGTGATCGGCACCAAAGAAATTGTGATCGGCACTAAAAACCAAAATTGTGATCGGCACCAAAAAAGACCGATCGGCACTATGTGATCGGCACTAAAATTTTGTGATCGGCACTATGTCATCGGCACTAAAAATTTGTGATCGGCACTATGTGATCGGCACTTAAAAAAAATTGTCCGATCGGTCGGACCATGATCGGGCATGGTCCGATCGGACCATAGTTTGACTTTATTGAAAAAGCAGGGGTATTTTAGTCTTTTTGGGTATATAGTGTAGTTAAATATAAGAATTGGGTATAAATGTGTTTGACTTTACCCATTTGGGTATATAGCCACCGGACCTCTACAATTAATTATATACCCTTACACGTCTACAAAAACCCTGGTTTTGTACCAACTCAATATAACATGTCTTAAATGTAATTCTTCGTAGTAGCAATTCAAAAATGTTACTCCTCCTTCCCATTAGAAATGTCACGTTTTCCTTATCGAGACGCTCCACTACAAATAATATATTTTTAAAAAATGATAAAGATTGTGTGGACCATATTTAATTATAAAAAAGTCAAACAATTATTCTACGCTCCATAAATGTTAGCTCAAATCATATTTGAGTGTTATCCCACATCGAAAAATTAATTATGATAATCATTAATTTAACCTATAAATATATAAATTCTCAAATTATTTTAAGTGTGCTTCTATGTATCATAGCCCACATGTTATGGAATTAGTTACTTTAACTTATTGACCATATTTTTGTGGGTATGTGTTTTTAGGCCTACGACAATACTACGAAAGTCTATTTTGTATTTTTCTCTTTATTAGTGGATTGTTTATCCGCCGCCCGTAGATGTAGGCTAATTAACCAAACCAGGTTAAATTCTCTGTGTTATATTATTTTCTCTTTGTATTATTCTTTGTTATTGTCTCCATTGGGTTGCAAGAACCCATTCATCATATTTTGAGGGTATGAAAAATCCTAACAATCACTTTCTTGATTATCATGCCCAAATGAAATTATAATTATTTTTTTTATGGGCGATTGTGTTGAGTTTGGAAGATTCTGGAGATTTCTGGATGCTTCTTGATGCTTCTTGAAGATACAGTCAATAGTTGGAAGATGAAGTCAGTAGATGGAGCAAGTTCAGTAGCGGTTATGAAGGCAGTTGGAGTCAGTCTTCAGCCGTTAGATTACAATATATGTTGGCAGATCGGATGGCGTGGACAACAGTTCATTACTAATAGAGACGTGTTTACATCACTACAAAAAAACGGTCTTTTACTAACGGAAATTCCGTCGGTAAACATTAAAAATCCGTCGGTAAACGATTTACCGACGAAAAATAAGCCATCGTTATAGAGCTTTTCGGTAAAATTTACCGACGGATTTTAGGTCCGTCGGTAATCCGTCGCTAAACTTGTCGACGAATTTTTTGAAATTAAGCCGACAATTGACCCACCGACTATCGGAGTTGGTAGCCGGCGGCGGTCGGGCGCAGACGTGGCCGGCGAAGATCGAACGCTGACGTGGCCGGCGATGGAGGCTTGTGTGCGCACGTGCGCAAGTGTATAGCATGATTCTTAATAGACAATGAGGTAGTTTGATATATAAAGGTGGAAAATGTTTGTCAAAAAATCGATGTGGGATGCAAAATTTTAAGTTCACCGACGGAATTTTCCGTCGCTAAATCCGTCGGTAATAGCTGAGATCATGAAATAGCGATGGAATATAACGACGGAATTTTCCGTCGGTATTTAGCGATGGAAAATTCCGTCGGTAAATGACATATTTTGAATTTCCATCGATATTCCGTCGGTAATTGCCGACCCGTGTTTTGTCCATCGGTAAATCCGTCGGTAAACACTGAAAATTTTGTAGTGCATGGATTACGTTTTTAGTTAGTTACAAAGGCAGTTATCTTCAATATAGTGTCTAGTATAAATACTGCAAGTTGTATCTCAGTTTGTAAGCAATTTTCATTCAATAAATCAGGTTCTCGTGAGTTCTAGATTCTTCTTCCAGATCTGAACTCGTTTGATTCACATTCATACTATTCGATATCATGATTTACATCATGGTATCAGAGCGATGGTGCGATCTCACCGAACAAACTGGAGAGTGTTGATCGACGAAGAAATTGGAGAAAGCAGCGCCGAAGGGGGATCTAGAAATCGGCGTGGTAGACGATCAAATCAACGGGGAAGAGGATCACATAATCACGACATAGAAGTTTCTAGTGGAGAATCGCCACTGATACTTTCATTTAGCACAAATATGGATAGAGCAGAGCAAAATCCAAGGATAAATGATGTATACTACCTAAGTCCGCATGAACACCCTGGTTTGAAGATAGTGAATGCTGTGTTCAACGGACACAACTATTATGCTTGGAGCCGTGCTATAAGGAGGGCATTAGCTGGAAGAAATAAAGTCGGTTTCATTGAAGGTACCATTCCTAAGCCTCTTGAAACTCATGCTAGCCATAACTCTTGGATTCAGGTGGATTTTATGGTTACATCGTGGATTATGAATTACATAGCTCAAGAATATTCTGAGTGTTTTTTGTTAATGGAGAATTCTCACCAGTTATGGAGTGAGTTAAAATTGAGGTTTGATCAAAGAAATGGAGCGAAAATGTTTAAGTTGAAGAAGGAATTATCTGTTTTTGTGCAAAGAAATCTATCTATAATGAAATACTACAATAGTTTAAACGTACTGTGGGATGAGTTGAGACTACTACAGCCCAACACCATGTGCAGTTGTGCTGCAGCAGCATGTGTGTGCGGAGCTGTAGGAAATCTCAGAAATTGTGTAGAGGCAGATAAATTGATGCAGTTTTTACTAGGCTTGAATGATACGTATGATGCAGTAAGAAGCCAAATACTATTAATTGAACCACTACCTACAACTAGTAGAGCGTATGCTATGCTTTTGCAAAATGAAGAACTGAGGAAAGTGTCTTCCACACATACATATCCTCAGGAACAAATGGCATTGAATGTCAATAATAATGGTAAGGAGCTGTCTCACACAGAGGTAGGGATCATGAATGTTGGATACAAAGGAGGTGGAAATAATTACAGAGATAAGGGAACTGGATTCAAACCTAGAATGAGTAAAGAGGAAATGAAACGGCTGAAATGTAGTTATTGTGAAAGAATGGGACATGAAAGGAATGAGTGTTTCAAACTTAATGGAACACCAGAGTGGTTTCAAAAGCTGAAGGAACACAAAACTAAAGGGCAGGTGCACTGTGTTGCACAGCAAGAGTCATTGCAGACTGCTTGCAGTGCTGCTGTCACTAATTCCAGAACTGGTGGGAATCAGAATGTTGGAGAATTAATTTCGAATGTGGAGAAGGCATTAAGTCAACTTAGAGGGATGGGAACTACAGGAAGTGTCAACAACGTTGAATCTTATACTCCACTGAATGTGTTGGAGAAACACTATTCTTTCAGTCTGCTAGAGGGATTGAGGAAGGAGAAAATTTGGATAATGGACTCAGGAGCTAGTAGTCACATTTGTTGTAATAAAGATCTTAAGACAAATGTTCATACACTAAGTAATCCTCAAGGTGTCTACCTTCCCAATGGAGATATGCAAACCATACATGTGATAGGTACAGTGGAATTAACTGAGGAATTGATCTTACATGAGGTACTATTTGTTCCACAATTCACACATAATCTGATTTCTACACATCAGCTGAATAACAGTCTGCAGTTGAAGTGTATATTCTTCCCAACTTACTGCATAGTACAGAGGTTGACAAATGATCATGTTTTGATCATGGGGAAAGCTCAAGGGAGGCTATACATTGTTGATCCCGAACATAAGTTAGAAAGGATTAATCAAATTTCTGATCCAAGTTTGAGATCCTTGCAAGACTGGCATATTTTACTAGGGCATGCTTCTTATACTACTCTTCAGCATGTTCCAGAATTGGAGGGATTATGTAGGGATTCAGCTCAGTCAGTCATTAGCTCGTGTGAGATCTGCCATAGAGCTAAACAATGCATAAATCATTTTCCCACTTTGGAATATAAGAAAGCAGAGTTATTTGAGCTGATTCATGTGGATGTTTGGGGACCCTACAATGTTGAAAATATGGCTAATGCATCCTATGTATTGACTATTGTTGAGGACTGTAGCAGAAGCACATGGACATATTTGTTGCAGTCCAAGAAACAGGTGCATAAGGTGTTGGAGACTTATCTGAAAATGGTGGAAAATCAATACACAAAGAAGGTTAAAAAGGTCAAAACAAATAATGGGACAGAATTTGTGAATTTGCAAGTACATCAGCTTTTATGTTCTTTTGGAATTGTACACCTAAAGACTTGTTTTTACACACCACATCAGAATGGTATAGTGGAAAGGAAGCATAGGTCTCTGTTGGAAATAGCTCGTGCTTTGATGTTTTAGAGCTCTATGCCAGAATCTTTTTGGCCCTTTTCAATCTTGACAGCTACATGGATTCTAAATAGGTTGCCAAGTAGAATACTTGGGTGGAAGGCTCCTATATCGGTTCTAACCAACACAACTGTCAATCTTACTACTTTAAAACCGTTTGGATGCTTGGCCTATGCAGTGAACACAAATCCTCATAAGAAGAAGTTTGATGCTAGGGGAACTAAGTGTGTGCTGCTTGGAATTGCAGCAGATCACAGAGGTTACACTCTTTTCGATTTTGATAGGCAGGAAGTTATAGTTTCCAGGGATGTTAAGTTTTTCCCTCACATATTTCCATTTTCTGATCCAGCTTCACAAGTCTGTGAAGAAATACAGGACAATGTATGCGTGCCTAACTCAGTGGTTGTTGTTGATGATGGAGACTCTGAGTCTATATTTGATCTACCTACACAACATCTAGACAATATTCAACCTCCCACCACTGAGTCATCTTCAGCCACTATGGAACCAAATGTTGAAGAAATTACAAGGCCAAAGAGGTCTACTAAACCTCCTTCTTGGCTCCGTGACTTTGCAAGTCATGTGGATTTAACCCTTCCTAGTCAGACATCTAATGGTTTAACTCCTCCTACATTCCCATTTCTCTGCTCCCCGATTTTCAGCTCAGATTATCTTTCTTTCCTGGCTAATGTTACTCACATACAGGAGCCTAGAAACTACAAAGAAGCCAGCCAATTTGCGGCTTGGCAGTCAACTATGCAGGCAGAGCTTTCTGCCTTGGAGAAAAATGAAACATGGACTCCAGTTGATCTTCCACCTGGTAAGAATGCAATTGGATCTAAGCGGGTTTATAAGGTTAAGCTTCAGCCTGATGGGTATATAGAACGGTTTAAGGCTCGATTAGATGCCAAAGGGTACAAGCAAGAGTATGGGATTGATTATAATGAAGTCTTTTCTCCTGTGGCTAAACATGTCACAATTAAGCTTTTACTTGCTTTAGCTGCTTCTAATAAATGGCATCTTCATCAAATTGATATCAATAATGCTTTTTTGCATGGGATCCTTACATATGACACTTATATGTTGCCTTCAGAAGGTTATTCCAAGGCCCCTGCTGGAAAGGTTTGCAAGTTGATTAAGAGTTTGTATGGTCTTAAGCAGGCTTCTCGTGAGTGGAATTCTGAATTGAGTAAGGCTCTCTTCTCTTATGGTCTTACATAATGTCCTCATGATCATTGTCTCTTTACTTTGGGACATGGTTCTAATTTTCTGGGTCTATTAGTATATGTAGATGACATTTTGATTGTGAGTCCGAATCTGGATCTAGTGAAGGCCATAAAAGAATTTCTCCATGACAAATTTTCTATTAAGGATTTAGGGGTGGCTCGTTATTTCCTGGGAATGGAACTGGCTAGGGGAGATCAAGGTCTATACCTTAATCAGAGGAAGTATGTACTGGATGTGGTTGATAGTGCCGGTTTACTTGGATGCAATCCTGCTTCTACTCCTTTTCCTCAGGTAGTTGATTTATCTACATCCTCTACTCCTTTACTTGCTGAACCAGACACGTATAGAAGATTGGTAGGCCAGTTGTTATATCTTAACTTTACACGGCCTGATCTTACTCATGCCACTCATCAATTAAGTCAGTTTGTGGCTTCTCCTTGTGAAAATCATTATGTTGCTGCCTTACATGTTCTTAGATACCTAAAGGGTTGCCCATCTCTGGGTTTGTTTTTCCCTTCCACTGGTGATACTACTTTGCAAGCATATGCCGATGCAGATTGAGGTTCTTGTCCCAATACCCAGAGGTTTCTCACTGGTTTTTGTGCTTTTCTAGGTGGATCATTGATTTCTTGGCGTTGTAAAAAGCAAGACACAGTTTTTGCTTCTACAGCCGAAGCTGAGTACCGAGCTCTCGGGGCTGCAGTCAGGGAGCTTTTATGGCTCACGTTTATGCTTGATTTTTTGAGGACAGAGATTCCTAAACCTATTGCTCTGCACTGTGATAATGCAGCTGCTATACACATTACCCGGAATCAAGTCTTCCATGAACGAACCAAACATTTGGAGTTGGACTGTCATATAGTGCGTGATCAGTATAAGAAGGGTCTTATTTTGCCTATGTATATTCCTACTAGTCAGCAGTTGGCTGACATTTTCACGAAAGTCTTAGCAGGGCCGCGGTTTCGATTTCTCCTCTCCAAGATGGGGCTAGTGGATCTCCACCGCCTCCATCTTGTGGGGGGGTGTTGAGTTTGGAGGATTCTGGAGATTTCTGGATGCTTCTTGATGCTTCTTGAAGATACAGTCAGTAGTTGGAAGATGAAGTCAGTAGATGGAGCAAGTTCAGTAGCGGTTATGAAGGCAGTTGGAGTCAGTCTTCAGCCGTTAGATTACAATCTATGTTGGCAGATCGGATGGCGTGGACAACAGTTCAATACTAATAGAGACGTGTTTACATGGATTACGTTTTTAGTTAGTTACAAAGGCAGTTATCTTCAATATAGTATCTAGTATAAATATTGCAAGTTGTATCTCAGTTTGTAAGCAATTTTCATTCAATAAATCAGGTTCTCGTGAGCTCTAGATTCTTCTTCCAGATCTGAACTCGTTTGATTCACATTCATACTATTCGATATCATGATTTACAACAGACTGGAAAATGTTATTGATAGCCCCTTGTGTATATAGCACTTTCATTCAAGGTAATTATGTCTATTGTTCTATTAATGCGCGAGGCTGTAAATAACTCGAGCTACTCGTATCTCATTTCGACAAAATTTGTTTGAATGCGACTTCGAAAGCTTGAAACTAGGTGTTTGGTTAGAAGATTTTTCGAATCAGGCTATCAGTAAATAAAGTGGTTGGATTATGGTTATCGAAAATCAAGAATTTAGAAATTATATCTAAAAAATAAGATTTCTCTAACCCCTATTATTGGGTGGATTTTATTTAAAACTCACATTTAATTCTCATTACAAATTTTGAATGATTTATTCAATCTTAAATAATATAATTATCAGTTGTGAAGCAAACGCCTCCTAAATAAGTCAAGTTTGACCTTATCATTATTCGATTAGTTTAGCTCGTAAGTAACAAGAATGGCCAATCTATCAAGCATTTATATAAAATCAAATACTACAAAAAACACTAAGCATTTGATATATGCAAGGAAAGTAGACCGGCTTGGCGGTGAGAACTGACAAGCAAATTGAGATGGATGAAAACATTGGTAAAAAGACCTGGTTTTCGACATTGTTATGAGCGCCAACTTTAAGAACAAGAGATTCTTAATTAGAATAAAATAAAAGTAAAGGGGATAGTTACCGACCAGTCAAAATTCCAACTATATTGAGGGTTTTAACCTAGTTAATTTTTTTTTATAAAGAAAAAATCTACCGTGTTATAAACACTTTAGCAAATATGTCATTTTAAGGGACTATTCAATTATTATTCTTACTCCTCTACCATTATAATTTATTTTATCATATACTTTAGTTATACATGTCTAATTAAGAAGGTTTGCAGGGGAAGAAGTTTCATAGAGGGCTGGGTTTGTGAAATAAAGAAATTAAATTAAATAATATTATCTTCTTTACTTTACTCCATATCTTTAGTAATGTTCGATTTCTTTTCGACAAGAAAATGCAAAAAATATTTTTTCTTTTTAGAAATATGACATTTTTCATGAAACACCTGGTGTTTGACGTTTAGATGAAGGCCCACCCGTTCAAATACTACCAATTTTATTATTTTTAGTGTGATTTTTTCTATTTGCATATGAACATACTTGATTAGTAACTGCGGATTTTTCTTGTTAGTAAGAAAAAAAAATGATGCATGGATTTAAATAACATTTCACATTAGTTTATGTCTAAAAAATTACTTCAAAATCTACCCACCTTCTTCTTCTTGAATCTAATCAATCTTATAAATGAAATGCCATCTGGACCGTCATTTGTTTTGTTTTTTCTTGTTTTTTTCCTCTTTCTTGAAAAAAAGAAGAAGGAAGCTCATATCCCTACAATCCCAGTTGAAGACAAAGTGAGATATGAATGTGAGAGCTCAATAAACCTCCAAGAAAACCCAAAACTTATCACCCTTGAAGATTTTCAGTTTGTTTTGGATTCGTACTGTTTGAGTAAGAGAACTTGCACTCTCACTCTCCAACAAAATTACTAAAATATTTAAACACAAAACCATCACACACAAACAAAATAAAAGAATCCATCTCGATGCCGATCGATCATCACATACTATCAAACTTTCTTCCAATCTTGTCCCTTTCTACCTCCGGCCCCCCATCCCACCCCTTCCTCTTGATTCGGCAGCGACACGTCCCTAACACCACCACCTGCACCGCCACCGCCGTGCCCCACCGGCGCCCCCACGCACGTGTAGTTATTGCTCGACAGCACGTTCCCCACAAAGTAATCACTCGCCGGCGCCGCCGCCGTATATTGTAAGTTGAAGGACAGCATGCGCGGCGGAGAAGTGTATATGTGCGGCGGAGGCGGCGGCGGTGGAGGCGGCGGAAACATTCTTGTAGGGTAAACTGGTTGATGATACGTTCCTCCTTGTTGGATCGGCTGTCCGCTGCCCACATCACAAAAACACAAAATTAATTAGTATTGACCGGGCAAAATTTCTTAAATGTTTAATAATTAATTAAATTCATATAAGAAGATAATTCAAATAATCAAAGATTAAGACCGTACGCTGAAACATAATCTAGGTGTCCGGTCGGAGCAACATCATTAGTAAAAACCAATTGACGAGCCTTGTTCAACGTCTCAGTCTCCCTCTCTGAAAAATACAAAATTAAATCAATCAATCATTAATCAATATTAATTAAAATAATGGTATATTAATTTCCGACCTTGGCGGTGGCGGTTCATGTGTCCGCCGAGGGCTTGAGACTTGCAGAACTTGAGGGAACAAAATCTGCACTCGTAGACCTTAGCCGGCTCATCTTTCCCCTCCTTACCGCCGCTTTTCTTTTTTTTGTGGACTGTTGCAAACCATGCCAATTAAAGCAACTTTGATGAGACTAATCCTATACCCACATCTTTCTTTCGTATTCTCCCTCTTCCTCAATTGAATATTCCATATATTTTCTCCCTCCTGTCTTATCATTTTTTTCACTTTCTAGGGTTTCGCTCTCTCATATTCCAAAAACCAAGACATACATACACGTATACAAAAATTAATATCAATTTTTGTTTTCTATATATTTTTTTTAAGCTTCATTTGTTTTGGAGGGGTTTGATTGGAAGTCTGGTGAAAAAAGGAACAGTAATTAATAAGAGTGAAGAGAAAGTATTGTACCAGCAGAAGAACTGTCTTCAGAAGTCAGTTTAGCCTCTCTGCTTGCATAATCCTCCGGTAAGTTGTTGAGGTCTAACGGATTTCCCTCTGGTCTCCTGTAATACACAAAAAAGATTAAAAATTCAAAAATTGAAATACAAGAATAAAAAAAAAGAGTGTTTAGTTGGGGAAAGAGTGAAAATTCAAAAGAAAACAAGAAGATATTATCTTTGCTTGTGTGCGTGAGGACAAAGAGTAGACATACATGGAACCGACAGAGAAAGACAGAATAAAAAACTAAGTTATTTGTGAGGGCGATCAAAATCTTTTAGAAGGAAGACAAGTAAAGATTTGAAGCAAGACTTCAGTTTGGGACTGAATTGTAGAGAGCTAGTTGAGTGATGTTGAAGAAAGGAGGGAGTCTTGAAAGTTCTCTCTCAGTTTTTTTTCTGCCAGCCTCTGTGGAGACATCTCTCACACACCTTTTCTCTCACTAGAATTGAAAGAACGTCGAAAGGAATAGCAGGTCTCGTGACTTTAAAAAGAGGATGAAGAACGGCTTTTGCACTCGGTTCGGATTGAGAAAGAGAGTGTGTGAGAGGGACAGGGAATTTGCCTTGTGTTAATTTTATCTAGCTTAATTTTGCCCTACTTCTGTAGCCTGCATTAACACAAACTAAATCATGCAAAATTAAAAACAGACACATTCATGTGTAAGTAGCGACCAAAAAACATCCATCTTATTGGTGCAGATAGCATCAAACCCTTGCCGTTCAATTTTTTTCAAAATTGCCACTACTTTGTTACATGGATAAAGGTGATTTTATTTATATATAAATATGTATAGATATGCCCTAAAAAGAGCATTGAAGACAAAGGCTTTGCCTTTCAGACATGACTGTGCAGTTGTGATCAGTTTTATGCATTAATTTGCATGATAGAGAAATTTCAGTGGGAGAGATGTTTCGGGACTACTTATGTTGTCATAAACCGAAGATTTGGTTGGTAAAGTTAATTAGGGGGAGATTACAGTAATTAATCTTTGAAGATATGTACTAATGTTATAGGGACTGGACATGGAGGAAAAGTAAAATATTATGTGGTCCTGAATATCTAAAGAAGCAGTCTTGTTTTGAGAGAATTTTGGTTTCTTCTATCTAATTAGTCTGGCAGTTATCTCTACCTTAGTTTTGTAAATATTCCACATCAAGCAATAATATGTGGACCACTTTGCCTCTCTGTAACTTGCACCTGAAATACATGCTATATCACTACTATTCAACTATACATATATATATACTCCCTCCGTCCCATTATTTATGTCCCATTGAGATTGAGCACGGTAATTAAGATAGTGAAGGTAAAGGTGTAAAGTTGTGGTGTAAAAGTATATAGGGGTGAGGTCCATTTGTTTAGATTAATTGTGGTCCGCTCATTTATTTCCTTATTTAGTATGTGACATAAATAATGAGACAACAAAAAAAGACAAATGAGACATTAATAATGGGACGGAGGGAGTATATCAAAAGGGATGGCGTGTATGTGGTTGTATAGATATTAAAACACGGTGAAACATACACACAGAGGAGGATACGGCCCCCCTCCAGATAGTGTTTAAATCCATTTTTTTTTATTATTATTATTTATTTATTGGTATTTCTTTTCTCGAAATTATACACTTCACGGCCTTCTCTATTGAAATTCAAATTTCACTTATCAGGTCCTGTAATCTTGGATTTGTCCATGCATACACACTGAGATACGTGTGATATCAATAATCATTATTCACTATGCAATTTCAATTACTAGTATTACAATTGAAGAAATAAATAGATTTAAAGACAACTTTCGGTTCAATTTCTACGTTATGCTTAGTGTCAAATTTTCTAATCTACTAATATTAATATAATTATTCCTTTCGAATTATTGTATCATTCGCAGAAAATTATTGCCAAAGATAAGCCCGATTTGTCCTCATCCTTTTGTAGTTCACGGGCTTTGAGAGGTTAGTCGCAGCCCAGGGTCAGCTTTCTTGACAATCTAAGGCCCATATTACTAAGCCCGTGGGCCCATACACATTTCAATTCTCGCAATTTCTTCCAGGCCCACTTTTTGTCGTGCTTTTTAATATAGAAATAGCGTAGGGAATTTAAACATTAATTTGCATAAGTTTTTAATATGACCTTTAGCAAATTGGCAGTACGTAATAATATTCTCTATGTCGAGAAAAGAGATGTGTCTGAGTCAGCGGATCTGATTTTCCGTCCACACGATCCGACGCCGTTATTAAGGGGAAAATCTATAATAGTATACAAAAAGTTCACCATAAAACCATTTCATTAAAAATGGAAGTGGTCCAAATGTTAGGTCTCCACATGCCCCCAACCTTTCAGCTCATTTAAAGTCACGTTCATTTGCATAAATGAATTTTAAGACTACCGTAATTTCCGAACATTAACCCTACATTTTATTTAAATGATTTTATTAAAAAATTAATAAAATACTTTCTACTTCTTTAAGTTGAATTGTGGTATGAATTTTAATTAAAAGAAATAAAGTGTTTAAAATAATCAGAAACAGACACGTTCTGATAAATTGACTGTCTGCTGCTACTTTGAAAGTGAGATTTTTATTAGAGGAAAAATGAATCCTAGACTTTTCTAACAACGTGGGTTCCTGCTAAACTCTAAACTGGTGCCAGCGGAATTGATTTTCTTATTAATTATGTTAATATGCTATTTGAATTTTCAAATTTATAAATAGATAGCCACATGCATGAGGCAAACCTATAAACGTCTTAATATATTAAATTTTCAATAATTAATCAGCAGCAAGCAGACATTTATAGTGATCCACCATATACATACTAAATTATATCATGGTATCATGAATCATGCGATCTTGATCTTGTTCACAAATTCAACGACATATTTCTAATAAAAATTGAGGAATTCAGGGCAAGCCTAATATCTCGATTTTACGACATGCATCATGCATGTGCTTATATTTTTCTTTTGAATATTGTCAACAAAAATTTAAGATTGTACCTTGTAACATCGCATATTTTTTCATAGTCATACATTAACCTATTGGAATGAGCAAAAGTTTTATATCTCATTTTTAAGATTTATTTTGTGCACATTTTGATAAAATCCAATAAAAAAAAATGAAAATGGTGGCCGGACGCGATTGAAAATGACACGATTAATTGAAATCGTGGACGACTTAAATTCATATGTCTCAAATCCAATGAAGTCCACAAAACAACCAATCACGAACCGCAAACTAATTTGGACGGTAGATTTATTACGTACTTATAATTTTTGTTGAGCTTCAAATATTTTTATAAGATAAAATATTTTCTGCTGGTTCCTGAGATAGGTAAGATCTTTCTCCTTCACACTGTAATTAAATTCATATCCCCGAACATAATATATTCTAGCTGGTCTTAATCTGTGATCTAAAAAATTACTTGAAAAGATATATACTTCATCTGTTTTATTATAAGTTTTTTATTTACTAATTGAATTGTCCTATTTATCTCTTTCTAAAAAGAAAAAGAATAGTTTGATATAGAATCTTATATTGTATATTAATATTATGTGTTTAAAACACAAGGAATTACAAGTATATATAGAACCCAAAATATCCTCCTAAAAAAGGAAAATATCCCTCCTAATCATATACTATAAATAAAAGATATTCTTCTCCTAAGGAAAGTATCCCCCTAATCATATACCATAAATAAAGATATTCTTCTCCTAAGGAAAGTATCCCTCCTAATCATATACCATAAATAAAAGATATTCTTCTCCTAAGGAAAGTATCCCTCCCAATTATATGCCATAAATAAAAGATATTGCAAGAATATCTTCTCCTACACAGAACCTAGTTTCCTACACTCACTCCCCCTCAAGGTGGATCGTGAAGGTTCCGAACGCCCAACTTGCCAACCAAGAAACGGAAACGATCAGCCCCCAGTGGTTTAGTTAAAACATCTGCAACTTGTAGAGGAGTATCAACAGATAACGGGAGAATCTCCCCCGTCATAACTCTCTCGCGGAGAAAGAAACAGTCCATCTCTACGTGCTTTATCCGTTCATGAAAAACCGGGTTATTTGCAATGTGACGGGCAGCCTGGTTATCACAATACAAAGGCGTTGTGTGTGTTTGAGGTGCATCAAGATCAAGAAGAAGCCAACGAAGCCAAACAAGCTCACTAACAGTAGCGGCCATTGCCCGATATTCTGCCTCGGCTGATGAACGAGAAACGACAGATTGTTTTTTAGTTCGCCAAGAGATGGGCGCACCTCCAAGTGTAATAAAATAACCGGTACTCGAGCGGCGAGTGATGGGACATCCTCCCCAATCGGCATCGCACATGGCAGAGAGGGTAAGATCACCAGTGATAGGAATGAAGAAGTCTTGACCAGGTGTAGTTTTTAAATACCGCAGGATGCGATGAGCTGCAGCTAGGTGCGACGCACGAGGATCAGATAAGAATTGACTAATTAAGTTTACCGCAAATGTGATATCAGGCCGCGTAACTTGTAAATAGAGAAGACGCCTAATAAGCCGACGATACTGAGAGGCATCAATCTGTTCATGTTCCTCATCACGCCCAAGCTTGATGTTTTGTTCCATTGGAAACTGACAAGGCCTGCAACCTTGCAACCCACTCTCCTCCAAAATGTCGAGGGTGTACTTTCTTTGACTAAGAACAAGACCATCAGATGTTCTGGCTACCTCAATCCCGAGAAAGTATTTCAATGGACCGAGGTCCTTGATGCTAAAACAACGATCCAAATGCCTTTTAATGTTCCTAATGTGACCTTCATTATTACCAACGAGAATGACATCGTCCACATAAATTAAAGCTGCAGTGTAAATACCATTACACCGATAAATAAAAAGAGAGTGATATGCCTTAGATGCTACAAAACCAGCATCTTCTAAAGCCCGTGTGAACTTGTGGTACCAATTTCAGGAAGCTTGTCGAAGACCGTACAAAGATTTGCGAAATCGACAAACTTTGGAATTGTTACCTTTGTTGAAGCCTTGTGGTAGTTTCATGTAAACTTCTTCTTGTAAGTCACCATGAAGAAAAGCATTATTGACATCGAGATGATGCATAGCCTAATTACGTTTTAGGGCAATGGTCAACAAGCTGCGCAGCATGACAAGTTTTGCTACCGGAGCAAATGTGTCATGGAAGTCGATGCCTTCAACCTGTATATAGCCTTTTGCCACTAATCGTGCCTTGTATCGCTCAATACTCCCATCCGGTTTATATTTGATTTTATAAACCCATTTGGAATCGATAGCTTGTTTTCCAATAGGTAAGTCCTCAATGGTCCATGTGCCATTTTGTTCTAAGGCGGTAATCTCCTTCTGCATAGCTTCACGCCAATGTTTGTCCTTCACGGCTTGATGGAAGAATTTAGGTTCATCATGCGAGGTAATAGCTGCTAGATAAGCCCTGTGAGAAGGAGAAAACTTATTATAAGAAACATACATGGATAAGGGATGTACCGTCGAGGAATTGGCAGTGGGCGTGGAATGCACATGGTCTATACTTTGTGGTAGGGTAACTTGATAATCTGAGAAACGTTTTGGTTGAAAACGTGATCTTGTGCTACGTCGAGGTTCATCCTCACTAGAAGTGGCTTCATGCTCATGAGAAGAAATAGTCTCGTTGTGGCTCATAGTTGACTCATCTTGATTCTCAATAGGTGACGTAATAATGGTATGTGGAGAAGAAATGGTTTCATCCACAATGCATGGTGTCAGGATGTTGCATGGTGTGGAATCAATATCATCCATGCAAGGAATGGGCACGTCGTTAAGTGGTGTATCTTTGTGCGAAGAGAATGATATAGACTTAAATGGATAGACATCTTCCACGAAACGAACATCACGAGACGTGAATACCTTGTGTGTGTCCAAATCGTAAACACGATAGCCCTTTTGCCCATAGGGATATCCAATGAAAACACAAGGTTTTCCACGTTCCCCAAATTTATCTCCCCCTTTCTTGGTATTTTTAGCATACACCAAATATCCAAAAACACGTAGATGAGCATAATCCGCTTGCTTTCCTAACAAAACTTCAAATGGTGTCTTATGATTAATAGCTCTTGAGGGCAAGCGATTTATTAACTACACAGCGGTAAGGACACATTCACCCCAAAAATGAAGAGGTAGATTTGCTTGGAAACGTAAGGCTCGTGCCATATTCAATATGTCACGGTGTTTACGTTCCACTACTCCATTCTGTTGCGGTGTATCAACACACGAGGTTTCAAGCACAATACCATTTGCAGCATAGTAATCAAGCATAAGATTTAACTTAAATTCAAGCCCATTGCACAACGAATTTTCTTAACTTTCCGATCAAATTGGGTAGAAATCATGTTGCAAAAAGTAATGAAACATTGTCCTACTTCAGATTTTTGTCTCAATAAATAAACCCATACAGATCGACTAAAATCATCCACGATGGTCAAGAAAAAAATAATGAGCACCACTTAAAGAGGATTCACGATAACCACCCCAAAGATCACAGTGAATCATGTCACAAATAGAAGTAGTTTTCATAAAACTTTCAGGAAATGATAATCTGGTCTTTTTCTGCAGTGGAAAGTTGAAAAGATGATTGCAACAGAAAATCAACTACAAGGCACAACCCGCCTTGAATGAGTAAAAACTTCTACGAATAATCCAAAAGATGCACTGGTCTTCCACAAAATGAGAATAAAACCCTACTGCCAAGCTCCTCCTCTTGAAGAAAACTCGACCTAATTAATAATAAAGGAGCCGATTAATTAAAATAAATAAGTTCCAGTTATTGGGCTTTAGTTGTTGGATTCCAACTGATGTCCTACATCAAGCTCCTCCTCTTGAAGAAAACTCGACCTCGAGGTTGACGGTTCTAAAGAAAACTCGTCCGGTGGATGATACTCAAATATGTCAGACACATTGAAGGTGGGAGAAATGCGCATAGACTCGGGAAGGTCCCCCACATGAGCGTTGTCGCCCAACTTCTTCAAAATGCGATATGGCCCCAACTTCTTATCTTTAAGCTTGTTGTAAGTCCCCACAGGAAAGCGATGCTTACGCAAATGCACCATCACCAGATCACCCACAGTAAAGGGTTTAGCTCTCCTGTGCTTGTCGGCACTTGCCTTGTAACGGGCATTAGCACGTTCCAAATTCGCCTTGACTTCCTCGTGTACTCGCTGCACTCACTCTGCAAAATCAGCAGCATCAAAGTTAAAATCAGCAGAGGAAGGGAGTTGGACCAGATCTACCGTGTGCTTAGGGCTGCTGGTATACACAATTTCAAACGGGGATTTCTTGGTTGACCGATTGGGGACACTATTGAAGGCGAACTCAATTTGTGGTAGGGCGGTGTCCCATTGTCGGGGTTTGTCTCCGGAAACAACCCGCAACATGTTACCGAGGGAGCGATTAGTGACTTCGGTTTGGCCATCCGTCTGTGGGTGGATAGTGCTGCTAAATTGGAGCTTGGTGTCAAAACGCTTCCACAAGGTGCGCCAAAAATGGCTTAGGAACTTAGAGTCACGATCTGAGGTAATAGACCGAGGAATTCTATGAAGGCGCACGACTTCGCGAAAGAAAAGATGCGCAATGGCAGAAGCATCCTCCGTCTTTTTGCATGGCAGGAAGTGTGCCATTTTTGAGAATCTATCGACAACAACGAAGATTGAATCATATCCATGCTGACTACGCGGGAGGCCGAGAACGAAGTCCATTGAGAGATCCTGCCAAATGGAAGTAGGGACAGGCAAAGGAGTGTAAAGACTTGTGTTTTGAGCGTGTCCCTTGGCTTTTTGACATACGGGGCAGCGCTGAACGAAACGATGAACATCCCGCTTCAGCTGAGGCCAATAATAGCGTTCTTCAAGTAGACTAATAGTCTTGTCTCGGCTAGAGTGAGCGCTGAGTCCGCCAGCGTGCAATTCTCGGATTAGATGCGCGCAATGAAGTGCGGGGAATGCACAAACGAGATTCAAAGAACAGAAATCCATTCTGAACAACAAAATCTTTGACAAACTGGGAGTTATTGCAATCGGTCCATATCCTGCCAAAGTCTTCATCTCCCTCATAAGCCTCTTTAATGGAGTCGAATCCCACAATTTCTGAGATGACAGCAACAAGGAGAGAAGCGCGTCGATTCAAGGCATCTGCTACTTTATTAGAGCTGCCGGATCTATGTTTAATAACATAATTAAATTTTTGAAGAAATGTGATCCATCGAGCAGCATTCGATTTCCCGTCTTCTGGGAATCCAAGTATTTGAGGGCTTGATGATCCGTAAAAAGGACAAACTCACGCTGAAACAAGTAATGCTCCCAATGTTTGAGGGCGCGAAAAACGGTGTAAAACTCCAATTCATAAGTTGTCCACTTTCGTCTAGCTTCGGCCAATTTCTCGCTGAAAAATTCAATAGGTTTGCCCTCTTGAGAGAGGACAGCACCAATGCCAAGAATAGACGCATCACATGCCACCTCAAAAACTTTGTCGAAGCTGGGTAGAGCTAGTACAGGAGCTGAACATAGTTTATCCTTAATAGTAGCAAAGCTATTGATTTGTGCATCTCCCCACTTGAAAGATCCCTTCTTGAGACAGTCCGTGAGTGGAGCCATGATTGTGCTGAAATCGCGAATGAAACGACGGTAGAATGTAGCTAGGCCGTGAAAACTCTGAACATCTCGAACTGTCTTTGGAGGGGGCCAATTACGAATAGCTTGTACTTTGCTATCATCAACTTGGATGCCTGCGCGCCCCACGATGAAATCGAGAAATAGCAATTTGGGAAGCATAAAGGAGCACTTTTTAAGGTTGAGGTACAACTTGTTAGCGCGCAGGGCCGAAAGGACATCACGGAGATGTTGTAAATGCAGCTCCTCACTAAGGCTATAGATCAAGATATCATCAAAGTACACAACGACGAATTTGTCGATGAATGGTTGTAGAGACTGATTCATAAGTCTCATAAAAGTGCTCGGCGCGTTAGAAAGGCCAAAGGGCATAACTAACCATTCATAAAGGCCGTCCCGCGTTTTGAACGTCGTCTTCCATTCATCGCCCGGCCTTACCCGGATTTGATGATACCTGCTACGCAGATCCAATTTGGTAAATATAACTGCACCAGCAAGGTTGTCCAACATATCATTCAATCGGAGAATAGGGAAACGATATTTGATCTTGATTTTGTTGATAGCTCGGCTATCAATACACATCCTCCACGTGCCATCTTTCTTGGGGGTGAGAAGGGTCGGGACGGCGCACGGGCTCAGGTTGTTTCTAATCAGTCCCTTTTCCAGGAGTTCCTCTACTTGACGCTGAAGTTCGGCGTGTTCATGAGGGCTCATTCGATAATGGAGAAGGTTGGGTAAGCTGGCTCCAGGCACTAAATCAATTTGATGCTGAATGTCACGCATAGGCGGGAGGGCTTCGGGAAGAGATTCTGGTGTGAGGTCCGAGAATTTAGCCATGATTGACTGCACTGAAGCGGGTAGATTCTTACTTCCTTCGATACCACCTTTCATAAATAAAGCAAACACGGGAGCGTGTTTGGTAATAGTAGAGTGAAATATTTCCCCAGAAACGCAAGAGAAAATCCCCTTAGATGGTCCAGTAACCGACGCTGTGAGAGAACATTCAGATTGAGGAAGAAGGACAATCTTGCAATCGGACCACCAGAATAAAATAGTGTTATCACGCCCATTATGAGTTGCATCAACGTCAAAATACTAAGGCCTGCCCAACAATACGTGGCAGGCATCCATTTCTACCACGTCACATAATACATCATCTTTGTAGAATTTACCAATTGACAGAGGAACTCGACATACCTCTTCTACTTTTACCTCCGGACCTTTCTTAATCCATCCGATCTTGTAAGGATTAGGATGTGGCTCGGTTTTCAGGCGTAGTGTTTTAACCAAAGCACGAGAAACTACATTCTCGCTGCTCCCACTATCAGCAATAACATTGCAGACTTTATTTTGAATGGTGCAGCGGGTTCGAAAAATCTTGTGTCGTTGAGTCTCTTCGGGACACTTAGGAGCCAAAATTAATCGTTGCACAACACAGTTAACAGCTTCGCCTTCGTCCCCCTCTTCGAAATCAGCCCCTTCATAATCGTCTTCGATTGGGGAATCATTTCCATTATCCTCTGCATCCTCCCCTTCGGCCAAATTGATGGTATGCCTCGGTTTAGTGCAATCGTTGGATAAGTGACCCGGCTGCTCGCACCGGAAACATTTGCCCAAATTTGGTCGGCTATATTGGTTATTCGAAGTAGAAGGTTGGGGTCGAGAGGCAGAGGTGTGTTTGTTTGAAGCTTGTAGACCGCTACTAGAAGGTACTTCCGAATTACGTGAATGAGGGTGTTCAGTGGGATCCCGCGAGGAAGTGGTGGTTGAATGCTTCGAATTGGGCGTAAACGTGTCGGTACGCCACGAGCCACTAGCGTGACGGTGTGGGCGATTCAGTTGTAGCTCAATTCGCATTGCGCGATTCACTGCTTCACTGAGGGACCACACTCCTTGAGTACTGATTTTGTCCTGGATAGGCAGACTTAGACCATCAATATACCGCGCCACTAGTTGACCTTCTGTCTCCGATAAATTGACCCGTGCATTAAGCCGATAAAATTCTTCAGTATAGGCAGTGATGGATCGCCCATCTTGGCGGCAGTTTTGATATTAGAGATATAGTAGTTGCTCGAAATCCTGAGGTAAGAATCGTTGTCGCAACAAACGTTTCATCTTCGTCCATGAGGTGATTCGAGGTTTGCCCTGCCGGTAGTGATTACATTGAAGTTGCTCCCACCACGCTGAAGCACCCCCTTTAAGTTTATAGGCCACAAGTTTAACTTGTTTATCTTCTGGGATGTTGAGGTAGTCAAAGAAGTTCTCCACATTATGTAACCAATCAAGAAAATGTTCCACGTCTAGTTTACCATCAAAACTCGGCATATCCATCTTCATACGGAAAGTGTTGTGGTCCGGACCTCCAAAATTACCTGCAGAAGCTCTACGATAGTCACCATGGTCGGGTCCTCGATAAGTCTCACGCTCGGTAGGAACATAGTTGTCATCCTCGTCGGAGGACATGTCCCCTTCATGATAGAATTCCAGATCTGGGACTGGTGGTCGGGGTCGGCGATAAATTGGCGGTCTACCCACCACACCAACATGTGGATTTAAGGGCGGTCGGGGATTACCACGCCGATTGAAAACACCACGCAACCCTCTGCCTTGATTTGGTGGGGGTAGAGGAGGATTCACCAAAGTGAAATTGGGTTAGGAATTATCGTCAAACGGAGGAGGAGCGTCAACACCCGTTTCGACTGCCGCACTTTCGTCACCGCCAAACTCCAAAGGAACGGTGTGATGCCCTGCTCCCTCAACACCGATAGTTGTGTGTTCAGTAGTTCTCCCTGTCGTCATCGCAGTTAGCAACTGCGTGATGTGTTGGAGAGATGTTTCTACGCCATCGAGTCTGCGTTCGACGCGTTCCAGTCGTCGGTCGTCACCGACGGCCTAATTACCACTAATCTCGTCAGCGGCCATAGCGAGTGATATCTCGCTGTGATACCACTTGAAGAAGCAACAGAAAGTTGAAAAGATGATTGCAACAGAAAATCAACTACAAGGCACAACCCGCCTTGAATGAGTAAAAACTTCTACGAATAATCCAAAAGCTGCGCTGGTCTTCCGCAAAATGAGAATAAAACCCTACTGCCAAGCATCTCAAATTACTAAACTACCCCTGAACTAATTAATAAAAAAGGAGCCGATTAATTAAAATAAATAAGTTCCAGTTATTGGGCTTTAGTTGTTGGATTCCAATTGATGTCCTACATCAGTTTCGCACAAATGCATGAATCACAATCTTCAAAAAACTTAATGTTACTCAAAAATCAATATGCTTGAGCCTCTTGTGTGAAGCATGACCCAACCGTCTGTGCCAAGTCTCGGAATCCTTCACAACCATCATAGCTATTCTTTTATCCCGAATCAGCTCCAAACAGTATAGACCATTGCACTCTTTACCCACTCCAATCAGTTTCCTCGAGTGTAAGTCCTGCATGAAACAAAAGTCCGGAAAGAAGGTCATGGAGCAATACAAATCGTTAGTAGCCCGACTAACGGATAATAAGTTGCATTTAAAATCAGGAATATGAAGAACACGGTCAATTTGAATTCCGTTAGGTAATCGAACATTCCCAATACCCTCAACCGATACACGCGTCCCATTGGGAATTTTTACCGGCAACTCATTATCAGCTTTCTTCAAGTCCTCCAAGACTGTCTTATCACATGTAATATGTTCTGTGGCACCGGAATCAATAATCCACGGTCCAGTAAAATCATCCTTACCCGCCATATTTGCTGTCGGCCCTCCATCGGAAAAGTGTTTGACCAAACGCTCATATTGTTCAGCGGTTAGGCCGGGAATAGGACTACTGTTGCTATCAGTCTCAACAGCAGCTGCACGTGGTGGAGCTCGCCGATCCGATCCCGTAGGCTGCTTCTGTCGAAGGTCCTTAAACCAATCTGGATAGCCATGTATTTCAAAGCGAGTTTCCTTCTCGTGACCCGTCTTGCCTCAATGTTTGCACTTCATAGATTGCGATCACGACGATCCCGCCTATCCACACCGTCCCTTCCTTTTCGCTGAGTCGACCCATTACCCGACTGATTTGGCGTATCAGATCTTGAACGTGTTTGTGTGCTAAACGCCGCTGCTTCTGGCAGCCTTCGTGCTCCGGTGATGGAACGTTGTCTCTCGTCTTCTGCGACGAAATGATACGCTGCTCCTAGATTAGGAGTAGGTGTAGTAGCGAGGATTTGGGATCGTACCACCTTAAAATCATCATTAAGGCCCATTAAGAATTCATATAACCGGTCTTTGTCTCTATTCTCTGCATTTTGTTTGCCTGCTCCACATGAACAGACCACCATAGATGAAAAAGAGTCTATCTCATCCCATATTCCTTTGATCTTCGTATAATAGGATGACACATACATATTTTCTTGCCGAACAGATGCAATTAATCTCTTCAATTCATAAGCTCTGGGTGTGTTTTGTCGAGCAAAACGTACCTTCAAATCCTTCCACATTTGCGCGGAGGTAACTGCATATCGTACGCTAGTACGAATTTCCTTGTCCATGGCTGTGGTAAGCTACCCTCGAATCATAGCGTCACAACGCTTCCACATGGTCTGTTCTATAGAGGGTTTTGAAGGCATCGGAAGTGACCCATCTACAAAGCCGTCTTTATTCTTTGCGTACAAAAAATTGTACATTTCTTGTGACCATTCGCCATAATTGCTATCGTTTAGTGCGTCGTTTACGTGCATCTGCCGTGGATAGTCGGATACCGATAGGAAGTATGGTGATAAGTGGTCGACTTGGTTGTTGATTTCAACTTTGGCCAACGTTGTGTCGGCATTTTCTTTACCATCGATGATTTTATTTTTATCATCGGTAGCCATGTTTACCAGAGTGTTTGATGAGGAGCGGCGGAAGAAGAAATTAGGGTTTGATAGGAAAAGAATAGGAAGAAAATGAGTGAACCTGCTCTGATGCCATATAGAATCGTATATTGTATATTAATATTATGTGTTTAAAACACAAGGAATTACAAGTATATATAGAACCCAAAATATCCTCCTAAAAAAGGAAAATATCCCTCCTAATCATATACTATAAATAAAAGATATTCTTCTCCTAAGGAAAGTATCCCTCCTACTCACATACCATAAATAAAAGATAAGTATCCCTCCTAATCATATACCATAAATAAAAGATATTCTTCTCCTAAGGAAAGTATCCCTCCTAATCATATACCATAAATAAAAAATATTCTTCTCCTAAGGAAAGTATCCCTCCCAATTATATGCCATAAATAAAAGATATTGCAAGAATATCTTCTCCTACACATAACCTAATTTCCTACAGAACATAATTGAATTATGTCAAAATCAACATGATACAATATAAAATATTACTCCCTCCGTTCCACTCCATTAGTCCACTTTCTTTTCGGCACAGAGATTAAGAAAGTTGCTTTGTTGTGTGTAAAGTAGTACTCCCTCCGTCCCATTATTAATGTTCCACTTGCCTTTTTTGGTTGTCTCATTATTTATGTCTCATACCAAATAAAGAAATAAATGAGTGGACCACAATCAATCTAAGCAAGTGGACCCCACCCCCTTATATTTTTATACCACAACTTTACACCTTTACCTCCACTATCTTAATTACCGTGTTCAATCCCAATGGGACATAAATAATGAGACGGAGGGAGTATAAAGTAGTGGGATCCACTAGAATATATAAGAGTGTTATTTTAAGTTAAAAAAGGAAAATGGACTAATGGAGTGGAACGACCCAAAAAGGAAAACTGGACTAATGAAGTGGAACGGATGGAGTATTTTTTAATCTTTATGTTCAAAATAAAGAGAACACAAAAGCATATGCCAATAATTTTTTTTTTCTGAAGCAGAAAAGTTAATTTAAGCTCGACCACAAAGTACAATTAACTAATGCAACAACTGTCCTGGCTCTACGTTCTAGGGCGTCTATGGTTACTTTGATGCTGGGGGGTGAGCACTGCTCCTCCCTCTCCAGATTCTGCCACATCTGCTTTAATTACATCATCAAGACCCACATTTTTCACTTTTTTAACAATTCAATGCCACATGTCAGGATCTGGGGAGGGAGGTGCAGTGCTCACCCCCCCAGCATCAAACTTACCGGCGTCTATTACCACCACTAACGGCCGGCCTTTACTTATACACGTGTCACGTATCTACAGATCTTGAAAATTAACATCTATATAACTGAGGATATAATGAAAAAAAGTCTTAAAATATTACTCTTAAGTTTCTGCAGTCTTTTTAATGATATTTCGAACATTATCGATTTGTGGGACGGAAACTATTACATAAATATCTACTACGGATTAATAATATCCATTAGGAGTAAAACAACATATCTTCTACCTTGATTTAGACATGCTTTTATGAATGCTTAGTCTATCTCCTGCTATTTATATTTTAGAATATTCAAGTCTATTCTCTATATAATGTGGGGGAGATACTTTCATAATATAAATTAAAATGAATAAAAAATATAAAAGGAAAATGTAATATCCACTTACTTATTCTTTTTTTTTTTTTTTTTTTTGATTCGTGGAACCCGCAGCCGCTACCTTCGGTGCACACTGGATAAACCCTGCTCCTTGTGCAGTAGCCTGCAAACCACACAGGAGAGTTCAACCACCCTAGGCTAACCATAAGTGACATGCAACACATAATGATTCTAGTGGAATGTGAATCCAAGATCTATTGGTCCCGGGCCACCCACCTTCATCAATACGTCGGGGACATCCACTTACTTATTCTTGATAAAATAGTGGACGAAGTTTGATAATGGGGGTGACAAAATAACTTTTCTATTGAATGCGCCGTACCTACTTGTTGAGTTTGGCATATTAGCAACTTGTAGTGCAAATGCAAGATAGGGGTGGGAAAAAAATCAAGCTAGCTCACAACTTTTTAATGATACTTCCAATAATTTTAAACTTATTTTGTTAGCATCACACTCCACTTTCTTTGAATAATGATAATTTAAAGACTTTAATAAAACTCTAACTCGTGAATTTTCAGCTATAATAATTTTATTCAAGTTATATTAATCTTTAAAATTTTCATGCGAAAATAATTTATAACACAGTCCAAAATACACTTTTGGATCCATCCTAAAACTACTCTTCAGCCAATTTCCACTATTTCATTTTGGTTTTTGAATTTTTACAACTATATACAAACAAGTCCAAATATTAAAAATAACATATCAAGCCGGTTAAAAATATCAAGTACCCTCCCTAATTAATAATAATAACGAAAAAATTATTAAAAAAATCCACATGATAGCCCCACCACACTCTTTTTTGCATGATATTTGAATAAAGAGTCAAGATCTATTTTTTATAAAATATTAGTATTAATTATCAAGAAATACATATTTAACAATACATTATTGTCATTACGCTCCACCCCTTTACTTAATTCAATAATAAAGTAACAATCCACTTTATTTTATTGCAGCCTTGAATCAGTACTCAGTAGTTGTCCCCCACGCACTTGTGTTAAATCTACCCCTATAAAATAATTCCAAAATTTTAATTTTTTTTTTGTATCTTATCTAAATGATAGAAGTGAAAAAGTGGGGTATTTTAGTAAATTTGGGTATATAGTGGATAGTTTTTATAACGTTGGGTAATTTTGTAGTTATAATAGTCAAATAGGGTATATTGATATATTATCACTTATAAAAACTATCCACTATATACCCAAATTTACTAAAATACCCCCACTTTTTCACTTCTCTCACTTAAAAGTGTCAGGCCATGATCGGACCGTGATCGGATCATGTCATGTGTCCGACCGATCGGACATGCCCGATCATGGCCTGATAGTGATCGGCCAGGGCATGATAGGGCATGACCGATCATGCCCTTGTGATAGGGCATGACCGATCATGCCATTTGAATAGTGATCGGCCCTTGTCCATTGTATAGTGATCGGGCTTGGTCGGTCGTGTCCGACCGGTCGGACCCTGATCGGGCCCTCTGTTCACTGATTGGACCATCCCCATAATAAGGGTATTTTCGTCTTCTTGGATATATAGTGTAGTTAAATATAAGAATTGGGTATAAATGTGTTTCTCTTTTTCCAGATGGGCATTTCACCGCCGGACTCTTTTTATAACGTTGGGTAATTTTATAGTTATAATCGTAAAATAGGATATATTGATATATTATCATTATCTTTAATCATACCATGCGTGTATAAATTCCATGGAGACTAACATTATCAACCTTCTTTGCTCTTGCTCCGAGAGACTGACCGTTTTTTCTGCCATCTCTTCCGTCCATCTTTTTTCTCTTTCTTCTTTATTTCTTCTCTCTCTTCTTTCTTTTCTTTTTCTAATTTTCTTTTGATTTGTAGAAATCCCCCTCTTCGGAGCGCTCCTATTTTTGTATAGCTATTTCAGGTAATAATCCTAACTCCCTCAATCCCTTTTTCTTGATGTAGGAAAGAAGTTGCTTTGATTTTCTTGAAATAGGGAAAGTAGAGAAAGCTCAAACCTTGTGTTTTCTTGATTTTGATTTAATTATTTTTTAATGATAAATCTGCTAAAGGTTCGTTTTTTAGCATTTATTTGATTCCAATATTTGGTTTGTTGGCCGATTTCTCTTGTTTGATGGAATTCAGAAGCTTTATAGCCTTTTGAAATTGTTTTATGTTGTTTCCCTCTCCTCTTTGTCTTAAAATAATTATTTTCTGAAATTTCAAGGAAAGATTGCTGATTTTTGATTGATCTATTATGTTTCGATTTTTCCAACAGATCTGTGTAGTTTTTCTCCTAGAAATTATTAAAGTATTTATTTTTCTGAGTAACTGTTTATCTGTGTGAACAAGTCAATAAAATCAGCCGCCTCCGCTCATTGACCGGATCTTACCTTCTAAATTAGTTTTTCCCAAAAATTAAATCATTTATTCAACTTGTTTTCACCGTATATCTACTCACCTTCCTTAATTAAGCTGTGTCTGAAAACGATTTCTCCTTTTAATTTCCAACGCAGGTGTTTTTTTTGGTTCGAATTTTCAAGAGATAAAGTCATGAATCACTGTGCGATTCAGATGAACAGTTTTTCCGCCTGCGAAGAGATGTGGAACAGCGCCGCCGCCGGCAGATCCATGGAGAAGAAAGAGACAGTGGTTTGCCCCAAGCCACGGCGGCTCGGTCTTTCCCACGCCACTCTCGATCCAACCTATGCTAGACCCTTGAGATGGCATGTCAGGTAAATATCTCCTCCGGTGTAATAATTTAAAAACCACCAATTTTAATTTAATTCTTCTAATTATTATATTTATTTAATTTTTTTTTCAGCCATCAGCCAGAAGATTGTGACTCAAAAGCTGGCAATGAACTCCTGGACATAATTCTTGCAAAGGTCAGTTTTTTATTTATAATTTTCCCCTTAATTTCGAGATATATTCATTTATTTTATTAATTGTTTGAACTCGTAGATATGTTTTGACTTTTGTGCTTAGATCTGACTCGTTCCATATTTGAATCCGACAGGGTGGTTCGGGTTCGGATCAGTCAGTTACACAGGTAGCCTCGTCGCCCCCATTTTTTTCCGGGTCGCCGCCGAGTAGAGTATCTAACCCGCTAATTCAAGACGCTCGTTTCGGGGAC
This sequence comes from Lavandula angustifolia, assembly GCA_028984105.1. Taxonomy (NCBI): domain Eukaryota; kingdom Viridiplantae; phylum Streptophyta; class Magnoliopsida; order Lamiales; family Lamiaceae; genus Lavandula; species Lavandula angustifolia. The sequence continues at coordinate 18,940,543 of CM054821.1, read as the reverse complement.
GAGAAATACGCCCCGGTTTCGCCACGAGCAATCGTGACACCATCGCCTTCGCCCTCCCGCGTTAGGTCGAGTTTCGGCAACAACCCGGCCGTGCGGATCCAGGGTTTCGACTGCCTCGATAGGGATCGGCGCAACTGCAGCATCCCTACCTTGGCTTAAGAAGAGGAGTACATACTTAGAGTGAGAAAGAGAGCAAATTTAGCAGAAAGAAGAGGGAAAGTGCAACGTTTTGATAAAGTGAGCTTAGTGTAAATATCTTGCATCGAAAGAGTGTAATTATTGTTGGAGTCTTGGCATCGTGTAGTGTAAGTATATGAAGTTGATGAGCAAGATGAAATAATTAGGGAGGTATGAAGTGAAGGGCTGCAACTCTTTGTAATTGTGTAAGTAAGAGATGAGAGGAGGTGAGCCCTTTTTTTTAGTGTTTTTTTCCCTTGTGTTCATTTTCGAAGCGGCTTTGTTGGAATGTAGGAATATGTAAAAAGAAATTAATTGGAAATTTCACTTATTTTAAATGTTAGAACTATTTATTTTCTGCTTTGTATTAGAGCTTATGTTGAAATTACTAATAAACCGAACCGAATGGCTTGTTTTCCACGCGGAAATTATGCCTAACATGGCTTGAGCTGTCAATTGTTGTCATTTGTCCGGATTTCTAATTGTCTTAATTAATTAAATCTTGAGACAAAAAGGAAATAATTAGACATATCCTAATCGAACTAGGAAATCGTGCCACGAACTAATTAATCTCCAGACGGCATTATTGGAAACTTGAGGGGGGGGAAGAAAAGCCGGGTTATTTGACTCGGTACTACAATTTGAAAAAGAAATGTGAATTTCTTCGGACCGTTAGATCTAATTCGGTTCGCTATCACATGTGGACAATTAATTTCCTATAGTCAACTGTACTATAATGAGGCTGTATCATAGATGGAAGTTGGAAATTTCCCCAATTCCAGATGTTGGCTGTTAGTTGACCAATTGATTTATGAATTTTGATTAAAATCTTGAAATCAATATAAAATATAGTTTTAGTTAAAATTCGGCTTGCATAAAACTTTCTTTTGCCTTTATTAGGTTTATTAGAACGGCTCGAATCAAGTCCAATAGAACAATATTGGATTGTTAATAATTGATTACTTCACGGTATTTTCTGGATCATTTGATAAATAAAACTATTTCGATATTACGTTCAATTGGATTTAAATATCCAACACTATTCAATTCCATTCCAATTCCATTCGTAATAATACATTTAAGGACTAACTTCATATAAGCTCATAAATAATATTCTTATAAATATATATCATGTCCTATATAATTAAATGTTTACCGAAACTTAATCAAATATTGTAAATTTGCATCTGTTTTTAAATATTAAGTAAATGAAATATCGAAGTTTTCAATATGAATGCCGAATCTAACAAAATTATTACTTCTTTTGTCCCAAATTGATATGCCTATTCCATTTTTTACATATATTAAAAAAAATTAATATATATATAAGTTCATTTTCCACAAATGTTTTCGTACTGGAATTTGAGCAAATTAAAGTAATTTACTAAAAAATTATGTGACATAATTACATATTCTATGAGAAAATTTGAATAGAATACTTTTTGTTCATATTATAACATTAAGAAGACTTATTAAAATTAAAGTAAAATACTCAATAGACACAAATTTGTTCTAATAGGCATAATAATTTAAAATAAATAGAAAAGAAAACGAGACATATCAATTTAAAACAAAGGGAGTGTGTGTTTTTTGAAAAACAAAATTTACGCGTAACGGACTTCAAGACAACAAAACTTATATAAATTATTCGTTTGATTGGTCTAAAAGGATGGTGCCGAGAAGGAGCCTAGTTGTTGAAATGCTTGATGAAATGAATAAATGCAAATCTGATCCTCAAATTAGTGACGGATCCTTCTATTTCGATCTTAGCGATAAACATTTGTCGTATTTCACGAGCAATAATTTAATGTTGTGATTTTGTGGGCCCACAAGATAGACGAAACTAAAATATAATTAGTGGGCCAAAGAGTCGAGCCTATAATTACACTTTTGGGTTTGGACATGTTCGGAAGGCCGGGCCCAACTCCACGACAAATCCCTTTCAGTCTAGTCACATCCGCCTCATCAAATGAGTTTTAATAGATTAAAATACATTTCTTAATTAACTTTAATTCAACGTAAAGAAAGCTTAATTATTTATTGAATTTTCTATGTATTACTCACGTTTTGCATTTGATAAGCACAACCATAAGAAAACGGCGAAATATTAAAAATTTGATACCGCCTCAAACTTCATAGGTTCGTTTTTGAATAAAATGTGCTTATATCTGAAAAGTGTAAATAAAGCATAATGTAAGTTACCGTGTGTCCATGTCCGCCATGTGTAAATGAAAATTCAAGTAAATTTTTTTTAATCTTAAAACTTACTATAATGTCTAATTTTTTATTTTTTGTAATAAATCCAGAAAACCCTAAAAATAATTGTCATCGCTCAAATGTATTTTCATACTGGGCCTTGAAGTTTGCCGTGAAAGTGGCCGGTGGCCGCCTAATGGAATTCGATTAGTATTGACAAAAAATATACATCGGCCGTCAACTAATCCCTATCCAAAATATTTCTAAAAATAGTAAGCTGTCACTTTGAATCCACTACTAAATTCTGAATTTTGAAGCTAATACAATTCATTTTTCTTTGGATAAACACGATTATTAGTCTACTTTTCTTTGAGTGTAACTTAATAAACAACTTTTTGTACAATAACTTACAAATCATGTATCGCACCTGAAAAAAATTAATAACAACATGTTTCTTCTGGATATAAAAATTAAGAAATTAATATTTTATAATATATGTTATTTAATTTTTGGATAACTAATTTCTACTCAGCATTTTTTGCCTGTTTTGAAAATAAGAATTTTTTAATTGAAAACCCTAATAAAGAATAAAAAACGTTAATAAAGATCATTTAAAGAACCAATTTAGATGTAAATATAAAATTAGGTGTTTGAGTTTATATATAATAAAAAAAGTTAGATATTTTTCTGGATCTCTTTCTTGTCTAATACAAGCGGTTCAATTACGTTGGAAACAAGCAGCATAAATAAAAAGTAATACATTATTAAAAAAAACTATATACATAATTTGGTCAAAATGAGTCTAAATCCATATGAGTCCAAATCCGCAGTTGGAGAGAGAGACAGATGTTGGGCATTCTAGTCGTCTTCCAGTATCATCTTTTAAATTCAAAACAATTTATGGATTAATTCACAAATATCTGCCCAAAAGATTCAATGCATCATGTACAGAAAGTGGGGTTTTTCGTTCCAAAAAGATTGGCACATGCACATTACAAATCCTCGTCACCGTCGAATTAAGAGCCGAATACTGCACAGATGCCCTTACCATGCTCTTCCCTCATTTTCACCGCTATTTATAAATAGGTACAGAGAGGGAGGGAGGAAGAGAGAGAGAGAGAGAGAGAGAGAGAGAGAGAGCTGAGAATATATTCGATTCACAATAATCAATGGATAGAAATAGTAAGAGTGAAAGAGGAAATAATGCAAAGAAGGAAATATCTTCCGCTACAACAAAGCAAAAGGTGAAAGAGGCGGTGGAGGAGGGCGATGAAGGGTTGTTGGTGGTGGTGGAGGCGGCGGCGGCGGCGGTTGTAGAACTAGATGAGTTGTGGCTGCGTTCTTGGAGTGGGAGTGAGGTGGATGAAGGAATGCCGTGGGCTATTCGTTGCTACCCATTTTGGGAGGCGGAGGCTGCATTATGTGGAGATGATCAAGTATGGGATTACGATATTTGGGGCTTAAAAAGTGGTGATATTGGTGCAAATCTTTGAGAGAGAGAGAGAGAGAGAGAGAGAGAGAGAGAGGAGTCCATTTGTTTCTAGCAATATGCTTAATTACTAGCTTTGTTGTTGGTTTTGTGCAATCGGCATAGCAGGATACAGAATTTTGTTATTTGCATAAAGTTGAAGATTATAAGCTAGATCAGAAAGGAAACATTAATTGGCTTCAAATTCAGTAACAAAACTTTCTAATATATTTTATGAAGTTCAGTAAAATTTAAAAAATCCACACAATGTATGCTTTCTGAAATAAGAGAGTCAATTTCCAAAATAGAATTATCAAAAAACAAGTATTTTTCAAACTAGTCTTCTCTATAAAATTATATCACAAACTAATATCCCCTTTACTACATAAACATCTATGTGGATATTAAATGTTTTAGTATGAAATTTAAAATATCTTTTAACTTTTTAAGTAGAGAAATGATCTAAAATTAATAACAAAAAACTCTACAAAAGAAGTATACTTAAACTAATTAAATATAAACATAATATTATCAATAACCTGTCAGTTTTATCTAATCATCCTCATAATAACCTATATATTTTATTTATATATATAGATGTATACCTTATTAAAACATTTACCATAAAATTAATTTATTTATTCAATTAAACGTTTCTTGATATTAATTTTTTCAAAAAAAAATGCCCTTATCTGAGATGGAGTAATTTTTTGATACATAATTACAATTGTTTTTTAAAAAAAGGACATTTTTTCGATAGAAGTAAAAATGAAAAAAACCCATTTTAAATTTATAAAAAAATTGCTTCTTCAAGAAAGATTTTTTTTCTTCTTTTGGTATGAAAAATCAATTATTTTAAATTTTTTTATCGTAAAAATATAATAGGCACGTTATTGTTGAATGGCCAAATAAACAAGCCAAATTAAATTGTCAATTACTAGTATCGTATATTTAAAGATATATTATCTATTTGAAAATGAATTAAATAAGGTAAATACAACAATTTTCTGTTATTAATTAATTCTTGAATATTTTAATTTTTTAAACTCAAATTATTATTAAGTATAATTACATTGATGAAAAAACTACGTGGCATATGTAGGATAAAAATGTAAAAGATAATAAAAATTCAAAAATGAAATACTTAATATCCATAAAGATAATTATGTGGCATATGTAGGATTATTTTGGAATATAATTTTATAAAGAGTATTAATTTGGGAAATAAGTTTTAGAGAAAGACTAGTTTGGGAAATAAGTTTTTTGAGAAGTTTATTTTGGCAATTTGCCCCAAATAAGATCCTTAGGGCATTCACATCCTTCATTCATAATTTTATCATCCATCAATTTCTCTCTTTCACATTAGTTTTATTTCTAAAACACCCAACTTTCAAACACACAACCACATTTCTACATCCATTCATATCTACAAATTTACCGGTACCATGTAGTGTAGCTAGTATTTTTACTTTTGCGTAACTGATGATCTAGAGTTGATCTAGTGTTTCATCCCCATTATTGTCGATTTAAATTTATAGTATTGATAGCTACAAATTCTACTTTATTGAGTCCCACTATTTAAATTTTGTAAACATTATATTTTAATTACAAAAATAAATGTATAACAATAATATTATTTTTCAACTAATAAATTAAAAATATAAAAATTATAGAAATCTACCTTCTAATTATTTTGGATAAATTTATTAAAAAAATAAAAAAGTAGAAAGTAATAAAACTACAACTTAGGAAATTTGCACTAATATTGAAAATTAAATAATACAACACTTAAAATAAAAATGTGATATTAAATAAAAATATTAATCTATTAATTGTTGTTGGTGATGCACATCGCTCAAAGTTGGTTTGGCTTACATTTCAAAATTTTGGATTTAAACCCTGAGCAAATTTTGCAGGTTCATCATCTTCATCGTTGAGAATTGTTGCAACCATATTCCCCTCATCTTCAACAGTCATGTTGTGTAAAATTACGCAAGTTAACATGATGAATTTATTCTTTTCCTGTATAAAGATCGAGCTGACCCTCTAATGATTGCTCCGTACACTCTTCAATATCTTTCATGGCAGCCTCTTGCTTCTTTAAAAAGTCACCTCTTCGGATAGTCTGGCAAAGAAAAGACTTCATAAAAGCAGCCCATGTTGGATAGATTTCATCTGTCAAATAATAGCCTTTTGTATAATGTGTGTTATTCACTGTGAAATTAATCTTAGGCGCATTTCCTGAGAGCACATTGTTGGATATCGAAGATTCTTTTAACACATTGATATCATTTCATAAACTAGCTATAGAAAAAAAATGCATGCCATATCCATAGATTTTGGGAAGTGACAACTCAACGGTCATCTTCCTCTTCCCAAAGCTTATCTACAACTCCAATTGTGTATCCATAATTGCCTTAAAATCGTTACGTTAAAACTTCAGCTCAATTGTTGCCATTGTTGGAAGCTACACATTTTTACTTCGCCTTTCTCTTGGTGGCCTTATGTCCGATCGGACGTGTTTCTTCATTTCAATCAAAATCAACACTTACGTTTTGTATGGAAGATGTGTTGCTCTCACCCAATATCGGTGGAGTCCGAGTGTGCTTGAAATGATGGATGGTCTTCAAGGACTTGCCACACATGATCGAGTGCAAATTTGGCTTTGCTGTCTCCACGATACTTTTTCATTGCCATTTTTTACACGTCTTCACTCCACGATCCGCTTCTACATATTCCGCTTACGAGGTTGTAGCACTCGTTGAATTTTACTAACAACGTCTTGATGTAATGTCAATGAGATCTCAAGGTGATGGACGTACATATTAGGTTTATTTTCATTATAATGGATTGTTGAATTGAGGGTACGATAAATTTGAAGGAATTTGAGAATTTGGAGGCGATTCATCTTCATACAAATTATGTAATTAGACTAATTAACATTGTTATTTTTTTCCATTTCCAATAAAAAAAATAAAAAGTGAATGAGTGTGGGAAAATGAAAGAATGACCATCTCCAAAGGTCCCCTAAAATAGGGATTCCCTCATTTTTTTCATTTTCTCCTCTCCAACAATCCCCTAAAACCTTACCTTATTTTAGGGAAGGCAAGATTTCTCCCCTACTTTTGAGGGAGAATGAGTCTCTGTTGGATATGAGTCAGTAGATGATACTCAGTTGTTCGTGGTTAAAAGAAAATTGGGGGAAATCATAGTAGTACTATGGAATTGAAGATCCCAAAACCGAGCTGATATCAGTAGTATAGTGTGTCGTTAGGATTAGCTGATGTATAGGTTAGACTTGATGTAATCGTTTTTAATATTTTTGTCTAAGTCCTGTACGGGGTAATTGTCGAACTGATCTTCTGTCGAAGAAACTTTTCGGAACCCCACGTCATCAGTGTAATCGCTTGCGTTCTTCAGTCAGCAACTGACTAGACCTCAGTAGAAGACAACGCATCAGCTGAGTAGACCTCAGTAGAGGCCAACCCAAGGTGATAAGTCATCAGTAGAAGAACTCATGCAAGCCCAGTACCTTCGCGATCGCCGCACCGACCTACTCAGAAGCTACATTCCTTGTCAGCCGACTCAGTCGAAGAAGACAGAGACTTTGCAGTCTACTGTATCCGACAGAAAGCGACCCAGCTACTTAAGTCTTTTCGAAAGTTCAGCAGAAGATCATACGAGGTTGTTTGAACGGTCAACTCTGACATTCTCACCAACCACAAACCTCGACCAATGAGAAGCCGACAACGCCTTACCTGCTCCCTGCAGTAAAGCTGCTCTCATGTACAGTAATTAATTGCCCTGCTGCAACAAGTTCGAATTTATGGCCGTTTTCTTTGGAAGCTTGTGACACATGGCATCGTCGTCTCCAAAGGACATATGCCATAGCTCACAACTATAAATAGAGAAGAAATTCGAGCTCCACGCACGGGATAAACAAGGGAAAAACGCTCAAGCTCAAGAACACTCTAGCAAACTTAAAGATCATCCAGCGAAGAACTTGCCTTCATAGAATATCATAAGTTCTTCTCTCTAGACTTCTTTAGATCCCTTCTTCTCTAGCTAAGCTCATTGCCAAATTTATAGCTTAGAAATTCGAAGGAGTTCACTTTCTGTGAATTGTTCTTATTGTAAGAACTCCTTCTTAGTTGGAGATCATCCCCTCCCTTTCGAACTTAGGTTTGAATTGTAAAGTCGCTAAGGACTATAACTTAGAAGGATCTGTCATGTGCTCAGTTTCCTTGCTGAGACTTGCTCAGATTAATAAACAAGTTATCCTGCCTTGTTTAGGACCGTGGACGTAGGATCTTGTGTATCTGAACCACGTTAAATTGCTTGTGTTCTTTACTGTTTTATTGCATACAAACCTTTGAAAATCATAAGTTTGCATAAAACGTATTTCAAAAGTCGCACAGCCAAAAGAACTTAATTTGCGAAAACACGTTTTCAAAAAGAGACAAACTCCGGGCCCCACACTTATCCGCACGCTAAAGTCTTCGATCGAGTTTCGAAATCTTGACAAAAGTCGGTAGGGAGAGCTCGAGGCCGACCCACTCTAACCCGCGATCGAAGGTTGTATTTGACACTGTTCATCAGTTGCAACTAATAGCTTCAGTTGACCTTCATCGAGAAAAAGAAACTGTACTCAGGTGTATTCACCTCCCCTTCTACACCTGATATTTGTCTCCGGACCAACAGTCTCTCCTAGCCCTTTTTTTAGCATTAATTTTAATTGAAAAAAAAATGTCTTTGTTTAGAATGAGATCATTTCCAAGGGTTTCCCGTATTTTAAGTTTGCCTATCTTCATTTCACGGCAGAAATAATATTTCGTCCACAACTATTCTCCCCTATTTTAAGGCATAAAATGAATATTTACTTTTACAAATCAAATTAAAATATAATTATCTTATATAATTAAATTAAATATTACAAATAAGGAGAATACCACATCCCACTAAAATTACTTGAAATCTTGTTTTAAATTGCTTCAAATAGGGGGGGGGAATTGAGTATGTTCATCATCTTAAAGAGCATTTGGATTTTCAAAAATTACTATTTAATTATATAATCTTTACAGGATAAAACTTTTGGACAGGGGGGGATTAAATCCTCCCCACATGTAGAGGAGAATTTGGGCTCCTTCAAAATAGGGTAAGAGAATTAGGGAGGGTTGAAGGAGTTTTTAGGGGATTATCATATTTTAAAAGACCATTGAACATGGTCTTAAGAATAATGAATTTTTATTTACTTATTTAAAATAAATTATCAAATTAATTTATTAATAATAAATTAAGATCACATGATTAAAATTAATTTGATTTTTTAGAATATATTAAGATAATGAATTACATATGAATTGAAATTACTTAATCTTAATAAAAGAAAGATATATGAGTTGAATATTAATTGAAATTATTTAATATACTGAATTTATAAGTTATATCTAATAATTATTTAATAATCAAGAATATAATCTCCGTAGCCTCCATTGTCAGATAATAAATTTCGAAACAAATTTGGAGGGTCGTATTTAAATTATCTGTTTTGCAATTATTTTATAATTTTGCAGTGAACATATTATTATGTTTAATTAAATTAAATTATTGCTTTTTAATATGATTTATAAAAGGAAAAAAGGAGAATAGTATGGTATGCATATTTTTTTTAGGGAGAAATAGAAAAAACCGTTGGAAATAAACAATGTTCCACCCTAAAGTAGAGATAGGGCTCCCCTAAAATAAGGGATACCATTGGAGATGTAGTAGAATAAGTGAATGATGTGTGTTTGAGATATGATAAAGTTGAAATGAAGAAAATTTCATCACAAATGTTATATAATTGTTTCTACAACAACTCTTTTCTTCTCGAACGGTAATATGCTATTTTTGTTAGTATGTTCAAAGTTAAAATGGTAACATAAACGAACAGAAAATTATTTTGTCAACGGTAAGATATATAGAACTTGTATAGAAAATAAATTGTCTTTCCTCTAATAAAGTTTTTTTTCTCTCTCACCTGTTCATTAAAAGGTCCACCACCACTCTCTCCAACATCATCCACGTCTCCTCATCATCAACTAAATGATAAATAATCTTTCTCCATTAATCATGAGCTACAATACATATCTATTCATCCACACCATTTAAATCCTTTTAAATGCCTCCGTTGTGGATGCTCTTAGTTTCATAGATAAAACTATCTTGACATAGATCTTGATTTATAAGATTATTTAAGCAACTAGACCATCACTACAAGAATATGCTAAATTAGTGATAGAATTCCTCTATGAATAATATTTTTTCTACGAGACCACTGATTCACAACGAAATTGGTGATGAAATTATTTGTCAACAGACACATTCCGCCGATAGTTTTTTTTTTTTTTTTTAATATTCACAACTTATCTCGACGGAATTATCAACGGACTGCAAGTTTAAAATCGCCGATGGAAAATTTTCCGTCTTTAAGCATTTTTTATTTTAAAAAATAATAATTTTATTATTGCTCGCGGATTATCTATACGAAAATCCGTCAGCTCCCATTTAATAGAATTACGGAGATAATGATTTTCAAAATCATCAAAGTTTCATCATTTCTTACGCCCTAGCCTCCTCTTGTCTCAATCCAACGATTTTGTTGCGCCCTAGCCTCCTCTTCTCTCAATCCATTGGTTTCCGGCAACTTTCGGAGACAGCCTTATTCAGGCGGCGACATTCCTGCCGATGAGTTGTTCAGTTTTATTCCGGCAGCGATTTCAGTGCGCCCAAGCCTCCTATTCAGAATCTGCCGATTTCCGTCTACTTTCCTGCGGACAAACTCCTCTCTTGTTTCAGGTGTGGTAAGTTTTCGATAATATTGTATCTTGCTTTGTGCTCCTCTCTTGGTGAAGAAAACTCCCTGCTTTTTCATGCCTACTACCTGCTAATACTGGAGAGTACCTTGAATTTGTGTTGATAAATCTAAGCTTTAGTTTTGAATACGACTTAACTGACAATACAAGGCAATAGCCAATCTCTGAAACACAATTAGGCTCTGTTTTATCCTTTTATGTGATTGGTGAAAGGAGATTTTGATATATAAATGCTTATCTTGTTTGGTTTTCAATTTGTTATCTTAAAGCTGTTCGGACTCCAATTTTGGTGATTTTAGGGTTAGTTATTTACATATCTTATATTAGTTTCTATAGAAATTAATGTTGCATAATTTTAATTTCTAATTTTCAATTTCTTTTCTTGAATATCATAGATAATGTGTAACGCCCCAATTTTAATAACTTACCAAAGGACGATACTTCATACTTAACATGCATATTTCAACTCTTTCAAAACATTTTCTAGGAAAAAGAATCATTGCAAAATTCCGGTTATTTTCAGACTCAGTGGAAGTCTTAAAAAAAAAACTGCGAATACTAGTTTCATAAATCATTCCTCGTGTGGCCATCACCACCAACACCTCTACGCCTCGGCCAAACCATTTTCTGAAAAATGTTAAAATGATAGGGATGAGTACGACTACTCAGTCGAAGATGTACACATTTACCAAAATTATTATCACACCGATAACACATGGAAAATTAGATCATGTAAAGAGATACTCGGTCACACAGACCATAACCTTGTTATACAACCCAATTCCCACCGATTTATATAGAGGATCCAATTTCGATCCTACGACCCAATTCCGACCGATTTTCATTGAGGACCCAATTTCGATCATACGGTCCAATTCCGACCGATTTTCATTCAGGATCCAATTTCGATCCAAGGGTCCAATTTCGACCCATCCTTTCATGCCTGTCATAATTACATGAAATATCGAACACAACATATAATAAAGATAAATAGTAGTATTCCCCACCTTAACTTTGACTTGAAGAAAATAATGGATATCAATGTTTAAGTCCTGCGCGTCGATCCTATACATGAAAATTTAATGACTCTACATGGAATGTCATGCATGCATCAATAATTCAAATAATTCATAAATACACATAAATCAAAATAATTAAACCAAAATGTATAGTATACATAATCTAATTACTAACATGCAACTTTAATGGTTTCACATAATAATAAACTTAAGTATATTAAACATAATCTTACTTCTATTGACAATTCATTCATTCATTGAGTAATTCGACAACTCATGAAAGAAATTAATGAAAATCACAAAAGTTTTGTCCTAAAAATTATAGATCTCTAACATTAACAACATATTACCTATTCCATCACAATAAAACTTATAATGATCAATAATTCATTTAATAGTAACCTAAAAACTTTAATTTTTCAATCTACATGCATGTTGACAAAAGAATCTAGCACACCAAGAAATAAATTAACAAATAAATAGTAAACGTATCCTAGTCTATTTCACCGAGCCTCTCTCCGAGACAATGCCTTTCGCCCTATGAACTTGAAGGTGTATGAAGTTTCATATTGAATTTTAAAAATTCTATATTTTTATTATGAATGACCTATACCCCATCAAAATTCAGCATGGTTGAAAACAACATAAAGAAAATCTGAAAAACAATTTTTCTATCAAACTCATGGACATGCTGTCAAAAACTGGCAGGTTACGAATAACAATTTTTAACAAATACTTATCATGCTTGAAAACTGTTGGTCCGGAGACGAGAGTCAGGTGTAGAGGGGGGGTGAATACACCTGAGTACAGCTCTTTTTCTCAAACCGAAGGACAACTGAGCTGTTTGGTGCGACTGATGAACAGTGCCAAATAAGATCCTTCGATCGCGGGTCAGAGAGTGAGTTAACTACTGATCTCTCCTACTGACTTTTGTCAGTCATTGAAACTCAATCGAAGAACCTTAGTGCGGAATAGTGTGGGGCCCGGAGATTCGTCTAAGTTTGAAAACGTGATTTTCACAATTCAAGTAGTTTTGACTAGTGCACTTTTAAGAATACGTTTTACGCAAAGATATGATTTTGTAACAGTTTGTATGCAATGCAATAAAAACAGTAAACAACACAAGCAATTTTTAACGTGGTTCGGATACGCAAGATCCTACGTCCACGGTCATACCCTTCTAAGTTATAGTCCTTAGCGACTTTACAAATCAAACCGAGGTTTGAAGGGGAGGGGATAATCTCCAACTAGGAAGGAGTTCTTACAATAAGTACAATCACTAAAGGTGAACTCCTTCGAATTTCTAAGCTATAGATATGGAAATGAGCTTAGCTGGAGAAGAGGGATCTAAAGAACTCTAGAGAGAAGAACTAATGATATTCTATAGGGCAATCCAACATTTTACCCCGTACATGACATAGACACAAAGATAAACAAATCAAAAACAGTCTAGCCTATACATCAGCTATTCCTGTCAATACTATACTACTGATATCAGCTGGGTTTTGGGATCTTCAATTCCATAGTGAAAACTATGATTTCCCCCAATATTCTTTTACCCGATAACATGCTGAGTATCTTATACTGACTCATAACCCAACAATTTCCCCCTAATTGATGATGCCAAAACCTCTATATGAAGTACTAAAGAAAAATCTAAACTTCTGACATAGGTAGACTTCAGTAAAACTGAATCAGTTAACTTCATGAGGTCAGCAGTTGAGAGATAGGCAAAATCAGAGAAACGATTATATGTGAGTGTGTGTCAGATCACTTCAGTGATCAGTTGTGATAACATAAACGAAAGCCGTAAGACAATGAGTAATTGTCTGGCTAGAAGCAGGAACTTATATAAATGAGAAAGTGAAATACAGTGTTCTTATCTTCTAGACAAAAAAGAATAAGGAGACTACTGCTGGCGTCTGAACTTCTTCGTCTTGCTTTTGAAATCCGCAGACTTGTCAGCAGGAGGTTCCAAACCATAGTATTTGTAGATTCTCGCGCGAAGTGTTTGGATTTCCTCGAGGTCATCAGGGTACTCAGAACTAAGATCATGATGATATGTTGCTGCTTCGACCTCGTCTTCTATCTCCTTAGTGCACAAAACACCACGAGTCGTTCTGGGAGGAGGAATCCTTCTGAATGCAGGGGCTACTAGTGATCGCTTCTCCTTTTCTAGGATCAGCAGAAGTTGAGCTCTGAGCCTGGCGTTATACTGATGAATGAATTCATCAAACAGTTGGTCTGCCGGGATCCCAGATGGGTAGAATCCCCACACATAGTATCCTTTAATAAATTCCATCTTCAGTTCCTCCCATTCCTCGTTCAGCTCCAAAGGTACCCACTTGTCTACATGAGGGTGACGACTTTTCTTCAGATAAGTTGCTCTGGGATTGTCTCTCCTGTAGTACTTGGATGACCTTGGAATTTGCTTCTTCCAGTCGATGACCGGTTCACTGGCTATCTTGTCAGTAATCTCTATGATCTTGGCCAGATCTTCCAGTCTCTTCTTCTCTCTGAGGGCTGCTGATCTTGTGTCTCCTCTCCGGAGTTTCAGTCCTTTCAGCGTGGCCTAGGGTTGTATTCGGTTCGTATTCGGTTCGATATTCGAATATTCGTATTCGTATTCGATTTATATTCGAATATTAAACCTTATTCGTATTCGATTCGATAATGATATTCAAATTATTCGATTCAATTCGAATATTCGATTTATTTGTTTGTTAAACAACAACTATTCGATTGTTCGGCTATTCAATTCGACTATTCAATTCGTATTCGGTACAATTCGATTCGAAACTGATAACTAATAAGGATTCAAGGAACAAATAAAATTGAGTAGGTTTTGTGAGGTTATAAAATTAGGATTTAATTTATTTATTTAATTAATATACAAAATAAAAATAAGTTTATAAAAGTATTATTATATATAAAAATAATTATTGTATTTATAATTTATATTTAATCAAATATTTACGAATACCGAATCGAATATTACAATTTTGTATTTGTATTTGATTAGTAAACGAATTGAATCGAATATTTATAATCGAATTCGAATCTCAAAATCTCAAATACGAATATAAAAAATCGAATACGAATACCGAATCGAATCAAAAATATTTGATTCGTTTACAACCCTAGCGTGGCCTCCCAGATGGCTCTGTCTTCTGCCTCTTACTCTGAGTAAGTGTTTGAATAGCAGCACTCTGAGCCAAGGGCTGAATGTCAGTGGCAGAAGCTTTAGCTAGCTCCTCCTTCTGTTCTTCCAGGAATAGTTTGGCTTTGCCTTTGGCGATTTTGCCAGTAAGCTTCCTGGGCTTCTTTGCCTTCTTAATTTCTTCCTCGATCTGTTGCTCATAGTTGAGTTCATCTTGAAGCTTCTGAGCAACACACTGATCGAATGCCTCCTGCTCCGCCTTGGATTTGAACTTAGGCATCGGGGAAGATGGAGTTGTTTCAGTAGTAATCTCCTTCCCTGGCCTTTGCGGTGGCAGTGGCTCGTCCTCCTGGTCGACAAATTGTGCGACCTCCTCAATATGTTGAGCCGAGGATCCTTCTCCGGATCCTGCAGTTGGCTCAACCACAGCAGATGTTGTTTGGACAGTTGGGATTTGGACGATTCGAGGAGGAGGTACTGAGCTGGTTTCAGCTTGATCAGCTGAACCTTCCCCCTTAGTTATTACTTGGACTTCTGGTCCTTCTTCTGCCTGAGCCTGTTCCGCCTCAGCCTTCTCTACTCCTTCCCCCTTTTTGGCATCATCAGCCAGGGAGAGGCGAGTGCGGATGGCAACTACTTCTTTCTCCAGATTGTAACAGATATTCTGAATGGAGGTGGCGGTTGCTTCGAAGTCTCTGACGGCATCGCAGTAGTGTTCCCAGTCCTTCTCTTGGTCAGCATGGATTTGCTTGATTTGTGTTGCTGACTCCTGTCTCAGTTTCAGGAGGGACTCATCATGCGACTCTATCATTTCCTTCTGAATGAGCTTGAGGGCCTCCGCCTGATTGGTTATGGCTTGTTTCACACTAGAGGTGGCCATCTTATTGCGCTCATCCATCACTGTTTGGATATTAGTCAGACTCTGAGTCAGCTGCTCAGAAAACTTCTTATGTTGTTCTTGAAGAAGGCTGCGACTCGAGCGGCAAGGTCCGCTTTCTGAGCTGCGAGGGCAGTCTCGACTATCTCCTGAATATTGATGGAAGTAGTAGGAGCTTCGGAGACCTTTTTCATCTCGCTCGCAAGTCTGTCAACCTTCTCTGTTTGGGCTTTTATGTACTGAGCCCATTTTAAATGTACGTCTTTGACAAGGAGACGATTCTTGTCTCCCTGTCGTCTGATGGCTTTGTTGACGGACTTTGAGGTCACGGAACCGATAGGTTTTATCTGATAGCTGCTGGTTTCGAGCCTCTGCTCAGACGTTGCGAGTTGTTGCTCTCGACTAGGCTTCGAGGCAACCGGGGCATCACCTGATGTAGACGGTGGTGGTGATTTTCCCTTCTCGCTGGGAGTGTTACCCTCGGCAGATCCTCCCCTTCCTTGGGTTGCGCCTGATCCACATCATCATCATCGTTGTTGTCATCATCGTGATGGGATGGCAGCGAAGGGCTGCTGACATGTTCTGAGGATCTTAGGCTCAGAAGATAGAGCATAGCTGCGCGGAGATCCTCGAACGAGGCTAGGTCAGCGGGTTCCCCAAACCCGATCACTGACTGCAGGCTTTGCTCCTCTGCCAGTAGGGACAGAGCAGACTGATTCTTTATCAGCTCTTCAAGCATGTCCCAGCTGAGGAACCTCAGTAGCATCTGAGTCCTCGCCCTTATAACTATTTCGACCAGATCCCTGTGGTCAGCAACTTCTGGGATCTGTGCAGTGACTTCTCCAGTGGCTTGGAGGCAAGTTGACTGCATGGTCGTCCACTCGGAGGATGTCTCCTCAGTTGGTTCAGCTGTGTCAGACTGAGTCTCTTCAGAGCTGATGCGCTGGACTTTGTCTTTTAGAGTGGCTCCTTCAATGCCTGTGTCCGCATCTAAGATTGACTCCTCCTGAGTCGGTGGGGGAGAGGTAGGCTTTCTTTGGGGCTTTAGATGTTCCAGGACTTGCTGAGCCTTTTCCTCTTAGGTGGGTCGGCGCGAGGGGGCAAGTCAGAGGTGACTCTCTTCTGTTCAGGTGGCCCTCGTCCGATTGATTTCTCAGCAGCGGCTCTTGTCTTGAAGTTAATGAGCTTGTTGTCGAAGTATCGCGAATCAGCAAAGGCTGCGTGATTTGATATTGAGTCTTCGATTAGTGCAGACATCTTTGTCCCATACAGCAGCTTGCCCACACTAATAAGTCTCCTCTCTCCAGTGGGTGTGGCTGCGAACTTCTGTGCCTGAGCTAAGCTCAGTCACATAGAAATCGGTCCAGTTGACTTGGACTCCGTCATCTATGATCATCATCAGCTGGAGACGGGGCTTGGACAGCTGATCAAAGGAACCGGCGGCGCTCGTAAGTATGTGAGTTACGATGTAGGCGAGCCCGCGGTATTCTGGTAGCAACTGGTTCTTCAGCAGCGCTGATTTGAAGACAATGTCGTCTTTGCCGCAGAACCTCTAAACATAGGAGTTGATCTCCTTCTCCTTATATCCAATTGGAGAGACTCCATGAGCCGGAAGGTCAAAAGAAGATTGTAGAGCAGCACGAATGTTGATGTCGTTGTGATTGGACTCCCAACTCTGAGGGGTCACTTCCTTTATGTACGAGAATCTGGATACCTCCCCGTCTGTATCTTCTATGGATCTCCAATTGTAATATACTTCTGCAACTTGTCGAGGCAGATAAGCTTTGGGGTGCTTCGAGATAAGAAGTTCGAGGCCGGAAACTTCGAGAGTCGTGTAGATGGGCTCAAGATAAGGTAGCTCCGCCTGGTGTAGAGCCATCGTGGGCTCAAACTGGATCCTTGATTTTATAATATCGTCGATGTTTGTTGGAGTTCTGACAGCCATTTTTATCTGCAAAAAACTCGTTAGTATTTGAAATTCGAGTAATCAGGATACGAGATAATGCAGTAAAGTAAGAGTTTACTGTAAATAAAGAGCTTTTGTAAAAGAAAAGTTCAGTTTGAAGAAAACTTGGATTCGAAAGCCTGAATATTTTCTTAGAGCTCTAATGGCGAAAAATGGTTGAAAAGTGATTAGAGGGAAAAAGCGAAAGATTTTATAAGATCATGCATATCAACCGGTTTTGATCGAATGGTTGGGGTTTAATCTTGCTTTTTACTGACGGCTGTGATTTAATGTTATAAAAAGAATGATTACACAAGACGCCTCTAACCTAGACCCACGTAAGATCTGCGCAGTTAAGGGAAGTTGAGAAGACATGCATTAAATGCGCTGCAGGCAGCATTAAAGTCTAAGCCTTTTAAATGAAAATGGTTTCCTGCTGACTTAAACCTTAAAGGATTAATGGCGGGAAATAAATGCTCAATAACTACTGAGTGCAAGCGACTGATATAATAAATGTGAGCATGCTTCTGATAACGTTAAGTATATAAAACTACACAAACCTCTTCAGCTGAATTTTTACGATCAGCTGGTTACCGTTTAGACTTAGGAGGATGTTTGATGTGCTGATAACCACGTTCCCCCTTACTGTGTACAGTTTGATTCACCCGACTGAATCATTGTACTGAGTCTTTGACCTGTCGTACTGATTTCTTCTACTGACTCCACTCAGTATGCTCCAGTAGACCTAGCTCAACTGATAATTCTCTGAATGTGTTCTCAGCTAGTAGTTTGGTCAGTATGTCTGCCCTTTGCTTATCAGTATGGATTTTCTCCATTCTGATGTCCTTCTTCTCGACATGGTCTCTGATGAAGTGGTGTCGAATATCCACGTGCTTGCATCTCGTATGGAGAACTGGATTCTGAGTTATAGCAATCGCACTTGTGGAGTCACAGTAGATGGGCACTTCATCCTGAGATATACCATAATCTCGCAGTTGTTGTCGAAGCCAAAGGATGCGGGCACAACAACTTCCGGCGGCCATGTACTCGGCCGTAGTGTGGACGTTGCCGCCGAATCTTTGTTTCTTTGAAAACCAAGATATCAGCTTGCTGCCTAGGAACTGACATGTTCCTGAAGTTGACTTTCGATCTATCCTGCATCCTGCATAATCAGCATCAGAATAACCTGTTAGTATGAGATTATCGTCAGCAGGATACCATAACCCTGCATCAGGTGTTCCTTTCAGATATCGTAGAATCTTCTTTGCTGAGTCTAGATGACTTCGCTTGGGATTCGCCTGAAATCTTGCACATACACCTACAACATACGTTATGTCAGGTCTACATGCTATTAAATATAATAAATAACCAATAATGGCTCTATAATTAGTAGAGTTAACAGAAACTCCCTCTTTGTCTAGATCAATTTTGAAATTCGTATTCATGAGGATCTTGACTGGCTTGCTTGAGTCGCAGCCGAATCTTTTGAGAAGATCTCGAGTGTATTTGGCTTGATTGATGAAGATTCCTTCAGGTGATTGTTTTACTTGAAATCCAAGGAAATAGTTCATCTCTCCCATCATGGACATCTCGAATTTCTCCTTCATCATTTTCTCGAATTGTTGACATATAGTCATGATTCTGCAGCCGAAAATGATGTCGTCCACGTAGATTTGCACCAGTAGAATGTCATCTCCTGACTTTATGTTTAACAGGGTGCGATCTACTGTCCCCTTCTGAAAACCTTTCTGAAGTAGAAAGTCTGATAGGGTATCGTACCAAGCCCTGGGTGCTTGTTTTAACCCATACAGCGCTTTCCTTAGTCTATACACCTGATGTCCCTGATGAAAGCCGGACGGTTGTTCCACATAGACTTCTTCCTTCAGTACGCCGTTCAGAAAAGCTAACTTCACATCCATCTGATATACTTTGAATCTTTGATGCGTTACATAAGCTAGGAACAGAAGAATGGCTTCCAATCTGGCGACTGGAGCGAATGTTTCATCAAAGTCGATTCCTTCTGCTTGACAGTATCCCTTGGCAACTAGTCTAGCTTTGTTTCTGATAATGACGTTGTTTTCATCACGCTTGTTCTTGAAGACCCACTTAGTACCAATCACGTGCTGATGTCTAGGTCTATCAACAAGCTCCCAAACTTCGTTTCTAACGAACTGGTTCAGCTCCTCTTGCATGGCAATGATCCAGTCAGCATCGTTGAGTGCGTCCTCTATTGACTGAGGTTCTTCTGTAGACAAGAAACAAGAATAGAGTGAGCTTTCTCCTTGACTTAATCTAGATCTTGTCCTGATAGTTGATGATGGATCTCCAATAATAAGATCTGAAGAATGAGCGTCGAGCCATGAACGTCTGAGTTTGGCTTCTTCTTCTGATACTACTTCTACACAGTCAGTAGGTGTGTTAGGCATTTCAGTCGTCTTTGTTCTCGATCGTAGCGGTTCGATAAGAAGGTTAGGATCTACTGAGTTTCCAGGTTCAGGGGCATTTAGCTCAGAAACAGTAGTTGTTCCCCCTGAGTTTATATTCTCAGTAGAGGTCTCAGTTACCACTGGGGCTTCCTCATCGACCATTATTACCTGTTGTTGATTCTGTTAAGCATAATCAACCAGGTCAGCTACATCGCCTGTTGGTTGAGTCTGTTTTTCCTCATCGTCTGACTCATTATCCCAACAATGCTGGATCTTTTCTGCTTTATCGTTTAGTGCGAGATCCTGTAGCTTGCTGCTGACATCTTCAGTATTTGTCTTTGTAGATTTCTTGTTCTCAGTAACAAACTCATCAAAGACAACATGAGGGCTTTCCTCCATGCAAAGAGTTCGATAGTTAAAGACTCTGAAGGCTTTACTGACTCGAGAGTATCCTAAGAATACTCCTTGATCAGATTTGCTATAGAAGGAATTCTCCCGTTATTGTGGATAAAACAAGGACAACCAAAGATATGAAAATGAGAAATAGAAGGAATTCTCCCTTTCCATAGTTCGTATGGTGTCTTCATGTGTTGTTGTGTGAGCAGTGAGCGATTCTGAGTGTAGCAGGCGGTGTCAGTAGCATCAGCCCAGAACTTTGAGGGTAGTCCAGAGTCTGCTAGGAGCGTTCTTGCTGCTTCTTTGAGTGTTCTGTTTTTGCGTTCAGCAAGTCCGTTCTGCTGAGGGGTGCGAGCTGTTGATGTCTCGTGCTTAATTCTCTCTTTATCACAGTACTCCTTAACTACTGAGTTGAGAAATTATGTTCCTCTGTCTGAGCGAATTCTCTGTATCTTGATGTCCTATTCCACACTGAGTTTCTTCAGCAGATTGGGCAGCTCAGTCTTGACATCAGATTTGTTGGCTATGAAGATGACCTATGTATATCGTGAATAGTCGTCAATAACGACGAGGGCATACTTCTTGCCTCTTATAGTCACTGGAGAGACTGGCCCGAATAGGTCCATGTGTAGCAGTTGAAGGATTCCATCAGTGGAAGGTGACGGAATAGGTGGATTGTTTTTCTTTGTCTGCTTTCCCTTCAAACACGCTTCACAATTTCTGTCTCTGATAAACGATTCGTTGGGCAGTCCTATGACTTTAGAGTTCTTGGCTAGCTTGTTCATAGTCTTGAAGTTCGGAGTGGTCGAGTCTCTTGTGCCACGGCCATCCCACCTTGTCACTAGATTTTGTACGTGCGAGCAGCAAGCAAGCCTCGGGTTCTCGACGGTTTTCCGGTTTGCAACATAGATATTCTTTCTCCGTGAACACGATAACACTTGTTTTCCCCGTAGATTTATCAACAACATCACGAAAACCAAGTCAAAGATAACTCTATTTAGATTATCACATAATTGGTCGACGAAAAGGAGATTATGTTGAAGTCCTTCAACATATGTTACTCTTTGAACCGAGGCGATCCTAATATTCGGTGTTCCGTATCCCCTTGTATAGCCTTTAGAGTTGTCACCAAACTCAGCTGCGGGACCATCTTCTTGTATGTAGTTGGTCGGCAGGCTCTTTTGATAAGTCATGTGTCTCGAGCGGCCGTCCGTCCACAATCCAAGGGTCCTTATGCACTCGCAAAAACGAAACATTTTTAGGTACCCTTTGGTTCGGTTGGGTCCTTACATGTTAGTGGGTGATTTCGGAACCCCGGATCTGTCTCAGGGACCTTAGAAGTCTGAGACTTCTTCTTCAGAACCTTGTCAGCTTTCTTCTCCACAGGACTTGGAGATACTGACTTTCTGACGGTTTTGGGTTCAGGAGCTTTCTTCTTCTGAGGCTTTGTGTTCCTCCTGACCCTTGCTCACAGTAGTACGAACCATACTGAGCTGGATGTTCATATAGCGGTTTACTGTACTGTTCTGCCCATCTGACCTTCTTGGTTCCCCCTGAGTTTGATCGTGGTGTCCTGGGGCTGGAACCTCTAGTCAGTTGCTTCTTGTTGCTCGGCTGAGGTGCAATCATCTTCTGTTTATTCTTCGCCTGAGGTGTTGAGTCAGTAGCCTGAACCTTACCTCTGAAGAACCTATCAGCCAGCATTTCTGAGCTTTTTGACATTGAAGTGGAAGCTTCATAAGTATAGTCAAGTCCTTCTTTCATGGTTGGTGGCCTTTGAGCTCTAAGCATACTTTCCAACTTCTCCTTTGCTCCTAGGTACTGTTCAGTCATCAGTTCTCACCAGACCTCATCACTTCTTCGAAGTGATTCATAATCCTTTTCAACTCCTCGCGAGCTTCGACCGGAGTCGGGCTATTTCGGTCTCTTTCTCGAAATTGTCCTTGGTCAGAACTGATATCTGAGTTTCTTGGAGCTGAGACTTAGTTACAAGAGATTTAATCTCTTCCTTGAGTCTCACAACAAGATTCTCAGACTCAGTAGAGACCTGACAATCAGAAGAAAGTCTATGATTCTCAGCCTTTACCTGTTCCAGTTCCTGAATGGTTCTGCTAAACTCTCCGCTCACCGAATGCTCCTCTAGTAGATCATCATAGGCTTGGACCACATCCAGAGGTTCATCTGTGACCGAGCACGTGTCGTGTGTGCTATGTGAAGAGGAGGTTATATTAAGTTTAGAATTTACCTCAGCCTCTTCTCCGGCCATCACACAGTATTCTGCAGTTTCTTCAGGATCTGTCTCTCCGATCTCAACGGCGACAAATGCAGCTTCGTCCTCAGAAGAATACATGAATGTATCTTCCTCGATTGAGTCATAGGATATCTCTCCGGCTATGTAGGCCTGCCTCCTTCGGGCAAATTTTTCGCGCCTGGCTTGCCGTTCCGCTCTTTGAGCAACTTAGAGTTCGGGACAGTTGTACTGATAATGTCCCTCTTTCTTGCAGTTGTAGCACACAGTTGATTTGCTGCTCTTTCCAGCTGAGTCATTTGATGGACAAGCAGCAGGCTCTGTGTTCCTGCAATCAGTAGTAGATTTAGATTCTTCCCTTTTTCGATAATCTTTCTTACATGAGGGAGAATCTCTGTGGTATTTCTTCAGCTTTCTGACTCTCTCTTTTTCCCTTTGATATTTGAGAGTCATCAGTTCTAGTTGGTCAGGGCCTGAAGTCTCAGAAGACTTTGCTTCTGTTGTGGCTACTGCCTTGCTGGAAGAAATGGGTTTGACTCCAGTTTTGCTAACTGTTGATTTAAACGCATGGTCAATCTGAGTGTCAGCTAGAGCACTTGAACATCGTTGGGGTAGGCTGTGCTCGAATTCCTCGGTTTTTAGTTCTGAAAAGATAACATCAGGAGTTAGAGTATTAAGATCTGAGCGTCTTAGATAAGTAGCAAAGGGAAGCCACTTAAGTCGAGGTAGCGCTCTCAGAATCTTTGTGTTCATCTATTTGTTGGTGAACGTCCTCCCCAACCCGTTGATCACATTGATCTGATTTGTGAATCTGACGCTTAGCTCGTCAATGGTCTCATTGGGCTCCATGGCAAAGGCATCGAACTTTTGTAGCTCTAACTCGAACTTATTCTCTTTGATCTGCGGGGTTCCTTGGCTCAGTACAGCCAGGGCATCCCAAAGTTCTTTAGCCGTCTTGCAGTCTTGCACCCTCCCGAGGTGTGAATCGCTGAGCGTAGTCAGGATAGCATTACGCGCAACTCGGTCGAGGTTGTGCAACTTTTTCTCTTCAGGCGTGAAGGCAGATTTATCTTTTGCGACCTTGGCACCAGTCTGTGCCCCTACACATCCGTCATGCTGTCATGCAGCGATGTTAGGTGCGCCTCCATTCTCACGCGCCATACCATGTAGTTCTCTATCGAGAACATCGCTACCATCCTAATACCTGACATATCAGACATTGTGAGTATGAGTATAATGATGTTATGAAGAGATGCTTGTGCAGTGAAAAACGTTTTCAAGATCTGTTCGAGAAGACCAGTAGTTACAGAACCGATGATCAGAAGAACAACGTTGCTCTGATACCAATTGTTGGTTCGGAGACGAGAGTCAGGTGTAGAGGGGAGTGAATACACCTGAGTACTGCTCTTTTTCTCAAACCGAAGGACAACTGAGTTGTTTGGTGAGACTGATGAACAGTGCTAAATAAGAACCTTCGATCGCGAGTCAGAGAGTGAGTTAACTAATGAGCTCTCCTACTAACTTTTGTCAGTCGTTGAAACTCAGTCGAAGAACCTTAGTGCGGAATAATGTGGGGCCCGGAGATTCGTCTCAGTTTAAAAACGTGATTTTCACAAGTCAAGTAGTTTTGGCTAGTGCACTTTTAAGAATATGTTTTATGCAAAGATATGATTTTGTAACAGTTTGTATGCAATGCAATAAAAACAGTAAACAACACAAGCAATTTTTAACGTGGTTCGGATACGCAAGATCCTACGTCCACGGTCCTGCTGAACAGGAGGTCTTGTTGATTTATCTGAGCAAGCCTCAACAAGGAATCTGTGCACTGGACAGACCCTTCTAAGTTATAGTCCTTAGCGACTTTACAAATCAAACCGAGGTTTGAAGGGGAGGGGATAATCTCCAACTAGGAAAGAGTTCTTACAATAAGTACAATCACTAAAGGTGAACTCCTTCGAATTTCTAAGCTATATATATGGCAATGAGCTTAGCTGGAGAAGAGGGATCTAAAGAACTCTAGAGAGAAGAACTAACGATATTCTATAGGGCAAGTTCTTCGCTGGATTGATCTTGAATGTGCTAGAGTTGTTTGAAAGCTTGAGCGTTTTCCCTTGATATCCCGTGCGTGGAGCTCGGATTTTCTTCTCTATTTATAGTCGTGAAACAGGCATATGTCCGTTGGAGAAGACGATGTCACGTGTCACAAACTTCCAAAGAAAACGGCCATAAATTCGAATTGTTGCAGCAGAGTTGTTGATAATGTACATGAGAGCAACTTTAGTTGGTCAGAGCAGATATAGCGTTGACGGCTTCTCATTGGTCGAGGTTGTGGTAGGTGAGATTGTGTCAAATATCGGAGTTGACTCTCCCTAATCGTCGTATGGTCTTCTGCTGACTTTCGAAAAGATTATCAGCAACTGGGTCGTTTCCTATCGGATACAGTAGACTTGAAGCAGTCTCTGTCTTCTTCGTCTGAGTCGGCTGACAAGAGATATTCTCTTGAGTATGGTCAGCTGATGATTGTGAAGGTACTGAGCTTGCATAGGGTTCTTCTGCTGATGTCTGTCAGCTGACAAGATGTCTTCTACTGAGGCGAAGATCAGCTGATGACTTAAGAACGCAAGCTCTTACACTGATGACGTGGGGTTCTGGAAAGCAACTTCGACAGAAGCTCAATCCAACATTTTACCACGTACAGGACATAGACACAAAGATATACAAATCAAAAATAGTCTAGCCTATACATCAGTTATTCATGTCGATACTATACTACTGATATCAGCTGGGTTTTGGGATCTTCAATTCCATAGTGAAAACTACGATTTCCCCCAATATTCTTTTACCCGATAACATGCTGAGTATCTTCTACTGACTCATAACCCAACAAAAACTTCTGAAAAAATAATGTAGTATATTAGACATATCTATGAAGATTCTCCTAAATATTCACGACAATACGATGCCGGAAAGATGTTTAAATAATTCTTGAAATAATTTCTAGTTTTGCTGGCAGAATTTCGAAAATCTCATGTGAAACTATATTATGAACGACTAAAGGTGTATTTATAGGCTTAGAATAATTATCTAATGACCCCTAATCATAAAATGTATCAAATATATTTTATCCATAATTATTTTCGTATTTATATAATTTATATAGAATTTAGTCTATTACTTACCATATAAGAGATTTAATCATAGATAAATTACGATATAGATAAACACAACTCAATTTTATCCTAAAACTTGTATATCACAAATATAATATCTATTTTATTGACAAAACATAATTTCAAATTATCTCCTAATAACTTAATACAATATAAAATATTATATCTTTTCATGAATCCTAATAGGTTTAGGAAATCCAAAATAAATAAATTTTATTCTTGCCTTATAATTCTATCATGAGTTATATCTCAACAATAACAATATAATCACAATATGATATAAATAAACACATTCAAAGTTCAAAATACATTTACATAACAAAAAATGATCTAATGACAAATAAGATAAATGCTTTAATTTTCATTTAAATTTTTAGGGCGTGACTTACAGAACTAAAACACTTGATAACATGTATGAATAGATATGCAGTGCATTTTATATTGAAAATTTCGGGGTGTTACAATGTGTCTCGAGATGTACTGAAAAATGAGATAGATGAGCCCCGTCAGTAGTTAGTCACAGTGAAGGCCGAATTATGTCAACAGCTAGAGGCGGAGCTGTAACAACGGATAGTTGTTATATAGTCTGATCGACGCAGCTGTGAGGAGGCTTTTCAAAAGCAGCTACAAGACCAATCTCTCTTAATTCAACAGGTGCTAGCTCAGCAGGCGAAGAGCAGTAGACGAGATGACGACAACTCCACTTCCCGTTCTTGATCACTTATATTTATGTTTATATTGGTGTTTGAAAGTAGTCGTTGGCTTGGAATTGGTAACAAAATATTGTTATTGGTGTTTAAATATTAGTCTTCGTATTTTGATGTAGGAAATCATACCGCATGATCGTCCTACTATACGATCTTCTTGACTCAAGATCTTCTGGATTGTTCCCGTTGCCCGAGCTTACAACTCCGGATGGTCGGAGGCGCTAGAAGCTCACGACTAACTACTCTCGCACTCAAACTTTACGACTCACAAATCTAGAACATTAAGTGTCTGACAAATGGTCCCCTTGTTCCCTATTTAGAAGGGCTAGTCAAAGGAACCCTAATGGGCCTTTGACTCTAAGCTCAACCGAAATAGCAAGAGGGACCATTAGACCATTACCAATTACTTTGCTCCTATGTTTTGAAACCCGGCCCGGCCCGGCCGGTTCAACCGGTTTAACTCAGACCCGGTCAAAAATCCGGGCCGGGTTACGTATTGGCTTGTTTTGGCTATCGACTCAGTGCAACCCGGCTGGCTCGACCGGTTGAACCGGTACCCGTGAACCGAGTCAACTAGGTTTGAATGTAAAAAAAAAATTGAAAAACACAAAAAATTTCTCAAAAAATGAATGTTTTAAACTATATTACTGAAATTTCTCAAAAAATGAGAAATGCTTAATAAATTTAAACTACATTTAAATTAATGTTGGTAGACTAATTATTACCAATTGTTGGCAGATTGTTAAAACAGGGAGGGTGGGATTCATAGGTTATTTTCTGTTTGGTTTTCTTCTCTATTCGATGTGGGATGATTTCTCCTTCTTTTTCATCAACTTTTTTTTCATCTAACTACTTACACTCATCCCACATTGGTTGGGAGTTGTAAATATGCTTATATTTGTTTTATATATTTGTAAGTCATTTTTAATATTTATTAGTATTATTAAAATACCTATATATTTATATAATTTAATAATCATATATTTATGATGTCACACCGGGTCGACCCACCGGTTGAACCGGTTCAACCGGTAAAAAATATTTTTCCGGGTTAATGACCGGGGCGGTTTTAAGAACACAGTTTTGGTCCACTAAAAAACCAAACAATTTCAGGCAATGAAGTAGCCTAGTAATTCCGAGAGAAAATGTTGCACACAATTGGGCGTATGTTCGGGCCAGAATAGGGACCTAATATAAGAAATAAAGTCGGGTCTTAAGTGAATTAATTTTTCATACTCAGCCAAGAGTAATATTAATTCACATATATATAGATTCATTCCACTAAAGAATGTATGTTGAATTGCCCCTTTATCCCAGAAGTTAAGCCATGACTTATATTTTAACTTCAGATAATCCCTATATTTTAGATATCGAATATCCATTATTTGATTCAATTTACTTACTACTTAATAAATTAATATCTTATCCTTGAGTTGTACCATTCGATCTTATTATCATACTTGAACTTAATTAACCTACAGAGTTTAGTATGATAAACCTTTCGAGCTTCTTAAGGAGATATCATCAACCCAAGGATGCATGATGCAAATAACTAGCCTGAGCTATATGTAACAACACTCACCCAAGATGCAGAAATATACGATCGCGATGACCCTCACCTATAGTAAGTCAAAGTGATACTAGTCTCGTGTACTCAACTGAAATCTCGTCAAGCTTAAAATCAGCTGAGTTTCCGAGACCTTAGTTCTTCACACAGGTCAGATAGAAGAATACGTCTCACCTTGATCCATCAATACATCAAATGTATCAACATAGACAAGTGACCAATATAAGTCACTTCTATCTACATTGTAGCCTAAACCGGCAACTTGTCTTAAAGTTGCCTCTGCTGTGATAACTATTTATATCTCACTAGTTCAACCAATCACTACAGTCTTCTATAATCTAGAACACATAGCATGATCCAATTCTTGTGAGATAATTGACTAATTTGTGCAATTATAATAATCAGATAGGTGAATAATAATAGTGGTAACAAGAAACATTGTATACAAGCAAATACGTAGACTGCTTTCAGTATACAAACCCAATAGTTGATTATTTGTAATTGGTGTTTAAATATTTGTCTTCGTATTTTGATGTAGTTGATTGTTTGGAATTGGTGTTTAATTGGTATTGGTATTACAGGTTTAGGAAAATGAAAAATATGGAGCAAGATTATGTTGAAATTTTCTGCATTATCTCGACGGATTTCCCGACAGAATAAATAAATAATTCGATCAAAAATCAGATATTACCGACGGAATTCCCAACCAAAATAGCATATATTCCTAACGGATTTACCAACGAAAATTTTTAAAACATTATGTCGTCAATTGTTACAAAATCTCAACGGAATAGTATCCATTGGGAATAGCGATGAACTGAACCCATCGGTATTCTATCACCAATGGGACTCCGACGTTATTTACGACATACCATTGTCAACATCAGTTCCGTTGGCAATTCCGTTCGTATATATTGACGGACATGAAAATCCGTTGACAATTATTTACCAGCGCCCAAGAGCGGACGGAATTGTTCCATCTGTAATCTATTTGGACTTCAACTTACTGACGGATTTATATGAGTTTCCAACGGATATTTCGTAGGAGATTCAGCAGAATCTTGTAGTGCATATATGTTCTTAGATGATCAATGGCGAGATTCATAGTTATAATGGTGTTATATATGTCTAAACCTAGAGACTTTATTTTCCTAGTTGGAATAAGCAAACAAAGTGTATGGAATTTGCATGGGCCCATATATACCACAGAACATGTTACTAGACTGAGATTTTGAGGCCTTGAAACTAGTTCCAAAACAAATAATATTTTGAGGCCAAGCCCAGAGCCCAAAACTAAATTGAATTATTATGATTATTAAAATATAGCTAAACTCAACATCAAAAGATTTGCTCTCTTTCCTACACATCTTGCAGAAGATGTGTAAATTGGACTTTTCAAGTCAGAACTATGCAGCAGGTGTCTCATCACCAAATCAAGCAGTTTGTTGCAGAACTGTAAAATAGAGTCATTTGGGATGTGGGCAAGCAGAAAATGGCAAATTAGAGCATGAGGCTAAGAGGCAAAGTGTAAAATAGACTCAAGTAAAAGACATTCTTGAGATTTAATGTGTAATAAAACAGCAAAAAAACCACTATAAAAGACACTAAAGGGAGGAACAAATCCGAGATACAAACTTAAAAAGCTTTCCAACTTCATTAATGCGTCCACCACATAAGAGACAAGTCTTTTCTTCTCAATTATATATATACATATAACAATATAAGAGGAGAGAGAGAGAGAGAGGGGCAAGCAACTCCTACTTTTTCTAAACAAAAACTTTTTAACCCTTTTGGGGAAATCCCACTTTTATAATGCTGTTCATACTCCAAACTCTGATTAAAAAAAAACTTTGGCTTTTCCTATAACGTTGGCACGTGATATTATTACTAATCAATCATTATGCATTTTTTTTATTCCTTAATTTCTTGATGATTTATGCTGTGATTTACATTAGATCCTACATGAATACTGCCCAGATCTTTTAAGAGTACAAATTTGTATTATTATATTTTCTTATGAATAGTAATTCTGCTGCGATTGGCTGGTCCTATGTTTAACACGTGAGTATACGTAATGGTAATGATTCTTTAGAAATTTTGGATGAATGAAGCAGGACTGATTTTGAACAGAATTTTATGTGGTGGAATATATTGATGTATCGAAAGCGATTTCAATTATTTTTTATAGCTACATAATATGATTGCCTATTTAAGAATAATAAATATATTCAACTACTTGTTTTTGGGTGTCATGAGGGTTTCATTGTTGATTGTTCGTGATAACGTTACTTTTTCAAAAACATTACATTCGTAATAAATATAAATATTTAATGGTTAATATGCAACTACCATAACTAAAAAAATTATTACTATTCCACTGGTCATCATGATTCTTTTTTATTTTTATATAAAATAATGATTAGCTTATTCATTTTAAGTGTACCTCATCTGTCCAAATTCCATAATTTGATAGAAAACAAGATAAAAACCAAAGGCGATTGGTAATTTCAAAGTCGTTCACTAGTTTCACTATTAAGTTGGTACAATTCTACTTCTATCAAGATTAACGAAACTCTCAAAAAAGTAAAAAACAGTGTGTAAAATTTAGTACAGGCTATATAAATATAGAAAATAATTTGTTACAATAATTAGTCGTTAGAAACAAAAATGTTAATCGACACCGTAGCGAGATTCCCGGTCAGCCAACCTATTACGGTCGATTCCGTCTCAAGCTTTTCCTAATCTATGTCCGAGTATTGAATAATTTAATGCATCAATTATTTCACCATTAGAAATCAATTAAGTTATTAAGCGACCGTCTTCAAAATGAAGGAAATATTTGGAATAGTTTTTATAAGTATTTTTTAGCTATTTATGTTTAAATTCGTTTAAAAAAAATTAAGCAAAAATATATTATTTTTTGAAATATTAATTAGAAGAAGAAAAAAAAAACAGTTTTAACTTTGAAAAAAACCAAAACACTTTCATATAAAAGCTGTTTTTTTCAGTTTTTTTTGCTTCTCTATAAGCTACTTATGGTGACTTATTTTAAATTAAAAAAAAAAAGAAATATACATTTCAAACATCTAAAAAAAGTATTTTTTCTGTGAAAAAAAATCTAGAAACAGTTTATTAAGTTGTTCCAAACACTATTGAAATTCTAACTCACTATTCGTTCTACTAATTTTAGAATATGACTAAATTATTTAGATATAATTTTATTTATTTTCATTTGTAGTTTAATAAGCAGAACGAGAAGTATATTCCAAAATATTTTCGTAATCTCGAGAGGTGTAAATTAAAAATTGATAGCAGAAGCAGATAGCTTGACTGGAATTTGTGTAGGCCTAAACTAGACCTACTTCATGTTTCTATAGAGTTAACGTTTTTCATTAATAACAACAAATAACCGTGCATTTAATAAACACTACAAACAAAATTGTTTATTGGCATTAAAACTATGTAACGTGGGATTCTTTGTACTGATCTGCTAGAAATAATTCAGAACAAAACATTTTATTATAATTATCTCGGTCCACATAATAATTGGACCTAAATTGTCAAGAAAGTCTAGTCATACTATCCTCTCTAGGAATTAGACTTATTTTTTATTATTTAGGTTACTGGAAAGAAAAAACGTCTAATTTTAAGATGTGTTGACAAGTAGTGAGATGAAGTATAAAGAAAATCAAATTAACTTCATTAACGTGACGAAATTAAAATTGAATCTTCAAATTTTATTTTCAAACGTAGAAGTGATACTTACGAAATTATTATAATTGTAACGAAAAGATAGAAACTGTGTGATATATAATTTTATTTGCAGTTAAGTTGTATTACTCTCCTATGGTATTGCTATCATTATAATAAAACTACTGCGATTAATTAAATTATATATGATAATTAACTCCAACCTAAATAAAAAGAGTGATTAATTCCCATCTTGACAACTGGTAGTTTGATAGTATATGCTTCCATCAGGGGGTCCCCCTTGTGCATGTGTATATATATATATATATATATATATATATATATATATACATATACACCCACCCACTCCCCTCTCTCTGTATCTATCTTGTATGTAAAGCTCAAAGCCGTCGATTCATTCTCAAATACTCAACCTGCTCCGCGTTTCATCTCTATCGTGCAACCTAGAGAGAGAAAGCAAGAGACTACTACTCTATACTGCGCGCAACTTTCCAACCAGCAAAAAAGACTACAACCACCACATTCCACCAAAAAAGGGATCTGAGAATTTCAACGCTCAACCGGAAACCCTTTATGTGGGATCGCCGGCGGCGATGTCGTTTCCCGGCGGACGAAGACCACTCTACTCATCATCTCTGGCTGTGCTTCTCATCGTCTCGATTCTGCAAATCTGGATTTCCGGCCGAACCGCGGCAATTAGGGTTTTCCCGCAACGTGTAGCGGCGGCGCCGCCGCCGGCAAAGAATCAAACCGCGATTTTTAAAGAGTATTTCAAAAGCAGAGTTTCCGCTCTCAACATCACCGCAAATAATGGCACGTATGAAGATTACAAAAGGAGAGTAACGAGCTGCCCAGATCCTCTGCATAATTAAGAATAATCATCTCTTGATTTAGTTAGTTCTTCTTTTATATTTTGAGGCTATATTGCCCAAAATACCCTCGCTTTGCTCAAGTTTGTTGCAACGGCCATCGGATTCAACGGGTAAACCGTGGGTATTTTGGTATTTCAAGATTCTGGCTTTTGCTCAAGCATCAAGAAATTTGAATGATCATGGTGTATATAAAAGCTATATTTCTTGAATTCATTATTACCATTATTTCACTACTGTACCTCGTTTTCTTGTTTTCACAAATATTTGTCGGTTATAAATAAAATTATTGTAAGATGAACAAATCCACATCATGTGACTTATCAGAAATGAGCCTAGATAAAACGTTATTGACACCTAACTAAAAATTAAAAAGGTTAATATAAACCGCTCTCAAATAAATGCCCTCTCTGTTCCATTAGTACTTGCTTCTTTTAAGTATAGAGATTAAGAAAGTAATATTGTGTATTGCTTCGATAATACAAGACATTACTGATGGAACGGAGGAAGTAGTTAATACTATACATTAGCCCACCTCGGTTAGCTGCTTAGGGTTTACTTCTTCGTATAAAAAATATACATTTTCAGTGTTCTTACCATATAGACTATAGAAATAATATATTAGTAATATATACCGATATATCTCTACCATTATGTAGCTTCCTGCTTATCATCGAATTTAGCGCATCTTGGTATGTATTTTCAGTGACTGATGCCAAAAGGAAGAACCTTTCACAGTTTTGGCAAAAAGTCTCTTATTTTCTTCAGATTCTTGGCAATTCTGAGGGACAAAATATATGCCTTGAAGAAGAATTCAGATATATTTAGAAATTGCACAGCAGGAGCAAAAATTCCGAAATTTTGGATTATTGTCACATTACCTCATATTTCCACAACAGGTAAGTTTAGATTCTGTGCACTTGTCATTTTGTTTCTTCAAAGTTTTTTGTCTAACAAATTAATAACATAAAAATTAAGTATGTTGATAGGCTTTTTCATGTCTTCATTTTGTTTTGGCATTGTCACTTCTTGAGAGACTTTGCCTGAAAGAATCTATTAATCATACTACGAAAGTAAAGTCGATCTATGTAAGTCATGTGTTTCATGTGCAGCGAACTATATCAATTGTAATTAATGTAAATTGTTAACATATAATCATACTAAAAAAAAGAGACATCCAATTAAAAACAATGTCTTTACATAAGATAAATGTACTGAGGTCATTTTGGCGTGTGGCTTGAAAAGATTCCCGTTGTATTCTTTTAGCAATAGAATTTTTAATTTAATTGTTGGAGGCGGCTCCTCCACATTTGTTGGAATATCATGATCGAGTGCAACTACGAACTACTTAATTTCATTTTTCTCACACATATTCTATATTTTTTAGTTAAATATTCAAATTAAAATAATATTCTCTATCATATCATATAAATATACTATAATATACAGAAGAGATCAAGTCAAAACTACAAATGCTGGAAAGTAACGTTGGTTTTAACACTGGAATCCGACTCTATTATATTTAATATTTTTTTTTTTTTAAATTCAGATTGGAAAAATTAAGACCTAGAAATTAGTTATTTTTGTCAAGTTTACTGGATTTCGTTTTCTACCGGGAAATAATTATTCATCTGAATCATCTCCTTATTATTACACAGTTAAATTTGGTCCACTTGATCATAAAATCTTAGCTGAGTTGCAAAATTTGTCTGAAAAAAAATAATAAGAAATAATTGCAACTTTTCAATATGTACATGTAAAAAAAATTCCTTCCAGTGAACTCCTTGTCCTTTACGCATATAAAATAGATGGCAGACAAACTACATACCAAGTATGCAAACAAATAAATCTACATGATTATGTCAGGGGTGTTTCGGGCATTTCTATTATATGTAATGCTTGGAGTTTCCAAGTTTTGAGATTAAAATGGTGAGGTCATATTCCTTTATTCTGTTCCTTTTATAGTTTATAATAAAAGTATAACAACTATTCGTAAATCCTAACCAGCCGACTGTTGAGGATATTTTGTGTGAATAAATGATGATTAAATTATGATATGTTTGACCGTTGATGAATCTAGGATGGAATTCCCTTTATTATTATAAAGGCTGTGCTACCTTTACTTGGTTCTAAATGCATTTGACTCCTATCCATGAAACTGTGACGGTGAGGATTTGGAGACAGGAGAGAGAAAAAGAGAAGAGAGAGAGAGGTGGAGATCGAGGGAAGAAGAAGTCACGTATTGTGCGGCGGATCAAAGTCGAAAAGCTAAGAGTTTAATTAGTGTTCTGGGAAGGATTTGTTTGGTAGCGGCTTGGAATGGAATCAAATTGAATCACTTCTGTCCCATTCTCTGCCAAACTCTACTCATTATTCTATTCAATTCACCTCCCCCCCCAAACACCACTTCTACCCCACACCAGCCCAAACAATTAATTAATTGTAGATTTGCTTCAAATTCAACAACTAATGTGTAGCCTTCTTGCTTGCTTGTATAATACGCGTTACGCCCTCAAAAGAGAGTATATAAATTTTAATCGAGACAATGTGGTCAATATTAAGTCGATATGGAACAATTTAACATAAAACGCGAACGTCGACACGCCTTATCATATGCGGGGGAGTATCATCAACTTCTGAATATGAAACAAACAAATGAACCATAGTAGCACATACTCTATTCGAATTGGACCACTGAAAATCTCTCTAAAATGGGCCGTTTTATTAGGCTTACACAAAACGCTTACTGTCGGCCCGTTTTAATTAATATTATTAGGGCTATAAGAAATTCCTTTATCTCAAATGGGCCGTTTTATTGGGTTTACTTCGCCTTCATTAGTTACCCTTCAGGCCCTTCACAGCAAAACACTTCCCCTGCATACGATACGAGGCATGTATTTGTAAAATGGAAACAAATAATGGCTTAACAAACTAACATAACTGATTATGATCTGATAAGCCTGAATTGTCACATTTTTTTAATCGTCTGAAATAGCATGTTGACCCAAATAATTAATTGGTCAGATTATTTACGCTTACAAATCATAATTATTTATTTATCTTTACATAGTCAAACTGCATATAAAATGAGATAGATGGATCGAGGAAATTCCCACGTCATGGAATACGCCATAACATTATCACCGAACGTGGGAGAAACAATGATTCACTATTTTAATAGCCTAAACTATTTATTACTACTAATTAAATCCGAAAACCCGATTAAATATAAAATTTGTCTTCAGTTTTTTCTTACACTGAAGTAATTATAACACATGCGTATCGTGATACTGGGGTTGTAGATTTTCCGTGATTATAATATAATTAGTAATTAATTGCAGATAAAGGAAAAGAAAAAATTGGTCGATATTCTCAATATTTGTTGGAGGAAAACTGGAAAACCATGAGCCCAACTCAAAGGGCGCCCACAGTCCGTACGGAAACAGGAATTAAAACCAGCCACCTTTTGGGAAAAAAAACAATATTTTTGAGGGAGAAATTAAAATGAGAATCAAATTAAATGCATATTTTTCTGGAATAAATACTCCTGGAAAGCGGGAGGAAGCAGATGGCGGTGGTGCTTCTTTTCGTGTCTAGTTGCAGACGCGCAAGTGGCCTTAATCTCGCGTTTCTCATATACGTTCGATTTTTTATATCCCTCCATCCTAAGGAATGTATCTTGTTTATTTTTTGTGCAATTATTAAAAAGTGTTGAAAGTTACGTGTGAAGTTATGTAAATTGATAAATCCTACAAATAACATAGTAAGTATAATTAAAAATTGTGTAAAATGATTGACCCTACAAATAAAATATTTATAATAAATTATTATTTATAGAAACAAGACATATTCTATATAACAGCCTGAAAAAAAAAAAATATATATATATATATATATGACACATTATATTGGACGAGCAGTAATTAAGAAAAAATCGCGATCAATATTTAAGACTGCGAAGAGTAAGAATTTAACTCATAAGTATTTACTGTTATGATTAGCTGGTAAATTTTTTCCTGCCGTAATTTAATTCTATAAGTATGTGAAAGTAATTATGCATTTATGAAATATTTTGCTTGAAGTCAGAGTTTTAAGTTTCTTATAGTTGAAATTTCAGTTTTGACTAAATATTATGACGTCATAATTACTTTCGTTACATCATTATGGTTAGAGTAAACACTGAATTACTGAAACATCATTAGTTATTAAAGCATGTTGTAAAAGTAAAAACTGAGTTAGATATTGTAATTTACAAAGAAACAAAACGGGTGGAAAAGCACATCAGCATCACCCTTTTAGGCAAAAAAAAAAAAGATTAATTTAATTTTACTGTTATTATATAATTTAAATATAATTTATTCAATAACATATGTAAATAAGCGTCATAATTAAAAAAATATTAAGAAAGTGTTTTACAGTAATTATTAAAATATTAGTATTGTTACTTTTTCTCCGACTGCCCAAACACTACAACTGCTTTCTCGACACGACATCACAGAAAACATCGTCTCCTTTTTCCTCTGCAAATAAATACCCACTCTCCCTCTCCCTCTCCCTCTCCCTCTCCCCCGCATCCCTCATTCCCACATACTCTCTCTCTCATCTCTCTCTCTCTCTCTCTCTCTCTCTCTCTTATATATATATATATATATATATATATATATATCTATCTATCTCTCTCTATATATATATAGAATGAGTTGCAATGGCTGCAGAGTCCTCCGCAAAGGCTGCCTCGACAACTGCACCCTCCGTCCTTGCCTCGACTGGATAGAATCCCCCGAATCTCAAGCCAACGCAACCCTCTTCCTCGCCAAGTTCTACGGCCGGGCCGGGCTCATCAACCTAATCAAATCCGGCCCGTCTCATCTCCGCCCCGGTATGTGTATAAAATTGAAAACCGTATTTGCGAATTGGACTTATCTGAGCTCGATTTTCTGATTAATTTCGATTTTGTTGGGCAGAAACTTTTAGGTCGCTTTTGTACGAAGCCTGCGGAAGGATCATAAGCCCGGTCCACGGCTCGGTCGGGCTTATGTCTTCGGGCCACTGGCCGCAATGCCAGGCGGCGGTGGAGGCGGTTCTCCGCGGCACCCCGCTCATGATGGAGGCATCCAACGGCCTCGATTCTCCCGACGGAGATCAGGGATTGTGCCACGTCATGCCCCTGCAGGGCGGCGATATCCGCCACCTCTCCAAGGACTCCGCCGCCCTCGGCCGCGGCAGGACTCGCAACCGCTCCAAACGCTCTTCTACCGAAAGCGGGATTGACTCGTTTGCTGCTGAGTTGATGACCGAATCGGATGTTGATTTTGTGGATATGGTGTTTAGATCTAGGGTTTCTATTGAATATGGAAGAAGAAAATTTATTGAGTTATGCAGAAAATGTTAACTGATCCATAGAGGGATCAGCCTTATTTATACAGCAGAAATGGAAAAGTTCGTTACTAATCTAACTAATGCATCTAACAGACTGAAAACGTGTTTTACAATCACACGCCTCTATTAGTTTTATTTCTGTCCCTCCGATTTGCTGGTGCGCCATCCGACGGTCGAGATTTATTTCAGCTTAAGATGGCAGTTATAACTGCCATCTTCTTCACCGAGTTCCTCTGCAAGTTTGACTGTACGCTTCCCTCCTTTGACTACGCTCCTCGCTCCTTCTCGTTGCTTCTAGAATGATCCACAAAATAATTGAGTAAGAATCTCAACATCCCCCCGCAAGATGGACGCGATGGGGATCCGAGAGACACATCTTGGACAGTAAGAATCGAAACCGAGGCCCGGGTAAAAACTTAGTGAAGATGTCAGCCATTTGATCATTGGTACTAATGGACCGCGGCACAATAAATCCAGCCTTAAATTGATCCCTAACGACATGGCAGTCCATGTCTAGATGTTTAGTGCGCTCGTGAAATACCTGGTTTCGGGTGATATGAATCGCGGCCTCATTATCACAGTGAAGGGAGATGGGAAGTGGGCCGAATACTGCGCAGTCTTTAAGCAGATAAGACACCCATTGAAGCTCACGAACTGTACTTCCCATGGCCCTATATTCTGCTTCAGCTGTGGAAACAGACACAGTGCTCTGCTTTTTGCATTTCCATGAAACCAAACCGCTGCCAAGAAAAATGCAGTACCCCGTTAAAGAACGCCTAGTAGTAAGACAAGAGCCCCAGTCGGCATCAGAGAAGCCTTGTACAGTAAGATCAACATCCCGGTTATAAAACAAACCAAGTGAAGGTGTGCCCTTCAAATACCTAAGCACATGCATCGCTGCGTCCCAGTGGTGTACGCGTGGGGCAGAGATGTGTTGGCTCAATTGCTGAGTAGCATACGAAAGATCAGGCCTGGTGAAATTGAGATACAGCAACTGCCCAACAAGGCGCCTAAAAGGTTCTGGATCAAGTAGTAGGTCAGTAGAATCAGACTGTAAATTGATCCCAGAAGGAAACGGTGTAGACACAGACTTGCAGCCAAGTAACCCTGCCCTTTCAATAAGATCAAGGACATATTTACGTTGAGTTAAATATGTACCTTGTTCACCCCTAGCAACCTCCATCCCCAGAAAATACCGCGCCGGACCAAGATCTTTAATGGTGAAACGTGAATTCAGATAACCCTTAAGCCTTTCAATCCCATCTAGAAACGGACCAGTTAATAGGATATCATCAACATAAACTAAAACCGCAATAAAACTAGAGCCCGAACCAATCGTATAGAGGCAATGATCATGAGCACTTTGATTGAAACCATAGGATATTAATGCCTTACTCAGCTCATTATTCCACTCCCGAGACGCTTGCTTCAATCCATACAAACTTTTGACAAGTTTACAAACCTCCCCTTTCTTGGCCTTAGCATAGCCTTGTGGAGGAGTCATGTAAATCTCGTCTGACAGAAAACCATGTAGAAACGCATTGTTAATGTCTATTTGGTGCAGAAACCAGTCAAATGCAGTAGCTAAGGCAATAAAAACACGAATGGTCACAGGCTTTGCAACAGGTGAAAACACCTCATCATAATCAATACCCTTCTCTTGTTTGTATCCCTTGGCAACCAACCTTGCCTTAAATCGTTCTATACTACCATCGAATTCGGTTTGACCTTATAAACCCATTTAGAACCAATGGCTCGTTTACCCGGTGGCGGCTTAGTCATCGTCCAAGTTTGGTTCTTTTCAAGTGCCTCAAGTTAAGTATCCATGGCATCTACCCAAGATTGAAGGTCGGTCGGCCTCCTTGTAGGAAGAAGGTTCCTTTACGGCGAGTAAATATTGGCAAGAAAATGAGCATATTTCTCTGAAAAACACGGTGACAGTATATAAGGAAAAGTAGGAGGTGTGCTTACTGCACCCATCTCTGTAGTTGGCAAAGAAAAATTGACATGACTAACAAAGTCATTTAGCCAAGTTGGGGGTCTTGTATCCCGCTTAGGCCTGCA
This sequence comes from Lavandula angustifolia, assembly GCA_028984105.1. NCBI lineage: Eukaryota > Viridiplantae > Streptophyta > Magnoliopsida > Lamiales > Lamiaceae > Lavandula > Lavandula angustifolia. The sequence goes on along the minus strand of CM054821.1, from coordinate 18,900,310 downwards.
TGGGGCAAGAGAGGAATTAGTAACATCATCCTGCTGTGTGAGGGTTGGGATAGAATTATCAGATTCATCTTCAGGTTCAGAATCAACAGACTCTGCATCAAGGTCAGGGTCAGGACTAGATGCAGAAGTAGAAGTACTCGAATCTGTCAAAATGACTGGCTCTACAATGGGATTAGGATCCTCAGAAATAGATCTTTCAGTGGACTCAGCTTCTGCAAAGGGAAACACATCAGTAAAGAATTTTACATCTCGGGAAATAATGACCTCATTATGCTCTAAATCATAAAGTAAGTAGGCTTTATGATTAGAAGCATAACCTATGAGGACACATTTTAAACTCCTGCTGTCAAATTTATGTTTATGTGGTCGCACAACAGCCGCATAGGCTAAGCAGCCAAAAGTCTTAGCAAAAGATAGATCAGCAGAGCTGTTGGTCAATATTTGAAATGGAGAGGACCAATTCAGAATTTTGCTGGGCAGACGATTAAGAATCCATGTGGCTGTGAGAACTGAATATGGCCAAAAGCGGTCTGACAACTTGCTGTGAAACATTAAAGCACGAGCTATCTCTAAAAGGGATCTATGCCTTCTCTCCACAACACCGTTTTGCTGGGGGCTATAAGGGCAACTGAGTAGGTGGATAATCCCATTATCAGAAAGAATCTTTGCAACTGATTGATTAACAAATTCTGAACCATTGTCAGTTTTGAACTTCTGAATAGAACAATGATATTGAGTCTGAACCATCTTGACAAATTTACTGAGAATTCCACTCACTTGTTGCTTGGAAGAGAGCAAGTATGTCCAAGTGCATCTAGAGTTATCCTCAACCAGTGTAAGCACATAGGAAGCATTTGCAATGTTTTCAACATTATAGGGTCCCCATACATCCGCATGCACTATTTCAAACTTAATTGGGCTCCTGTGATTCAGAGTAGGGAAAGGGCTCCGGCATTGCTTGGCTTTATGACAGATTTCACACATGGCCATGGAAGTCTTGGATCCAGTCCTGCAAAGATTCTTTGTTTCTGGAAGGTGTTGCAGGGCACGAAAGGAGGCATGTCCAAGCTTCACATGCCAGTCCATTAATTGAGAGGATGGCAGTGGCGCAGGCACCATATTAGCATGATTATGCATGTATGATGGATCTAAGACGTAGAGTCTGCCAGCAGCCTTCCCCATACACAATATGTGATCATTGTTCAATCTCTGTACAGTGCAGTAACCAGGGTAGAATGTGCACCTAACATTCAGAACACTGGATAACTGGAAGGTGGAGATTAGATTGTGGGTAAAATTTGGAACAAAAAACACATCCATCAAGAGTATTTCTGGGGCAATCCTCACTGTTCCAGTCTCAAAAATCCTCTGGGATGTTCCATTTGGCAAGAAAATGCTCTGAGGGGAATCCAACAATCGAATATCAGTTAATAAGGCCTTATTGCATCAAATGTGCACACTAGCTCCAGAATCCATTATCCAAACTTGCTCATTGTTCTCCTCATCAAAAGAGTTGAATGCATAGTATTTGTCCAAAGTATTCAAAGGTGTGCAGTTCTGGGAATCTGTCACACTGTTTATGCTCCCAGCAATCATATCATTCCGTTGTCCTCTTAGTTGCCCAAGAGCCTTTTCTATCTCTTGTTGGATAATCTGAGATATCTGATTAGTTCCTACAGAGAGAGTGGGTACTTGTCCGTGCTCTGATGGTTTTTGCTCATCATGAGGTGGAAGTATACAATTCGCTTGTTTTTGACTCTTTTCATCCTTTAATTTTTTGTACCAGTCCGGTGTTCCATGTAACTTGAAACACTCTGACTTCTCATGACCCTTCCCTTCACAAAAGGTGCATTTTAGTCGCTTTCGCTCCTCTTTGCTCAATCTAGGCCTAAAATTGCCTCCTTGTCCTCCTTGACCTTTGTATGATTGATTACATCCCCCTCTTTGATTCACATTCATAATCACCCTTTCAACGTTTTGTTTATCACCTTCTCCATTATTCCCAACTACAGCCATTGTTGATTGTTCTGAAACTGTATAATGACCAGAGGTGATGTGCCTCTGCTCCTCATCTTGACACACCACACTGTAAGCTCGATTCACCGTAGGTAGTGGATCACACATCAACAAACTACTTCTAACTGTCTCATATACATCACTCAATCCTAATAAAAACTGCATCAACCTTTCATTTTCACACATACTTTGTGTGCTGGTAGCCGCATCACAAACACAGTTAGGAGTAGGTACTAGTAAACCTAATTCATCCCAATATGCAGTTAACTGACTGTAATATGCAGTAATCGACTGGTTTCCTTGAACATAACTGGATAATTCCTTCTTTATCCTAAATATTTTCGGACCATTACTTTGGTCAAACCTTTGTTTGAGTTCCTTCCACAGTAGATGAGCATTCTCTTTCAATTGAAATGACTGACAAAGTTTCTCAGATATGCAGTTCATTATCCAAGTAAAAACCATGTAATCACATTGCATCCAATCATTGTACGAGTTGTGATTAGAAGAAGGTTTTGGAAGAGTACCTTCTATGAAAACCAGCTTGTTCCTTCCTGCCAGAGCACGGTAGAGAGCTTTACTCCAGGTGTAGTAATTCGGTCCAGTTAGCATCACATTAATCAACTTCAATCCAGCATGATCATGCGGATTTAAGTAATAGACATCTGTTCTTCGCAGTCCGGTGTCTCCTTGGTTCGCCATGGATTGATATCGTGATTCAGTCTTATTCTGTGAATCGAGCGAAGGACTTGCAGTATGCGTTCGATCTGCAAACCTCCTTCTCACTGGTTCCTCGGATGATCCTTCCTCTTCTTCAGCTAAGATTTGCCATGGAATCCGCCTTAACTTTGGCATCGCGATAACCGATGCTCTGATACCATGTTGATTTTGTGGATATGGTGTTTAGATCTAGGATTTCTATTGAATATGGAAGAAGAAAATTTATTGAGTTATGCAGAAAATGTTAACTGATCCATAGAGGGATCAGCCTTATTTATACAGCAGAAATGGAAAAGTTCGTTACTAATCTAACTAATGCATCTAACAGACTGAAAACGTGTTTTACAATCACACGCCTCTATTAGTTTTATTTCTGTCCCTCCATTCTTTCGGGTGCGCCATCCGACGGTCGAGATTTACTTGACTTAAGATGGCAGGTTATAACCGCCATCTTCTTCACCGAGTTCCTCTGCAAGTTTGACTGTACGCTTCCCTCCTTTGACTACGCTCCTCGCTCCTTCTCGTTGCTTCTAGAATGATCCACAAAATAATTGAGTAAGAATCTCAACATCCCCCCGCAAGATGGACGCGATGGGGATCCGAGAGATACATCTTGGACAGTAAGAATCTCAACATCGGAGGCGAAGTTCACGATCACGGGGTGGGAAAACGGTGAAGATCGGAAGTGTTCTGTTGAGGATCTGAAGAGGGCGCGCAGCCATGACTCGTTCACGATCACGGGGTGGGAAAACGGTGGAGCCGGCGTTGGTGAAGACGGAGAAACTGAGTCACCGTGTCAAAGCGGAGCATCATGTCGATGAGATCGGTCTCGAGTTGACATTGGGCCCTAACTCAGTGTTGCGGCGCTTCATTTCTACAGTTATTGAGATTTCCGACAGCGAAAACTGATCTGAGAATTCAAGAAAAAAATAGAAAAAAAACCCAGTTTTGGAGGAGTTGCCATCTTTAAATTAATCAGGTTTTCTTTCTCTTTTTTGTTTTTTTTTTAATTTCAAGTTTTTATAGATCTAGAGTAGTTAAAAGTTGCAGCAAAATGCATAAAAATTTTCATTGTTCTTAATTTGGGAATTGAGTTAGATAGTTTGTAGTAGTGTGCAAGATTGTATATCTCATTGCTATCATATAAATATGGTGGCAAGTAGCAAATTGTATTAATGTTGCTTTTTATATACTAAAATCGATAATGTCAAAACTCAAAAGACTCAAAACTAGTGACCAATCTACACTCCAATTTCATTGGCGGTGTTATTATATTTTAAGAATAATTTAATAATTTATTACTCTATCCCAATTATGCATATATAATTATTAATTTCCTACCAATTGAACTAGTCTTGTGGAATAAATTTAATTGAAAAATGAATTAAAAAGAAACGAGTGTGATATAACATTAAATCCAGATTGGGTCGATGGGTACAAAAATGGTTGAGTGCCGTTTGGTAGAAATAGGTTGAAACTTAGTAAGCAGCTTCTTCTCAGCTTCTTCTCGACAGATGCCATTCATGCAAAGCTTATTTTACTCCGTTGAAATATTTTATTATATTATATATTTTGTAGTACATAACATTATCGAATAGGCATAAAAATAAAAAAATTTGATTCGCAACTTGAAATTAAATTTGAGTTCTTGATCATTCCCTAAGATATGTATTGTGAATTCGGATTGTGGACAAAACACTAGCTACTTGGGTTTGAGATTCCTAAACTTTTATCTATCTGAAGTCTTGATTTAGATTGATATATTTAATTCAAATACCTCATATGAAATTTATAGCAATTTTTAATTATGAAACTATATTACGCCCCTAAAGAATTATTCAATGTTTAGCATTAATTTTCTAAATATCCTGCAACGATTGAAAAAAAGGGAAAAAAAACAGTTAATTTATAATGAGAGAGAGTTGACAATTTGTTATGTTACAAGATAAACGGTTTGAAGCATTGTTTGTTCGTCGCGTATGTGACTAATGACTCTGACGATTGAGAGGGAACATAACTTAAGTGTAATTTTAATTATTGCTTGACTACGACTTAAATAATTATGGGCTTAATTATTGTCGGCAGTTTTAATTAACTCTCTCGACAACTTGAGTTGTTTAATAATTAAAATTTAAAGCATTAAGAATTGGTAAAATCTCCTGTTGGGTTAAGAGGATTAATTAAAGAAGTTTAATCAAGATTTTTCTCCATTAATTAATTAGATTGATGATGGCAGAGTGACGATTTTGCACCGGAAAGTGATCTAGAGCATCTTTTATTAGTGCAATCAAGATTTTATCATTTAATTAACTATAACAGAAAGATTGATTATGCCAAAACCCTAAGAGTGTCACGTTCACATGTGGTCCCGAGAACATTAATTAAGTAAGAAAAGAAAGATTAATTAAAAGGTTAACTACTCTTTCGCATGAGCAAGTCGCCACATATCTCCCATTATTAAAATGTAATCATTGTCTAATTGTTTGTAGTTTTCTTACAATGATTCACTTTAACGCTAATTGACCGTTTTGATTGGTTTTTGGAGTCTGTTGGCTTGAACGGACTTCAATTTTATAAGAAAGTATATTGTAATTATTTAATTAACCATGACTCTTCAGCATAGCACGAGTCGGACGTAGCTAATTTACTGCTTCTTGAAAAGGAATAATATATTATTCTGTGATTTGAAAATTATTGCATTAGATGAAAATTACTGTGTTTTTTCTTTTAATTCTAGTAAAGACGGTATATTGATCTCTTTTTATACCATGGAGGATCATCTTATCTCATATATGTCCGCTAATTCGGTTGTGTCATGCTTGCCTTTGAGTAATTTTGTAATTTCTATTGTTCAATCATAAATAGATTATCTCATCTCACTCTCAAAAACACATGCTACCACCTAGTTGCATGATCAGGTATTAATTGCAAGAGTAGAGGGTAATCCAAATTATATAAAGAAGTCATAGTCGTGGATGATCAGGTATTAATTGCAAGAGTAGAGGGTAATCCAAATTATATATAGAAGTCATAATCTCTTCTAATTCTATGTGGGATAAATTGAGACTTCAATATTATTAGTTTTATTGTAATTAAGAATATTATTTAATCAAGAAATGACGACAAAGTGAGCAAATGTAATTAACCTTTTTAAAACTCTTATCGTGAATCTCAACTAGGTAGCATAATCTGGATGTGATATATTGCTTGTGTGACATGTATGGCATATATAGAAAACCAAAAGATTCTTACTCTAATCAAGATTCGTTTTCGTTAGTTAATTAGTATTTGCTTTTAATTATTGGTAAACGTTGGCGGCGTGTTGGTTGTGATTCAGACAGGTGGCTTTTGGATAGGTTTTTGGAGAACGTTTGCTTGTAGCCGCGAAGGGTTTTACAGAATAAATTATTCAAAACCGTCTAATCTGTCACTCGCAAAAGTAATTAATTAATAATATTTAAAACAAGAACTTCCCATGTAATTTCTCAGGCTTGGTATTAGTACAATGAATCTTCACAGAGAGAGAATATTCTTCTTGAATCTAGCTAGATTAGTTGCTTCTCTATTGGTTGATTCCAGGTCAATGTGAGAATATGTGTATACTTGCAAGTTTTTATATTCAAAGTCTATATGTCCACCTCCGCTAATGCATACGCATCTTTAGGATGATTATTATTACAATAATATTTTAATAAACACTATGTTATAATTCAAACTTGTAAATTTTGATCACAATAAAATAATTCACTCTAAATTTAGGATTGATGGACAATATATAAATAGTCTTGCATTGGGGTATAACATTTTGTTTCAAGACTACTTTACTTGAGTATCATTATGCAATTTATGGTAATTAAATGAGATTATTGGTTGAATAAGATCTCGTTTGAGAGAGAACTAATCAATAAATTAATTTTGAATTATTTTTATAAATTAATAATAACATTTTATTAGACAAATGCTTACGTCATAATTGATTGCTTAAGTTGTTTCCTTAAGGGGATCAGTATATCTCCTTATTCGTCAATTGTATCACACGGTCACGCCTCACATAGACCAAGGTTGTTTTGCCGCGTAATCTCTTATTTCTAAATATTTATTGGTTAATATTTTATTCTTCTTTTTCTTCTGGAATAAGCTTTTTTAGAAATATAATCACAAGAGCAGTACCATACTCAAATGAGACTTTTACTACATGATTCTTTTTAATATGTTCGAATATAATACTATTATCTAGACATCGTGTAAGGACAATTTAATAATATATGTATATTAAATAAAGGCTTAAAATCATAATTCTATCATTCCAAGTTATAAGATTGTCATATTAATATATAGATTACAAAAGAGTCTTAATTAAAGTCGTGCCGATTTAAAAAATTGGAGCGATACGTGATGACTTTAGGAATGACAATTTTTCTACAACTAGCTTTTTGTGACAAAATAAAATTTAGAAATAGAATAGAACTTTTATGAGATTCATATTGTGCCAAGCATTTTATTTCACCTTCGCACATGTGACTCCCCAACCACATAGTAACTTAAGAAAGACCTGCGATAAATTAATAATATATATTTAACAAAGGTACAGTTAAATAAAGTAATAATCTCGCTAAGATAATAATTTCGTTCAGTCCCGATATGAGTCAATGCACTAAAATAATGTTTGATAAAATAATAATCTCGTTAAATGAATATTTTTCTCGATCCCAAGATTATTACTTTATCGAGGTTTAACTGTTTAAAATAATTTAATTTGTACGAATTTTAAAGAATGCATCTATGCAAGAGTTTATAGTAGAGGCCCATCTCATCATTTAGTTCAGTCCATCACTTATTCCTAGGCCCATCATTTTTAGTGGGCTGCTATGATTTTTATTTATTATTATTTTTTTCAAATATATGCGACAACAATCCAATTACTTGAATTAGAGGATGCATGAAACATAATGATATGAAAAACACACAAAGATTATTGATGGATTTGGAAATACTTATTATAAGCACTTCTTATGTATTTATACTTAAAGTTGAAAACAATTATTTTTAAGTAAAAGTAGGGGGTTTTGGAATATAATTAAAAAATATGTATTTTTTGTAGTTTCGGAAATTATAGAGCTTTAATAAACAAAAATATCTCAATATATGCTTAAAGAATTTGTTAAGCTAATGTATAAAACAGATTTTGCAAATATTAGAAAACTGCCCGTTTGGTCGAAACAAGAATAAGTGCTTAAAGTAAACTCTTGGAAACACACCTTATGTAACCAGTATTACATCATGGGCCACGAAGTGAACCCAGAAAGTCTTGACTCGTCAGTTTTGGTGATGCAGTTTTTCCTAGTGTAAAATTGAGAGAAAAAGATATTTATAGGGTGGCATGATGAGTCATTTTCTCTGTAAAAAAGGTCGCACCCGCAAGGAGCTTATGTTCCCCACTTTTATCTGAAAATCCAAGGAGACGAGTCATGGATGTAAACCTCCCCACCTTGTCATAAAACTCCAAGATTGGAATTTAATTGGAGGCTCTCATCCCCTTCTTCCTACTTGTACACTTGCTATACTTGCTAAAATAAGTTTATAGCTAGCTCACTTGCCCCTCTTACTTACATGGACTACCCTATTCTTGTATCATATTGGTAAGAGGGTTTCGAAAACATGAATTAATTGATGTAATGTTTAATTAATTACGTGTATAAGAATCAAGATTTTGGAATCATATCTAAAAAGTTGAGTTTCTCAAACTTGTAGTATTTTGTGTGTTTTGTTAATAACCAACATCTGATTCTAATTTGAAATCCTGGATTAATGATCGGAACGCGAATCCAACATGCGAACCTGACACCCTTTAGTTTTATGTTAATTGTTAAAATAGTTGTTGGTTATAAACTATCTATCAACTAATTGTGCGACAATATGATCGATAGATCAAGTTATAGAAGAAGAGCAAACGCATTACAAAATTGGCATACATATATAGCTATGCTATACACACGGACCCTCCCTTCCTCAACAGACAATTAATTAAGAATGGCAGTTGAGAGTTATAATCAAGTCCTATTTATTAAGCAAAGAGAAAGCTGCAGGTGCAACCAAATTCGCTCTCTTCACGAACCTCCCTTTCATTCTAGGCCTCTTCTCCGCATTCAGTTTCCGAACCTCGTATCTTATTTTCTTTGAAAACAACCTCGTCCGCCGCTTCTCTCTGTACCTCGACACCCTCGCCTCCCTCCCCCCGTCACCAGCCGCCGTCATCCCCACGTCTCCGAAAACATGTATCACCCCGCACGTGCCCTGCAATTAATCACAATGATATTTATTAAGAAAAGAAAATTAATAATAATAATAATAATAATAATAATTCACAATTAAATTTATAATATAATCATTATTACCGTGCAATCGAGCCAGCAATCATTAGGGTTTAGTTCTGGCCGCTCTCCGTTAGTCCAAGGCGACTTCTTCTCGTCCCAAGAAGAAATAACGCCTTCATAATCAAGCCTCAAGAAAATCTTATTGGATTCATAAACTTGATTAGAATCGTCGTAATTGCTCACCATAATAGGATCAAAGGCTATATTTTCTTTATAATCTTCTTCACAATTATTAGGAGAATCATAATCCAAATTCAACTCGAAAGTTTCCCTCCCAAAACCAATAAATTGATCACCATCAATTTGATGATGATTAACCACTTCCCCACTCTCCTCATCTTCAACCTTCACTCTCTCACTTCCCAAGCAACACTCTCTCTCCCCATCCAAAATCCCAAGCCCTTCAATATCAAAGGCATGGTCTTCTAGCCCCTTCCCCAGCAAACTCTCCACGTCAGCAGCAAACTCAGCAAGATCCATCTCCGAAGGCAGAAACCCTTCAACATGACCCATTTCATTAAATTCGGGTTTGGATCCACGCCCGAAACCCGGAGTAATTTCCCCATCGTTCCGTACGTCGATAACCCCCTCATTCGAACTCACTGAGATGCAAAATTCCGCCGCGCACGAATCGAAAATCGGAACCCTATAGAGGAGCTGCTCCTCGTTATCCTCCTGCAAATTCTCCGAAATCTCCGGTACCAGGCGGTTGGTGGGGCCCACGGATACGTCAGCACTCAGCTTCGGGCGCTTGTTCTTCCTCGGGGTTCTCGCCTTCCGCGCGAACCCCTTGTGCCAAGACGGTACGGAGATCCGCAGCCGACTCCGCGATCGGTCGTTGAAGGACTTGATCGGCGACGAACTCTTCAACCGCACGCGCTCGTGGCGGCGGGCGAGGGGGTTGGCGGAGTGGACCGACGAGTCGCAGCATTGGCAGAGGAAGGCGTCGTCGGCGGCGCAGTACCATCGCGCGCGTTTTCTTACACAGTTGTCGCAAGCCCTAGCGGACTTGCCTCCGACAATACTGTTCGAAGAAACCATTGATTTCCTCTTTAGTGTGTGTGTATAAATGTGAAGGATCAGAAAATGAAGAATTGATGAAAAGGAGATCAAAAAGCATCAAATCGGAGTTGCGATGGAAAAGGCAAGAGAAAATGCGGGGTTCGGATTTCCTTTTTATGTGCAGAGATGCAAATTTGGTGCAATAGTTCGGGTTAGGGTTGGGCCCACACGATGCACTTTTACGTTATTTTATTTAACGATAAAGCGTTCATTGTTCACTTTCTGGGACTTTTCACATGGAATAGGGTGTTTGTACTTTTGGGGCCCCACGTAAAGACCTTATCTCTTCTCCTATTGGTCGGAGCAGGAAGATTATCGAAGTCTTTGGTTGGTGATTGGATGGAGGTCTGATTACGGGATTTCATGTGGGGCCGTCCTAGTAGGATGTGAATGAGTATTCATCAAATGTTATCTTATTTATTTTTCTACATTATATCGGTTTCATTGTTGAAAAATGCCAAAAAGAAGAAGGAAGAAGAAGGAAGAAAGAGACCCTCTTTGAGAGAATTGTCTCTTTTAACAGTACCTGCTCGAACTTCATAAATTTTGGTCCCCATTTCTTTCTTATTCACTCCAGAAAAGAAATAGTGATGAGGAAAAAAGATACTAATATTTAATTTAATGATTACTTTTGGAGGTAAAAGATGAAATTCCCCATGTGAAAAACAAAGGTTCAGACAAATGTGGGTAGCTTTTGAAGTTCAAAACTCTGTTGATGGATTTGATGTCATAATTTGGGATGATGGGATTGAGATCTATATGGTAATAAATGATTTTATGTTGATTATACTGTGTTAAAATATATTTGTATACAGCATAAATTCAGAATTGGGATTGTGATGACATTTTATCCTGACAAAAGCTCGTACTTTCAAATGTTTCCTGCACAAGTACAGACACCTGACTTGCCTAGCTACATTAACCAATTAGCTCCTAATTTCCATAACGGTAATGACAAGTGCAACTTGCAACCCTCATTTGTTTTTTTAACAAAACCATTCTCTAAATAGTCTATAGAACCGCTAGTGAATGATAATGTATGTATCGAAAAAAAATCCTCATTTATTAAATGTCAGATACAAGATTCGGATAGATATTATGAGAATTATGCTAATTCTACTTAGTAAGTTTATATATATAGAGAGAGAGAGAGTTCGGTCTATATCCGTTGTGGGTGTTAGAGCGTTGAGAGGACCTTTTCTTAGTATGAGAGGATCGGGAAGGACGCACCTCTGGTGTACTACCAGTTATCGTGCCTATGGTAAACGCTAGGTATATAGGGTATAGTTGTACTAAGAACCATCATTTAATAAAAACTAAGAATCAATGTGCTCCATAGATTTTCATTCGATCTATGGTGTACAATTAATCTATTTTTTTAATTTTAATAATTAATAATATTAGATATATGGTAAAATGGTAAACAACAAATACTAATAAGAAAGAAATAAGAAAATACAAAAAAATAGAAACCCTAGTAACCTACCACCTCCCGCCCACCTGTCGCCGCCGCTTGTTAGAGAGAGACGGAGAGTTAGGTTATATTTATATTATAAGTATGATGAATTATGTTTGTAAATTTACAATATGCACAAACACAAACAATATTATACATAAAAATCTCGTAATTATGCATAAACTAGTCATTTATTGGGCATAAAATTTGTTCTTAATTATGCATAAACCAACAACATAGTTCGGGCTTCTCTTTTCTTAATTATGCATAAATTTGTTCTTAATTATGCATATAGAAGATTGTCAATCTATGCATAAAATTGTTTGGGCTTATGCATAAACAAATACTATAATATGCACAAACTTATTTTTATTAAATAACAGAATATCCACATAACATTTTTATGCATAAAATTATTCGGGATTATGCATAAACAAATATCGTAATATGCATAAAATATATTTTTATTTTAGAACGTAATATCCACACAACATATAGTTTTATGCATAAAAATATTCTTAATTATGCATAAACCAGCAACATAGTATTCATAAACAAAATGCGTTTTCCAATAGATTTCCCGACGGATGGTCTCCACCGCCGCCAGTCCGCCGCCTGCCACCGCTGACTGTCGTCGCCACCAACCACTACCACCGCCGTCGTTGGTCCGCCGCATAAGAGGGAGGTGTTTGATTTAGTTTCAAAACATAAAGTGTAAAAAGATATAGTTACCCTTAATTAAAATTAATTTTTCATTTTTTGAATTAAAAATAAAAGGAAAATAAAGAAATTAGGTGTCCATAAATTAAAAAAAAACGAAAGACTACGATTTGTTCTTAATTTTTATCTAAGATGATGATTTTTAAAATATCTATTAATATGAACTAAAATATAAAATTTGGCGGGTGCTATGATAAGCTGCATTGTGGTCGGCCGATGTAACAATCTCTTCTTCCACTTGATTAGTTCACGTAACTAACATTAAAGTTTAGACTTTATATTATGTCAAACAAACATTAATTATTTGGGGCATAATTACCATATTCTATTATTGCTTACTTTTTTAAATTTCTCACACCCACTATCCTACAATAATTACGTCTTTTAGTAAGGATCCAAATTCCTCTCTCATCGACATGTAGATTTGAAATTGTTGAGATCATGTGAACAGCAGTACGGCACCACGCCTGCCAGCATTTTCCGCTATGCTTATGCCATAAATATCTAGCATTGGTACACTTTTGTATGAAGATATCTAATTTTCTTTTAAATATTTCTTGTAAGAGCACGAATGATTTTTTTTATTTAGATAAAATATCGCATAAATTAACTGAATTAAAATTAATGACAATATTTTAGTTTCCATAAATATAAGGTATACAAAGGCCAAAGCCATACCATTTTTTATAAAAAGAAGGAATAAAAATGAAGTATATTATTTGTGGATAAATATGATGTGGAGACCTCATCCATTTTAAATCTTACCCTTCTTAAATTTATTGAGAAGATAAAATGTGTTTTCTTTAACCAAAAAAGTCCGGCAGGAAACCTGTGAAGGGTTTGTTTTATGCTAGGGGTGGGAGTAGTGCACCTCCCACCCCGGATTTTGACAAGTGTATATCTTACTCTATTATCAATGTGGGAGGTGCACCAGATTTTGACAAGAGATACACTTGTCAAAATCCGGAGTGGGAGGTGCACTACTCCCACCCCTAGCATAAAACAAACCCCTGTGAAGGTATGTTAGGGTGATGGTGTTGACAATGACGAACACCCTTCCCACCACCCCTCCCCCCCCCCCCCCCCTCCCCCTCCCCCTCCCTCAAACAAAAATAAATAAATAAATAAACATAAAAAAATAATAATAAGACTAATACTAATAAAAAAGTTAATGTTACATGGACCTCACACCAACACGTATAATATTCCAAATGGTGTATGGGATGAATTTGATATTTTTATATTTTACAAACAAAACAAAACAAAAATAAATAAAATGGTATATATAGAAGATATTTTATAAAGGGAAGGCGGGTGTACTCTTTTACCTTTTCGATACATTGAAGCCTGTTTTATAGAAGATGTTATTTTATTAAGTAGGGAAATTTCCGACCACTATGTATTGTGAGATATGATTAGTCTGTAAATACCACATGAATGTTAGACATGTCCAAATACATTATTATCATTGTTATTATAAAGGGGTATTTGGAATAATTTTTAACTTTCAGCTACAGATTGACCGTTTAAAATATCCAATTTTCAACATAAATTATCTACGAAATATAGTCAATATAGAGAAGTTTTTTAAGCTGCTATGATATAGCTTTTTATTGGACTATTTTGCCTCTAAATAGTCCTCTATATTATATCTAATTTATTTAACTATTTTGTCCTCTAAATATTTTTATAATTCTCAAAAAATCATTAGCTCTAAAATTAATAATCCATCCGTCCCGCCGACTTGTATGTATTTCTTTATTGAATTGTCTCATCTCATTTGTCTACTTTCTAAATAACTAAATGAGTCTAATACCTTTACCAACTCAAATTTAACTTTAAATAATAAAATATCTATACGGGTCCCACATCTTTCACACACAAACCAATTCTAAACAACTCTTTTATTATATGGATTCCACACTTTTATTATATAAAATCAACCCGCATAAATAACCGCGCTGAAAGAAACCACAAAAGTCAGATGGGACGGATGGAGTATTTTTTATTCGTTAGAAATTTATTTATAATTGTATTTTAATATATTAGTCAATAATTTAATAATAATTAATTCTTATTTATTATTTATAAATTCTTCAAGTTTAATGAAATAATTTTAATAAAAATTAAATATAAATTAATTGAAATGATGAGTTTTGAGAATCTCAACTTCTAAATTAATATTTTTCCATTTTTATTTAATGGTAATTACTTTTTTAGCTACGTAATCATTAAAATTATGTAAAGATATTATTATTATGAATTTATGCAAATACGTAATATTGAAAATATAATAGTGTGATATATTTGATGTTAATATGATATAATAAAAATTTGTGTAATATATAAATTAATTAATTTAATATTTTGTAATAGTGAAATCGAGATTATAATGCAAAAAAACTTCTCGATTTTATTTATTGTAAATTATAATTGTTTAATAACATTTTGGGTAAGACATATTTAATTTTAAAAGTTAAAATAAGCTACTGTTATCTGCTATATTTGCAAACACTATTTTTCACACTTTCAGCAGCTTTTAACACTTCTTTTTAAATATCTATAAATTCTCAAATCAACGGCTTTCAACCATTTTAAGTAACTTTCAACATTTATCAATAAGTTTCAGCTATTCCAAACACCCACTGAAACTCTTCGCAAGTGCTCCAAATATCAAATGCTAACTCGTAATAAATCTCTAAAAAGTTTCAAGTATAAAATGATTTCTAAAGATTAATATGCATGCAAGAAATAAATATATGAAAATACAATTTTTGCAAATATTCCCCACACCCATCTATTAAAATGTTTAACTATTTTCCTTGTAAGCCCAAAACTGCCCCTTCGGCAAATCAGCCCAGATCAATAAAAACAGATCCAGCACAAAATCTTTAGTTTTGGGGCCCAAGAATCCCTAGAGTTGTAACCTTTGTAGTTTGCCCAATTTTGTTAGGACAATTTTCTTGGATATTTTTTAAATTTTTGTCTCGAAGAACTCCTCTGTGTGTAATGAATTTGAGTGCAATGGATTAATTGGTGAGGCGAACAGGAATATAATGATAATTTTACTTTTTTCAAATGAAACTAATTCTTCCCAATAATTATTTAATTATTTTCACAATTATAAGTGTCATTTCATGTATGGAAGGATTAGTAGTCCTCTCTTAGCATCAAATTTTCCATTATTCGTGCACAAATCTCTTTCTCTATATATGGATATGTATATATACCAAACACACACCCACCCACACACACACACATATCCCTATCTAGTCGGTGGTTGGTTGGATGCGAATTTTGGCAGACTTAGAAAGCAGAAGAAGAGTAGAAGCAGTATCAATATTTGCTGGAAATTCGTTATTAATGATTAGATTATAAATTAAATTCTACCCTCTATATTTCTAGGTTATGGAAGCCAAGCCCAATTCCAGGAACAGGGATGTGATTGTGATCGTTGATTTTTGGAGTGAAGAGAATCATCACCATAAATGGGAAAAGTTGAGTTAAAGTTCCCATGCATCTAATTTTAGGTATCAAGAATTTAAGACCAGATCATCATGCTACCTTGCTTAAGCAAGAAAGGAAATAAAAGGTGTGCATGGGGAGTTTCATGAGATGACATAGCGGTGAAGATGAGTGGTCCGGGACCGATAGGTCATGGATTCAAATTCCACTGGAACTCTATCCATGGGGACTAAGAAAGCTTTAATTTTAAGAGAGAGAAAAATGAATATTAATGCATGGGTATATATCTATGAGTGGTAGTAGCTAGAGTGGTCTAACTTAGTTTCTACCCTCATTTTCATATTGTTTAGTCATACATAAATAGTATTTATTATTTATTTTTATACCAAAATTACCCACAAATAAATATTTATCATGTAAAAGAAACCCTAGGTACAATTATGAAGAATCAACACGCAACTTTGTACACAGTCATACTTAAGGGTGTTTGCAAATGCTTACATTAAGCATTTATCTATCTATTGACCGTATAAATAGTTTTTTTAGAGTTTGGGAAATCTGCGTAATGTGATAGCTTATCTAAATTTTAGCAGTTAAACTATTTAATTAAACAGTTCATTTTAAGCAGTTATTGGGATGTTTTTTGTGTTTAAAACACCATAATTTCTGAAACTATCAAATATATCTATTTTTTATTATTAATTCAAAAAACTCTCAGCTTTTATTTAAAAATAATTATTTTTAATTTTAAACAAAAGCAAATAAGAAGTGATTATAATAGTAATTTGCAAACACTCCTTTAATCAAAGAAAAATCAATTAATGGCCCACTTACTACATTTATTAAATTGTATTATGGCCCATTCAAGAAATCACATCCACCAGAAAAGAATAAACAAATAAATACTCTCAGTTATACCAAATAGTTAGATGGGCCAAAAGCTAGAATCTTTATTCAGAAAGCTGACAGTCACATTTCATGTACCAAAAACTTATATATAAATTAAATAAATATATTCAAGTCAATCTAAAACCTATCATATAATTTTCATGGAAGAATACATGGTAGGTCATGACAACCTCCCTAAACCTTCTCTTTTTCAAATGAATTCACCAAACATTCTCAACAACATGGCCTCATTGGAAGGCTTCAACATGAGTTTTCAAGGGATCATGTCATATGATGATCATATGCTGGGGTCCAATGCGCCGGTGTTTGATCATGTGATGCCTCATTTGTTTCCCGAAATCGCCGTGAATTCATCTCCTTCAGCTTCCGGGACGAACGGTTTTCTTGATCCTCACAAGATTAACGAAAAGCATCAAGAAGAGGTACTTAAATTTAAGGCCCTTTTGTTTTTCCAGAAAAATTAATATGTTGCTGTTACATTACTACTTTTGCTACTTGATTTTATGATAGAATCAGAGTGGGAAGAAGAGAAAGAGAAGTAATGAAAGAGAAACTCAGAAGCAGAAAGAAGTTGTTCATGTTAGAGCAAAGAGAGGGCAAGCCACTGATAGCCATAGTTTGGCTGAGAGGGTATTAAGTTACTATTTTTAAAAATTATTTTCTGAACTTTTATTTAAGTTAAATCGAGTTTTGTTTTGTTGAACTAGTTAAGGAGAGAGAAGATAAACGATAAGCTGATATGCTTGCAAGATTTGGTTCCTTGGTGTTATAAGGTAATTAATATTGATATAATTCAATATGCATCAACTGACCAAATACGTTCTACGATTATTTTATTTTTCTTATTTATATTGGAATAATATAATTGAATTCTGATTAACCGCAGACAATGGGGATGGCTGTAATGTTGGATGTGATAATTAACTATGTACGGTCGTTGCAAGACCAGATTGATGTAAGAAATTGTTCTTCCATATAATATACACATATATCTTTTAGTAATCTTTAAAAAATAAAATTTCAGTCAGATTTCTTTCTTCTGTTAGTTAAAATCTCTTTTGCTTTTAGTTTCTATCTATGAAGCTGTCTGCAGCAAGTTTATTGTACGATTTCAACTCATCTGAAGCTGAAGCCATGGAAGCACTGCAGGTTATATGTTTCTTATAAAGTTATGTCACATTCATTTAGATTTACGGATTGACTAATCTTTTTATTCTATATTACGGAAAAAATTAAGATTATTTTATGTATCGCATTTTAGAGTGGAAGGACAACTGTTCCTCACCTAGAATGAAAGAAACCCTATCTCGCAGACAAACTTAATTACATCTTCATCCATACATAATAAATTAGTGTTTTTAATTCATGAATGCCACAATTGACCTAGTTAAGAGTTAGAAATGATTATTTATTACAGGGAACCAGTGGATATGAAGGTGAACAAGTTAGGGAGAAAGTTGTCGGAGATGGCTATGGAGAAATTCCCCTCTGCAGCTTGGCCTCTTTGAAATGGAGAGTTTTAATTGTGATAATTTGTGGTAGAGATGTTAATTTAAAAGAAAAACCTA
Organism: Lavandula angustifolia; assembly: GCA_028984105.1. NCBI lineage: Eukaryota > Viridiplantae > Streptophyta > Magnoliopsida > Lamiales > Lamiaceae > Lavandula > Lavandula angustifolia. The sequence goes on along the minus strand of CM054821.1, from coordinate 18,882,020 downwards.
CTGCTTTTTTTTTTTAATTTTCAAAAGAGAGAGAAGAAAGAAAAAAGAAAAAGAGATGGATAGAAATAAATCTTTTGACATGATTGACACTATGATTGCCGACCCTATTTTGCTTTTAAATCAATGTATTGAGTTTGATCATGTAAACTTTGTTACTGTTATATTAATTTGAATCCTTCTTTTACGTGATTATTAAAGGTTAAGGGATGAGATCTCTGTCTTAGAAAACCTTACCCTATACCATAAGTATCTAGATAGTAAACTAAAGGGACAATATTGGGACAGGGGGTTCCGATCCCAAAAATCAGCATGCATTGCATTGGATTATGCCAAGTGATAGGTGGATATGCAAGAAAGGGCCTGTGGATGCCGTCCCGTCTCCCCAAATCATGAGGCTTAATTTATATGTGTTTATGAAAGTATCTTGATAATTCTTGAACTGTCCAAATGCTAAGATGGGCTAATAGATTCTGTAACCATCTATTTGGCATTCATAAACTCATGTTACTTCATTTTCATATGCAGTGAAAATAAATAATTAAGGGCCATAATTCCCCTTCAACTAAGGATGTTTTTTAGTGAATCATAGAAAATGACATGCATTCCCCACAACCCAGATAACGAAGGATTTCATGACCCGCACATAGATTTTATTGGATAAGCCCAACACTTTTGGTTAAACTTCTCACTGTTCAATCGTCACTCCAAAATTCACCTTCGAAAAAATAAAATCAAAATCAAAATCACATTTGGATTGAGACTTCATGCCATCAAACATAACTCTTGTCTGATAAAATAGATAGTCAAAAGCAAAGAAAAGAGTGAACATGAGAAAATTACAATAAACTACAACGCTAGTACAAAAATACTATGATTAGCTTCTTATACAACTGGCCTTCATATTCACTTTCCGGTCTTTCCATAACTGTCGCGCAAAGTTACAGTCCGATTGAAAACAAGTTTCTCCGGTGAAGAGTCCGGATCAACTGCAAAGTAGCCTGCAAAAGAGTGAAGCATATATTTATAACCTGTATTCAATAGAAAAAGCATGGTTTATGCTATATTTCTTTAATTCCCTAGATTGAAAGGGGCTTATTTCCAACTAAATGGCAGCGTTCTGACATTATTGTGTGTTTCTCGTTTTGATTCAGGTATTCAATCTGTATTTGGATTGTAGAATTATCATTAGGATTTACAATGATGAGAAGTTGCAGGATGAAGGTAGTTACCTAGTCTTTCAAACTGAAAAACATCTCCAACAGCAGCATTCTTGAGAGAAGGTACAGCAAATGCACCATTTATAACAACTTTAGAGTGTGGGTTCAAATCCCTCAGCCAATCGTCGAGTTCAGCGGGATTCTGGTTGAAAACATAAGAACAGGTAGTTGCTATAATACGTTGTTGTGAAGGTCGAAAAGTCAACTAGAAGATAGAAAGAAGTACCAACCTCAGAATTGAATAGTTTGTCGAATAGTCGAACTTCCACTTTGAGGGGATCAACTCCTGGTGAAGATCTGAAACCCAGTGCAGAACGCCCTGAAGAAAAGAATGTCATAGTATTTTGAGAACATTTGAGAATCTAATATATCATTTTCAAGTCCGTCTTACCTTCGGTTTGGTTTTCTTGGATGGATCATACTCAGCACGAATCTCAAGAACAGTCTCATTATCATTACCTAAAATCACTTCGCGCAGTTAATAGGAAATGCATACCTGCATCATGATGAAGCATACTTTCGTGTTATCTGAAAATTCTACCTATGCCAAAACATTAAGCGTAACTGCAGATAATAAGCACCTGAGGAGTACAGATTTCCCAGGAGTAAGTCCATAATAATCCTTAGAATCTTTTGTACGGAAATCAGATTGTTCAATGTATACAACCTTAGAGAAAGGAACCTTTACAAAAGGAGCAAGGGAAAACATTAAACTGTCAGCAATTCAGTTGCATGTAGTAAGAGTGGCATCCAACCAATGTAAGTAATTAAAGAATGCTATTCTGCAGGCTACTCTGAGGCTGAGCTAGTAATCTACTTAATTAATAAAAGCAGCCAAGTTGGAGGTTCAAAGAAGCCAATAAACACAAACACAGGCATACATTACCGTATAAAAAGATGATGCATCATCTGCAGGAGCATCTGGCCATTTCTTTGCATCAAGATCCATCACAGCAGCATCCATGTTCGTAATTACAACCTGGAATACAGAATATATAGGTGAAATATCATACATCTGTATGCATCATCTATACATGCTCATGCTGACAAAAGAACTGAAAATATGTGGACAAACACAAGATATAAACTAGGAAGGTACACACCTTCAATGGATGAAGCACAACCATGGCCCGAGGAGCCGTTTTATTCAGTTCCTCTCTTATATGGTACTCTAGGCGGTCCAACCGTATCATACTACTGTCACTGCAGTATCCAGATTAATATAATCAACAGACCACGTGGAAAATCAAGATTGTGAGGGATACAATAAAGAGATATTCAACCTTCTAGTAATCCCGATTCCTCGAACGAAAGCATTTATAGCAGATGAAGTTACGCCTCTACGTCGCAGTCCAGCAAGAGTCATAAGGCGAGGATCATCCCAACCATCAATCCACTTTTCTGTCACAAGGCGATTTAACTGCAAGAAAATGCCAGACAGGATCAGCCTGGCCACCATAATATTGAAAAATGCAAATACAGCCCAAAGCTTTAACACACCTTTCGCTTTGACATCACTGTGTTGGTGATATTCAATCGAGAATATTCCCATACATACGGTTGGTAGAGGCTAAGAGCATCTAATAACCAGTAGTACGATGCACGTCGTGTCTCAAACTCAAGTGTGCATAGCTGCACAAAACAATAGACCAAACCGTTAAGAAAGAAACACAACTATCTGCTAATAAATGGAATCAGGTATAGGGAAGAACAGCTAGAAAACTGTATATAGTTTGTGTGCATGTGCAAGTATCAAGAGAAGCTATAAGGAAAACACACAGAAAAGTCAATACGGAAAATAATTCCACAAGCAAACTTACTTACAGAATGAGTTATGTTTTCAAGAGAATCAACAATGCAATGAGCGTAATCATAACTAGGGTAGATGCACCATTTGTCTCCTGCATGGGGATGAGGTGTGAACTGAGCAATGGAAAGTGCATTAGCAATTAGCATCTCGTTTCAGTTTCACAAAGTCAAGGTATTCATATGAAGATATTTACCTTGATACGATAAGCAATTAAATCATACATATTGAAGTTATCACTCTGCATATCCTGCTTCATTCTTAATGTTGCTTTTCCTTCTTCGATCAACCCCAGCTTCATGTCATCGAACAACTTTAAAGATTCTTCAATTGGTCTGTCCCTCCAAGGACTGTTCATCTTCTTTTCCCTGTATTCTTTTATCTCATCAGGTGTCTGCAACAAACAACAAAGACTTTTTTTCACCATAGTTCAACTTTCCAAGCACATTCTCTACTTTGGAATCGCTTGATGAAGGAAAGATTTGAGAATAAAACAAAAGATTCACAAATATCCAGAGAAGACCAATTATACGACTGTTTAGACACACACACCTGGTGATCAACATAAGCATGACCGCGCCGTATCAGTTCCACTGCTAGTTCATAGAGCTCATGGAAATAATTGCTAGTGTAGGTGATCTGAGTGTTTCAAACATATTAGATGTAGTCCAAACACGTTTTAAACATTTGGGTAAGGAATTATACCTTAAAGGGTTCCCATCCCATCCATCCAACAATCTCTTCAATATGATCAATATATTCCTTTTTCTCAGCTTCTGGATTGGTATCATCATATCTATATATTAAAACTCAGAATCATCATGTCTATGCTTTAAAACCAAAATTAGGAGACATGAACTCTTAAACTGTGTAGATTAGATTGCAATGTTTCACTCTTTACCAACAAAAACAAATGTTCAAACTACTTATAACAGTAAAACGCGCGGATAATGACTCACTCACGTTCCTACCATGTTAACCATTGAATTCTTTATGGTGATATATGGCAATGATTATTATCAACAAACTTCTTATTGAAAACCAGAAAATGTCTTTTATTCTCTGAAAATCCTCATTAAGAAACTAAAAGATTGAAGTAGATATAGATATACCAGGCTTTATCTATGTAGCCAAGTATAAAGTTCACAAAACTGAGAAATGAAAATGATATTGGATACGGTGAAAATATGTATATATATATATAGTCAGAGCACCCTTTTGCGAATGCCTTTTCAAAGTGAAAGAGCAAACCAAAAAGGTCAACGTTGTGATTAGGTATCTTTATAACTCCAACTAATATGACTGTCATTTCTAAATTCTTTAATCTCATGAATTCACAACCAACTCCAAGAGGGTTTAGAGAGAAAATTTTCAAACTTAAATACTATGGAACGTTAAATGTGTCATACAATAAATAGAAGACTTTTATGACCATTATATAGAAGAGCTGACCTGAGGTAACAACATCCATCTCGCTCTTTTGCGAGGCCAAAGTCAACAAACATAGCCTACACAGTCCATTTCCAGATTAGAGCATGATATAAATTCCAAAAGGAATACAATAACCTATGCTATCGGCCAAAGAATTACCTTAGTGTGGCCTATATGGAGATATCCATTAGGTTCAGGTGGAAAGCGTGTATATACTTTTCCACCTGTGACCTTCAAATGTTTCTCTAGTATTTCCTTCGAATTGCAAGCTCTAAGGACTGGACGATCACTGAAATATACTTCAGTGTGCACCTGCACACCAAATTGAAGGACTTTAAGATATTCCCATTCATATATAAAAGAAATAAACTTCACAAAAGTGATGCCAAGCAACTCGTACCAAAGCTGAGTGTTTTATGCAAATTTTGCTACCTTAAAGTTCTGATCAGGTGAAGGAAATACTGTAAATGGATTAATCTCTTCTTCAGTTGGTTTTTCAGGAGCCTTCTCTTCCACTACTGCTTTATCCTGGTGAAACAGAAAACAAGAAAAAAAGTATTATGTACTAAAATTTCCATAACCACTATCATATCAAATAATAAAACACAAATTTCTGAACGCTGTATAGGTCTGCAATCAGATGAGAGACCAAAAAAGTATCGTAAGTAATGCGGCTTCCATAAGAACCAAAAGTTCAATCCATAATAAAAATACCATAAATGAGTCAATAAAATATCATCTTGGATGAGTCAATAAAATATCATCTTGGGTCACCTCGGCTTTGGCAGGCTTCTCTTTTTTCTTTTTTGCAGGCTTCTCATTATCTGCAGCTGTTCTTTCGCCAAGCAGGCTATACATTTTGGCATCAATGATTTTCTGGTGACAGAAGTTGCCCATGTCAGAAAAATAAACAACAAAGTACATAAATAGGAATGTTATTCTGTTGAATCCGCCTAGCAGGATAAGAAATTACCTTGACAACCTTTGGATCTGCCCATGGCTGCTTCTTTCTGACATGAGCAAATAGTTCACCAACTGTATAAGCGGTGACGTTTATTAGACAAATAATCATAGTAATAGTATTACTGTACTAGAGAGCCAAAAGATTGTTTTTCAGAATTGGCGGGCCAGGAGAAAAATGTCCAGAAACAGTGCAAGATATGAGCAATATGAATAAGTATATTTGCTCCCCAATCTGTTATTTGTTATCTCTAAGTAACAAAATATGCAAAGTCATATTATTAATTAGCATATATCAATAAATCAAGTCCACCCTGAAGAATGAAAAAACAACCATTTGTCCGATACCGATACTCCAAAATAACAGCTTTATTCTCCTCAAAAATCTCATCTACAGTGTGTTCAATATCTTCCTCAGACACCTGGACTCCTACAGAAAACGAGATCCAAAATTTAGGATAAGACATATGGAACACTTGGTAAACAAAAATCCATAGAAGTAATAAAGTTATCAAATAGGCTAGAGGGAGAAACAATCTACAAAAAAGGTAAACAAATTTAACATGATAGCAACGATCTTGAAATAATTAAGGAGGCAGAACATCTGACAGTTGAATATTTTCTTTAAAAAGGGTTAGAATACCCCAAATAATAAAAATATCAACATTACTACATATCAAAAGCATTAATATTTTGTTTCATACCAACACCACAAGCAGCTTCAAAATCATCAACCTTCAAGTTCTCAGAAGAAATAGCAGTAAGAAAAGAAAAGGCTGCATCCAACTGGGCAGGAGTTTTTATCTGTAGCAGTAAGAAAACAATGACTATTGACTCGTGTGCACGTGATAAGACCAAGGTTTTAAAAAGCGTAAACGGGTTTCGAGGCGTTTTTTCATGGTTTCACGAGGCGTAAGCCTCGAAACGGAACGAGGCGTAAATTTAATTTTTTCACCATAATAAATATATAATAACACATAAGTCAAAAGTACTCTCAAATTCAAAATACATGGGATTCAATATTCTCCACAACTAGGATTTTAACTTTTTAGTGAAATACATGAGAATTTGTGGCCAAAATGTCTTTTCTGGAAGAGAAATACAATGAATCTTACTAGCTCATCTAACCTCTTCGTTTTATTAAGTTAAATAATTAATTATACCCAGTTATCTAATAAAACTTCAGGCAACTAATCACATAAAAAAATGTCTAATTTAATATAACCTCTTCGTTTCTGGAAGCAGCACTAATATTAATTTCAATTCACGTTGTTTTCTACTCAATTTTGATTCTAATCTAAATATTTTAAGTTGGGCTGACTGAAAATCTAATTAATGTAATTAGGATTAAGCCCAATTATATTAATTTCATAAGAATTCGAATTCTGGCCCGATAAAAAAGGGACCGCCTCAATGAAAAAATGTCTCAAAGGCGGGCCTCGAGGCGCGCCTCGCCGGAACGAGGCACTCAGATGAAGCGTATGGTCTGAGGCGTACGCCTCAAGGCGTTTTTTCGCCGTTTCGATTCGAGGCGCACCTCGAGGCGGGCCTCAATTGGGTTTTTTAAAACCTTGGATAAGACAAATAAATATATATGTAAAAAAGAGCATGACAAAAAAAATCATCAAAGTAACAAACAGTAAGTGTAAAAGATGAAGAGCTCCAGACCTTTGATGAAGTAATATATTTAAGCAATGTAGGCCGGTGTACAAGAGCATTTGTGGGGAACTTTGTAGCAACCTGCCAAGGAAATGTATCACATTATTCAAATTGTGAACATCCATTAGATTAAGGAAATATAACTATACGACCAGTTTATGGCATGAAAAGTTTGTATATCTAACAAAAGTACATTATTGCAACAGTAACAAAACATCACCCTCGAAGAAAAATATCAAAATAACAATGTTTGGGAACTATTTTGTGTAGCATGATGAACTTAGCATCTAACTTTCTTTTATCTATCGATCTAACAAAAAGAAACAAGAGGCAAAATAAGGCTAGAGGAACTAAATATAAAGCTTAAACATGCCAGTCAATTTCATTCATGTTATCTTACCGTGTAAAGAAGATTTCCAACAGTCCGATCACAACCATCCGTCACATCTGCCTGCAAAACCATATTTGGAGTTGAACTATTTAACAAGCTAACTTATATATGGGAAATATTATAGAATTTGCATCTCAAATCAAATAGTAAGGTCATCCCACAACCCAGATAGATGCAAAATTGAAAAAGATATTCATGAAAATAAAAGAAAATAAAACTGACCTGACAAGGTCCTCATTTTATTTATATCTTACTAAATCACCACAAAATACATTTTCGTCTACCGAGCATTTTATCAATGCAACTAATCCTAATAAATCCAATAAAAGCATGCATCTGCAGATATTACCAGACTAAGTCGACCTCGTTGATGATCAAGATACATAACTGAATACAAAATTAACCAAGATTGACTTTAACAACTTCTAGAATTGATGCCACCGCATGCAACTTAATCACGAACAAAATACATTAAACAGACAAAATCTTGCCCAAGACCCAATTAATAAACTTCCATGACGACTACCTTTCAACCAATTACCCCAGAAATCCAAAACGAAAAAGGACGATACTTCAACTAAAGATCAAAAAACCCACATGCACAAACAGCTAACTAGCCAGCAATTCATACTCCACCCAACTCAAACGCATACATACCTCGTGAATGACGGCGGAGAGATTCGCAGTCACCTTATTATTAGCGATAGTGTTTTTCGCCGTCCTTTCATCTAATCCAATCTTCAAAAACAAATCCAGCGCCTTATCGCCGCCGCTTGCACTCTCGCTCTTCCCTCCCATCTTTCAAATTAACGGCTATATGTATATCTCCATTTTTTACAAATAAAGTAAGGAATAAATCAGACCTAATTCAGCGTGTGTATGTGCAATTGAAGCAGGAATTGCAACCTGGCGCGAAAATTGGGAGACTCTACTGGTTAAGATTCCCGTTTAGTACTAGGGTTTTTGCTTGGGAAATTTGGAAAGTGGTCTTCGAAGAATTTACCGTTTTTCTTAATTAAAATTGTGTGACGTAACAACGAAGGATTGGGCCAATAGAGGCACCGATGGGCCTACTTTTTTATGTTAACAAAGCAGATATTTAGTATTAGCCCGAAGCCCAATACTTTACTCGAATTTAGACCCGACCCGCACCATGAAATTAGTGTGTCCCGCGTGGATTTAAGTATTGCATTTTAATACTCACACGCACGTGTGATACATATATATACACATCCCATAAGGCAATAACGGCGCTTCGTATTTTTTTCTAAATATAATAAAATAATAATAATAATAATAATAATTTCCGTACGATCAATGCGAATATAAACTGTCATTAGAGCATCCACACTGCATCTCATTTCTCCATCCACACTTATGGATGGATGGGAGGAAGCGTTGCACAAGAAATAAGGATGGAGAGAGAAAATTTTTCGTTTAAACTATTGGATGAGGAGAGAGAGTGTAGTGGTGGGACCTTATTTAAATTATTGTCGGCAAACAGTTCGAATTATAGGAGAAAATCGACACAGCTTCAATTTTTCTACCAATTAATTGAAAATAACTCTTTCTTCAATTGAAAGAGACGATCTCTGAAAGGCAAACAAGCAAAATTGAATCATTGAAATCCTTCAATTTTTCGAATCGAATCGGCAAACACCAATTTTTCCCTGTGAAACTGATTTGCCCAGAAAATCGAATCGAATCGAATCGGCAAACACTTTGAATTATAGTATGAAAAATTCGACCTTCAATTGGAAACACCAATTAATCGATCACAATTGAAGATTTAAACTATTAATTTCTTCAATTGAAAGAGAGAGAGAGAGAGGGAGGGAGAGATCTAGAGAGCAATCTTCCATGCGAAACTGATTTGCCCAAAAAGGGGATTTTGAAATCCTGCTTCGACGCCGGCTTCTGCGAGGTTGAGATGAGGCGCTGATGATGATTGACGGCGGCAGCGGTGGAGCAGGGGTCCGCGTGGGCAACGACGGCACGGGGAGGCAGGAGGCAGGAGAGAGAGCGGTGGAGGCAGGAGGGGGAGAGAGTGGCGCGGGGAGGCAGGAGGGGGAGAGAGGAGAGCGCGGCGCGGTAGGAGGGGGAGAGAAGAGAGCGCGACGCAGAGGGGGAGACAGGGCGGAGAGAGGTGGTGAGATTATATACCGCATTGTTGGTGCCGTTAAAAACTAGCCGTTTATAATAGTTACACTAGCCGTTTATAGCCGTTGAAGTGCATCAAAAAATTTCTATATATATGCAAATAATTTACAACAAAAATCACACAATCATATTATTATCTCTCTATATCATCCTTTTTCAATCATCTTTTTAGTGAATTTTTATCATCCTTTTTAGTGATTTTTTATCCAAAATGGATAAAAATAGCAATTTCAATTTGCCGAATTATTACAATTTGGATGAAGATGAATTAACTCCGAATTCTCAAATTCCTCCATATTCTCAAGTTCCTACAAATTTTTCGTATCCTCAATTCAACCATCCACCGCATTTTTTTCCACCTAATTATCCATATACCCCAAATTTTGGGAGTTATGGGATGCCGGCTAATTATCCATATTTCACTCAGAATCCAACAAATATTCCCAATTTTCCATCCAACCCGCCTAATATGTTTGGATTTTCTACTCCACCATCAACAAATAAACAGTCCCGATCTTCTCAACCAGTTGAAATAGGTTCTACATCTTCGATTCCAGAAACTCAATTCGAAGAGGAAGAGTCACCCATTTCAGTTGGCTCTATGGAGCAAGCAACTACCGGTGCGACAGGTAAGAATAAGAGACTGGTTTGGAAAAAAGAAGAGGACGTGCGTCTAACAAACGCATGGTACACGGTATCTGAAGATCCAATCACCGGTAATTGCCGAAAGGAAGAGGCCTTTTGGAATCGTGTTGCAAGCTACTACATTAGGGCGGTCTTTAGATCTCACTGGCATTACATTAGGGCGCTTGCAATAAAATTCAACGAGTGCTACAATCTCATATCAAGTCTATATAGAAGCGGGTCCAGTAGCGACGACGTCTACAAAATGGCACTGGAAAAGTACCGCGAAGAAAAAGGCTCCTATTTTGCACATGATCACGTGTGGGAAATCATGAAATATCATCCAGCCTTTCGATCACAGTCTGACTATGCTGATATTGCAACGAAGAAGTCAAGGACCTCTGAATCGGGGGCGAGCAATACATCTTCCACGCAAAACGTAAGTTTTAATTTTGATTTAAATGAAGAAATACGTCCAATCGGACAAAAGGCTGCAAAGAGAAAGGCGAAGAAAAAAGCATATGCAAGCCACAATCATGATGATGACAACAATGATCTAAAGCAGATGCAAGCCACAGTTCTCAAGAGTATAGCTGAGTTGAAGTGCATCAAAAAAACCGAGATGGAATTACACCAGGCCGAGATTGAGATGCAAAGAGAACGAACTATAAAGAGGAGAAGAGATAGAAGAAGAGAGAGAGGCGGTCCAAGCTATTTGAAATCATCAAACGCGATACAAGCAAAATGACACCTGAACAACGTTATTTCCATGATATAGAATGCAAAGAAGCTATGGCAGAGTTGTAATCATCACCTTAAGTCTAGTTCATTTTATTTTAATTGTTGTATTGTTTAATTTTCCATGTTATTGCAAGTTTTTAAATTATTTTTTTTCCCTTTCTTAGTATTTATTGTTTAATGAATTTATTGAAATTAATAAAAATATTATTATACATTTATTGTTATTAAAATATAATATTCTAAAAAAATTAAAATAGTGAGACCCAATAAAGTAAAAAAAAATTATATGAATAAATGAAAGAATGTAGTTGAATGTTTAAAAATTGAGTGTTTAAAAAAAGCTGACGTGGGGAGAAAATGAGATAGAATGAGTTTTTACTATACTCTAATAAACCACAGTAGGGTTTTGTTTTCGTCCGATTTGTGCAAGTGCAAAAGCAAAACCTCTCCAATTCAACGAATTCCATCTTTCCCCCCGAGTTTTCGGTAAATTTCGAAGAAAATGGGGGGAGCTTCAATTGTATAATAGCATGACGAAGGAGAAGGAGGTATTTAAACCCATTGTTAAGGGTAAAGTCGGAATGTATATTTGCGGCGTTACTGCTTACGATCTCAGCCATATCGGTCATGCACGCGCCTGTGTAGCGTTCGATGTTCTATACAGGTCCGCAGTTGTTTTTGCGGATAGAGATTTTTGTTTATTAGCGAGAGAAAGAGCGAATGTGGATTAACAGTTATATAAATTTGCGTAAATTTGTTTTGAGTTTGAGGAGTAGGAGCTTATTCCTGGTAAATGGTAGTAGTTGTTAGGAAATTAGTACTAATTGCTTTTAGGTTGCGGGTTTGCAAATCAGTTTTTGATTACTTTAAATGTCTCCTGAATATTTTAGTGTTAAGTGTAAGTGGCGAATTCATGGAATTTGTGATGATTTGATATGTACATGTAATTTGATTTTTGACGAAATAACTCTCTGAATTCGTTACTTGATATCTTCATTTTAGGGAAATGCTTGTCAAACTATAAGTCTATTACTTTGAGCTTGTGTTTAAGATATTCAAAATTCGCTGCTTGGCTTGGGAAAATCGTGTTCTTGCTCCATTTGTAGTTTCTAATTTGTTATGTTACCTACCTATGGAGCTGATTTTATCAGTGTGACTTGCTACTATCGCCTTTAGTCCCTTAGTTTTGGCATTTGTAGTTTCTAATTTGTTAGGCTTATTTTATTTTATTTCTACTTTATCAAATACCAATGATGTTAAGTGTCCAGTCTTAATGCTATCTAACATATATATTTATTAAACTTTTGGAATTTTATTTTGTAGATTTCTGAGATATTTGGGCTATGGCGTTGTTTATGTGCGGAATTCCACTAATGTTGACGACAAGGTGAGATTTTTTTGCCAATTTTCATTAATGATTAACCGAACTAGATGTACTGAGTGGGTTACAAATACACGTATTTGGATGACTATCTAATTATAGATCCTTGGAGCATGAATTCATAAAGTAGAGTAAATATAAGGGGCATGTGGGTTTATGTTGAATGCTGTTAAATAGTCTCTTATCAAATCAAGGATATGATAGGTAATGATGTTATCTCTAGTCCAAAATTGTGTTATGATGTTTGAGTTATGTCTTTTCTTTGTGAGCTCTTATTCCAATTAAGCTGGGATAAAGTTTCGATGGCCTCGAAACATATAGTAGTATTCATTTTTGCAGATAATCAGCAATGGTTGTGCTTATGCTGTTGATGGAGATGTTTACTTCTCTGTTGATGAATTCCCAAATTATGGTTGCCTTTCAGGACTGAAGCTTGCAGATACTAGAGCTGGAGAACGCGTTGCTGGAGATTCGAGGAAGAGAAATCCTGCGGATTTTGCTTTGTGTAAGGTGAGAGTTTTAATCTCTTTTTAGAGAAATGGTTTCTGGTGAATTGCTTGCTTCTTGAATTCCTCAATTGTATATTTATATTCTCATTACAGGCTGCAAAGCCTGAGGAACCAAAATGGAACAGCCACTGGGGGCCTGGAAGACCAGGATGGCACATAGAATGTAGTGTCATGAGTACGCATTACTTGACTCCTGCTTTTGATATTCATGGTAGTGGGATGGATTTAATCTTCCCTCATCACGAAATTGAGATTGCTCAGAATTATGCTGCTTCAGCAAACTTAATTATTGGATACATAAGGGTTTTGTTACAGAGAATGATGAGAAAATGTCTAAATCCGTTGGTAGCCTGCTTGCTTAGTTCCTTTTACTTCTACTTTTCCCAGTACGAGATTGTACCATCTTCTTGCACTGAGGCACTTCCTCTTGGCAACTCAATTTCGATCTCCCATCACTTATTCCATATCACAGTTAGGAATTTCTTCCGAAGCTGTTTTCTATGTATATCAGGTAAAAATCATTCATGGAACATATTTTAGATTGCCTACATTTTGTTGCTTCTTTTTTTAATTGCTTTCCTTGTTTTTCCTCGGTTTTCTTTTGTTTGTGTCATTAATCATTGGCTTTTTGTTTAATCAATGGTGGATGGCACACATATGAACTCAGAAATTGTGCTTATAGCAGTGCTAGTCTGTATTCTCTTAAGATCCAGAAAACTAATTACTGGTGACAGGATTGTCATTAGGTTTCTTTATTTATAGTATTTTTTTATTTCATGTTTAATTTGTTTATATGTAAATTGCTGAGACTCCATGTTCCTGAAGTTGCAGTTGTAGTTGGTTAGCAATTTTTATGGGTTATTTTCATTTTTGACAGACATTGCAAGATTGTGAAGATGCATTGTCGGCATTTTAAGACGAAACTGGAGTGAATGGTTAAACAGTTCGTAATCTTATCACCCCTGCTGCCCAAGGTTGCATCAGTAAGCTGCATAACGAATTCGTGACAAAATTAGCTGATCACTTGCACACTCCCTCCGGATGCAAACTAGTTCGGTTATACCTAACTCAGTAACTCTTACTGGCTACTGCAAGCACTGTAAGTTTTATACCTCCTAAAACCTAACCTTCAGTTCTGATTTTTCTTCTGGATTTTCTCTAACTTAATTCATATGTTATCTCTGTAAGTTTTCTATACATCCCATGTAAATCAGATTAGTTTAAATTATCAATACGGATTAGCTAGCTCTAACTAAAGAGCCTTTCTTCATTCTTGGTGGTATAAGATCATCCTAGGCTACAATGATCCAAATGTCGACACATGGCCAATTTGTGTTTATGTGTTTGGTCCGAGGCCGGTGGATGTCGGGATCTTGTTTTAATGGCCGTGCATGTGGCTGCTGATTCTGCAGAATAGTATAGAAGTAAATGCTGATTTCAGAGCAGACGATGGTACATGCAAGCCATTCTTTGACTTGTTGATGTTGATATAACTTAGAATTACTTGTTTTGTATAGAAGCTGACATTTATGGTCTGCGGATTATGTGTACGATTACCTCGTAGGGGTCCCCCCAGTCAAGAGCTTTTTCCTGCTGCATGTCGGAAGTCTCGACACCTAACGTTTGATGCCACAAAGTACAACTATGGAGGTACAACTGCATTCAAGAAGATGTGTGCGAATATATGTTTCAATTTTCGCTCTTGTTTTGCTGTACCGGTGAAGTTCAAATTACTGTTTTGATTTCTTGTTCAGGATATGTGAAATTAGTGAACTCTCTGTCCTTTGCCGACAATGCAGGAAGTTAGTGGGATTAAGTATATGAAATTGATTTGCTAGGATTGTAATTGAAGCATAATATTTGAAGTCGGAGGAAACTGATCCATAATGGATGTCCTAATCTACTGCAAAAGACAATTAGTGTTTTTGTCACAATCTTCATTATTCGTTCCACATTAACTAGATGCTTGTCATATCACACATATGAGAAACTGGGTTTTACCCTCATCGATAATATTACTTACATAAAACAACTTCAATCTTGTGATATAAAATGTATAAAATTCATCATAATATCTCTAGATATGTAAATAGATGTATGTAGGAAGATCAATAAAATGCAGGCTTGTTCTATATAATCTAATTGATTGAAATCCTGACTCAAATTAAACCAACCTAGCTAGGTGTGTGTCGGCATAAGATTGGTCAAATCCATTTTATAAATTGGCCTTCAACTTGTGTGTTTGTAAAAAAAAATGTATAGGTGTACCACAATTGTGTACCTTGTGTGCACCACACCACAAGTGTGTTGACATGTGGCGCTTTTCATTCAAAATAGTGGGTCATATACGCCACATGTCGACACCCTTATGATGTGGTATACAAAAGGGTACACAATTGTGGTACACACAAGTCGCTCTGGTCTCTCCCCACTCCACAAACAAAGTCACTAGTCACATCTGGTTTAATATTTTTCGTTAACAACAAAAACCACAAATCTCTATCTAAAGTGCGCTCCTTTTGTGTTTGTTATGGGATTAAGAGTGGTTTAATTTTCTTGCAATGTGACCTTTGCCAACAATCACATCGCAAATCTAAAAAATGTAGGATAGAAGATAACTTTTTCTTCATGTCTACAAGTTACAAGAACCTTAGCTACAAATTGAATCCTCCTTTCTTTTTCACCAAGATCGATTCATTGTCATAAACGTGTATTAATGTCATGTTCTTTAATTAGCTAGCACCGGACATTTATACAATTACGTACACTCTATGTATTAGTTGATTGAGTTGCAAGTTGATTTCCAGCATGTATCATACGCGCGAGTTACATATAACAATTTAATACTCTATACACACCACTATATTAGTGATGGAGTGTAAAAAATCAAAAACATTGTATGATAAATAATTAATCAACGACAATAGTATAATCTTAATAAAACAGTATTTATAATCAATTGATGCGAGAACAGTTTCCTGGCTAGAGAAAAAAAATTAAATTAATAAATTAGAAAGAAAAAAAATCTAGAAAATCAAATCTAGAAAACCATGGCTTAACTACGACGGCTGCGCCTAACCAAGTCGAGCCTAAACTTACGGCGCGGCTGGAGCCAAAGTTAGATGTAAATCGAGCCCAAATACATCATCAAGATTAGGCCCATCATCACCTCTTGAAAATCTACAAAGAGGCCCATTCTGAGCCTTAATGGGCTTACTAGGCCCAATTCTCATCGGGAACGAATCCCCTACATGGCTGGCGTACGATAAGCTCCCTACACCAGTCTGGGACAAAGCAGGAAACACGCAGCCATGCGACACGTGGAAGGGCGGGGTAGCTCGTGGGATGTAGACCCATGAAGGGGACGGAGCAGCCGCAGCGGCGGGACCAAGCAAATGAGGCGGCGGGACGAAGGCGGTCGCAATATTGCTGCGCATGTATGGAACGGCGGCGTTTCGGTTGATTTGCATTTGGGCCCGCTTGAGCTGCTGCCTTTCCTTCTTGTAAGCATTTTGGTGGCCGCCGAGAGCTTGGGAGTTGGCGAACTCGCGGCAGCAGTACTGGCACTCGTACTTCCGCCCTTCCGCCGTCACGAATCCGCCGGAGTCCGGCGACCCCGACGGCGTCTTGGTGGAGTCCGCCGCCTCTTCTAGATCTTCCGTCACGTTGAAACCGAATAGTTTCAAGGGCGCGTTTGTTGGGATGGTATTGCATGCTTTGTTTTTGTAGCCGAGCTCCGCCATGCTATACATATACACAAGTTATATGTTTGTGTGTGTGTGTGTGAGAGAGAGAGAGAAAGAGAGAGAGATGGGCGTTTAGTAAGAGTGACAGAGTCTGGAGATGGAAGCCAGGCATAAAGGGTAAGCAAGGCTGGTTTCTATAAGGAGATTAATTCTTGCATATGTGGGGTATTTATACAAGTAAATTATGTGTGTGTGCGAGAGAGAGAGAAGATATATACATGATACATATATATTAGGGAATTTGCCAAGAATACCCACTCTTACTTTATAATTGCACCAGCTGCCACTCAAAAATCAAAATTGCATAACTACCCAGCCGGACTTTTTTGTCCCTATTCTGATGCGCTGACACGCAGCAGTGTCCTTACTTGCCGCGCTGACTACTTTGCTGGCTGCTGCTGGTGAGCTGGACGACACCAGGTGACTGCTGCTCGAATTGAAGGCTGGTGAGCTGGACACCAGGTGACTGCTGGTGAGCTTTGAAGGTTGTTTGACTGCTTGGAACGGCGTGTCTGCAACAATGCAGATTCCCACGCCACCCCTGCCGCGTAGTCAATCCTTATCTCTGCTTTCTGCAACGCGAGTTGACATGTAGTTTTTTTTCATG
Source organism: Lavandula angustifolia (assembly GCA_028984105.1). Lineage (NCBI taxonomy): Eukaryota > Viridiplantae > Streptophyta > Magnoliopsida > Lamiales > Lamiaceae > Lavandula > Lavandula angustifolia. The sequence goes on along the minus strand of CM054821.1, from coordinate 18,864,787 downwards.
TAAATAGAGAGATTAGGGTTTGTAAATTCCGATTTTCTTTAGGGTTTATATATGAAATTAGGGTTTGTAAATAAGAAATTAGTGTTTGTGTAAATATGAAGACTTTTTTTCATGTAAATAAGAAATTAGGGTTTGTAATTTTAGGGTTTGTAAATAAGAAATTAGGGTTTGTAAATACCCAATTACAAACCAAAATTAGGGTTTGTATAAATAGAAAACTAGGATTTGTAATTTTATGTATAAATATTACATACATTTACGAGATTAGAGTTTGTAAATTAGGGTATGTATAAAATTCGAAATTAGGGTTTGTAAATAAGGGCATGTATAAAATCGAAATTACGAGAATATAAATAGGAAATTAGGGTTTGTATAAATAAGAAATTAGTGAAATACATATTAAATTTTTCTTGCATCCAATTTTTTTTTGTTTAATGTATAAATATGAAATTAGGGTTTGTAAATGTAGAAATATTTTTTGTCATGCACTCCAATCGAGGACATTACATGCAAGAATATTTAAAGCCCTTTGTTGAGGGATTCGATTTTTTTTTGTAGGTTTGTAGGTTTGAAAAAACAATATTTAAAGCCGTTTACAGCCTTCAACTTCCCCACTTATTTCCCCACTTATTTACGTTTCATGCTTTTATTTCCCAACATTTATTTCCCTCCCCACTCCATCAACAATATTCGGTTTTTAAAGGCTTCAACTTCGGCACTACTCCAACAGTGAAGCCTTCAACTTCGGCATTACTTCAACTTCGGCACAACTATCGAGCACGCTGTATTTGTGAAGATTTTTTGAATCATCGAAATGGATGAATATGATGCCGCCTCGCAGGTTAGTAGACGAGAATCCGAATTCTTTTATCGTGTTAGTAATGATCGGTGGTGTTAGATATGCGTATCTGAAACTTCTGTAGTTTATATTTAGGGTTTGTAATTATTGTATAGATGTTCATAAAATTAGGGTTGGTAATTATTGTAAATAAAATATATGTCATAGTATATTTAAATAATACAGAGATATACGGAATTTATACGGAGGACGAAGTATGTATTAAGATTACTTGGTATATATATTATTTATATTATTAATATATTTGAGTGAAATATTTATAATATGACATATATTAATATATAATATATTAATAAATTAAATTAATATTATAGTTTGTTTTAAATTAAATTAGTATTTATGTATTTTAAAGTATTAATATTATAGTATTTATATGTTGATATATTTATATCGTGTCTTTTAAAGTATTAATATTATAGTATTAATATCGTGATATATCGTGTATTTTAATATTATCGTGTATTTTAAAGTATTAATATCGTGATATATCGTTATATATATAATGTATCGTGATATTAACATATTAATATATCGTGATATATATATTGTATAATACTAAGGATTTACATATTTAATATATAATATTGCCGTTAATTAGTCTGTTGATACTATTGTATACGGATTTAATATATATTATTTATACTATTGTATACGGATTAGTATACGGATTTAACATATTAATATATCGTGATATATATATTGTATAATACTAAGAATTTAGTGTGTTAATATATACTGTTAATTAGTCTGTTAATATATACTATTTATACTATTGTATACGTATTTAATATATAATATTGCCGTTAATTAGTCTGTTTATAGTATTTAATACTGTTTGTACTATTAGTCTGTTTATACTATTGTATACGTTAATTAGTCTTTTTATACTATTTAATATATAATATTGTATAAAACTAAGGATATAATGCGGATTTAATTAATCCGCATTTTATTAATTAATATTCTAATTAGTCAGTTTATACTATTGCCGTTAATTAGTCTGTTTATATGTTCTAATTAGTCTGTTTATATGCTCTAATTAGTCTGTCTACATAAAAAAAATTATATGTTCTAATTAGTATGTCTCGTGTATATACATATTAATTTGTTATATATTGCCGTGAACTATGTCTTTTAAACGGAGATATAGAAAGTATTATGAATATATTGAATTTATTGAACTAATTTGACATTTTTCGTTAATGCAGAGTCTATGGTATTATTTGAGGTACGTAGCCAGATCGGCTAAACCTCAAATCATGATTCATTACAAGTGGGATGTGATCCCACTGATCCGCGACACACTGACGGCCGTCGGCGGTGACACCCTGTATGCACAATTCTGTGAGAGTAGCCCTTTCGGCCATTTGATGGAATGGGAGGGGAGTGTAAGTGCAAGCAAAGCTCTCCACCAGGTCATGTGCCGTGAAGTTTCCTTCGTCGACTTTGTACCCAACAACTTTTGGTTTCACGTATCGGATCGTCATTTGAAGTTCGGTCCGTAGGAATTCGCCCTGGTCTCGGGGTTGATGTTTGGATCATCGACATTTGACCCAACAATGGAGCATGATGCTTCCACGGTTCGTGCAAGGGCCGTATTTTGTGGAAATCGGAGATTGAAAATATCCGAGTTGGAGGATATTTTCAGAGAACACGAGGTGAATGGCGCATCGACAGCCGACTACGTGAAAGCGGCAAACATGTTGATGTTGCACCTACTAATCTTGGGTGTTCCGAGGCCGAGACTGATCGACGACTTCGTTTGGGTGTTAGTGGACAACCTGAACGAATGGAAGGAATTCCCGTAGGGAGCGTATGCATACTGAGCATTGCTTCACTACAAGCAATTCATCCCCAACACTCTTGCGGGATGTAAGGTGTCTTATGTGTTCAGCGGACCCGTCTGGGCCTTACAAGCATGGGCTTACGATTGCATCCCCGAATTTGGGAGGGCTTATGCGAACTTGGTGGACCAACATGCGCTTCCACGTCTGTTGAGGTGGAATTTCCCGAGAGTGAGAGGGACGTTTGTTGGATTCTTCGACGATGAGGTAAAGAACTATGTTTGTTCAGTCCAAACAAAAATATGGTAAAATATATATTTACTGTGGAGAACTATAATCTTATATATATATATATATATATATATATATATATAGGTCGTAATAAACCATATTAATTAATATATCTCTATTTAAATTATATAGTTCGTTGTTTTATATTCTGATAATCTAACATTCTTTGTTTTATACATAGTTGGAATGCGGAGCGATGGTGGAGGAGGAAGCAGAGCTCTTGACTGATTATTATGCGAGCACGCTGTCCGGCGAGGCATTTGGCGTGCCGTATAGAGAGCCGGTTGTTGTTCAGTTTGGATCTGAGCGAGCCAGAGCGATGGGCATTCCTCGTCCACGCGGCCCTGCAGCGCCCCACTCTCAGCCTGCATCCCCACCGGGCATGCAAAGACGATCTGAACGAAATCGGGCTCCGGCGAGTTCGGAGGGGTCTAGCAGTCTTGATACTCAAGACATGACTCCTCGAGAGAAAAAGTTTTGGAAGAAGATCAAAAACTTTCTCTAAAAATAAGTCGAAGCGGAAGTTAGCGGACGAGGGAGGACGGTCGTACCGCCTGGATAGTCATGTCGAGGAGGATCGTCGACACTCAGTTTCAAATAGTCGCGGCATCTCCGATAGTCACGGCATCTCCGGTCGACATTCCGAGAGTCACGGCATCTCCGGACGACATTCCGAGAGTCGCGGCATCTCCGGTCGACATTCAATTTCTTGTACTCACGGAGCAACTCCGCATGCATCATCTGGTCGGGTCGACCCAATTGTTGATGTCATGACTGACAGCAGCGACTCGTCCGTCGCATCCGAGGCACGCACGAAGAAGTTTCATGATTGGCCCGTGTCCACCCAGTCGTTGCTGCTTCCATACCATGAGCCCGCGCAGCCTTCTGCTTCTCCCAGTCCGGTGTCAGAGGTAGGCTATTACTATTTATATTGAGACTTTTGTACTTTTTACGAAGATATATACATATATTCAATGTAAAAATTTCTATTATAGGAACCCGATGAAGATCACTCCGTATACGGTGATGATTTCTCCGCATCATGGGCACTTATTGTGTCCCCGATACAAGTTGAACCGTTGACAGTGGTGCCGGCGGAAGATGTCGGTATCAGCCGGAGAGGAGGAAAGGGAAAAGAGAAGGCCCCCATGGAAGAAGATCCGAGTAGCCCATGTGGACGTGGAATGCGCACGAAAAGACCCTCTCGTGCAATTACGTCGCTGTATGTTGCCCCGAAGAGGAATCTCACCCGTTACCTCGGGGATTGGTCTGTCCTTGGCTTCAAGGAATATTGGGCGTGGCGTCGCGCACACAATGAATTTGGTGACCACGTCTACACATCCACGAGATATCATTTGACGCACTCGTGGTTTGATATCCTCGAAGATGTTTCCAAGATGCTTACCCATGACATGATCGAATGCTATTTGGGTACCCTGAGGCGGCAATTGGCGAGAGGAGACGGTCTACTTCATGGTGTGCGGAGCGGCACAACTCTCATTCTTCCCGTACAGTTTTGGGTAAGTAGGTAATGTTTTATACAAAATTGTTTCTTAAAATGCTAACAATATGTATTGTATTAGTCTCAAATGTAATATTCTTGGGCGAACAACGGGATGAACGTGGATGCATGGGAGCCTTCCGAGGCGCTGCAAGAAGCTGCTAGAGAATGGGCACCGGGGCTGCAATACGTAAGTTATATCTTCAAATTTAATTAAAATGCAGTGATATATTAGTGTAATGCAGTGAACTAATGTTCTTTTACAGATTGATATAGCTCATACTTGTTTGCTTTGTCACCGGAGCTCACTGGGTCACCGTGTGCATCCGTCTGCATGCATGGACTGTCGACTTGTACGACTCGTTGTGGGCGATTTCCGACGAATCATATCGGTGGATGCGGAGAGAGAGCATACAACCGATTACACGGATGATGTACATATTGTTCGATTACAACATGTACTTTGAACGGGTGTACGGGCAACCACGTCAAGAAGCTTGGCGTGATATGCATTTGGAGGTCTTTGAACGAGCACAGTTCGTACAAAGAGACCAAGTCAATTGCGGTGTATACGCCCTATTATCCGTGCATCAGTTAATCGATGGCCTGCCGAGGACAGAACTCATCTAGAATGAGCTCGACATTTGGAGTATTCGACATATTATGGGGATGCGAATTTGGTTAATGTGCGTCGTTGTAGACCCGGTTGATGATTAGACCATTTTCAAGACATTTACTTGCTATTTATGATTATGTAAGACATTTCATATATCTCTCCGGAGATATATGGTATTTATATACGTATAATTATCTTTTACCTATGATCTGCACATGACGTATTTGGAAATTTATAAGTAATATTCTGAGATCTATGACTTAGTATGCTTTAGACGTTAATTTAGAAACGTAAAAACTCATAGTTCTCCATACATATTTTATATTTAATACTATAATGCATAAATTATCTGATTATTATTTATACGGAGATATATAGATATTTTACGGAGAACTATAAATGCATATTTATCTTTGACCTATGATATAATATTTCCGTATATAACATTGCACATTTTCCATATATAGAAGGTAACGAATATAGAGTACTATAAATCCATTTGAAGAGAGTACTATTAAAACAACTTTCAGTCAATTTAAACTGAAAGAGTACTATTTAAACTGACGAAGATAGTTTTTCTCTCAATTTTATCAATTTAAATTGAGAGATTACTATAAATCTATATATATCTCAATATTTCTCTCAATTTTTTCAATCTTTCTCTCAATTTGTTCTAAATCTTTCTCGCAATCTTTATCCAAATCTTTCAAATATTTTCGCAATCTTTCTCTCAATTTTCTCAACTTGCATAAAACAACGTAAAACTCAGATTTCGCAACTTGCATAAAACAACGTAAAATAATTAATGGAAGATTTGTATAACGGTTTGTATAACGGTTTACGGGAATTTTTAAATAATATTCTGAGATCTATGACTTAGTATGCTTTAGACGTTAATTTAGAAACGTAAAAACTCATAGTTCTCCATACATATTTTATATTTAATACTACAATGCATAAATTATCTGATTATTATTTATACGGAGATATATAGATATTTTACGGAGAACTATAAATGAATATTTATCTTTGACCTATGATATAATATTTCCGTATATAACATTGCACATTTTCCATATATAGAAGGTAACGGATATAGAGTACTATAAATCCATTTGGAGAGAGTACTATTAAAACAACTTTCAGTCAATTTAAACTGAAAGAGTACTATTTAAACTGACGAAGATAGTTTTTCTCTCAATTTTATCAATTTAAATTGAGAGATTACTATAAATCTATATATATCTCAATTTTTTCAATCTTTCTCTCAATTTCTCTCAAATATTTTCTAAATCTTTCTCGCAATCTTTCTCCAAATCTTTCAAATATTTTCGCAATCTTTCTCTCAATTTTCTCAACTTGTATAAAACAATGTAAAACCCAGATTTCGCAACTTGCATAAAACAACATAAAACAATTAATGAAAGATTTGTATAACGGTTTGTATAACGGTTTACGGGAATTTTTAAATAATATTCTGAGATCTATGACTTAGTATGCTTTAGACGTTAATTTAGAGACTATTATTGCATATTTATCTTTTACCTATGATATAATATTTCCGTATATAAAAGTTCACTCAAATATTTTCTAAATCTTTCTCGCAACTGAAAGAGTACTATTTAAACTGACGAAGATAGATTTTCGCATAAACGTCATATTTCGCGGATACTTAAGCATCACAGTTTGATGGGACATGTCCTCCTTGTATGCCCATGCTCTTTGCAGAGGCCACACTTCCTAGATCGTCTACTTCTTGTACCGGCGCTTGCCTCTAAGCCAGATCTATATCGTCGTGACCTCGGCCGACCGGCGGATCTTCTCGTCAAGGGAGGGAGCACTGTTGGCACATTTGATATTTCTTCGGGCACGGTCCAGAGCTGATGTGGAGGTAACGCATGAAACTGGTGATCATATAAATCTCTATGAACTTCCGTACTGTAGAGCACCGATATGAATTCATACATATTGTTGACGCTGTGACTATCGGTAACTTTTTGTTGGTGTACTTATAACAGAAATAGTCTGTAAGGGAATATGTTAAAAGTAATGAACACTTACATAATAGCGGCTGCAGCATGCTCGCATGGAATAAGATCCAGATCGAATTTACGACACTGACAGCTTCGTCTTGCTCCTAACCAGACCTTAAAATCTCGTTCCCCATCGTTCACTGTGAAAACGTCACCGCCAACGATCGTCACTGGATACGTGCGTCCTCTTTCAACCTGCTCGTGCAACTTCATTTTAGCAACCTCGACTAGGCTATGGTCGTGAGCATGCATGTTCGCCCGCCGCTCGTTGAACCAACTCTCCATGATGAACCGCACGGTATCAATTAGGGAACATATCGGCAGACGTCGGGCCCACAATAGCCTCGCGTTGAATGACTCGACGCAATTTGACGTCAAAAAACAGTAACGCCGAGAAGTGCAATGCGAGAGGGCCCACCGTTCCTAACCAATGTCCATAACTTTATCGTGTGCCTCCTGACTCTTCGCCTTTAGTGAAGCCATTTTTCTCCGAAACTCCGATTTTGTGTATGCTTTGGCGGCCCTACGGAATATCCTTACTACTGCGCGACCGTAAGGAGCGAGGTTGTTGCTCAGATAGACGCAACACAGACAATGAGTTGCCTCAGGATACACCTCTTCAACGGCATGCTTAATACTCACGTGTTGGTCAGACACGATGACTAGGCCCTCGGTCGGCGGGTACACTGTCCTTAATTTGGTCATAAACCATGTCTACGAATCATTATTCTCTATCGGGCCAATGCCTATCGCAAGCGGCAGGACTTGCTCGTTGCAGTCTTTCGTCACTACTACGAATAGCATGCCGGTATTCTTCCCTTTCAGATGTGTGTCATCAACTACGATGACCTGCCTCAAGTTAAACATAAACGCATTTATGCACGGGCCCCACGCGACAAAAACGTACTCGAACCGATTGTCTTCCCCGGTGCTGTAATGGGTTATCGTTCTGGGATTTAACTGCTTGAGCATATGGAGGTACTTGGGTAGCAGCTTATAAGAATCGTCGTGGTCGCCGTAAATCATCGTGATGGCCATGTTCCGACCACGAAGTGCCTTGTAGTACTTAACTTCGACACCGAATCTACGACGCAACTCATCAATTATGTCGCGAGGCCTTATCATGGACCCCTCTCTCCGCATTTGTCGGCTGAAATATACACCGATAGTCTTCGCACTCACAGTTCTTGGCACCAATCGTTCGAAGTCGAACTCACATGTGTGCTTCTTGTCCACCTTGTATATTTTTCAAACATCTGCATCATTTTTCGCACGCAACATAAAAGGACACGACTTCCCGTGCAAACACCCGAACTACGTATATTTCTTGTCAGCTTTTAACACCATAAAAGACCGCCGATGCTCTAAGTGCTACACTCCCACGGCACCCGTAAGCTTGTCTCTACTCCAGAAGATCGAATCCACCTCAAGAACGCCGTCGTTAACCGCATCCAAATCAAGATATCCAATGATACCGGTTTGAGCGATAGGGAAGAACGGAACTAGCCAATTTGCTATATCCGGAATCGAGTCGCTATCTTCCTCCTCCAACGACGAAAAGGTGATGGGTAGGTTACTCGGTTGTTCGAGTAATGTCATTAACCGATTGTAACCGCCCTCGTTTTGCATCCATGTTGCAAACTCCAACATGGTACCGTAGATGCTTTGATGTTCGCCGTGCTCGTCTTCATCGGACTCCTCTTCGGCAGTGTAATCCGGATCATCCGAATACGTCGAATCTTCGTTGTGTGGTTCTTGTTCTACCTCCTCCTCCGCTTCCGCCTCCTCCTCCTCCTCGTTTTCCTCCTCCTCTTGCTCTACCTCCTTGTATTCCTCCTCTCGTCCGTCACCGAAGAACTTATGTCTGTCGAAATCCCTAATGGATTGCTCAACTAGGTCCCAATCATCAGAATAAGGGACATGTGATCGGGTTTGCCACATACTTGTTCCAGCCCGATCACTTGGACTCGTCGTCACAACATAGACAGTGGGATCTGCCTCTAAGCCGATGAGTCGATTTAAATCTTCATCACTCGTCATTAGTGACTTCACTAGCCGACCGACTCGATTTCTCTCGAGGGAATACAATAGATACGGGATACGCATCGAATTAGTTTGCGTGATTGAATCAATAGTAGCTCTTAGAGATGACAACGAAAGTAGACAGTGCGGAATTGCTGCAAGTTGTTCATCCCCATATTTGTATTCGGAACCCTCGAATATTCCTCCGTACTTGACTGTTATTCGTGTCCATTCTGTCATCTAACCATATTTGGAAATATAAAACGTCTTAGTTCTCAAGAAAATTACTGTATATCTACGTAATATTGTAAATATATTTTAAATACGAAGAACTATAATACAATTTTGTCCTGTAAATGTGGTATTTCATGAAATCCAATTTTAAACGAAGAAATATCTTTTGCATCTCAGTATAAACGCCGTATATCATGAAATCATAAAAAATCAATATAGCAAACAGAGAACTATATCAAATTTTACGTAGTAAAATCCATGATAGTTGATTAAATGCAATATTAACTATATTTACAATTTCACGTTTTAAAAATATATGCAGTGTAACCCTATTTACAATGTAACACTATTTAAATCCATAGAAGCGCTTTAAATATATACCAAATTATAGAAAATGCTTTAAAGTATATACAACATACCTTCGGCGAATATGATGAAAATGTATATCGAGATCCAATTTTGCGCAAAATACGAATACAATTTTTTTTCTCTCTCTAAATTGATGAAGAATGTTATGAATACATGCATGACTACTTCTTTATATATAATTTTTGGATGGCTCACGTGATATTAATAATTAAATAATCTATAAAAAAAATTAATAAAACTGACTACATGACAAAACACGAAATTTTCTACATTTATTTTACAGTTGCATGGCTCACGTGATATTTCAAAATCATCAATTAATTAAGTCTGACGAAATTGACTATTTAAATATTGTTTGACTCCTTTTTCTGTGCACTCTTGTGACTGCCGACGCGACGCTGACATGGACTGATGCGCTGACATCCATGACTGCTTCTCTGACGCCGCTGACTGCAGGGGGCAGGGGGCTGGGGGGACCGCATAGGACTGCAAGTCACAGTCTACTACATAGAGGTCATTTTTTAGGGTAAAAAGGAGAGAATGAACATTATTGCATTTTTAGTATAAAGTGGATTTCCTTGCATTTATAAATTTTGGAATGTGTATTTCTGCACTTAACCCTATATATTATGCATATGTCAAGAGAGATGGTTCCGGAAATCCCTAGGAGAAGAAAGTAAAACTAGGACCACGACCCAATTTTTCACTTGTCTTGTAAGACCGATCCAGAATTATGAAATGATGTAGCGAAATTTATCATTTCTGAAAAGAAAAATTAAAACAAATTAAAATCATATATACAAATTGAATCCTGACACAATATATAAGATGTATATATGTTAATGCATATAGAACCTTGTTATACTTGTGTAGGGGAATGGGGATCGGAGTGAGAGAAAATGCTGCATGCGAGTTTGCAGGGTTGTTGACCTATCAAATGATGAGTTTGCCCTTGCTTTTTAGTTTCTCCAAATTTCATGCTAGCAAGTGATAAGGTAGTAGCTTCATCATTGGCAAACATCATAATCACACATATATTTATTTGCATGGCATCATTAAAAAAGACCAACATAAGAACATTAATGTAATTGGTTAATTAAAATGCAAGATTTACGATTTTTATCCACCGGACGATATAGCACTTAGGATGTTTGTCACCCGTCCTCAAATAAAATACACTAGTATACAGTAGCGGAGCCAGCATAGGGTTAAGAGGTGTTATAGCATCCTCGAAATTATATATATATATATATATATATATATGTATATATATATATCATTATCTTCCTACTTCAATAATATTATAACCATTAGTGCAATTGCTTCGCCCCTTTAACTAAATAGTGAGGTCTTTGGTTCCATCCTCAATAGTAACATTTTTTAGTTATTCTATTATTTTATTTATTATTAATTATTTTAATTCTAAATTCCTAATTATTCAATTTTCATTTTTATCATTCATTAATGAATTCTAAATCCAATTATCATATAAATCCTTTTTTTTTCTCAAAAAACTTATTCAGCATTAATGTTAATGTATTCTTTATTTTTTTCTTAAATCTTAATTCATCTTTAATTAAGTTTTTCTATATAAATCTTTCATTACATGTAATAAAGAAAATGAAAATTATGAATATAATATTTAGTTTTTAGCATTTTGTTCATTGTATAGTATTTAAAAATATTTTATACAATTATTAAATATAGCATCATATTCCCTCCGTCCCATTATTTATGTCCCATTGGGACTGGACACGGTAATTAAGATAGTGGAGATAAAGGTGTAAAGTTGTGGTGTAAAAGTATAAAGGGGTGAGATCACTTTCTTAGATTGATTGTGGTCCACTCATTTATTTCTTTATTTGGTATGAGACATAAATAATGGGACAACCAAAAAAGGCAAATGGGACATTAATAATGGGACGGAGGGAGTATGTGTTAGTAACAAATTATTTAGCCGCCAACATTTAGCATATAAGGAAATAAAACGCCACTGCTAGTATATAATGGTTAAGGGATTATATAAAGTGGAACAAGCCCCAATGAGGTATCGTGAAACCCATGCATTTCTCTGCTGCCTGACTCACTTCTCTGCTGCAGAAATGCTCCCTCATTAACTCACTTGACACTCAGTTTTACCCCAGAACAATTAACACTCAGTTTTACCCCACCCTTTCTCTCTCTCTCTCTCTTCTTTGTTTTTTTAAATTTCTTGCAGAAAAATGTACTTGTAGTCTTGAGTAAAAGGTAACTTTAAATACGAGCTAGAAAACTTAATTAGAATTTTGATATCATGTAATAATTGCATTAACCAATCATGTCTGAAGTGTTTGATCAGATGTTTCAATTAAGATTGAGGATGTTTGCGTGATTGACGTTGAAGGAAATATCTTTCTTAAAAAGGGAAAGATTTCACCAGATTTACTAACTACATCATGAGAGAGAAGCATATTAATCTAGAGAGAGACGCAAAGAGAAAAAATCGAACATGTTTCGTTGTGTCCCATTTAATTTGACAAAACCAGCTAAGCTAAACCTAATCAATGCTCCAATCTCAAAAGTGCAAGAAATATAATGCTCCCTCCGTCCCATTATTAGTGGACACATTTCCTAATTCGGATGTCCCGCTATTAGTGGCGACGTCCCAAATTAGTAAAAAATTACCACTCTCTTTCCTACTTTATCATCTTATCTCTCCTATTTTATCATCTACTTTCATTATTATACTCATTTCTCTCTCCTACTTTATCATCTTCTCTCTCCTACACTCTTATTATCACACCCATCTATCTCTCCTATTTTATTATCTACTCATCTCTCATACTTTATTACATATTCTCTTAATTCTCGTGCCGAAAAGAAAGACACCACTAATAATGGGACGGAGGGAGTAACAGATTAGAAAAAATTACAGTAAACACATAGGGGTACTCTAGTAATTTCGAGACAAAAACTAAGAGCGACACTTATCACTTCTTATTTTTTTTTATTCATGGAACCCGCAGCCGCTACCTTCGGTGCGCACTGGGTAAACCGGTAAACCACGCTCCTTGTACAGTAGCCTTTTTTTTTTAATTCATGGAACCCGCAGCCGCTACCTTCGGTGCGCACTGACATGGAACCCGCAGTCGCTACCTTCGGTGCGCACTGGGTAAACCGGTAAACCACGCTCCTTGTACAGTAGCCTGCAAACCACACAGGAGGGTTCAACCACCCTTAATGTGACGGGGTGACAGTCAAATCACATAGCGGTCTTAGTGGGAATTGAACTCAGGACCTATCGGTCTCGGGCCACCCACCTTAACCGTTACGCCATCCCATAGGGACGACACTTGTCACTTCTTATCCTAATGTAAGTTGGTCTATGCTTTCTAATAATATTTCGGTATCGTAGTACAGATTATGGTGCAATAAAATTACATAACTAAAATTCTAGACCGAGACAATGGTTTTCTTGCTAAGATATGTAAAGATGGTGGCTGACCTAATAATCTAAAGCTATCATATTAGCCATTTTTTTTCTATGTAAGTGGAGTTACTATGACTTATTACTACTATTATATAAGAAAATTTAGTGGTGATGGGAAACAAGGAATCGGCCCAACCGAAATTCTTTTACATTTAATATTCAATCATAGTATATAAGACAAGATTGTAAGAGAAGCTAAAATAAAGTAAGCTTAGAGAAGAAATACAAGCACATGGTAGCTCCATTGTTGTAGGGAAATACTTGTGTTATTGTTCAGACAAATTGGTACGTATATCAGGGTTCAGAGTTCAAAAAGACACCTCTCTCTCTCTCTCATATCTATATACTAGTATATAATATAATATAGCTAGCTTGTCCAGCCAACTTATTCTCAAGCTGGTAGATTAATCTACTAATTTATTTACTTAATAAACTAATGAGGCTTTTCTTGTTGTTAATGGTTTCCACCGCCTATTTGAATATACTTTTAAGGACCTTAATCATGCTTTTTTATTGATGTTGATTGAATTCATGTCAGATAATAATTATTTGAGATTGCCTGAATCGTGATTATGGCCAACTAAATGTGTTTATCAAGACAATTTGAGCCAATGAGAGCTTATTTAATCAATTCAACAAAAGATTATTTCAGACATAATCCTATGACTTGAGATGAAAAAAATATATTAAAAGAAGATATTACAAGAGGCAATACTTTGTTTCCACTTTCCAAGTTGTAATCCCCTTTTTGGCACGGAGTCAAATGAGTGGGGAACCATTATTCATAATTATCATAATATTATCATTATTATACACATAATAAAATTTATACGTAGATAGATAAAATTCGTATTTCATTAAAATTGTGACAAGTCCCTCCAAATATCGATCTATTTACCTACTTCATTAAAAACATAATAAAGTTCAAGGTTTGGTCGAGTTGGCTTTAAGTCATGTGAAGTGAGACTATCCCTTATTTGTAGTTAAGTACACATATAAACATTTAATACGCAATTACTTAATTATTAGTCTAATAACTAATTATAAGCTTAGATTACAGCCAAGAATGTCTACTCTATTTTAATATATATATATATTGATAGTAAACTCCATTTTTGGCTTTTGATATTAAAATAAGCTTAATTGAGAGATCAAGGGGGGTTAAGGAGACTTGGTCTGTCAATAAGACAAATAAAATGTGCTTAGGGTTGCTAATAAAGAGGACATTTTGACGGCATAATAAACATTAAACACTACATTAGATGTTAAACACATACACGTGTAATAGGATTAATTAAACTAAAAATGTTCCTTAGATTAAGCTAATTTAGATAAAAGAAAGGCTACTTACAAACGAGTCCGGATCTTCTATCCCATTTTTGGAGTCCCACATGTTAGTATGTTCCACATCGAACTGCATAAGACAAAACTTTCATATTATCTTATACAAAAACTGATGTCATATTATTCGAAGTCAAAAAATTCCAAAAATACTCGCTTTAATACAATATTCATTAGTGCATAACACACATGTGCATACTTGCTCGCATGTGCATGTGAGGTACTAGGTAATTGAGAAAAACTTAAAAGATTGATGATAAGCTATTTCCTGAAGAACCTTATGATAAATCTGTTTTCCAAGTTTTGGAGGCAATCAATGACTTGGGCCACATACGTTGCAAGTGGAATGCAATTTGTCTCTAATTAAGTTGATGGATAGGTTACTAATTTAGTATCAATAAAAGAGTTCAAGTTAAGTCAAGACAACAAGTGAAAAATACTTCGTGAGTCCCATTTGAAATGATCTATTTCTTTTCGATTTGAAAATTAAGAAATTAGATAATATAATTTGAGAGACATAAAGTAAGAGAGATGAGATGAGTGAATAATTTATAAAGTAAGAGAGAAAACGAGTGATATATAAAAGTTGAAATGATAAAATAAGAGAGAAGATAATTTTTTTCAAAAACTATTTCCTTTTCGGAAAAAATCACCTCAAATGAGACATCCCAAAAAAACTAATCACTTTAAACGGGACGGAAAAAAGTACTATTCTAATTAACATACATGTTATTAGGGGTAGATCTATGAATTAGAGAAAGCAGAATAGACAATTCAAAATAAGGGTAGCAAAATTTACAATCTTTATATAAATAGTAGTAATTTTTAAAAAATACGCTAAAAAATCATATTTCTACAAAATTTAGGAGCAGAATCCCCACACCCAAAGGCCTCCTGAACAAAAATTGGTGGTTGGATGAAATATAATTCTGAATTTGGATAATATATCATCCAAGACACAATACATTAAAAAATTAAAAAAAGAAAAAGAAAATAAACCCTTGTGCCAAATGCAACTGAAAGTAAAGAATGAGTTGCAGACAAAATTACTGTTACAATGAAACAAGAAAGAAGTATTCTACAGACTATCATAACCCAGCTCCAGCATAGGGCGACGAACAGCTCCAAGAATAGAGACCTAATTACATACATTTTACACCAATAATAGTAAGACCAAACCAACATTAAGGTTCTTCTTGCATGTAACTCCACCAAATAATTAAAACTGCCACCAAGAAAAGCATGTAAGAACGAACTGTTCACACCTCGGGCCCTTTACTTTTTATCGGATCCTTTGAGGTTGAGATTGAACCATTTCTTCTTTGAAGATTTATCCTTCCACTCTGAACTGCCCTCGTCCCCTCCTGGACTCTCCGGCTTATAATCCTCCCCGGTGAGTTTGCTACTACTCCCATTGCTATGATGTCCGCTCCCACTCAATGAGACGAACCTTGAGACGGTGAAGGAAGAGTGGATGCTATCTCGCTGTTTTAGCAGCTCATCGACCTGTTGAGGCAATTCATGGAAGGTGTGAATTAAAGCCAACTTAAAAGGCTGGTTTGGTGAATAAGCAAGTAAACAAGACAGTTTAAACAATAAGGATAACATAACAGCTGGCTAAGATAGCTCTTAATTAAGAATGAATAGGAAAAGGTAATGATAGTTTAAAGAAACACTCCCCATGATGGAGACGATGTAAACTAGAGTTCAAGAGAGGCGGGTTTGTTATATACTCCACCCGTCCCATTTAAGTCGGGTTTGTTATATACTCCCCCCGTCCCATTTAAGTCGGATTTCTTTCCTTTTTGGGGCGTCCCATCATAGTCGGTTCTTTCCTCAGAAACTTAAAAATAATACTAGAATATAATCTAGTGGACCGGACCCCACTAACCATACACTACTTTACACACAACTAACAACTTTCTTAATCTCCATGCTCAAAAGAAACAAGCCAACTTTAATAGGACAGAGGTAGTATGTTTATTTTGTGGGGAAGGCAAGATAGACTTTCATACTTGCTTAGAGATTTAATCATGTAAAGTAACTGTAATTGGGACAGGGGGGGGAATAAGCTACAGAGACATTCCAACAAAAACAAGAACTGAAGAAGGAATCTTGAAATACGAACTTACAGACTGCTTTTCCTGACTGTATCTGTTGGTGACTTCTTGAAATCGAGCCAGTGCCTGAAAATTGAAGAGGATGCAGGATTGAATGGTAAGAAATGCATCAACAATTCTTGTTACAAAATAACCATACACATGGATGGAGAAATACCTTCCTATATTCCGTCTCAAACTGCCTTAGCTCATTTCTCTTCCTCAAAATCTGAGCTTCAATGTCCTTAAGCTTATCAGTTGTATCCTCATATGTCTTCACGCAAAGGGCCTCAATAGTATATGTGGCAGGTTTGAAGAAGTTATCTCCTACAGGAATCACAAAAAACATTTATAATAACAAGTTCTCTCGAGAACACATCAATATTCAGATTCATATGCCATGAAATCCAGACAAAAATAAGGTGAGAAGTTCTGACCATATACGGCAAATATGTGAGTGCCAGCCTTCAGTTCTGAGACCTCACAAGGTTGAAGGCCTTCCAGTCTTTTAAAGAAAGCTGCTTCTGGGTCCTTAGCCATTGCCAACTACATACAAAGCAAAGAAAGCATATCAACAAAATAGTAGAATACGAGCTCACAAGTTAAGAAAATGGAGAGTACATACCGCATTTACTGTTGAGTCCATCCTATACACTTGAAAATGCAAGAAGTACATTCCAGCTGATGTAATCTTGCCTGTCTTTTCACTGTCTTCCTGCATTAGCAGGGGTACAAGTCAGTGAAACGAGGGGTTATTTCTCAATTAGAGAATTCAGAAATCATTATGCTCAAACTATTCTGTTAAAAGCATAGCTTAAAAGGTAGTTGGATGATGAAAGTCCAGGACATAAGAAAAGTACTCCCTCTGTCCCGTTTGACTGGGCCTCCTTTCCTTATTGGGCTGTCCCATTTGACTTGTCCTCCACTTAAAATAATACTCTAATATAATTTAGTGGGTCCTACTACTTTATACCACCTTTAACACACAATAAACAACCCTTCTTAATAACCGTGCCAAAAAAGAGGAGGTCAAGTCGAATGGGACGGAGGGAGTATGAGATCCAGCCTCTGCATAGCATACCTCAAAGGACTATTGGAATTTATCTTGATATTAGAGAAGCCTGGGTTTTTTTAACTGCTTAACTGATACGAGAGCAATCACCTACCTACCCTACCCCACCCAAAACTCTACATATAAAGAAGAGGCGCAGTAAATTCAGAAGTAAATTTCCATATACATCATAAGAAAAAGATAATGCCAACATAGACAGATAATAACATATTTATCCAAAATAAATGAAGTAATAGAAAAAACACCTGCAATGCCAAACCATATCCCGCATTTGCATCTTGTTCAAAGTACAAGAGCTGAAAATTACATACAACAGAACCGTTAGGGAGGATGTCATCTGCATTTATAAGATCACAGAGAAAAATGAAAGAGAAAGGCAACTCCAGTTATGTACAAATAAGGGTGGACTAGGAATACAAGTAACAAGTGTTACTCTCCACTCCTGATACAACAAAGTAGTTCCAATTAATACTAGTAACAGAAGTCACCTTAAACTTGCTTTGTGCAGCTGAAGTAACTCTAACTACTAGTCCTGCCTCTGCTTGTTCATCATTGATAGTTACACCAAAAAAGTGAGCCGACTGTTTTTCAACCTGCAAACAAAATACGGGATGATAGCTTTATGGTCAGACAAACATATAGAAAAAGAATACAAGAGCAGCATCATGACTAGGCTTTGCTATTCTGGTAAGGATTGTGCACCTTTCCGCTCACAGAAGTTCCAATAGGTAGGGGTCTAACTGTGACCGTTCCATTCAAAGCCTCTTCCAGAACATTAGCAGAAATTGTAGTCTTGATAGGAACGCCCAGTTTGCTATCCAAATGTGTAGAGAATACAGAGCTTAAAAGCTAATCATAGTATGAAAAGACCAAGTTTTTGCAAAAGAATACTACCTGAATAAAGCTGCAAACACTGTATTGACAGTTCCAAGATTTGACAAATCAACCTCCATGTCCATTCCTTCAGTATCAAGGGCCTTATTATAGCCAATAACAGATGCCAAAGAAATTAAAAAACATCCTCATATAAATGGCTGGGAAATGAAAAAAGATCAAATATAATATGACACGAAATTAGGGTAAAAATCTTGTTTCTTTATGTAATGTGATGTCAGTTTGGGTGTATATATTGTAACAATTTCAAGATGGCTTATGTGGCCCAGTGCAATTAGAAAGCAAAATAGAACTCTTACAATTAAGTATATCAAATAGTGATTGTTAGCAGTAAAATAAAATATAAAAAAAAACTAACAAGCAGACAAGTTAGTACCTCGAATCCTGAGTTATCATATTGCCTCCTCTTCTCTGGATCAGACAGAATACTATAGGAATATGCAACCTCCTTGAAAAGCTCTGAAGCTTCAGGATTGTTAGCATTCTTATCCGGATGATACCTGACAATTAATAAGACTTGTCCTTAACCAGTCAAAGAAATCATTTTTCACATAAAGTATGCAGGTTCATGAGTCGGGAGAAATGTTTTAACAGTCTTATTTGGGAACCAAGGCATTTTGATACAGTAACACGAGGGTGACCTCAAGAGGCATATATAACTTTTCCCAAACTAAATAACTAAAATTTGACATAAAAATAAAACATAAATACCTTGGAAGTTAGACATGTATAACTCATATAAAAGTACATAAAATAAATTTTTCTTGGAGTTTTCCGCTATTGTATAACTGATTACTTACATTTCTTTTATGCTTCCCCCACAGGATTGTGGTGTGCGTGTTCATAAGTATGATAATATTACCAAATTTACTAAAGAAGACTTGAACTTGTGCCTGAGATCTGCTTCTTAGAGTCTTGTGCCTCATATGAGGCGTACGAAATAAGTGGAAGATGAGCCTCTTATGAGGCGTACCAAATTTTTTCCGGTTCCGAAACAATTTTATATGTTATAATCATGTTCAAAAGTTAAACTTAGAAATAAGTGGAAGATGAGCCTCATATGAGGTGTACGAAAGCATAAGCCTCACAGGATTTTTTCCAGAGCCTCATCCGTGGCAGGAATTAAGGCTTAGTTTCTCTAAACGAGACCTGAAGACTCATCTTCCGATCAAAATTTGAAAACAATGTTATCGAAGTTAATGACAAATCACTATGTAATCTGTATCCCTAGATCTAATTCCTAACGCGTCCGCAGATCCATCATTAGTACCTTCACAACAAACTCCATTTTATTATTCACAATGCCGAGCCAAAAACTTCATGACTGTCATTGACGAAAACATAATCAGGCATCTCCAAAACCACAAAAATCAATATCATAGAACTCAACCCCCAAAAGTAACTCAGAAGTTAGTTGAGTTTTGCAGCAAGACAATGAACAAATACTCAAGTAGACTCAAAATGTGCCAAAAAAAAAAAAGTTGGTATGGCAAAGCAAAAATAAATAGGAGGATGCTTCTCTAAGGAAAAAGAAAGCATAGATGGGAGAATTGAAACAGCAAAAAATCATTGAAGCAAAGGAACATACTTTAACGCAAGCTTTCTGTAAGCAGTTTTGATTTCCTGGTCAGAAGAATCCCTGGAAACAGAAAGCACCTCATACGGGTCTCGCCGCAACGCAGGTGCCGATGGTCCCTCCATTTTTGACCCCGCCATTATTCCTATCCAAAATTCACCAGATTTTCCTTCTCCGAATTTTTTCCTCTAAAGGTTCACCACTCTTCGCCTAAAATATTTATTCTCCCGCAACCTTCAAAAGTCAATTATTTATAATCAGCACCTTAAAAACATTCTGTAAAAATACATCTAGAATCACGTTTGACGTACAAGCAGTCGCCTTGTCTGCAAATCAGCAAATAAATCAAACCAAGATTTATAATTCCCAAAATCTTTTGGGGCGGAACGCGCTATTATAGCCGCGAAATTCAATGCATCGGATCGATGGAAACGCCTCTTGGAATCAATGCTAAAATCAACAAAATAAGAGTTATGTCAATGACATGCAAGATCTATTCCACAGAGATTTCAACTTACCCAAATTAACCAACAGAAGCTAGGGCTTATAACGAGTTACCTCACGGTCTCGCCTGTTCTTTTTTTTTTTTTTTTTTTACGAAAACCCGCAGCCGCTACTTTATGCTTAATGTGATAGGGTGACAGACTCACACATAGCGTGTTCAATGGGAATTGAACCCATAACCTATCGATCCCGGCCACCACCTTCACCGCTATGCCATCCCAAGGGGACATTCGGGCGGGGAGAGGCGAAGAGAGAGAGACGATTCGATATTTTTCTAATTTTTCCTCTGCTGGCGTCAGTATCTAATCTAACTATCTATAATAATAATTATCATAACTATATCAGAAATCATCACAGCTCTTTTTACAGTCCATTCAAAATATTTTTTTTTATTATTTGAAACAAAAATAATTGGCTTACTACTATGCGCTCCCATGATACCGTAATTTTTTATAAACTTAAAACTCGATACGTTTAAAAATTATATATATTAGAAGTTAATTATAAAATAGAATCTTAAGTTTAAAAAAGAAAAAAATTTAAAAATTACTCATATAAGTCAAAATATAAAGAATATATAAACTATCGTGGGACACAATAATAAATAAATATTGTGTTATTGTTATAAACTAGAGAGAATGTAGAGAATAAATAGAGAGAGCAGAAATTAGATGTGTATTATTATGAGGATGGAAACCTCTATTTATAGAGTACAAGATGGGCTCATGGGCTTTTAGGGTTTACATGGTCATCACAATATATGATAAGTATATATATAAAATATATTTACAACACTCCCCATTGATTGATCATTCCTAAAAGAAACTGCTGCATCGTTAAAACATTGCCAAAAAAACCCATTGGGATAAAAACTAGACGAAGGAAAAAGAGTACAGCTGCTCCACCTCAATATAGTCATCCTTGATCCTTGAGTCGGCGCATATCGATCTTGTATAACAACTTCTTGAATGTTGGTAATGCCTTTGTAAAAGAATCTGTTAGGTTGTCACTTGAGCGAATTTGCTGGATGTTGATGCCGCCACTCTTTTGGAGATCATGTGTTGCATTGGCACTTTTATGAATCAATCTCAATAATTCATTTTCTCATGTGCTGCATTGGATGCCTCGTTAAAAACCTTAACTAAGAAAACCCTTTGGGAAAAACTTAGAAAGGAAAAAAGAGTACAACCATTTGACCTTCAGGGTCATTTGACCTTTAGGAGTCAGTCTAATCTTCAGGATTATTTACAATTTGTTACTCCCCCTCAAGATAACAATCTTCAAGGTTATCTTTAATGTCTACACTAATATGTGCAACACAAATTTAATTATCATCAAAGATAATAGCATGTTTGTCTCGAAGATAACAAATGATGGTCAATACCATTTTAAATTTTCCAATTGCACATAAGTAAGGAACTTCTGGTCCTCATTTTTGTTATCTTCGATAGGTCTAAATGAGTCTCCATCCACTTCAAGTGATTGAAGCAACCATTAGGTAGCTATGTGGATGCAATAAAATAAAATCTCTTTAAAGACTTTCAGGTATGTCGACTAGCATAACTCCATTAGGGAGATGCTCGATCTGCAGGTCTAGACAATTATTAGTTCAACCAAAATCTTATGATTCTAACTCCGTCTTTAGGCATGAGTTGATTTCATCATGTACTTTTGTACATAATGATTCACATATCCTATTCAGGAGAAATTTGGAGTGATGTGTTCTAATTTTGTATTCTGCGGACTTCTTATCTCTTAGCACCAATAAATCTCTCACGCTTCTAGCGTCAATGAGAATTAATTGAATTATTTTTGTCTATGAGGAACTTCGGTTCTTTCATGGTGCATATACAACAGGTATATGAGATTTTAGTCACTCCTTTTGCACTAAATAACTTGATGAACTTCTGGTTCATAGTGCGTGAATCTAATAATTAATCCAACGAGATATTGCGGCATTCTATCATTTATGTTTTATATCTCCCCCTTGCTCGACAAGCATGTGAGTTGGATTATCAATGAATAAAATAATTCATAATTACTTGTTCTATGTAAGTCATTTTGACGGAGTATACATATAAGTATTATGTTCTTCAGGAGTTTCAATCAAACTCAAGTCATCCTTTATGTACCCTTCTGTCAAGGAATTCTCGTCGTTATGATTATATCATATACGGCTGCACTATTTCAGCCCTAACAGTGACTTTTGCAGTCTAATTGAAAATATCTTTTTGACTTACATGCTTTGAACAAGTTAAATCCTTCAGGAATCTTCATATATATGTCACTATCTAGTAAATCACATTGATAGTATTTACTACATCCATAAGGCGCATAGCAAGCCTTTTGTGACATAAGTTGATTAATCAAATATAATGGCGTTTATTATAGGATAGTACATAATTAATTCCCGGTATATGAGAGAAAAATTGTGTTACGAGTATTGCCATATATCTCGTAAATTTTTCATTTCTCTATGTAACAACACATTTATATCATTCGGGAATATACTTTCCGGATTTTGGAACTATAGGTCCAAATATTTCCGGCTTTCTAGGGAATATTAATTCACCTTATATGACTTCGTTCCTCTTCGGCCAATTATTTCAATCTTGACAATCTCTTATAGATCGTCATTGATGATCCTCTTTTTTCATTTCAAGAGTCATATTAAAAGGCGCAAATACCGTTGTGCGTCCACGATGATATTTGATCTCTCCAATATTTTGAGATCTCATTATTTTCAGACACTTGTAGTTCTTCAGGAACTTCATTTGATTGATTAATCATTATCGTTATTGTTTGGTTCATATGTTGTGTCCCTTTTTTTTAGACACAAAATTTCTTTTAGAACCAATTGGTCGACCATATTTTTGAAGAACTTTATATTCATTTGCTACCATTTGTACTTGTCCTTCAGGGACATTTATTCTTGCGGGGGTATTTGCAGCAAATGTATGACATTGTCACTTCTTATATATACAAAACTTAAAAGCATCAAGAAGTTGGTTTGCAATCTTTTGCAAGTAAACCTTTCGACTTCTTGTTCACATTGATTACTTCTGGAATCCAAATGTGACTAGTTTTTCCTTGTGCTTCTTTTTCTTTGGATGTAGATTTCATATTGATTACTTCAGGAATCCAAATGTGATATATGTTACAACTAATGTTGGAAATGTTATTTCATCATAATAACAATTTTAATGTGAAATGCATTTTTATACGCACAAAACTCATTTTGAGGATAGACATGAACAACTAAATATTTAATCTCAATCCCAAAGTCATATAATATTAAATTCTCTTCAATAGGAACTTAGAGTTTAATAATCACTAGCTTTATCATGGTAAATCTTTTTCAAGGAATTGAGCTCATTGTTTTTGAACTTGTAGTACTAACAAGTTCTACATTTCTTCTAGAAATCGAACATTCATGGAAATTAAGAGATTCTCCAGGATCTCTCTGCAGCGCCCCTATGAATTTTCAATTATGTTGCGCATCAAAGTTGCTTGCAGATGTCCAAACTTATCATGTCAAAGCATAGAGCTCTTTTGAACTTCAGGTTCATGACATGTTTTGTCTCACTTATTTTTATGAATGTGTAATACATTCAAGGTGGTAGTGTGATAACTTTTCTTTTGTTAGCTTCTGGCTAAATGCAAAATAATCACTACCTTCTTATATAGTTTCAATATGGTATCCATTGTAACGGATATCCTTAAAACTTAGTATGTTTCTTCAAGACTTACTAGAATAAGAGCAAACTCAATAATTGATTTAGTATCATTTGATAGAATGATACAAGCTCTTCGGGAGCCTTTAATGATATTCGATGCACTAGATTTTAAAATCTTGCAGTTTAAAATGCAACTACTCATATCGAGCTTTAAGGAGGACAAACAATTAATATATTGACGCAATCCTGCTTGGATGCTTCGTTTCATTCTATTATTATCTCCCTATGCCTTTTATTGGCAGATGATCATCGATATCAAGATTTCATTAATGTCAAATAGACATAAATAATGTTTTTCATTTAGTAATAAACATATATCACTCAAGAAACGAGTTGTTCTTTAAGAGCATTTAATATTCTTCTAGAATATAAAATGATGTTACTTCATGAGCAAAAGTTGAGGCATTTCCACAAATATGTGATAGTAATGTTAATATCACAATATGGTCATTCTTCAGGAATGTAATTGTGCTACTTCCAGAGCAACAACTTAGTTTTATTCATTATACGTGAAATCAATAAATTGTGAATTTTGAGATCTACCGGATCTCACATCTATTCTTGAAAAGAAATTGAACCACAATAGGATATTGGAAATGCAATTGTCATTCAAAGAGGAGCTCTTGCTACCACTCCATATAATTAGGTAATATTTTAGATATACATTGTTCTTTAGGAACATGTAATATTCATCAAGAATATTAATTGTGCTACTTCAGGAGCAACAATTAAAGTATGGTTATTGTGATATATGATTTCAAAATGACAAGTTTTAGTTGTTCCAAGAACATATAGAGTTAATTGTGCTACTTCAAAAGCAACAATTATAGTTATGAACATATAACATTTGACAAAATTAAAAGCCTGAATTGTTCTTCAAGAACATGTAGCATTCTTCAGGAATACAAATTGTGCTACTTCATGAGCACTAATATTAAATCACTTCAGGCGAAAGACTAATATTTTTTAGAAACTCAATTGCTCTTTAGGAACATATAATGTTCTTTGGGATATAAATTGTGCTACTTCGGGAGCAACAACAATAACAATTCAAGAACCAAGATTCGTCCATCAATAAGACATATTATATGAATTGTTCATCAAAAGTATATAATATTCTTCAGGAATATTAATTGTGTCTTCGTCGGAGAGCACCAAATTAAGATTGTATGTATATATAGATATAAATATTATACAGTATGCGGGGAAAAAAAACTTAAATATATAGTAAATACATTGATAATATTAATAACTCTTCAAGAGTGTGTAATATTCTTCAAGAATATTAAATTGTGCTACTTCTGGAGCAACAATTAAATCACTAAAATTCTCTTTAAGAGAATGTGATATTTTTTATGAATATGGATTGTGCTACTTCAAGAGCAACAACTAAATTATTTCAACAAATAATGTTGAGTTGCTCGTTAAGAGCATGTGATATTCTGCAGGAATATGAATTGTGCTACTTCTGGAGCAACAATTGTGATTAAAGCATTAAATAAACAAACAAATAAATAAAAACGTACGTAGAAATATTGATTGTAAATGCTCTTTAAGAGCATGTAATTTATTTCAAAACATTGATTGTGCTACTTCTGGAGCAACAATTTAAGTTTAAAATATGGTTTTGAATTGCTCTTCAAGAGCATTAATATTCTTCATGAATATGAATTGTGCTACTTCAGGACCAACAATTGTTATTTAACATTAGATAAACAAACAAACAAACAAATAAATAAATAAAAACGTAAAGTAAAAGCTCTTCAAGAGCATGTAATATTCTTCAGGAATATTTATTGTGCTACTTCTGGAGCAACAAATCAAGTTGAAAATATGTTTTGGAATTGCTCTTCAAGAGCATATAATATTCTTCAAGAATATAAATATATTGTGCTACTTCTGGAGTACACCCACATAAACATCTCGAATAAATATCATTATTTATATAATAATCTATTTTTTTGAATGACGTGCAAGATCAAACCAAAGTAATTAATTTACTTGTTTAATCATGCACGACACTATTCTAACAACTATAATATCGATTGCAATGACAATATTATATATGCAATCTAATCAAAAAAAAATATATATATATATATATATATATATTATACCTTCGGTCCTTCGATTCGTGGATATCTTCTTTAGGAAGAATAACGTTTTCGTGCTGATAACGTGTTATAAACTAGAGAGAATGTAGAGAATAAATAGAGAGAACAGAAATTAGATGTGTATTATTATGAGGATGGAGACCTCTATTTATAGAGTACAAGATGGGCTAATGGGCTTTTAGGGTTTACATGGTCATCACAATATATGGTAAGTATATATATAAAATATATTTACAACAGTTATCAGAATATCCACGACACATTATTATTTACTCTAATACTATTCTGTTATTAAACAATTCATGAAATTTCGCATTTAGTGGGGCTTAAAATGGGAATTGAAGTCTTTTGAGTGTCCTTGTTTTTCCATTGCGCTGCTTTTGAGTTTTGAGCCACTTGTATTCAAATTATTTCCTCTTTTCAATGAAGGGTGTTTTCTTTGAATCTGTTGTCACCGTGCGGGGATGAGAATGTTGAATTTTAAATATATTGAAAATTTTGTGCTTGGATAGCTAACTGCTGCAAGTTAATAATTAAGCTAAAACATGTACAAACTCCAAGAAAGAAATGAAAGATCTGCATTGGAAATGGAGGTACAACAATATCCATTTTGTTGCGCTCATGTATATATTATATTAGGAAGTAAAATTCCAACATAAGATACAAAGACAGACCCAAACAAACAAAGTTAAAAAGACAAAATTTTGAGAGCATTTACACGATGAGCAGCTACCGTGGTATCCACCAATAATTTTTATACAGAAACGAATTCTGGGAAGAATAGAAGACAAGACTCCTTCCTTCTCTGGTTAACTAGAACAAGTTTCCCGATCAACCTTGATTACTCGTGTGTTGTACGAGCCGCATGAGCCGCACTTGTGGTAAAGCCAGTGAAACGATGCCGTTCCCTTCCCATCGCAGTCATTGCATAAGATGTCCTGCACCTCCAAAACTCAGATTCTCGTTCCACCGTGCAGAATATGGATAGCCGATGCAAAACAAGACGCGAGAGACAAAGAGAGGGAGAGGCTCACCTGACAACGATCTCTATATTCTTCGGGGAGTTCCTCCGAAGCCATTAAAGCATCAAGCATTCCAAAGTAGACCTGGTTGGATATTAATAAAAATCATCACATACATTCTATCACTAGTCACTCCAAAACTCAAATTCAAGAGACCGCGTTAAAAAAGCTAAAGGTTTCTTTCGATTGGAAAAGCTAATCCTTACCGACATGTCTCCCATGGACTTGCTGCAAATAGGACAGTTGTAATGCGTGCAAGCATAAGCCTGGTACGAATGGGAGAGCAAGAAATGAGTATAGGTGTTTATATGAATTGCTACTAAAAGATAGATATAGATTCGGGAAAAACAGATAAATGAATAGACCTGGAAGCAAGCAGAATGCATGTAATGACCACATGGAAGAGCCCTGACTGTTGTACTGGATGTAAACAAAAAATCACAGCATATGGGGCAGTTCGTTTCGAGACTCTTCTCAGTGCATTTGTGATCCACTATTTGCATTCCAAGGCAACAGTTGCATGTCATGCAATGGAAGAAATCTACACCGAGTCCTTTTCCAACACGGCATAGATTGCAGAATGGACAATGATAAACATCCCTGAAAATCAAAACCAAGTACGATGACATTTTAAAAGATAGACCACATTTATTGAGTCACTAAAGCAAGTAGTCCCTCCCTTGATGTTCTACTACAAGTCTACAAGCAGATTCTTTCATATAATATGCAACCGGGAATTAAGAAAAACACTATCCGTATTTAAGGGAGCAATAACAAGTTGAAACTATATTCTGTTACAGCTAACAAGAAAGCAAATCAATTATCATGAAAGCTCACCGTTCATCATCAAAGAACTTGCAGCTGCTGCAATAGTATTTCGCCATTGAAAGCCCATTACAAGAAGGTGTTGTGCAAACAGGTCCTACTGGTTGAACCTGTAAGCATTTCATACACAACATCTCAGATGTCGCCTTCCTGCAGAATTGATAAAATAGTAAAGAGAGTTTCATTATGAGTATCAACACAATTGCCAAAATTATCTAATCTCTTCTTCAGGAGTTACCTTTCCATGGAATGGTCGCTGACTTCATCATGGCAGAACCTGCAAGGAAACAGCTTGCCACAACAAACAGCACGCAACTTGCAGTTTCTTTTGTAATGCTCACATCCAAAGATTTGCTTCTCAGGATCACGAAATGATGGTGTTCGTCCAAGTAAATCTTCTTTATCCTCAGCTTTACTAGTTCCCAATTGTGAGAACTTCTGCTGAGAAGCTATCCACCGACTAAACAATAGTGATCCGAGTAAGTTTACGTCCAAAGATAAAAACTAATCGATGTGACAACTATTGTAACCATAAACAAATAGTAAAATGATGGCACCTGGTCATTAGGTTTTGAATGAGATAAGCTTTTCTTCTTGGATCGAGGGTTGAATCACGAGAGACCTTCCGTATCTCTGACTCAAGCTCATTTTGGTTCATTCTGAATATATCTTTCCACCCAGGCTTAAAAGTATGTTCGCTTTGGTCCACTGATTCATGTACATCATTTTCTGAAAACATTACACATATAAGACTCATGAAACATCACCCAAGATAATTGGTGAGATATACTGTTGGTAGCAAACACATCACTGACTTTTTGTAAAACTAAAGTAACCAACTAATTTCTAAAAGTACCTTGTGAGATATTATTTTCTGATGTGGAAGCCTGTGATGATACTGCAGGAATCCCTCCCCACCATTCGTCGAGCCATTCACTGAACATAGTGTTTTTTGTTGCGTGTTTCCATGTGTCCATCATTTTGTTTTGCTCTTCCTGAGTGAGAGCAGATGTTACCCAAGGCAACATTGATTGGAGCACCTCTGCTCCTGTTGTTCCAATAATTCGGCCAACTAGCTTGTCTTGTTCCTCAACAGAAAAATGTCTGTCAAACAGTGGCCACAGTTCGACCTCTTCACGTAAAACATGATGATCCAGAGTCACTTTAATGGATTTGCACATGCCCTGAATCTTTGTAGCCAGCTCATTATATTTTTTCAAACAAGCAAAACGACTTAAAGAACCCGCAACACTTTCACCCAAGTTTCCAGTCATAGTTTCCGCACTCAAGTTCTCATGAAGTTGAGAGAGCTCAGCTAGTGCAGAAGAGATATCCTCAAACAGTTCTTCTTCCTGCTTGTGGTCCAAGGTGTAAGAATGGCTAACGTTGTGAAGAGTTTCCTTCGATTCCAAGGCAGGAAACACTATATCATCCTCTGCATTACTATGAGCTCTGTACAATCCCCATAAAAGACGAAACCGACCAGTAAACTGTCGCAGGAAAGTTTCATCACAGTCACCTAGTTTCCCAGAAAGAACATCTAGAAATTCCAAATCCTTCCGAATTGCTTTGTGAAATTTAAAAATATTATCAATTGGCCTTGATGTATAGCCACTGATACTGGTGCTATTATCTGTTTCCCAGTTAAAAAGACTAGAATTGAGAGAAGGAGCACTTGGACCAAAAGATAATGAGCGTAAAGACTTTGCTGCAGCTAAGGAACTCGTTCCTAGATTATTGCTATTCACTCCAAGTCCAGGAACACAACACGACTGGTTAGAAGCTTTTGGAGATTCTGTTTTCGAATCACTGGAAGGATTATTTTCTACTGAGCAAACAAAATTTCCATGATCAACTATCTTGTCACATGTTTGTCCAAAAGTTGCATTAGAAGTGCTTGCACAGGCACAGTAACGACAAGATCTGCAAGAACGCTCTTGTGTTTGTTCGATTTCCTTGGCAGGACAACAGCCAATTGCACTAGAAGACAAACAGATTTCCCTAGGGCAACCCTTGCATGCCCAACCAGAGAACAGCGTAACTAAAGCAGTATCTGATGCTGGAGCTGCAATAATAAATTTCGCTTATAAGAAATCATATGCAGCAATTATTGGGAAATAGAAAACACTGATGAAAACCCAAAGATTAAAGAAAAGGGGAGGTATACCTGCCATGTGCATGTTATAGAGAAAGCACCGAGCTTCCTCTTCACTCAATGATCCAACCAACCATGGTAAGACACACTCAATCAATCTCAGTGGCATCACACACAAGCTCTGATAAAGAAGTTCTCGCTGCCTTTCAGGGCTGAAATTCTTCCTTGCTAGCGGAAGAACCTGCAATTTTATTCAATGAGACATCTAGAAGCACCACATGAAATCTCAGGGACAGTTGATAGTTTTAAAACCAATCTTTTATCAATGCTAGTTGACCTCCTTATAGATGAATGGCTTACCAGTTTTTCCTCACTGAGAAAATGCTTCTTTATTGTCTCCATTATGTGATCAGCCTGTGAGCACAACTCAGAATAAAACTCGGCAGATGAGTTGGCTCCAGCACTTTCAATACTTTCTATTAAGCATCGGAACTTGTCAAATTCGCTTTCTTCTTCTGCATGCTCCTCGACAAAGGACATTTCTACAGCAGGGAATATAACTTTGTCCTCAGCAATACTGCAACAAAATGGAAAGTTAAAACTTCAATGAAGAAACAATGTCCAGGAAAATCCCAAGAGAAATGAAGACTCAATAATATGAAAACATAATACCTGTGGAAAATGCAGACTTCAGCTATAAATTGAAGCCTTCTATTAAAGGCAGATAGATCCAAGAAATCTCCAGTCAATTTTATACTTCGAGCTGCTTCAGCTATATCATTCAATTCCTTCTCAATAGCCTTATGCCAATGCAATATATCATCCACCGGATTGTATAGCAAAGGCCTGATAGCAATATTATCTGAAAGCAGAAGTTCTCTTTTGGTGGTCCTTGAAGATGCATGGGAGCAATCTCCATTCTTAGGCAGATTAACCAAGCTACAGGAGACTCTGGGATCATCCTCATCACGTTTGCGCTTGCTGCTAACCTTTACTCCATCCATCCAGTTAAATATAATCTTCATTGACAATAAGGCAAGTCAGGAAAACAGCACTTGAAATGAATTTTGATTCTGTTGCTAGTCAAACTATCTAACCTGTTGAAGTAGTCTTTCATCTGGGATTATTTTGTGCAAGCATTTACGCATATCCTGCCTTTCATCAGGAGAAATTGACGATGAAAGCCATGGCAAGAATTCTGCCATCATATTTACTGGAATACTGCACAAGAACTGCCAAACTAACGATGCCTGCTCCTCAAACGAGAACTTTTCACCAAGCAAGGGGAATACCTATCAAATGGAAAACAAAATATTAATGTATCAGGTGAAGATCATGAAAACATTGCCTGAAGTGACAGCTAGATATCTAACTCCACCTATAATGACAAATAAGACGAACTTCTTCCACCATACATGCAGCAGTAACACAGATGAGTTTTTACATATAAGCATGATTTTATGTGGTTTTCAGGAGGGAAGGCCGGGGAAGAAAGAAAGGATGACAAAAATTAAACCTGTTCCTCTTCCTTAGACATGTGCTGACTAATTGATGTTTGAAGTGCTCCTGTACAAGATGCCAACTCTCTTTTGTAGCTTTCCTCGTTTTCCATATCATTCCCCAACAATGTAAATAGCTGATCGAAAAGGACACTTTCACCCTCGTGCTCAAGAGAATAAGTTCGTGCCACATTCTTGACACGGATGTCAAGTGCAGGAAATATAACCTGTGCATTAGTATATGAAAGACTTTTAGTGGTTAGCTTGCATATTCTGAGCAGTTTACAAGTCTTAGTGTGTAATACTGTGTAAACTATCTATCTCGAGCTTGATCCTTGCAATATCATAAGGTGTGAGGTTTTTTCTATTATTTCTTAAACAGCATCCCAATGATATTACAAGTAATCATACAGTACTCAGACCTAAAATTATAACCCATAACAAGTGATAGAAACATACTTTTATCATATAAGACTACTAGGAACTCACATGGTCAGCGAACTAAGACAATGAGAAAATGATAGCTCAATAAGTCAGATAGCACTGTTTCTCAAAGAAACATCGTGACCAAGTAACTTAGGTATGAGATATTGTGGCACCCACGGCAAAGCAAGTGAAACCTCATATTGTTCTACCCTGAATAGGCATGTTTACACTTTCATTGTTCAATAGGTACAGTTTGCACGAGAAAAAACTTTCTCAACTTGCTTAAAGCTATCCGACTAAAAAGATAATAAAGAAGAGAATATACAGGTTTAGTTGCCTTTTTTAGGTGATCGGGAGTTGCAGTCATTATATTAATTGTTATTTTTATAATCGAACAACACTTACTAAGTATTAAGGACTATAAATCATGTCATAAGTTCCGAATGCTAGCTTGCACTCCGTATCCGACAAAACTAAACTTACAATAAATTGAAAAGGAAACAACACGATCTACTGAAGCTCGTCTGCGAAAAAATTCCAGAAACTTAATGAACTTACTAACCATAATCATATCAATCTATCAATCAGGAGGACAAAGAAACACGAAATCAAAGGAAAAATTCCAAGGAAAATGCAAATAAGAAAATACTGAAAGACCTAAATTCATATAAGAAATGCTAATACTGCCCAATTATGCCAGCCAAAGACATAATACCACATGGTTCTACTCCATAAAATAAAGTCCACTAAAACAGCAAAAGCAGCATCCAACTCAGGCAAATCACATAATCAAATTGGAAAAAAAAATCAGCACAAACCTCGTCTTCGGCATTGCAATGGTGCTTGTAAATTGACCTTAAGAAATGACACTTCTCGGTCAATTGCTTGATACCGCCGCCGCTTCCATTCGTGGCCAAAGCCAAGGCGGTCCTATGTAGCCCATCCAGCTCTGCTCGAATCGCTTTATGGAAGAACAAGAAAATCCTAATAGGAGATGAAAGCCTCAGCGCCGCCGCCCGTCCGTTCTGATCCACCGTAACCACCGTTGGCGAAGCCGCCATCACCGAAACGCCGCCGTTTTGTATCTCCGGCGTCGCCATCTCCGCATACACAGCCAGAAAGGAAAACCGATAGAGGTCCTTTTTTAGTTTAGGAATTTTCTCCCACTCTCCTCCCGAATTTTCTCTCTCTAATATTTTTCCAATTTTTAACTGAGGATAAAATGAAGCGAGGAATCAATTTTAATGGATAAAGGGTGAGGCAATTTGTAGTTGGACACGTCGCTGGAGAGATTCAAGGGCGGGTGATGTGGCGGAGGTGGAACACGTCAGCGAAGCAATGCGAGCTTTGTCGATGCATGGCACGTGAGGGGAAAGGCCAAGTACGTGGGGTGAGTGAGTTGCGGAAATTAGTAGCCTTGATGGGGTTCCTTTTATGCTAGGGTGGGAGCACAGCACCTCCCACCCCCGGATTTTGACAAGTGTAAATTCATCTCCCAACTCAACTCTCTCACACCGTATATGAATTTCACACTTACACTTGTCAAAATCTGGGGGTGGGAGGTGCTGTGCTCCCACCCCTAGCATAAAACAAATCCCTTGATGGTGTATATCATATGACTTCAACCTCTTGCATTAAATATAACGTTTTAACTCGTGAAAGAGGGAATTTTTGAATTGGATAGTTTCACTTGTGCTTTACTTAAAATCAATTCACATTCACTTATATATAAACGAGTTAATTAAACTATACATAGCGAGTTTTTACCTGAAATTATATAGTCGAGCAATTTATATGTGATCATATTATTGGTGGATAAACGAACAAATTTCTTCAGAACTTTTCAAATCCTATATCACGGTATATGACTATTAGTCTATAGCATTATAGAACAAACCTCATAGTTGATAAGTCAGTTTTACTATTTTTCTATTGAAGTAGAGCAAAAATGTAGCTTTCATGTACGACCTTAACTTGTTCCTCGTGCAGCCAATAATTGGAAGTTTCCAAATGGGTTATGCTTATGAGTTTTTTGCAATTAAATTAAAGATTTATGAATGCTCGTTTTCACATGATAAGTCTTTATTTGTTACTTCCATACCATACCAAGTACATATAATAAAATATTGAATTAAGTAATATATAGTCGATTTTACAAGAAAAAGAAAAAAGAAAAATTATTCTCATCAAATACTCTATCACTCAACATCTTTACACACAACTAAAAACTCTCCTAAAATATCATACCCAACAAAAATGAAACAAGAATAGGGGACGGATGAAGTATTTTTTTAACAAGGCACAAAGTTATAATCACTAATCGAGGATTAATATATTTTTTTTATCTTTATATAAGGGGTCCACTTTTACTATTTCGCTTCGGAACTTGATTTTTTGTGGACTCGTGTGGTGTTTCAGTTCATAGAGTATTTGTCAACAATTGTTCCAAGTAAGCTATAATTTTTTTAGATAAAATTGTATAAAAAAACATAATCTTAAATTTATAAAAAAATAAAATAGAAAATATATGATCAGTCAGGGTCGGGATTCCAACCCACCACCTCAATGGCGGGTTAATGAAAAAAAAATTACAGGTATTAAAAAATCGGAAAGTACGGATTGTCGCAGGCGCAATAGATAGGCAGTTTCTTTTAGCATTTTTAATTTACTTTTATTTTTTATGATAGACGATTTTACATTTCAACATTTAAAATATAATAATCATGCATAATTTTGAATTCACCACATGCATAGTATTCGGAAAGTAGTATTTTTCAGTTTAAGATACTAACATGATTTGATTTGTCATTTGGCATATTTATTTGCTTGTTTCAATAATTAGTTTGTATAATTAGTTATATCTAGAAAGCCTAATCGATTTGTATTTTGTTCTAAAATGCATTACTCATGTGTCATTAGTTATGTTTTATTGGGATTGAGTACGTAAATTAAGACAATTTGTGTAAATGTATAAAATAGTGATGTATAATTATAAATAGTGGAATTTATTTATTTAGATGATTGTAATCTATTTATTTGTATCTATATTTAGACATAAATAATGGTATAATTCGAAATAGTAAATAAAACATTAATAATAAAATAAAATTGTGAAGTGTAATAAATTTCCAAAGGTTAAAAAGCCAACACGACAAACGGGGCGACGGCGAATGTTAACGGCGTTAACGGCATATGCCAAATGCAAGGCTGGCATGCGAGGCGGTCGTGCCATCACACGTCAACAACCCCGTACCTGTGGAGGTTGTACCTGTACGACCACACTAACGCTTGACCACTCCGCATTCACACCGTGCTAAAACTAGACGTAACGTCTGATGACGGCGTTTTGGAGACCGATATAAGACGATTGGGCCCATTGGGTGAGCTATAACGCTATTGATGTAGTAGTATTCAATTTGGTGAGATTCGTAGTGAAATTAAATTTATAAAGTACTAATTTCATCTTTCATCTAGCAGCCCAATCTGTTCAATTTGACTATTCTACTAAAATATTACAACTAAAATACAAACTACTCTTCTTCTTCATCCCTGGCTTACTTTCCTATTTGAAAGTGATTTATTAAAAAAAAATAAAATTGTGTGAACCAAATTTAATTATTAAAAAATTAAATAATTCATATGACACAATCTTTTAATTTTCGTGTTGAAAAGAAATAAGCATCAAATAGTATGACGGGAGTAGTACAAATTATTCAAAATCTAAATCAAATCTAATGGCACCGTTTTTCCTGACTTCTACCTGTGATGATGTGTATCACTAGTTCTATGACTAGTGTGTGTGGACTTATACGTTGAATCCAGCCCACAAACTTTTCTAAGTGGAGAAATATTCATGAATTGTTTTAGGAATTAGCTATATGTTACCTTAATAATTTATTGTTCTATGGAAAATAAAGCCCGAATAGATAATTAATAACAAAAAAATATTTTTGAAATCACACCCAAATATAAGGAATCGCCAGCTCAAGAATCTTACTAAGTAGAATAGATAGTCAAATATCTTTATCTTATTATATATATTCAGCGATTGTGAATTTTTCTCGTTATACGAAAAGAAGGAATAAATTATGAACACTCCATATCTATCATAGTTTACAAACACGATCTAGTGATTATTGTGAGTGGACAAGTGTGATTTCCACTGTCCAATATTTTACAACCGAGCGTGTGTTGTGCATATGGTTAACCCACATTCTTGATATTAAATGTTATTTTCCACCATTATAGTTCCATCCTCTTCTTGTGTTATCTCAACTTTTTCCCACTTTTTTGTGCATAGCTAGAGTGATAACCCTTTCAAATTTAAAGATAAAGGCATGTGGTTGATTAAATTGAATATTTTTTTTAAACAAATAAGTGAGTTAGGTTATATTATGGCGCCTAGAGTGCGACAAAAAGATTATTTTACAATATAGTGCTTCCATGTTTGTCCTACAATGTTTTTGCAAGTCAATATGCATTACAAGGTTGGGGAAATAATTTGCAGCTGTTGTGTATGATGAAAGGCCAATTCTGTTGATATATCATATGATACTCTACTTATGAATTAAACTAGGGTAAAACTTGAATTTTTTTACCGACGAAACTTAATCAAAATCTTATATTAGGGGGTGTGTTTGCAACTGCTTATTATAAGTATTTATTATTTTTGCTTAAATTTAAAAAAAAAATATTGCTTTTATGCAAAAGTAGGAGATTTTTAGAACTAACATAAAAAATATATATTTTTTGTAGTTTCAAAAATTATTATACTAACCAACAAAAACATCGCAAATAGATGCTTAAAAGAAACTACTTATTTTAGCTGTTTAATTTTAAAGAAACTAATGCATAATGCAGGTTTCACAAATATTAAAAAAGATAAGATAAATGATTAAAATCAACTCTTGCAAATGACACTAGTAACATATCCCAACAAATTTGGACAATTTTTTGCTTCTCATGATCCCATGCACAAGAAATGGTGGACAGAAGTGCATCACTTAAAATCTTTTCTTCCTTTCAAACAAATTTTTTTGACTATTTGAAAATGGCCCACCAAAATTGTATGTCAGTTTTATCCAGATGAGATGAAGGGACTTATGGAAATCCAGTAGGACAACATAATATTAATTCGATAGGGAGTCATGCACCACTTTGATCAGAGATATTATGCCAGAGCGAAATTTACTTTATATCTTTTATTTTAGTGGTTGTGGATTTGTAGAGTAGCATAAAAAATTTAATTTTAAATAAATGACAGGCCCAAAAGCCTGCAAGCGGTATGTCGCTTGAGGTATCACAAACTATAGTATGGCATTGTAACACTTGGCCCATCCAGAATTAGCATTTGTCCAAAGTAAGCCCAAGAGTTGAACTCCATAATTTGAGCTAAACAATTTCATTTTACTTAATTTTGCTGAGACAAATATTTAATTTACATACGGCTAAACCTTAATAGAATAATATTTGATAAAGTAATAATTTCATTTCTTCCGGTTCCAACGTAAATTAATAGATTAAAATAATATTCGATAAAGTAAGAACTTCGTTAAACAATTTTTTTATTCCGATCCCAATATTGTTATTTTAAAAAAGTTTAGTTGTAATGTTATTTATATTAAAGGTCTATTACAGTACGACATTGAAATTTCATTAATTGACGAATTTATATTTTTAATAATGAAATCTTGAATTATTTAGCACATTGATTATAGGCGAGATTAGCAGTTGTATTATTTCAAGTAATTATTCGTAGACGCGCTTTTGTTAAAGCATTGAATAAGGTTGGTGGCCTAACACTCTTTCACATTAAATCTCACTCAAATCGCATTTTAGGTGAATATTTAGATTGTATTTAATCCTTTTTCAGAGTTTGAACTGTAGGTTTTTGTTTGTTTTTTGTTTTTTTTACATAAACCGATTAATTTTTTCGGTGTTGTTAGTTTAATATAGTTTACATTTTGTGTTCGATTTACAGATTTAGCTATTTTTGTGGAAAGAAAGAGACGAATAGACATATGATTATATTATATTCTATTTTCGCAGTTTCATACATGATTCCCAATTAGATAATATAATATTCCCTCCGTTCAATTAACAATGGTTCTTTGGTTTTTTGGCACGGAAATTAAGAAATAGAGTGAGTGATAAAGTAAGAGATAAGATGAGTGAGATAGTTAAATAATGCGATAAATAATAAAATATGAGAAAAAATAATATTTTTTTTCTTTTTTGAAAATAGATATTTTCAAATAAAACAATCTAAAAAGAAAAAATGATCATTATCAATGAAATCGAGAGAGTATAACCAAATTAGCTGATTATATGGGACTTGTAATTTAATATCATCAAATACTTGAATTGAATTAGAGAATTGAAATTTACCAACTTTTAATCACTGAAGTTAATAAATTTACAGAATAAGCTTTGAATAATGAATTAGGGAACTTTTCAACTAAAAGATACAGCCAGTATTATTAGGAAGTAGGAACCAACCACCCTGTAAAGTTATCAATAATCAGTTCAAAATGGCTCGCCAGCACAACAGTTGTTTCTCTAACGTCCTCACCAAAAACGGGTATGAGTTCGCAAAAGGTGAATTTGGCCGTGATAATCAAGAATCCGTTAAACGACGACGAACTTATACTCACAAAGCAAACCCTACCGCCCAAATTCAACGACCCCGAGTATGATTCTTATCAAGATTCTGATCTTTGGGACTTGCCCTCTGCACAATTGTCACTTGTTAACGGCTCGTTGACTAATAATCGAGCTCAATTTGAAGTTAATGACAACTCTTTGTCGGAGTTATTCGATCAGTTTGATGTTGATTCTGCTATTGATCAGGTAGTCCGTTCCCTCACAATGTAGTTTTAATTAATTTATTTAGAACATTTTGGAATGATGTATTTGTTTGTTTTTTGGTCGAAAAGTTATCAATCATACGGAATGTTTATTTGAAAAACAAATTTGAAGTACAAGGCTAGTAAGTGAGATTTTGTCAACGCGATTTTCAGGATTAAGCAAAACGGTTGTTGTAACAAACCGGCCGGAATTCGCCGGATTGTTAAATATATTTAATTGTAAGGATTTATGACTATTAATTAAATGAAGAACTAAAGAGATAGATTGAAGAGAGAGGAGAGTTAGAGTTGGCCGAGAGAAGAGATAAAATTGAGAGAGAAGAATAATATAAGATTAACTTTCGATACCAACTCAATAAGCAGTAGCGGATATATATAAGTATCCGACTAAGAACTAATTTAATTAAACCCTAGCAACTTAACCAAATATAACTAAAGGAATTAATAAGGAAACTAATACGAAAATAGATAATAATACGATACTACGGAATCGCGTAGCGAACGGGGTGTGACAGTTGTTATCTTTATGCTCATTTTGATGTTGAACGTGATGAAGTCTATGCAGTTTTGAGAGTTAGTTAATAATTCTGTGGATAGCGTTTACAATGTAATTTCAAATGCGAGAGAAGGGAAGTTCAAGTCCTATTTTTCCTTTTCTCTGTACTGATTCGTGCAGAGATAACTATGATAAATTATGGAGCCTATTGAAGCGTCATTATACTCTTTTTAGCAAATGGGGACTTCAAAATTGTTTTCACAGGTTCGGGATTTTTATGTAACGATCTCAATGGCTTTGATTTAGGTTCTCGGACAAGTGGGATTTCAGAAGGCCACAAATGTGAAGTGGAGCTTCTTGAAGGCTATAGAGGAGCCTGAATTTGGACCCGGGGTGGTTCCCGTTAAGACTCTGTATATAGTTGGGGAATTTGAAAGTCATGATTGGAAGTTAGAAGGTTTGTTAGTCCTATTCTTAGAGTCTATACCTTCATTGGCTGGTGTCTTACGGGAGTGTTGGAGAAACTGAGTTCACATTACTTTTTCACTTGTATCATGAAATTTATTTCTGAAACTTCTAGCTACAAAATGGTTAAGAGTCCATATCATAGAAGTCGTTTTTCTCAAGTTGATATACACTTACTAAATTATATTATTTCCTTATGTGAGCATTTGTTGTTCTGTTTTGATATGTACATGTAGCAAGGTGGATGTGCACTATGGTTGACTACACTTTAGTTTCTCTTGCGAGAAAGCAATTCATTATATATCAACTACTCTAGAGTACTTTGTTTGTAGAGGATTTAGCTGTTGGTTGTTTATCTATAATGAGGCTCATATGCGTGGTGTTACTGCATACAGATTGCTCAAAGTGGATGAGCACCAAAAGTTGTGCAGATTTGCTTCTCGAAGTGAAGCCTCATAATGATCGTATAGGGCCATTAGTTGTTCTTGGTCTTCTGAATGATTCCCTGCAAAGTGCAAGCTTTCAAATTCCTCCCACCTTGAGATCTCAGGTTTGTCCTATGGTTGCTGTTGGATTGCAAAACAATTTGTGATTATGACCTTGATTTATCAGTTTCACCTCTTTGTTCTACCTTTCTTCGTAATTCAATCCCATAGCCACGTTTTGTTAAGGTAACTCAATATCCATCATAGATGTTAAAAAAGGGGGCGGCAGAGCACTTTTATGCTATTTTGCTTCCCAACTTCTGATGCTATCCCAGTTCCCTTCTCATTTTTACAGGAATATCCTCCTGGAGTTAATATTGTTCCCATGAAAAGCAGAACTGCAAAGCCTTTCCACACCACTAACTTGATTGTTTTTGTTCCTGGTACAAGTTACAATGTCTTTAGCGGTGATAGTTTTCTCACAAGTGGAGATGCTCTTATTGTAGATCCTGGATGCAGCTCTGCTATGCAGAAAGAGGTATTTTGCCATGTACATAATGCAGAAAGAATGTAAAAATAAATAAAAATAAATAAATAATTAGGCCATTGGCTTGGCTGGTGATCCTCAGTAGTGATTCCCTTTTAAATTGTCAAATAAAGTAAAAAATATATTAGAAACAATTATGACAAGTTTATACAGTTATACCTCTATTGCATCCATATGCTACCCGAACCCTTTGTTCAACTATGATATATTTTGCTTTGCGTTTTCAGCTAGAAGAAATTATAACTGCACTACCCCGCAAGCTGGTCGTGTTTGTCACCCATCATCATCGAGATCACGTGGATGGTAAGAATTTTATACAACGCGGTTTCTGCCTAAGATTTCTTTTGTTCTTTATTAATATATTTTGGCTCGATTTATCTGTTTTAAGTAACAGTACTGGTTTAATCAGGAAACTTTTAGACTTACTCTTATGCTTTGACTTCTCACAACTGGAAATACTTATTTTGTGATTTCTGGTTTATTAGTTTTCCCTTTTATTTTTCCCTTCCATGTGTAATTATTTATTATCGTTGATGTTCTTACAGGTCTCTCGGTCGTCCAGAAGTGCAATCCTGATGCTATTCTCTTGGCCCATGAGAACACAGCTTGCCGAATTGGGAAAGGTGAGATACTTGTAGTGTATATATTTACTGACACGCTCATCCTCCTAATAACAATATTTTAAGGTCACCAGATTCATAATGAAGGTCAAAATATTGTAACATATTAGCAATGTTTTGGATGTAGGTGATTGGTCTCAGGGACATATTCCAGTTCTGGGATCTGAAGAGATCTGTATTGGTGGCCAACGGTTGAGATTCATGTCAGCTCCAGTAAGTTTTGTGCATAATCCCTCTTCGCTGTATTTGTTTAGTGTTTATTTCCTAATTGTAGCCCCAACAACTTGTGTATTTATCGTCATGAGAAGTGCTTATTCCCTGATTAATTTTGTACTTAACACTACTGCATATTTTAATATTTTATCGATTGTTCATGTCAAGTTTAAATTGTGATATTCAATTTTGGCACTACCTTTTTAGACCTTTTTTCTTCAGTAACAAGTACGGCAGCTTCATAAAGAGAATCACCTTAGCTCATTGATTGGTTGGCTCAAGTTTTACGTGGTTTTAGCTTTTATTACATATTGAACTTCTTTATACATTGAATTGACTTATACTTGTTAATCACATACCGTCTTCCGTGGCCTTATAAAGTGATAAATTATAGGACTACGATATGAAACCAATATACTCTCGGATTAATGTGAGGGCCAGCATTCCTGCATACCTCCATATTCTAAATTCATTCTCTTTGTTGTGTTGAACATTGTTTTTTCGGTTCCAATTAGGCTCTACATATAACTATTGAGCTTGTTTCTCGATCTCTTGTGCGATGTTAACTTGCTTTGCTACTTTGAACTTAATCCGGTTTTTACTTTAATGTAACATCCAGGGGCATACAGACGGCCATGTTGCATTACTTCATGTTGCTACTAACTCATTGATAGTTGGGGATCATTGTGTAGGGTAAG
This sequence comes from Lavandula angustifolia, assembly GCA_028984105.1. Taxonomy (NCBI): domain Eukaryota; kingdom Viridiplantae; phylum Streptophyta; class Magnoliopsida; order Lamiales; family Lamiaceae; genus Lavandula; species Lavandula angustifolia. The sequence goes on along the minus strand of CM054821.1, from coordinate 18,822,075 downwards.
TTTTGTCCGATAAAAATCATGAGTACGGTTATCATGGATTATCTTTTTTATCTTGAGTATTCTGTTTCTGTACATCTTAACTTGTGTTGAACTGATAAACCTGTGTTATTTCAGGCTGGGAAGCACGCTCTTGGATATTACCGCTGGTGGAAATATGAGTGTAAGTTTACTACAAATATCCTTCTCGGGCTTCATTATTGGTGAAGTTAACCTTGATTGTTATTCTTGTTACTGGAGATCTTTATTGGTTTTCATGTTGTTATTTTTAGGATTATTTCGATACAACATACAAGTTTATGGAGTTGTCGCCACATGTATTGATATCTATGCATGGTAGAATTAACCTGTGGCCAAAGCACATGCTCTGTGGATATCTTAAGTAAGAAACCTTCACAAAAGTACACAACTCCATAGATTGAGCATTGAGCTATACTGTATTTATGGTTTATTTCTATCTTGTTCTGGATTTTCAGAAACCGCAGAAAAAGAGAATCTACCATCTTAAAGGCCATACAAGACGGAGCAAAAACATTGTTTGACATAGTAAAACATACATATGCTGAAGTTGACCGTGCTCTATGGATCCATGCTGCATCGAATGTGAGACTCCATGTTGATCATCTAGCCTTGCAGAATAAACTTCCCCAGGTATGATAAGCCTATCTGAAGATTAATGCCTCTTGAGAGTCTTCTTTAGTCTTATTGCCAAAACAAGAACATAAATATTCTCCCACTCTTACTGGTTGAATCTTTTAATACTAGAGGGATTGAAATTTCTAAAGTTTATATTCTACATATATGATTTGGAATAGGCAATGGCTTCACATCCTACTAAAGCTTGAGAAAAGCATGCTTGTCGTGTATACGTACTTGGCATAAATTCGTAGTATTCCTTCTACTGGAGCTTGCTTACTTAACTAGAAACAAAACTTTCCTCTTAAACATGCAGGATTTCTCTCTAGAATATTTCAGAGCCAGTATAGCTGAATTTGCAGGACTTGTGGGTAAAACATGAGCACAAGGAAAGCCACTCGTTTAAGGCCTTTGCCAACATTATATTATCTTAGGTTGGAATAATCAGAACGCGTTTTTTGGTTGTACGTGTATGTGTGTGCTTCACATGAGCCCTTCTGCTTTTGCCATGTCCAGGAATTCTCCATGCAAAGATTTCAATCGTCGAGCAAGCTGAGTTTCTTTTCGCGATGGATATGGGAATATCTTTGCAGTACACCATCCCTAAAGCATCATCATCTACAAATAGCTAAAGTTGTGGCAGCTGGAGCAGCAGCTTCTCTTGCTGTTGTTTACCTCCGCTCGAGAAATGGTTAGAAACATTACTACACTATTCAATACTGTATCATCGCAACACTTAAAAACAAGGTCCAGTTAATTATTTTCTTCTATCAAACTGTGAAACACAGGAATCTTGATTTATATATCATAGAAGAATCACATTGATGGAGTGGTTATGTGTATTGTGTGTGTTTCTCTCTCCTAAAATTCCTAATCCATGCTATTTTCACCCTCATCAGCACATGACAGTGATGACACAGCAAACCCTCCCCCATCTTCCCTCCATTATTTTCATCTTTGATTAAATTGCATTCATTTTTCTTGCAGAAATCTGCTTAATCAAGGCTAGAAACACACACACAAACACACCATTCTTGTTTATCATCACTTCCCATGAGGGGTTGTTAAAGGCCCTTCATTTCTGCATACGAGATCCTCTATTCCAGAATATTTTCATTCATTTCCTCCTAAGAGAAGAAAACACACAACATGCCCAGCCAAGAACTCTCCATACGCATCCGGAGAGAAGTCCGAGATGGCAAATTCCAAATCGCCACAACTATAATCTTCTCTTTGTCAGTCACATTTCTTGTCTTAGTCTTGGCAACCATCATCAACGACCACTTCAAGAGATTCGTCCTCTACGAAGACCTCTCTCTCTCCCCACTCAACGCATTCCCTCCACTTTTCTCCTCCTCTCCCTCTCCAAGCCAGCCATGCATGCAAGAATCCAATCATTCACACACCTTGCACAAGTGGATTTCTTCCCAAGACTATCTCTTTCACTCCATGAACGACGACGAGCTGATGTGGAGGGCCTCCATGGCTCCACGTATCGTTGAACCACCTTTCAATAGAACCCGAAAAATCGCCTTCATGTTCTTGAGCAGGGGAAGATTGCCTTTGGCCCCACTTTGGGAGATGTTCTTTAATGGAAATGATCACCGGCTGTTCTCAATCTACCTCCATACGTCGCCAGAGTTTGTTTACGAACCACCGGAGTTGTCGGTCTTCTACAAGCGTAAAATACCAAGCAAGGTAGAGATACACGACTTTAGAGTAAGGAAAAAAAAGGTTGCTAGTCTGTAAATACACAAATTTTATTGGATTCTAGTTTATTACAAGATTTTCAAAACACTAATGCAAATGCACAATCTTTTAATTTGGTAAAATTTGTTTACCAACGAAAACTCCAAAGTCCAAAATATCCTAGGTGAAGGCCAGAATATCCTACCATTTTAAGTTCTTAAAAGATATTCGTTATTATTATTATTATTTTTTTTTTCAAAATGACATTATTTATTTGATAATTAAATCTTTGATATGCAAATTTTAACAAATTAAAAGGTTGTGTATTTAAATGAACATTTTGAAAATCATGAACAAAATCAAAATCCAGACAAAGTTGGTATACTTACCAGTTAATAATCCAGAAAAAAATAGCAATTTATAATATTGTGTTTTTTTCTCAGTTGGTTCAATGGGGAAAGGCAAGCATGATCGATGCGGAGAGGCGCCTCTTAGCAAACGCGCTTCTCGACTTCACAAACGAGAGATTCATCCTCCTATCAGAATCATGCATCCCTTTGTTCAACTTCACCTTCATCTACAACTACCTCATCAACTCCAACCGGAGCTTCCTCAGCGCCTTCGACGACCCCCGGCCGATCGGCCGGGGGAGGTACGACCGGCGGATGGGGCCGGCGATCACGCTATCCGATTGGCGGAAGGGCTCGCAGTGGTTCGAAGCGAATAGGGAAGTAGCCCTAGCCATAGTATCTGACGTCACGTACTACCCTATTTTTAGAAACTACTGCATGCCGCCGTGTTATATGGACGAGCATTACTTTCCGACTTTGATAACTAAAGTGTGTCCGAATTTGACGTCGAATATGACCGTTACTTGGACCGATTGGTCCGGAGGCGGCTCGCATCCGGCTATATTTAGGGGAAGTGATGTAACGGAGGGGTTTCTGAACCGGATCCGGTTCGGGTCCAACTGTAGTTATAATGGTGAGGTCACCTCGGTGTGCTTCCTTTTTGCAAGAAAGTTTCATCCTAGTACTTTGCAACCTTTGCTTAGGATTGCCCCAAAATTGCTAGGATTTAATCCTTGAACTGCTTGGATATTGTTGGGATTTTGTCCCTCATTTAATTTTTCTCCCGAGAAAATCGAAGAATTTGTGATAAGTGTGTTGTGGTTTGTAGTTTCACACTACTGACACTACAAAAATATCCCTATTTATCCACGGATATAAATATTGTTGTAAATTAGTGACTGACTATATACGGCTTATAATCATAAAATTAACCGAGGTACATAAATTGATAAATTCAATAACTGACGGAATCTTATAGCATTGCCGACGGAAATTTCTTGGGTTAATAGCGACATCTTTGTGGTGCAATTACTCAGAATACTAAAACTGAGTTTTTTAATAATCCAAAACAATTCCAACTAACTTAGCCGTGAAACCTACTTGACAAATATTTGATGCACAAAAATTGAACTAAGAGACGCTACTGCGTTACTAGCGAGTCCAAACCGAGTTGAATCTTGCACACATCATTCACTAGCCCTGCAGGTATCTTCCGACGCCGAGGGCGATTCCGACACCGAGTCCAGAGCCTCATGCGCCGGCGACACTTCCACACCTCTCAACTCTTCAATCATCTTCACCACATAGTTAATCTTCGGCCTCTGATCCGGTAACGCCTGCGCACAAGCCATAGCAATCTGCAGCAGCCCCACCATCTCCTCTTCAATATCTTTATACCTCATAAGCTCCAAATCAAACACCTCCGCCGTCCACTCCTCCCGCACCACAGACTGCACCCACCTCGGCAGATCCACCACCCCACTGTACCCGATCCACGATCCGTTGCTGTTTTCGAAAACAGAGGAGCATTTCCCGGTTAGCAACTCCAATAGTAGGACCCCAAACGAATACACATCCGATTTTTGAGTAATTTTTCGAGCATCAAGTACTGCTTCGGGAGCATTGTAGCCGTTGGATTTAGGGTTTGAAGCAAAGAGTGAGAGGCCATAATCAGATAGTCTGGCATTGCCCTCTTTGTCGATGAGGATGTTGGTCGACTTGATGTTGCCATGCACGAGTTTGAGATGCGTGCAGGAGGTGTGGATGAAGTCTAGCCCTCGAGCTGCCCCTGCTGCAATCTTTAGCCGCGTGGTCCAGTCTAGTGGAGTCCGACCGGGGCCTCTGTTGCCTGAAAAGGAATCGTGGATATAATGCAACTACTTCAACCGAGGCGCGTATTACGTATAGATATAATCATATAATGAGTGCAGCGTGGTGGTTGTGTGTTGTGCCAACATCAGATGCAGTGGTCCTAATAACTCACCATGTTACTAATACTATCAGTATCAGAAGAATCTACGACAAAACATCTCTGCTTTCACTTTCACTCACTAATCCAGAATCAATGCTTTATGTTTATGGTCGCTATCAAGAACTTAAACAGAGAGACAATGAACATTATTGATGAATGATCTTAGGCCAATTCTCAAGCAACACGAACAGAGCCTAAGAAACAAACTTTGACAGTAAAGATAAGTAGCTAAATAATGATATAGATAGATCATATCTCATCCTACTACATCATTATTTATGGGTCCTACTTCTTCAACCACTAAATTTGGTATTTTCAACTATACACTAATATAAAGAAACAGTCTTTAAGCATCTAACAAAAAGATCAACCTATAAGAGAAAAACAACAAAACGAGAACAAAATTCGGAAAATTCTACCACGGACCGGGTCTACAACCACACTTCACACATCACAACTATGAGAGTGAGGTAAAAATAGAAAGAGAGGTATAAAAAAGTAAAAACTCTTACCATGAAGCAGCCAAAACAAGTTGCCGTTGGGCAAATAATCATGCACAAGCAATTTCTCATCCCTAGCGAAATAGTATGCTTTGAGGGCGACCAGATTCGGGTGGCGGAGCCGCCCCAGCACCTCCATTTGCTGCTCAAACTCCCTCTTCCCGTTCACATTCAAATCCTTCAATCTCTTCACCGCCACCACATTACCATCATCCAAAATCGCCTTATACGCCGTCCCTAACCCGCCTTTCCCCAGCATCTCCGCCGACGCCCTTAGCAAGTCCTCCAGCTCAAACCTCCTCCCGCCGTCGAGAAACACCATTTTCCCCCTCTCGGATTGGGCCGGGTTCGGGTACGGGCTCGATGAATACACTATCTTCTCTGCTTGTGCGCTGTTTTTCTCAGATGTTAGCGCAATGGAGTAGTTCCTCCAGAAATAGAAATACAGAAGCAACGAAATTAGCCCTAAAACCACAATATCTCCGATTATTGTCCCAATTATGGCTACCGAGCTGATTTTACTCCGGTGAGAGGCGTGTGATTTGGCCGGGGGGGTTTGTCTCCGCCGGAATTGACGTCGGAGAGGAGGAGACGGTCGTCCTCGGGATCACCGGCGACGCCAATGCGCCGCCGGGCTGGGTAGGGTTACTCGATACGACGCTGCAACTCTCCAGCGGCGGTCCGCATAATCTCGTAGTGTCCCGAAACGACGACGCTGGGAAGCCGGAAAGCGAGGCCGGCACCTCCCCCGTGAGCCTGTTACCCGACACGTTGAAATCGTGCAAGTTCGGCAAGTTGAGGCCGGAGATGGTGCCGGCAAGCGAGTTTTTCTCGAGCCGCAACGTCAGCAAATGCGTGAGGTGGTTCGTGGAAAGGGGTATATCGCCGGAGAAATTATTGTACGACAGATCGAGACGGTAGAGCTTGGAAAGAGAAGGTAGCGAGGGCGGGAATTCGCCGGAGAAGTGGTTGTGGGAGAGGAAGAGGAGTTTGAGATTGGTGAGGTTGGAGAGATCCGGAATTTGACCCGAGAACCCGTTTTGCTTGAGGCTGAGGACCCGTAGCTGGGTTAATGAGGTGAGGGAGGGGGAAAAGGAGCCTTGTAGGTTGAGGTTTTCGAGGACTAGGCGGGCGACCCGGTTGCGGATGCAGGAGAGTCCGACCCACGCGTTGCATGGGTCGGAGGAGGAGTTCCAGGAAGCGAGAAGAGAATTATTTGGGTCGGCGGTGGATTTGAAGAGGAGGAGAGGCTTAACGTCAGGGTGGTCCGACGCGGCGGCATAGTGGAGGAGGAAGAGCAACAAGACGGCGGCTGTAGGATTTGGTTTTAGTTTTAGCGCAGCTGTAGTCGCCATTGTTAGTGTCATGTCTGAGAGAGAGAGAGAGAGAGAGAGAGAGCTGAACTTGTGTAGTAACGGAGGAATGGTTATGGAAATTGGTGGTAATTAGGCCTTCTCCAAGGTCCTAAAATAGGGGATTGATTAATTTTTTTTTGCGCCAATTTTGTCTCCAATGTTTGTCATTTTTTATGAATTGGTTCATAATTTTTTTTAATTTATTGATCCCCAATGTTTACTAATTTGGATAAATTAGTCATTCTGTCAAATTTTTAATCATAGGGGTATTTATGAAATAAAAGTTTCAGGGACCAATTCATTCAATTTTTAAATAAAAATTTAATTTTTTTTAATTTTTTTTAAATTATGATTTTTTTCGGAAAAAAATTAATTTTTCAAATAATTTTTTATTTTAAAAATTACTTTTTTTCAACTAATTTTCTTTCTTTTTTTTTTCAAATAATTTTTTTGGTAAACGAAAAAAAATTAATTAATAAGAATTTTAGGGACCAATTCATCTAAATAATTTTTTGAATTAATTTTTTTTTCAATTTTTTTTATTTAAATAAAAATTAAGTAAATTTAGATTAACTAATAATTTTGCATTTCACGGTGAAGGAGGGGAGCGGGTCAACACAACGGTTGAGGAATGTGTTATGTTCTTCGAGGAGAAGAGCAGCTGGACGACTAGGAGGTGGGAGGCCATAACTAGACGACTAGGAGCGCGTCGTCCAGCTGCTCCTCTCCTCGAAGAACATAACACATTCCCCAACTGTTGTGTTGACCCGCTCCCCTCCTTCACTGTGAAATGCAAAATTATTAGTTAATCTAAATTTACTTAATTTTTATTTAAATAAAAAAATTTGAAAAAAAGTTAATTCAAAAAATTATTTAGATGAATTGGTCCCTAAAATTATTATTAATTAATTTTTTCGTTTACCAAAAAAAATTATTTGAAAAAAAAAGAAAAAAAATTAGTTGAAAAAAAGTAATTTTTAAAATAAAAAATTATTTGAAAAATTAATTTTTTTCCGAAAAAAATCATAATTTAAAAAAAAATTAAAGTTTTATTTAAAAATTTGATGAATTGGTCCCTGAAACTTTTAGTCCATAAATACCCCTATGATTAACACTTAATTAACTTAAAATTTGACAGAAGGACCAATTTATCCAAATTAGCAAACATTGGGGACCAATAAACTAAAAAAAAAAATTAGGGACCAATTCATCCAAAGTGACAAACATTGGGGACTAAATTTGCTAATTTGCCTTTTTTTCAATTTTATCCCCTCTAACAGTGTATAAATTTGTTGCGCTAGGCTATTGCGAGTACTGAACTTGGAGGTTTTGCTTTTGCGCCTGAGTAGGAGTCTATGAAGCTTCTCGTAGTTTCTGTCTCTGACTTCTTTAGGTAGTCCTCTGTGAAATGTGAAAACTAGTGCTTTAAAGGGGATAAAATCATTTTTGGCCTATTATATTGTGGAGGGGATCCTCTGTCCCAAAAAATGGTGGACCACTTGGTGGCCCACCAATCACGCTCCGTCACGCGTGCATTGGTGGACCACATTTTTATAATAAATCGACACATGTCCTCACATTATTGGTGAGACATGTAGTGGTCCACCCAATGGGGTAGAAGATCCCACTCATTATATTGGCACCCGATTTACTTTGGTCCGTTATTTTGGTCGAGTCCAATTTTAGTCCGTTAATTTGGTAAAATGTCCCTTTTTAGTCCGTTTTACAAAATTGGCCAAATTTGTCCAATTTTGGTCCGTTGAGTTAATAAAAAAAAATTAAAAAATAGATTTTTAATATTAGAATATATTTGTAATATCAATTTTCATCTTTTTATATTATAAATGTCCAGTTTTAACCCATTATGTTAAAAAAAAGGGTTGATTATTTTTTTATTTATTATTTTAGATTTTTTTTAATTATTCGGGTCTATCTCCGAGCAGGATTTTCTAAAATTATTCGACAAACAGCATAAGCAAAATAGAAAATTCGGCCCCGGAGATAGACCCGAATAATTAAGAAAATCTTAAAAATACATATTAAGAAAAATAATCAACCTCATTTTTGGATCTTTTTTATACGTAGTAGGCTAAAGTTGGACATTTATAATATAAAGAGATGAAAATTGATATTACAAATATATGTTGGGTGATGATTCTATCCTCAGCAATGTTGGTAAATACTGGGAAATGACTCAGTCTTCTGTGGTATCATACACTCAGTAGCCATGTGCTCTGAAATAGTCTGTGAAGATTTGAAGATCTCAAAACCCTATATTGATTGGTGAACCATTACGTTGTAATCTGTTTTTGTCTCTGAGGTTTCAGACTCAGCAGACATTCTGCTCTGGTCCAGGCACTCAGTAGATTATCTGCCTCAGCACCAGAAGTAGAAGACTCAGTTATACTGGACTCGGCGGGAGCAAGATATCGAAAGGAGTCGGTGGAACCGAACTCGGCGGAGTAGTTCACCGAACTCGAGTTGATCTTCGGAGAGCCGACTCGAAGGGAGTATGCTATCGAATCAAAGATCGACTCAAGAACGCGGCCGAACATGTCTTCCGACGTCGGGATCTTTGAAGTCATATCAGCAGAGTCAATATGAGGAAGAGAGAAGTCAGCTTCATATCTCCTTGAAGTCTATTATGTCTCAACCACTTTCTGAACCTCGGCCAATGACAAGCAGCCACGTACCCTATATCTACTAAAGCTGCAAGTCAACAACTTTCCAGAAATGGAGGGAAAGGACACTGCCACCATACTTCAAAAGAGCCGTTAGCTACCCAAAAGAGAGAGACAAAGGATCGTCGTCTCCAACGGATCTATCATAATCTCTTCTCTATAAATAGAGGGATAAATCAAAATTTGAAGCTCACGGAACACACGAACCTCACCGAACCTTCGCATACACGAGAGAACACACAGAGCATTCAAACGAGCAAATTCGAAAAAGCCTAAGTCTTCCGCAAGAAGTTCGAAGAATCAATCTCTGGAAAATGACTACATTTATGCTCTTAGGGAACCAAGCTGAACCGCTTAATACAGCCTCTAGTATCCAAACGACGTTACACGAACCCAAAGCTTACACTCAGCTGTTCGTCGTTCTAGAAGCCACATCCTTGTTCCCTATCCCTCTAACCTAAGCTCAATAGAATATATCCATAGCTTAGACGAAGGAGTTCACTTCTGAACTGATCCTTATTGTAAAGGACTCCTTCACTGTTGGAGAGTTTTTCAAACACTTAGTTTGATAACCCCCGTAAACCGAGACTTGCTCGGTATAAATCTCAAGACCGAGTGTTTGTCCAACAGACAAACCGACCGAGACTATCTCAGTATAATAAATAGCTTCCCGATCTTTCGGGACAGTGGACGTAGGATTTTTGTGTCCGAACCACTTTAAAAATCTCTATGTTTTGTGTTCTGTTTTTAACTGTTGCATTGATTCACTGTACTGAAAATATTCTTTAAATCATTCAACTGAGTTTCATCAAACTTAACTGACTGCACTAATCAACTGAAACTGTTTTGATAAAAACGTTTTCCTAACTCAACTGAATTTGGGCCTACACTATTCCGCACTACTGAACTCTATCTTGAAGATACTGAATTCTGACTCTAAGTCAGCTAGCAGATCTCAGTAGAGTCAGTCACTCTACCACACGATTCAGAACAGCTTGTCTAGTCTGCTGAACTTGTTCAGTACGACACTATCCTGAAAAGGATTGTTCGTGTTTAAGTTGAGAAATCGGTTTTCAGGGGTATTCACCCCCCCCTCTACACCTGAACGTAATATCGGGACCAACAATTGGTATCAGAGCAGGAGTTCTATAAGACTCTTGTTATTCTGAAACTGGTCTACTTGAACGGATCCGGAAAATATTTTCACTGCATATCATTCTTCATTCACACATTATTCATCATGTCTGATATGTCAGGGATAAGGTGTTGGGTGATGATTCAATCCTCAGCATGATCATACTTGTGGGAAATGATTCTATCTTCTATACTTGAATCACGCCGCAGCCTCGTGCTCTGACTGTTGAGAAGATTTGAAGATCCCAAAACCCTATCTGATTGGTGAACCATTCATTTGTATTCGTATTTGTCTCTGAGGTTTCAGACTCAGTAGACACTCTGCTCTGGTCAAGGCGCTCAGTAGCTCATCAGCCTCAGCACCAGTGTAGAAGACTCGGTGAATACTTGGACTCGAAGGAGCAAGATATCGAGAGAGTCGGTTGAACCGAACTCGGCAGAGTAGTTCATCGGACTCGTAGCTGATTTTCGCAGACCCTTCTCACTGTCTATCTACCGAATACAAAATCGGACTCGAGATCGGGCCGACGCTCTTCCGAACTGTCTAAATCTTTTGATAAGCTATCGTTGTTGTCAAGTACGAGGAAGAGAGAAGTCAACTTCGGTTGCCTCGAAGTTTGTTCTCGTCTCAACCACCACATCCACCTCGACAAATGACAAGCATACACGTGTCGTCTCACCTACTAAAGCTACAGTCAACATATTTCCGTAAAAGGAGGGAAAGGACACTGTACCTACTACACAAAAGAGCCGTTTGCTACCACAAAAGAGGGAAAAAGAAGAAGATCGTCTCCAACGGATCTATTCTTCTCTCCACTCTATAAATAGAGGGATCATTCAAGATTTGAAGCTCACCGAAACCAACACATAGAACCAAGAAACGCACCGAGCATTCAAACGAGCGAAATTAACGACTAAGTCTTCCGCAAGAATCAACCGAGTTATCTCCGGCGAAAGACTACATCCAGCTCAAAAGGAACCAAGCTGAACCGACATAAGCTTCTAGTATCCAAGCGACTGACACGAACCTATAGCTAAACCCTCAGCTGTTCGTCGCTCTAGATAGCTACATTCTCGTTCCTTATCCCTCTAACCCTAAGCTCACTTGTTATATCCATAGCTTAGACGAAGGAGTTCACATTTGAACCCAATCCTTATTGTATAAGGACTCCTTCATTGTTGGAGAAGTTTGTCAAACACTTAAAGTTTGATAGAATTGTAAACTGGGACTTGCTCAGTATAATCCCCAAGCCACGGCTTTGTCCAACAGACAAGCCGACCGAGACTAACTCGAGTATAATAAATAGCCTCCCGATCTATCGGGACAGTGGACGTAGGATTGTTGATATCCGAACCACTTTAAAAATATCTCGTGTCGTTTACTTACTTGTTTCATTGGTTTTACCGTGCATACCGAACATCATATTTAAAAACGATTTAACCGTCTCGATTCCCGAACCTCTTATCTACTGAACTGAGACTTGCATAAAACGTTTTCCTCATTAAAACTGATTTGGGCCTACACAATTCCGCACACTGAACTCTCACTGATCGATACTGAATTCTGACCTAGTCAGTTAGCAGATCTCAGCTGAGTCAGTGCTCTTTTAGCCTTTAACACGATTCGGAAACGGTTGTGCGGTCCGCCGAACTATTTCAAGACGGCACCTTCCCGAATAGGAATGTTCGTGTTCGAAAGTTGAGAAATTTGGATTCGTGTGTATTCACCCCCCCCCTCTACACCTGAACTCACTCACGGGACCAACAATTGGTATCAGAGCAGGAGTTCTTTGACTCTTGTTATCTTTGAAACTGGTCTATTCGAACGGATCCGAGGGAAAGCATTTTTTCAATGCATATCACTCTACATTCATATCATTATTCTTCATGGCTGATATGTCAGGTATAAGGATGGTACCTATGTTCTCGGTGGAGAACTACGGAGTATGGCGAGTCAGGATGGAAGCCCATCTGACATCCCTCCATGACAGTATGACTGAAGTGCTTGAAGATGGACCTATCGTTCCTATGATTGATAGTGTCGTGACTCGTGACTAAGCTCAAGGAGGAGGAATGGTGACCGGGAAGAAGATCCCCCAAAGACGTAAGTCTCTTCACTCCCGAAGAGAAGAAGCTTCACAATCTAGACCGAGTCGCCGGGAATGCTATACTAACCACCCTTAGTGATTCTTATCTTGGCAGGGTTCAGGAATGCAAGACTGCTAAAGAACTCTGGGATGCTCTTGCGCTACTGAGTCGAGGGACTCAGAAGATTAAAGCCAACAAATTAGCGCTGGAACTCCAAAAGCTGGAAAGCTTGTCTCTCATGCCCGGGGACAAAATCGAAGATCTAAACGTCAGATTTACCAATCTGATGAATTCTATCAATGGGCTGGGAAAGACATTCAGCAACCGAGAGATGAATCTGAAGATTCTGAGGGCACTGCCGGACGGACACTGGACACCTTTTGCCACTTTATTGCGACATTCTGATTTAGATGTTGTGTCTCCTGACCATATCTTTTCAGAATTACAGGCAGAGGAGTATGAGTTCGACAGACCTCAAAGAAAGCTGAGAGCTGAAGCTGATACGAAGATTGACCATGCTTTCAAAGCTACAGTAAGCACAGCATCTCCCGCTACGAGCAAGACGACGAGTAAGACTGAGCCTTCACTCACTGACCTACAAGAAGGAAGTCTAGCTCAGAAGTACGTGCTGCTCGCAGTGAAGTATCAGAAGGAGAAAGAAAGGCATAGAAAACTGACCAAAGCATACCGAGATACAAAAGGTAAGTCGAATATACACCTAAACGCGCTCCCGATACTCAATCTTCCGAATGCGAAAGAAAGATGACTCAAGACACCCTCAAGGGATAGTGCAACCAAAGAAGAAAAAGTCATCACTTGCTACAACTGCAAGAAGCCGGGACATTATCGCATATGATTGTCCCGAGCTCGAGTAGTCCTGAACGCACAAGACGCAAGGCAAGGAGAGAGAAATTCGCCCGTAAAAGACAATCCTACATAGCCGGCGAAATCTCGGACGACTCGAAGAGATCGACTCCTTTATGGATTCATCGACGATGAAGCGGCTTTCATGGCCTTAGAGCATGAAGCGGATGAATCAACCGAAATGTGCATGATGGCGAGCAAAGAGGATGAGGTAAATTCTCATGAACCGCTTAACTCCTCTTCACACCGCACACACGACACTATTTCAAAGTGCGGATGGGAATTTGGACATCTCGACCGCATATGAAGATCTACTAGATGAACAAATTCGGATGAGTCTCAGCGCTCGCAAGACTCTTCGGGAGTTGGATACCCCGAAAGTGGAGAATCGTAGACTTTCTCGGGAGAGTCGGAGTTATGCGAGGCCGAAGGACTTGTGTTGAGACTCGGGGAGGAGATAAACTCTCCGATGGCCAAGTCTCAAAGCATCAAGAAGATCGGATTTCGGTCTTGACCAATGACTTGACTCGAAAGATACCGAACCGAGCTCATCAAGCAAGAACCGTCAGGGACTTCGGACCGAGCACGACGCACCGAAGAAAAGTGATGATGTGCCCGGAGGAACCCGATGACCGAGAGGTATATGGGCGCAGAGAAGAAATTGGAGGCTATGCTAGCAAGCAATAAGCCAAAGCACCGCAAGGAAGGACTTGGATTCGGTCCCAGGAGCTTCCTCATCCGCCCCAAGACACTCGAAGTACGGCTTGCTGATAGATTTGTTTGAGGGGAGACTATCAACGCAGATATACCTGAACCCCCTAGCAAAGAACAAACGAAGATGAAAGCACCTCATCCCACACATCGGCATTCCGACAAGAAGATCAATGCCAAGAAACCCCGGTTCGGTCAAGGGGGAACCAAAGAAATCAAACTTGGCGGATCAAGATGGACCTCCGAAGCCGACGCATCCTCGCTCGGTATGGATCATATTATTATGAACCTATAGTCCGAAGAGGCTCCAAAGGTCAGAAGAAGAAAAAGGTCGCACAGAAGGCAAAGGTCAGCAGTCCACCAACTCAGAAGATCAGGACTCCTGAACCTCATAAGCCTCAGAAGTCAGCGCCGACCTCCAGTGGTCGATATGTTGACTCCGAGTGGAAAGAAAATGTCCCGAAACCACCGGGGTTGTTAGACGATTTGGGTTACTAAAACTAACATCTAAGGACCCAAAATCAAAAATAAAGGGTACCTGAATATAATTCTGTTTTGCAGGTGCGTAAAGACCCATGGTATGTGGACAGCGGATGCTCAAGACACATAACATACCAAAGAAGTCTACTGAAGAATTATATCACTGAAGAAGGACCCAGAATTGAGTTCGGAGACAATGCAAAAGGCTATACCGGAGGATATGGAACACTCAAAGCATTGAACCGCTAACGTTCCAAGAGTATCATATGTTGAAGGACTTCAAAGATAATCTTCTCTCTGTTAGTCAATTTTGTGATAACTCAAATAGAGTGATATTTGACGCTGGTTTCTGTGATGTTATTGATAAATCCACAGGGAAAACAGTGTTATCAGGTTTGCGCAGAAAGAACATATATGTGGCTGACTGGAACTCAGCTGAACCTGAAGCTTGCTTATTGGCGAAGAATGACAACCGCACGGGGTGGCTATGGCACAAAAGACTCAGCCATCTCAACTTTAAGACGCTCAACAAGCTTGCAAGAGACACTCTAGCAAGGGGACTGCCGAATGAAGTATTCAGCAAAGACACTCAGTGTGAAGCATGTCTGAAGGGAAAGCAAACAAGGAATCAAAATCGAGCAGTTCCATCTCCTTCCACTGATGGAATCCTTCAGCTGCTACATATGGATTTGTTCGGTCCAGTCTCTCCAGTGACGATCAGAGGCAGAAAATATGCATTAGTGGTCATAGATGACTACTCGCGCTACACATGGGTCATATTCATTGCCAACAAGTCTGACGTCAAAACAGAGTTACCAACGCTTCTGAAAAAGCTCAGTGTCGAGAAGAACACCAAGATCGAAAAAATACGTTCGGACGGAGGAACCGAGTTCCTTAATTCCATGGTAAAGGAGTTCTCGCAAGCGTAAGGAATAGAGCATGAGACTTCACTGCACGCACACCTCGGCGAGAATGGAGTTGCTTGAACGAAAGAACAGAACTCTAAAAGAGGCGATTAGGACTCTACTCGCAGACTCGGGACTCCCAACCAAATTCCCGGGCGTAAGCTACCGATACCGCATGTTATACTCAGAATAGATCTCTACTGACAAAGCAGCATAAGCGGACACCATATGAACTATGGAACGGCAGGAAGCCTTC
This sequence comes from Lavandula angustifolia, assembly GCA_028984105.1. NCBI lineage: Eukaryota > Viridiplantae > Streptophyta > Magnoliopsida > Lamiales > Lamiaceae > Lavandula > Lavandula angustifolia. The sequence goes on along the minus strand of CM054821.1, from coordinate 18,806,457 downwards.
TCTATCTTATTTCCATATTTTTGGTTGTTCATGCTTTATCCACAATAATGGGAAAGATCAGCGAAGACTTTTGATAGCAAGTCGATCGGGGAGTATTCTTAGGATACTCTCGGGTCAAGCAAAGCTTTCGAGTATTCAACTATCGGACTCTTTGCGTGGAGGAAAGCCCTCATGTTGTTTTTAACGAGTTTGCTATCGAAGACAGGGAGCAATAACTCAAATTCCGAATCCGAGGACATCGGTAAGCGCCTACGGGATCTAAGCTTAAAAGACAAATCGAAAAGATCCCGCTATGTTGGGATGATGATTCGACGAAGAAACGAAGACAAATCTACCGAATCTCAACCCGCCGAGCAAGTAGGCCGAACATTGATTCTCCCGAACGTAATCAATCCCGGGTAACTCAGGTCGATGAAGAAACCGTTGAGGTAACCGAGACCAACACTACCGAGAGCAACACCTCGGGGGGAACGTCTAGTAATGTTCCCGAGCCGAATGCCCCCGAACCCGGTGACTCAGTAGACTATACTCTTGTTACTGAATTACTTCAATCTCAGAATAGTACAACTGAAATGCCTAACTCACCTACTATCTGTGTTGAACAAGTTTCAGATGAAGAGTTGAAACATCGTAGATCGTGGCTCGATGCTCACACCGCCGATTTAATCATTGGAGATCCTTCAAGAAATGTCAAGACAAGATCCAGTTACGTCAAGGAGAAAGCGCATTATTTTCCTGCTTCTTGTCTACTGAAGAGCCTCAGACCATTGAGGATGCACTGAAAGATGCTGACTGGATCATTGCTATGCAGGAGGAGCTAAATCAGTTCATGAGAAACGAAGTATGGGAGCTTGTAGACATACCCCGTCATCAACATGTTATTGGAACTAAATGGGTCTTCAAAAACAAGCAAGATGAAAACAACGTTATAGTAAGGAACAAAGCAAGACTCGTGGCTAAAGGCTACTGTCAAGCCGAAGGGATAGATTTCGATGAGACGTTTGCTCCAGTTGTAAGATTGGAGGCAATCAGACTATTCCTGGCCTACGCTACACATCAACGATTTAGAGTTTATCAAATGGATGTGAAGTCTGCGTTCCTGAATGGCGTGCTGAAAGAAGAAGTCTATGTGGAACAACCGCCCGGCTTTCAGCAGGGACATCAAGTATATAGACTCAGAAAGGCTCTATACGGGTTAAAACAAGCACCCAGGGCTTGGTACGATACCCTGTCTGAGTTTCTTCTTCAGAAAGGTTTTTAGAAAGGCACAGTAGACCGCACTCTATTCAGCATTCGACTGGAAGAAGACTTATTACTTGTGCAGATCTACGTGGATGACATTATATTCGGATCAAAGAATGTCATCATGTGTCAGCAATTTGAAAAGATGATGAAGGATAAGTTCGAGATGTCGATGATTGGTGAAATGAACTACTTCCTTGGTTTTCAAGTCAAGCAATCTGAAAAGGGAACGTTCATCAACCAAGGCAAATACACTCGAGACCTCATCAAAAGATTCGGCTGCACATCCGACAAATCAATCAAGATCCCGATGAACACGAATATGAAGATAGATCTTGATAAAGAGGGAGTATCAGTAGACCAAACTGAATACCGTGCTATAATTGGTTCTTTATTATATCTAACAGCTACTCGTCCTGACATAACTTATGCTGTAGGTGTCTGTGCTCGATTTCAGGCGAATCCCAAGCAGAGTCATATGGACTCAGCAAAGAAGATTCTCCGCTATCTATGAGGAACACCTGACATGGGTTTGTGGTATCCAGCTGATGATAATATTGAACTAACCGGTTATTCTGATGCTGACTATGCAGGATGTAGAATAGACCGAAAATCAACTTCGGGAACATGTCGGTTCCTTGGCGGCAAGGCGATCTCATGGTTTTCAAAGAAACAAGACTCGGTGGCCACGTCGACTACCGAAGCCGAATACATGGCTGCCTGGAAGTTGTTGCGCCCGCATCCTTTGGGCCGAGATAGCAGTCGAGAGACTATGACGTCATTCGGAATGAAGTGCCGATTTTCTGCGATAGTACCAGTGCTATTGCAATCACTCAGAACCCTGTACTTCACACGAGATGCAAGCACGTGGACATCAGACATCACTTCATTCGTGAACTGACCAAGCCTCTAGCTGAATCCAGATTCAGAGAACTTTCAGTAGAGCTAGGTCTGTTGGACCCTACTGACCCCAGTCAGTAAGAGGTTTCAGGAGAGAGACATTTCGGTAAGGGGGGGAATGTTCACTCTCGCATCGATACATTCGATACGTAGAGACAGAAACCATCTACACGAGGTATCGGTGACTACTATGTTCAGCTGACAGGTTTGCGTATCTCTACTCAGTAGTAATTTAATACAACAGTACTTTGCATTTATGACAAAGATTCAGCATAACATTAATATCTTTTGGTTTGTCTTTATTATTAATGGCTCACATTTAATGCACGACATTCCATACATAAGCTTGCTGAACTCTGCACGCATTTAATGCATGTCTTTTCAAAGTTACTACTTAGGCTATTTTACAACTGGCTTTGACTTAGGCTGCTTTTGTGATCATTGCCTATTTTTAACTTCTAATCTTAACCGTCCATATCATAAAGCAAGTTTAAATTCAGCCTTCGATCGAAAACCGTTCATCTTCATAGTTGATATATATATTTGATCATATCTTTGAAACCGCCATTAGCATACTTCATAACTTTCAAATTCCGAAAAATCCGAGATCTGCATACGCAATCCTTACTTGCAACTTCACTCTCAATCTTATCTCGAATTTTCTCTATTGGTATGCTTATATCTGTTAATGTATTTATTATATTTTTCAGTATCGCATTGTAAAGCACTGTTCTATCCAAGAAACGATGCGATTCATTTCTTGTAACAGTACTATGGCCGGTCTATCCGTCGGTTCTCCCGACAAGATAGAGGAAATCGTCAGCAAGGGCCGTATCTGGTGCGAACCTGTCATGGAGTTCGACTCGTGCGAGCTCGAGTACATGGACGAGATCTTCACATATTTGAGGAAATCCGGACTTGAGGAGTTTCTATCGAGGAAGCCAACCTTCTTCCTTCCTCGACAAGTGGCGGAACTGTATCTGAACTCCGACTCGGTTGGAGGAGACATTCCCGCGAGGTTCGCCGTTAACACCATTGACGACGCATCGAGGATACCGGGCGATGTCTATTAAACAAGCGCTGAAGAAGAGCTTCAACCTCCCGTCTGAAGGTGTCAGCACCTTGGGGTACAATGACGACGCTGTCGACACATACCTCTCCATTTTCTGTGGCAAGCCCACAACATTCAGAGCAGCATTTCCGAAGAATGCCATGCTACCGCAGTTCAGAGCACTGGCGTACATCGTCACTCAGCTGTTGACGAGCCAGGCTGGCTCTTTCGATCAGGTCTCCCGACCCAAGATCCATATGATGATGGCGATCTATAACTGCGTGAAAGTCAATTGGACCGACTTCTTTGTTCGCGAATTTATGGCTCAGGCAGCCAAGTTCGACAAAGCTACATGAACACTGACCGCAAAAGGAAAGCTTCTCTACGGACTTAAATTGTCAGTCATGATCGAGGATTTCTGCGAGACTGAGCAGATCACATATGACGGCAAGGAATATTTTAATGTGAAGAAAATCCGCTTTCACAACAAGTCCGCGGCTCTGCAACAGATTGGTTCAGGACCAGCCGCAGAAGCTCAGCCATCTAAGCCTCAGCAGGCGACTCCTAAGAAAAGGACACCTCCGGCAAAATCATCTAAGGCACCAGCCAAGAGGCTGAGGAAGGCCATACCGGATACACCTGCTGAACCTGAGACTACTACTGAAGTGGCTACTGAACCAACTCCTATTCAGCCACTACAGTTGGTAGATGAGTCTTCCTCATCTGAGAAGACCAAGTCAGTGGAGAAAGCCGTCTCCACCGAGGAACAAGTTCAAGAGGAACAGGGAGAGGCTATTGAAGCCCAAAGCGAAGAAGTCCAACGTCCGGATAGCCCTCTCTCGTGCCTCCGCTCGCCAGCCGCCCACTCGCCGACTCCGAGATCGACTTCGTTGATATCGAGTCGATTCTCGCGTCTGCAGAAGAGACTCTCGGGATGGAAGCAACAGCTTATTGTCTCTAGAGCTTCCCGAGAGATCATCCAGCTTCATTCCGGAGCTTGCCGACCATTCGATTTGCTCGTCCTAGCCAAGTCGGCAAGGCTCCATATGATCCTACGCTTTCGGGGAGTGGCCTCGGCTTCAACGCCTTGTTCTACACTACTCCCGTCGGCAACTACACTTGGAAGAACCGAGATTGCGTGAGGAGATAGGCTACTCGTAGCCCGAGAACCTCAATACAATGGAGAATCTAAGGGCAGCCATGCTTGCAATCATTGCTGATCGACGCCAAGCAGCTGGCTCGCCGCCCTCAGATGGGTCTGACCACGACGGTCAGGACCCACCCAGTGATTTAGGCCCTGGAAAGCCTGATGAGGGACATCCACAGGACAAGGATACCCATACTGAAGCAGCACCACCACTCAGTATCCTTGGGCCTGAGAAGCCTTCTGGCCGGGTGTCTCGTCCTCGGCGAGCTCGCTCGGCTCTCGCTCGAGTCGACATACGAGGCGCGCCCGGCCCCATCTCGCCAAGAGATCCCGTTCGGTTGCCAAAGCTCTAACTGCACAAGGAATTCAAAATCGGGAATTGGCGAAGGCAGTCCACAAGGTGTGGAAGAAGTCTGCATTGGCCACTAACTCTGAGCTTCAGGGGCTAAAATCCAGCATCTCTACATCAGCTGCCCCTGATGTCTCTCGCTCTCATATCTCGAAGCATTGGCCCAAAGAAGAACAAAGCGGTTTCGACTCGGCCTAAGGACAATTCAGGAGGGACAGGCCAAGCTCCTTGAACAATTTCAGAACGCCTTGTCCGCTCATACTGAGTCATTCACCGAGCAAGCCCAGGCCACGGAGAACAAACTAGACCTCATTCAACTGGTCGTGGAGGACAAGATAGGTGAGAAACTAGCTGAACTGAAGTCAGAAGTCATTCTCTCTCATACAAAGATACAAGGACGCACTCATATCTCGAGAGGAACGAGCTGCATCTAGCATTGGAGAAAGTGCATAACGGATCGGGACGACTTGTCCACCGTTTTATCGAAGCTAGAGAAAAAGGTACTCATCCCAACCCCTACTGTACTTGATGATGCCAAAAAGGGGGGAAGGAAAGAAGAAGGGTACCGAGAAAGAAAGTGAAGGAAGTGAAGGAAAGAAAAAGAGTACCGAGAAGGCGACTCCCACTAAACCTTCTATACTACCGAAGGGGACAACTCGAAGGAAAGAAGGGGACCGAGAAGAAGAAATCTATTGGCCGACATTAGCAAAACTCGGTCTCGAAAACTCGACTCGGACTTCGGGTAAGGCCCGTGGTGTTTCGGCCGCGAGCACACCGAAACCGGCCCAAGTGGCTCAGGACCCCAAAGAGACTACTCGAGCAACCCGAGACTCCCAAAGACATTATTAAGGAGGTTGCTGAGTATGCTGAACAGGCGGTGGAGGACTCAGAAGAAGAAGAGGCTCCTCTTCCACCACCAGTTCAAAAAGGCAAGGGCAAACAAAAGCTTAAAATTCCAACCCCTCCAAAGAAAGCGATTAAGGTACATATCTCGCTGAGGAGGAAGCCCAAATAGGCTGCGGATGAGAAGCTGGCCAGAGAAATTGCAGAGGCCGAAGCAGCTAACAAGCCAAAGTCTAAGCCTGCTAAAGGAAAGACTAAAGCCCCATCCAGAGGAGGAAAGAGAACTGCTAGACTGCCTCCGAGAAAGCTCATCATAACAGATGAAGAGGATAGAGAAAAGGAAAAGGAGCAAAGATCGAAGAGTACCGAAAGGCGTGGTACATCCAAATCTAGATCTAGTACCCTGGCCGAATCGAAGAAGCCCCTCGACAAAGCCACTAATACACAAGGAGATGATATCGAAGCCATATTTGATCTGATGAACAGATATCTATACAGAGGCTAGGAGGCAAGACAGATTCAGGCTGCCAGAGACAGAATTTGGAAGGCATACCTTGAAGCTCGATGAAAAGGATCGAAGAGGAGGCCAGTCGAGAGTGCCTTCTAAAGCCGATATTCCATACAGTGCAGAAATTCGGGAAGCCAGCGACTCGAAATTTCGAGATGGCCAAGAACAGATGAATGGATACCAAAGACACTTCAATCAAAGATGGGAAAATGCAAAAATTGAGTTTATCAAGAGGAACTATTTCTGGAGGTTCTGGTCCAACAGGACAATGATTGAAGCTTACATGGAATGGATGTTCGCTACTGAACCTGAACTCTACCCATACCTCGACAAAGCCATATCTGAAGGTATAGAAGTCAGTGTTCTGGGACCCAGAATCATACCTCCACCGAGAAGACAGGATGACTCAGTACACTATGGTACGATTGAAGCGGAAGTGAAGCATGCCGCAGCGAAGAAAGAACTTGCTGAAGATGAGCCTGCTGATTTTGCAGAATTTCTGAAGCTAAGGAAGATCACATACAGGATGTATGGAGTGCCGCTCCACGAAGATCGACTCGGGAGTTCATGGACGTAAATCAAGAAGTTCAGTGGCCCTCCTCCTTAGATTTTTAGCTCATTCTCTTAGCATAGCAAGATTGTATCTGTACTGAATTTCTCTTATATTTATACAATCTGCTTTTGGCTCTGACAACTACTTGTTGTCTATACATCCGTGTTTGTTTTATGCTTTAACACTCAGAATCACTGAAGTGATTGCTGGCACACACTCTCTTTATTACATGTCAGCTGATTGCTTTGATAGATTCTCGCTAGCTTTGTTTTGTTTGCAATGGGGGAAATTGTTCTTTTACCCTCGTTTGCTTTATAGTCTAGAACCGATGGAACATCTCCACCGATCCTACTTGTAATATTTGTAAGGAGTTTTTTGTTTCTATCTGTTTAGTGTTAGCATAGATGATAGGTTTTGGCATCATCAAATAGGGGGAAATTGTTGGGTGATGATTCAATCCTCAGCATGATCATACTTGTGGGAAATGATTCTATCTTCTATACTGAATTACGCTCAGTAGCCTCGTGCTCTGACTGTTGAGAAGATTTGAAGATCCCAAAACCCTATCTGATTGGTGAACCATTCCTTTGTATTCGTATTTGTCTTTGAGGTTTCAGACTTAGTAGACACTCTGCTCTGGTCAAGGCGCTCAGTAGCTCATCAGCCTCAGCACCAGTATAGAAGACTCAGTGAATACTGGACTCGAGCGGAGCAAGATATGCGAGAGAGTCGGTTGAACCGAACTCGGCGGGAGTAGTTCACCGGACTCGGAGCCGATTTTCGGTAGACCCTTCTCATTGTCTATCTATCGAATACAAAATCGACTCAAGATCGGTGCCGAGCTCTTCTGAACTATCTAAATCTTTTGATAAGCTATCAGTGTTGTCAAGTACGAGGAAGAGAGAAGTCAACTTCAGTTGCCTCGAAGTTTGTTATGTCTCAACCACCACATCCACCTCGACAAATGACAAGCATACACGTGTCGTCTCACCTACTAAAGCTACAGTCAACATATTTCCGTAAAAGGAGGGAAAGGACACTGTACCTACTACACAAAAGAGCCGTTTGCTACCACAAAAGAGGGAAAAAGAAGAAGATCGTCTCCAACGGATCTATTCTTCTCTCCACTCTATAAATAGAGGGATCATTCAAGATTTGAAGCTCACCGAAACCAACACATAGAACCAAGAAACGCACCGAGCATTCAAACGAGCGAAATTAACGACTAAGTCTTCCGCAAGAATCAACCGAGTTATCTCCGTTGAAAGACTACATCCAACTTTCAAAAGGAACCAAGCTGAACCGACATAAGCTTCTAGTATCCAAGCGACTGACACGAACCTATAGCTAAACCCTCAGCTGTTCGTCGCTCTAGATAGCTACATTCTCGTTCCTTATCCCTCTAACCCTAAGCTCACTTGTTATATCCATAGCTTAGACGAAGGAGTTCACATTTGAACCCAATCCTTATTGTATAAGGACTCCTTCATTGTTGGAGAAGTTTGTCAAACACTTAAAGTTTGATAGAATTGTAACCGGGACTTGCTCGAGTATAATCCCCAAGCCACGGCTTTGTCCAGTGTACAAGCCGACCGAGACTAAATCGCATAATACATAGCCTCCTCGATCTATCGGGACAAAGGTGGACGTAGGATTGTTGATATCCGAACCACTTTAAAAATATACGTGCCGTTTACTTACTGTTTCATTGGTTTTACTGTGCATACTGAACATCATATTTAAAAACGATTTAACTGTCTCAGTATTCTGAACCTCTTATCTACTGAACTGAGACTTGCATAAAACGTTTTCCTCATTAAAACTGATTTGGGCCTACACAATTCCGCACACTGAACTCTCACTGATCGATACCGAATTCGACCTAGTCGGTTAGCGGATCTCACCGAGTCGATTACTATTTTAGCCTTTAACACGATTCGAACGGTTATGCAGTCTGTCCGAACTATTTCGATACGGCACCTTCCCCGAATAGGACTGTTCGTGTTCGAAAGTTGAGAAATTTGGATTCAGGTGTATTCACCCCCCCCCCCTCTACACCTGAACTCACTCACGGGACCAACATAAGGATGGTACCCATGTTCTCAGTAGAGAACTATGGCGTATGGCGGGTCAGAATGGAGGCACATCTGACCTCCCTCCACGATAGCATGACAGAGGTTCTGGAAGACGGACCTATCATTCCTATGATAGATAGCGTCGTAGCCCAGGATCCAGCAGATGGAGGAGGAATGGTGACCGGGAAGAAGATCCCCAAGGATAGAAGTCTCTTCACCCCTGAGGAGAAGAAGGTTCACAACTTACACCGCGTCGCCAGAAACGTCATACTGACCACCCTGAGTGATTCCTATCTCGGAAGAGTTCAGGACTGTAAGTCCGCAAAGGAACTCTGGGATGCTCTAGCGCTACTGAGTCGGGGGACTCAGAAGATTAAAGCAAACAAACTTGCGCTGGAACTTCAGAAACTGGAGAGGCTGTCCCTCATGCCTAGTGACACCATTGAAGATCTCAACGTCAGATTTACGAATCTGATGAACACTATCAACGGGCTGGGAAAGACATTCTCCAACCGAGAGATGAATCTCAAGATTTTGAGGGCACTACCAGACGGAAACTGGACCCCTTTTACTACTCTATTACTCCATTCTGATTTAGATATTGTTACTCCTGACCATATCTTTTCAGAACTTAAAGCAGAGGAGTTCGAGTTCGTCTTACCTCAAAGGAAGCAGCGAACTGAAGCTGACACTCAAATCGACCATGCCTTTAAAGCATCAGTCAGCACAGCAGCTCCAGCATCTAGCAAGGTTGAACCTTCACTCAATGACATACAAGAAGGAAATCTAGCCAAGAAGTACGCACTGCTTGCCGTGAAGTACCAGAAGGAGAAGGAGAGGCGCAGAAAAGTGACTAAAGCCCTCAGAGAATCCAAGGGTAAGTCTGAATATAAGCCTAAGCGCACTCCTGACTCGAATACTTCTGAATGCAGGAAACAAGATGACTCAGCTCAGTCGAAAGACAGTGAGAGCAAAGAAGAAAGAGTCACAACCTGCTACAATTGCAAGAAGCCAGGACATTATCAGTATGACTGTCCTGAGCTCAGCATTGCTGAAAGAGCAGCACGTAAAGCAAGAAGGGAGAAGTTCATCAAGAAGAGACAGGCATACATTGCTGGTGAACTCTCAGATGAAGTCGATTCCTTCAAGGACTCATCTGACGATGAAGCACTTTCATGGCCATAGAGCTTGAAGCTGAAGAAGATGCTGAAAAGTGTCTATGGCAGGAGAAGAGTATGAGGTAAACTCACATAAACCATTTAATTCCTCTTCACACTGCACAGACGACACTCTTTTAGGTGCAGACGAGAATCTGGACGTTGCGATCGCATACGAAGAACTACTCGACGAGTAGATTCAGATGCATCTGTAGCTCAGTAAGACTCTTCAGGAATTGGATACCCTGAAAGTGGAGAATCAGAGACTTTCTCAGGAGAGTCAAGTCGCTACTGAGTCAGAAGGTCTTGTGTTGAGACTCAGGGAGGAGATAAACTCTCTGATGGCCAAGTCTCAGCATCAAGAAGATCAGATCTTAGTTTTGACCAAAGACTTGACTTAGAAAGATACTGAACTGAGTCTATTGAAGCAAGAGTTGTCAGGACTTCAGACCGAGCATGAAATGCTGAAGAAAAGTGATGATGTCTGGAGGAACCTGATGACAGAGCGTTACATGGGCGCTGAAAAGAAGCTAGAGGCTATGCTAGCAAGCAACAAGCCCAAGCATTGCAAGGAGGGACTTGGATTCAGCCAGGGAGCCTCCTCTTCTGCCCCCGTACGCTCAGAAAATCGGCTTGCTGATAGGTTTGTTCAAGGGGAGACCATCAATGCAGACATACTGAACCCCCTAGCCAAGAACAAACAGAAGATGAAGGCACCTCATCCTAGTTATCAGCACTCTGACAAGAAGATCAACACAAGATCACCCCAGTTCAGTCAAGGGGGAACCAGCAAAGCAAAATGGGCTGATCAGTATGGACCTCCACAGCTGACTCATCCAGCTCAGTATGGGTCATATCACTATGATCCTATAGTCAGGAGAGGATCCAAAAGTCAGAAAAAGAAGAAGAAAGCCATGCAGAAGGCAAAGGTCAGCAGTCCACCCACTCAGAAGATCAAGACTCCTGAACCTGAAAAGCCTCAGAAGTCAACAGTGACCAGTACAATGGTCAAATATGTTGACGAAAGTGGAAAGAAACTGTCTGAGACCACCAGGGTCGTAAGACAGATATGGGTTACCAAAACTAACATCTAAGGACCCAAAATAAAAAATAAAGGGTACCTAAATATAATTCTGTTTTGCAGGTGCACAAGGACCCTTGGTATGTGGATAGCGGATGCTCAAGATATATAACGTACCAAAAGGACCTACCGAAGAATTATACTATTGAAGAAGGACCCCGAATCGAGTTTGGAGACAACACAAAAGGCTACACAAGAGGCTATGGAACACTTAGCATTGGAACAACAACAGTTCCAAGAGTATCATATGTTGAAGGACTTCAGCATGACATTCTCTCTATTAGTCAATTTTGTGATAACTCGAATAGAGTGATTTTTGACGCTGGTTTCTGTGATGTTATTGATATATCCACAGGGAAAACAGTGTTATCAGGTTCGCGCAAGAAGAATATCTATGTAGCTGACTGGAACTCAGTTGAACCTGAAGCTTGTGTGTTGGCGAAGAATGACAACAGAATGGGGTGGCTCTGGCACAGAAGACTCATCCATCTCAACTTCAAAACGCTCAACAAATTAGCTAGAAACACTCTAGCAAGAGGACTGCCGAATGAAGTATTAAGCAAAGACACTCAGTGTGAAGCATGTCTGAAGGGAAAGCAAACAAGGAATCAAAATCCACCTGTTCCATCTCCTTTTACTGAAGGAATCCTTCAGCTGCTACATATGGATTTGTTCGGTCCAGTCTCACCAGTGACGATCAGAGGCAAGAAGTATGCATTAGTGGTCATTGATGACTACTCGCGCTACACATGGGTCATATTTATTGCCAACAAGTCTGATGTCAAAACAGAGTTACCAAGGCTTCTGAAAAGGCTCAGTGTCGAGAAGAACACCAAGATCATCAAGATACGTTCAGACAGAGGAACTGAGTTCCTGAATTCTATGGTGGAGGGGTTCTGCAAAGCAGAAGGCATAAAGCATGAGACGTCTGCCGCGCGCACGCTTCAACAAAATGGGGTTGCTGAAAGGAAGAATCGAACACTCAAAGAAGCAGCAAGAACCCTGCTCGCAGACTCAGAACTCCCAACCAAATTCTGGGCAGAAGCTACTGATACTGCATGTTATACTCAGAACCGATCTCTACTGACAAAGCAGCATAAGAAGACACCATATGAACTATGGAACGGCAGGAAGCCCTCTCTATCTTATTTCCATATTTTTGGGTGTTCATTCTTTATCCACAATAATGGGAAAGATCAGTTGAAGACTTTTGATAGCAAGTCAGATCAGGGAGTGTTCTTAGGATACTCCCGGGTCAGCAAAGCTTTCAGAGTCTTTAATTATCGGACCCTTTGCGTGGAGGAAAGCCCTCATGTTGTTTTTAATGAGTTTGCTACTGAAGACAGGAGCAGGAACTCTAAACCTGAATTTGAGGACATCAGTAAGCAGCTATAGGATCTGAGCATAAAAGATAAAATTGAAAAGATCCACCTATGTTGGGATGATGATTCAGATGAGGAAACTGAAGATAAATCTACTTAATCTCAGCCAGTAGCAGAAGTAGCTAAACAGATTGACTCTCCTGAACAGAGTCAATCCCAGGTTACTCAGGTCGATGAAGAAACCCAAGTGGTAACTGAGACCTCTACTGAGAATAATAATTCAGGGGGAACTAATGATGTTCCTGAGCTAAATGCCCCTGAACCCAGTGACTCAGTAGATCACACTCTTGTAACTGAATTGCTTCAATATCAGAATAGTACAACTGAAATGCCTAACTCACCTACTATCTGTGTTGATCAAATTTCAGATGAAGAGATGAAACATCGTAGATCGTGGCTGGATGCTCACACTTCTGATTTAATTATTGGAGATCCTTCAGCAAGCGTAAAGACAAGATCCAGATTCTATCAGGGAGAAAGCACCTTATATTCCTGCTTCTTGTCTACTAAAGAACCTCAGTCAGTTGAGGATGCACTGAAAGATGCTGACTGGATCAATGCCATGCAGAAGGAACTGAATCAGTTCACGAGAAACGAAGTTTGGGAGCTTGTTGACAGACCCCGGCATCAACATGTGATTGGAACAAAATGGGTCTTCAAGAACAAGCGAGATGAAAACAACGTCATAGTAAGGAATAAAGCAAGACTCGTGGCAAAAGGCTACTGTCAAGCTGAAGGGATAGATTTCGATAAAACATTCGCTCCAGTTGCAAGATTGGAGGCAATCAGACTATTCCTAGCCTACGCAACACATCAAAGATTCAGAGTATATCAAATGGATGTGAAGTCTGCTTTCCGAACAAACAGATCGAAAGAAGAAGTCTATGTGGAACAACCTCCCGGCTTTCAGCATGGACATCAAGTTTATAAACTCAGAAAGGCTCTGTATGGGTTAAAACAAGCACCAGGGCTTGGTACGATACCCTATCTGAGTTTCTTCTTCAGAAAGGTTTTCAGAAGGGCACGATGAGCCGCACATTATTCAGCATACGACTGGAAGACGACCTATTACTTGTGTAGATCTATGTAGATGACATTATCTTCGGTTCGAAGAACGTCATCATGTGTCAGCAGTTTGAGAAAATGATGAAGGAAAAGTTCGAGATGTCAATGATGGGAGAGATGAATTATTTCCTCGGTTTTCAAGTCAAACAATCAGAGAAGGGAACGTTCATCAATCAAGGCAAATACACTTGAGACCTTCGGTTGCACATCCGGCAAACCAATCAAGATCCCGATGAACACGAATATGAAAATTGATCTTGATAAAGAGGGAGTATCAGTAGACCAAACTGAATTTCATGCTATAATTGGTTCTCTTATACTCCCTCCGTCCCTAATATATATGCCTACTTTCCTTTTTCGTCTGTCCCAAATTTATATGCCTATTAGAATTTTTTTTGTATCTAACTAATTCTTTCACCAACTTCAATAGATCTAATTAATATGATAACATAGAAAAAGACTATTTTATCCAACTTTTATAATAGCAAACACAATTATGATATTAACTTTTTAGTAATTTACTTTAACTTACTCAAATTCCAATACCAACATTTATCTAACTTTCGTATCATTAAATTTTTTCTTAATCTATGTGAAAAAGCAAATGGGCATATAAAATAGGGATGGAGGGAGTACTTAACAGCTACTCGTCCTGACATAACTTATGCTGTAGGTGTCTGCGCTCGATTTCAGGCGAATCCGAAGCAGAGTCACATGGACTCAGCAAAGAAGATTCTCCGCTATCTCAGAGGAACACCTGACATGGGTTTATGGTATCCAGCTGATGATAATATTGAACTAACTGGTTATTCTGATGCTGACTATGCAGGATGTCGAATTGACCGAAAGTCAACTTCTGGAATGTGTCAGTTCCTCGGCAGTAAGCTGATTTCATGGTTCTCAAAGAAACAGTATTCAGTAGCAACGTCAACTACTGAAGCTGAATACATGGCTGTCGGAAGTTGCTGCGCCCAAATCCTTTGGGCCGAGACGGCGAGCCTACGCGACTATGACGTCATTCGGAATGAAGTGCCGATCTTCTACGACGAAGTACGTAGCAATTGCAATCACTCGAATCCCGTACTTCATACGAGATGCAAGCACGTGGACATCAGACACCACTTCATTCGTGACCATGTCGAAAAGAAGGATATCAGGATAGAGAAGATCCATACTGACCATCAAAGGGTTGATATACTGACCAAGCCTCTAGCTGAAGCCAGATTCAGAGAACTTTCAGTAGAGCTAGGTCTGCTGGACCCTACTGACTCCAGTCAGTAAGAGGATTCGGGAGAGGAGCATTCAAGAAGGGGGGAATGTTCACTCTCGCATCGAGTAAAATCAGTACGTAGAGACTCAACAACCATCTACACGAGGTATCAGCTGACTACAATGTTCAGCTGACAGATTTGTGTATCTCTACTCAGTAGCCTATAGAACAATTATGTACATTTATGAATCAGATTCAGCATCGTATTCAATGCCTTAGGAAATGTCATTTAATTTTAACGGACTTCATTTAACACACGACATTCTATGTACAAGCATGCTGAACTCTGCCACGCATTAAATGCATGTCGTATCAAGTTACTACTTAGTCTATTTACAACTGGGTTTTGACTTAGGCGGCTAATTTGATCATTGCCTATTTTATAAAACTTAATCCTAGCCGTCCATCTCAAAAAGCGCGTTCAAACTGAACCTTTGATCTTTAACAGTTTATCTTCTCTAAGATATATATATGCATTCAAAATATTTGACACCGCCATTTCATATCTGCAAATATCTTAAGTACCCGAGATGTTCTGAGATACTTATTACCTTCTATCAAAATTCTCTTAAAAATCTTCAGAAAATCTTTCGGTAATTCTTCAATGATCATTAAGTATCGTATGATTTTATTTCTCTTATATTCTAATCGATATTGATCTATACTATGTATGCAGACTATTAGAATGACAGGAACTCAAGTAAGTGCTTCGGCAGATATGCAAGAGATCCTTGAAAAGGATCGTGTCTTGTGCGAGCCAGTCATGGAGTTTGACGAGTGTGATCTCGATTTCATGGAGGAAATTTTCTACGCCCTCCGTGAGACCGGTTTAGAAGGATTCCTGATGAGGAGGCCGACTTTCTTTCTCTCGCGTCAAGTAGCAGAGATCTACCTGAATTCCGACTCAATGGACGGAGACATCAGAGGAAGATTCGTCATCCATAGAGTAGGCGATCCCTCACGCACTGACATAGAAGTGAAACAGATGTCAATCTGGGAAGCTCTTCAGAAAAGTTTCAATCTACCCAATACAGGACTCAACACCGTCGCATACAAAGATGATCTGATGGATGAGTACCTCACTGAGTTCTGTGGAAAGCCAATAGTATTCAGAGCCGCCTTTCCAAAGAATACAATGCTCCCTCAGTACAGAGCATTAGCGTACATAGTGACTCAGCTACTGACGAATCAAGCAGGCTCATTTGACCAAGTGTCAAGGCCCAAGCTGCAACTGATGATGACCATATATGATCGGGCCAAGATAAAGCCGGACCGAAGTTTTTCCTCGGAGAGTTCATGATGCACCGCCCAAATTTGACAAGGCATCCAATAGGCTGAGCGTCAAAGGAAAGCTCCTATACGGACTGAAACTCTCAGTCATGATCGAGGATTTCTGCGCGTCTGACAAAATCACCTTTGCCGACAAGTAATATTTCAACGTGAAGAAATTCAGATTCCAGAACAGGGCAGCGGCCCTTCAACAGATTGGCTCAGGGCCCGCTGCATCTAAGATTGGGACTCAGCAGACCTCAACGCCGAAGAAGAAGAGGTCCCCTCCCAAATCGACGCCTAAGGCACCAACCAAGAGGTTGAAGAAGGTCAGCGAGGTTGTGCCTACTGAGACTGAGGCAGAGCCAGAGACAGTAATAGCTCAGCCGCCTCTACAGCTGAGAGACGAACCAGAGTCTTCTGAGAAGACTCAGTCAGTGGAAAAGATCGTCTCCACTGAACATGGAGAAACAGTGGACCAAGGGGTCCAAGCTGAAGAAGTCCAGGCTGAAGAAGTTCAGACACTGGAGAGCCCCTTGGATGTACCACCACTCAGCAGCATCCCGTCTGCTGAGAAACAGGCGTCTCCAATTGAGGTCGAGGACTCGGAGACAGCCTCGGAGTCAGAATCTGTTGGGATGGAGGCCTCTGCTCTAAAATCCAGAGCCTCTCGAGAGATTGCTGAAGTGATTCCGGAGATCGCCAGCCACTCTGATCTTGTCCTACTTGCTAGGCAGGCGAGGCTCCATATGCTGATAAGGTTCCAAGAATGGCACAACCTGAAGCGACTGATTATTCACCACTCCTGCGAGCAGCTTCATGAAGAAGAGCTGCTGATCAGAGGGAAGATTGGCTACTCAGAGCCATCTGACCTAGGCACGCTCAAAGATCTGAGGGCAGCAATGCTCACACTGCTGAATGACAGACAGCCTGTCACAGCATTTGGGCCCTCAGATGGGTCTAACCCCGATGGTCAGGACCCACCCCGTGATTCAAGCCCTGAGAAGCCTGATGAGGGAACTCAACCGGACAAGGATGCCACAAAATCTACTGCTGACCCTCCACTCAGCATCCTTGGTCCTGGGCAGACGGTGACTGGTACTTCGAAGGCAACTGATCCTGCTCAGCTCCTTCTCGAATTTGCTTTCGAAGTAGCACCTAGCCCAAAGAGCCGTCGATCGAAATCAGTGGCCAGGGCACTGAGGAACCAAGGCAGTCAGAATCGCCTACTCGCCCGTACCGTCCACAAGACTTGGCGGTAAACCACTGAGGCACATAGTGCAGAGCTGCAAGGACTCAGAACAGCGATCTCAACATCTCCAGTCCCTGACTTCTCCAGCATTTTGACGAATGCCCTAGCTGCGCAGAGAGCTGACTTCGAAGCTCAGCTCAAGACGATTCAGGAAGGTCAGGACAAACTGCTGAATGATTACAAGGCCGCTCAAACCGCTCACACTGAATCCGTCAATGCCATCTCTCAAGCCAATGAACTCAGAATGGAGAATATTCAGAAGACTCATGAAGAGAAGGTAGACAAGCAGCTGAAAGAATTTAAGGCTGCGGCTGATCTCTCACACAAGAAATACAGCGATCAACTGACAAATGAGAGAAACGAGCTGCATGAGGCACTGACAAAGCTACATAATAAGCTAGAAGATCTATCAGACTTATACAAAAGCCTGAATAGAAAGGTATCTGCTCCACCCCCAACCCTACTTGCTGATGCCAAAAAGGGGGAAGGTTTTAAAGAGAAAGCATCTAAGGAGCTGATACTGAAAGCAGCAAAGAAAGCAAGGACAGTGACAGGGGCATCTCAAACGTCATCATCTGCCCCCACTGGACCTTCACAAACTGGCGAGGCCCAGGGTGTCTCAGCTGCAGCTGCAACATCAACTGAGACTGGCCCAAGTGGCTCAGGAGCCAAAGAAGTCACAGCTCAGGCAACTCAAACTCCTCTTGATATTATAAAGGAAGTTGTTGAGTATGCTGACGAGGAGTCAGAAGAGGAAGAAGCTCCTCTCCCTCCTCCAGTTGCCGGTAAAGGCAAAAAGGCACTGAAATGCCCAACCCCTCCCTCCAAGAAGAAAGGACCCAGGAGGTTCATAACCCCGGAGGAGGAGGCTCAGATATCAATAGATGAGAAGCTGGCTAGGGAAATAGCCGAAGCTGAAGCCGCCAATAAACCCAAGAAGAAGCCTATCAAAGGCAAAACTAAGGCTCCAGTTGGAGGAAAGAAAACAGGTGCTAGGCTGCCTCCTAAAAAGCTCAAACTCAGCGACGATGCTGATAAAGAAAAGGAAAAGGAGCAGCAGCAACAGCAATCAACTGGGCAGCTGGGGACATCCAAAGAAAAATCATCAACGCCTGCTGACTCAGAAGAAGAGCCACCTCACAAGCCCTCCTACATTGCCTCAAAGGAACAGGAACAAGAGATGGAAGAAATCTGGGCTCAGTTAGACAGATATCTATATAGAGGTGAAGAGGCCAGACAAATAGAAGCAGCCAGAGAGAGAATATGGATGGGTGATCTCGAAGCTCTCAGGCTGAGAACTGAAAAGGAAGCGAGTCTAAGGATCCCTGCAAAGGCTGACATCCCATACAAATATAGGAAGTTCAGAAAGCCTACTGATCTGAAGACTCACAGATGGCCTAGAGTGGATGAATGGATCCCATGGGAAGTTACTCAGAGATGGGAGACACTGAAAGCAGAATTTATCAAAAGGAACTACTTCTGGAGATTTTGGTCTGAAAAACCTAAGATAGTGGCATATACTGAATGGCTAATGAGAGCAGATCTGGAAATGTATGCCAGACTCCAAAAAGCTGTCAAGGAAAATGTTGAAGTAAGAGTTCCTGATCCCAGAATCCTGCCACCCCCACAGAGACTTGATGGATCCATTCACTACGGTGTAATAGAGAAAGAAGTGAAGGACGCTGCTGAAGCCAAATTCCTTGATGAAGAAGACCCAGCGGACTTTGCTGAGATACTGAAGCTGAGAAAGGTCACATATCGCATGTATGGAGTACCTCTTCCTCAAACTTAATCTCAAGATTTCAAGAACAGGATCAAGCAGTTCAAATGATTTCTTGCTTCTGTATTCTCCTTGTATCTTTCTTTCTTTAGTCTAGCAGAGATGTAACTGTACTGAAATTCTCATATATATAATATCTCTGTTTGGCTTTGATAATTTCTTATTGTCAGAATAACTGTGTTTGTTTATGCTTAACACTCAGAATCACTGAAGTGATTACTGACTCACACACTCACTGTTTGTTACTTGTTATCAGTTGTTGCTTAGCTAGATTCTGATAGACTTGTTAGTATTGGAGGAAAATGTTGTTAAGACAGGGGGAAAATGTTGATTAAACTATTTATATGTTCTGACTTTCTGCCCTGATCCCCTCAGTAGTCTAGGACTTGAAGAACAACTCCACTGATCCTACTTCTAATATTTTGTAAGGAGTTCTGTTTCTGATAAGTCATAGTGTTAGGTTGATAGATTATTAGGTTTTGGCATCATCAAATAGGGGGAAAATGTTGGGTGATGATTCTATCCTCAGCAATGTTGGTAAATAGTGGGAAATGACTCAGTCTTCTGTGGTATCATACACTCAGTAGCCCTGTGCTTTGAAAGAGTATGTAAAGATTTGAAGATCTCAAAACCCTATATTGATTGGTGAACCATTACGTTGTAATCTGTTTTTGTCTCTGAGGTTTCAGACTCAGCAGACATTCTGCTCTGGTCCAGGCACTCGGCAGAGATTATCCGCCTCGGCACTGTAAGTAGAAGACTCGGTTATACTTGGACTCAGGCAGGAGCAAGATATGCGAAAGGAGTCGGTGGAACCGAACTCGGCAGGAGTAGTTCATCGAACTCGAGTTGATCTTCGATGAGAGCCGACTCAAGCAAGAGTATGCTACTCGAATCAAAGATCGACTCAAGAACGGCCGATAGTCTTCTGACTGTCGGGATCTTTGAAGTCATATCGCAGAGTCAATATGAGGAAGAGAGAAGTCAGCTTCATATCTCCTTGAAGTCTATTCTGTCTCAACCACTTTCTGAACCTCGGCCAATGACAAGCAGCCACGTACCCTATATCTACTAAAGCTGCAAGTCAACAACTTTCCAGAAATGGAGGGAAAGGACACTGCCACCATACTTCAAAAGAGCCGTTAGCTACCCAAAAGAGAGAGACAAAGGATCGTCGTCTCCAACGGATCTATCATAATCTCTTCTCTATAAATAGAGGGATAAATCAAAATTTGAAGCTCACGGAACACACGAACCTCACCGAACCTTCGCATACACGAGAGAACACACAGAGCATTCAAACGAGCAAATTCGAAAAGGCCTAAGTCTTCCGCAAGAAGTTCGAAGAATCTATCTCCGGCGAAAGACTACATTTATGCTCTTAGGGAACCAAGCTGAACTGCTTAATACAGCCTCTAGTATCCAAACGACGTTACACGAACCCAAAGCTTACACTCAGCTGTTCGTCGTTCTAGAAGCCACATCCTTGTTCCCTATCCCTCTAACCTAAGCTCAATAGAATATATCCATAGCTTAGACGAAGGAGTTCACTTCTGAACTGATCCTTATTGTAAAGGACTCCTTCACTGTTGGAGAGTTTTTCAAACACTTAGTTTGATAACCCTGTAAACTGAGACTTGCTCAGTATAAATCTCAAGACCAGTGTTTGTCCAGTGTACAAACCGACTGAGACTATCTCAGTATAATAAATAGCTTCCCGATCTTTCGGGACAGTGGACGTAGGATTTTTGTGTCCGAACCACTTTAAAAATCTCTGTATCATGTGTTCTGTTTTTAACTGTTGCATTGATTTACTGCTCATACTGAAAATATTCTTTAAATCATTCAACTGAGTTTCAGCAAACTTAACTGACTGCACTAATCAACTGAAACTGTTTTGATAAAAACGTTTTCCTAACTCAACTGAATTTGGGCCTACACTATTCTGCACTACTGAACTCTATCTGGAAGATACTGAATTCTGACTCTAAGTCAGCTAGCAGATCTCAGTAGAGTCAGTCACTCAACCACACGATTCGAGCACGACTTGTCTAGTATGCCGAACTTGTTCGATGCGACACTATCCCGAAAAGGACTGTTCGTGTTTAAGTTGAGAAATCAATTTTCAGGTGTATTCACCCCCCCCCCTTCTACACCTGAACGTAATTTCGAGACCAATAATATATTATAATATTAAAAATAAGATTTTTAATTTTTTTTATTTACATAACGGACCAAAATTGGATAAATTTGGTCAATTTTGTGAAACGGATTAAAAATGAACAATTTGCCAAATTAACGGACTAAAATTGGTCTCAACTAAAATAATATGTCAAAGTGAATCGGGCGCCAAAATAACGGGCTAAAAATGATTTTTTCCCGCTTTAAAGCGTCTACCCGAG
Organism: Lavandula angustifolia; assembly: GCA_028984105.1. Taxonomy (NCBI): domain Eukaryota; kingdom Viridiplantae; phylum Streptophyta; class Magnoliopsida; order Lamiales; family Lamiaceae; genus Lavandula; species Lavandula angustifolia. The sequence goes on along the minus strand of CM054821.1, from coordinate 18,785,131 downwards.
TCTTGTTACTATAAATGCGTTCATTGGTGCGACCTGCTCTAATCAAAGCTTTGCTTGTCAATCGAGTAGGTGATTTTGGATTAGCTCTTGGGATTTCGGGTTGTTTTACTCTCTTTCAAACAGTAGACTTTTCAGCTTCCTAAATCTTCCCCTATTTTAAGAGAGATAAAATTTCTACCCTACTTTGAGAGAGAATTTGCCTCTCCCCTATCCTTACCCTATCCTATTTATATTTAATTTTAATTTGATTTTGTTTAAAATAAATTATAAAATTAATTTCATTTATAATAAATTAAGATAATAAGTTTAATATTAATTTGGTTTTATTTAGAATAAATTAAGATAATTAGTTTAATGAAATTACTTAATATTAATAAATAGAAAATACATGAGTTTAATAAATATTAATATTAATTTCACATTTCAAAATGCATTAATTAATCATTTGTGCAATGGATATTCGTCTTCTGATAATTAGATATTGTTATGTAACCTATAAATATATTATTATATTTAATTTAATTATATAAATATATTTTGATATTATTATGTAACTTAGAGTTTTGCAATAAATATATTATTATGTTTAATTTAATTATATAATTTTGTTTTAATTTGATTTATAAAAGTAAAATAAGAGAATACTTTTTTAGAGGAAAAATAGGGGAAACTAGAGCCCCCTTATAATAAGGGAGACTCTTGGGGATGCAACACAAAGTAGAGAATTTGATGGAATGGAACCGCAGGGAAGGACAGTGCCCATAGTAGTGGAGGATAAAACTGAAAAGTAACTGAGGAGCATTTACTTAATTTCAGGCCTGATAAGGGAAAAAAGTAGCAGACCACTGAGGCAGCAAAATAGACGAGACAAATAATTTACTGTTTGACAAAGGAAAACCCCTAAATAAGAAAGAATCCCAATTCAAATTATTATTAAATTAAATGATATAAATATAAATAAAAAAAAGTATGCTTTTGGCCTACTTACGAGGATCAATGGCACATTTATTCTCGAATTAATCTAAATAAATAAGTTAATTAGTGGAGAACTGTTTCAGTAATCCCGGGGTTGCCTAAAAGCGCCTTCCATCTTCATCTCTAAAAGGCGTCACTTTATCTTCTGTATTGTTAAAATAGTGATGTAAAATGATGTCACCTCATTTGTTTTTAAAATAATAAACATTTATAATGTGATGTGACATTACTCCATACCATAAGATCAATAAGATTTCATCTAGACAGGGGCGGATTCAAGGGGGGCGGGTGGGTGCGACCGCCCCCCCGAATTTTTGTGCAATACTACGAGTTATCTTTTATTTCTAGTAATTTTTATACTTGTTCCGATTAAATTTTTGAATTCGCCCCCCCGAAATTTTTAAATTTGTTATCCTAACTTAGAAAAATATTAAAAAAGGTATATTAAGTGTCTCATATTTTAGTGGAGGTGTAGATTTTAAGTTTTAGATACCTAGTTTGGTAGAGTCCACTTATATAACTTGATGCAGTTAATATATTATGTTTTTTGTTTGATGCAATTAATATACTATGTTTGTGTTTTCTTTTTTCATGTACTTATTGATATAAAATTAAGAACATTTGAAGTATGAATAAACTATCATTTAAATACTTATTAATTCCTCAGTTAGATATTTTCCTCTAACTAAATTTAGAGTGATGTCAAAATAGGATTGTGTACTATGTTTTTCGAATAAATATAAAAAAATATATGAATTATTCATGAAAGAAGAATATAATCCTTAAATAAGACATAAATAATAAGTAATTAGATTTAAGTAGAAAAATGTGCTAAAATTTTTTTTTTTGGGGCTCCGCCCCCGAACCCCCGTACAAAAAAAACTCAAGCCCCAATAAATTTCGCCCCCCCAACCAAAAATCCTGGATCCGCCCCTACATCTAGAGTATAGATTTTCAATTTATAGTATTTCTCTGTCCCTTTAAAGTTGTTCAGTTTTTAGGCCGTTTCATTAAAATTGTTTAATTTTTCTTTTGACAAATTATTACATAGTACTCTTTTTAGTCATCCATAACTTACCATGCACAATTAACAATTTTCCATCAATTAGTAAACGTGCAGCCGTAACTTGAGAAAATTAACTCTTTTAACCCAAATGAACGCAACCCATTAAGCGTTAGGGCCCGAACTAATTATAGCCCATTAAGACTCACGAACACGGTCTTTTGTAACTACTAAAAAAACCAAAAACCAAGTTGAAGGATTGATCAGTAAAAGATATTTCCCCTCAAAGCCAACTCCGAACAAGTCGCCGCCGTCCCCTTTGCTCTTCCGACCTTGTTAAACCCATCTCAGCCACAAGAAAAAGCTCTCACCTACACCCCCATTCAAAAACCCTAATTAGTCATTCCACGGGCTGAATCTTGATTAAGTGTAAGAAAACTTGATTAAATTCAAGGGACGGATCGTGCCGCATTAACCGACTGATCTACATACCCCGACGAGTAAACCACCACTGTCCGGTCGCCCTCTGCAATGTTTCCAAATCTCTGAACAGTCCGGTAATACTTCGAAGGTTTATTTGGCAGTTGAATGAATAATGCTGATTTGTGTTATTTGAATAGGAGGAAAAATGAACTTTTTATGTGTTATGAAATAAGTTAGTATGTTTTCCGAATGACAAATGACTATTCTGAAGAGGCAAATTCTATGATCAGTATGTAAAAGACAAGGAACCGTTTTTTAATTCATGGAATGCGTAACTGAATGAAAAGTTCAGTGATCACAGGGGCTGGATTTTTCACTTGAAATAGGTTTTCAATTGTACCTTACATATTTTATTCTTCACTGAAAACTGTAATTGTTTATTAGTCATAATTGTATTAATAAAGATAGGGCATTGCATAGTGAATATTATATATTCAACTCTATAGATCATCTTCTCTTCTAAAAAAGTAGACATGGTTGTATAGGAAATGATTTTGCATTACAATTTACAAAGAAGACATTCCGGTGATGTTAATAGTATGTTGTATTTGTGGCGTATAGAGTGAATAGAGGGCATAATCTTAAAACTTAATAACTGAATTACTTCCACAGTTGCTGCTTTACATTTGTGTGTTGCACATTGTCACCTCCTCAAAAAACCATGTCGCAATCTGAAACACCTGTAAGCCCAGACCTGAATCCAAGACGGAACCGGCCTCCATCTCCACCCCCTGATGCTCCATTGGAATCAAAGGCTCATCTTAACCCCGGTACAGAGCCAGATCCGGTTAAGCCTACTGTCATGTCCGGTAGTTTGGATCTTGCCACTACTGATGTTTCTTCAACCACAGTCACTGCGGTTGGAACTCTCAAGAGACCCCGTGAGGAGGATTCTCTGGAGGCTGCAGGGGCTGGGACTTCAACAGATGTGCCAGAAGCAAAGCGGCGTGTAAAGGCCACTCATGATGTGATATACCGCATTGTTGTGCCCTCCTGGCAGATTGGGAAAGTCATCGGCAGAGCAGGGCACCGTATTCAGAAGATTCGAGATGATACTCAATCTACGATTAAAATTGCTGATGCTATCTTGGTAAGCTGATTGATGCACGTTCAATTGTTTTTTATTTTATTTTTTGTTATTGGTACTTTTAGCTGTTAACCTATAGAACTAACTTTGTATTCAACTATTCAATAATTTATGAGAAGGTATAAATTGAGAGGAGTTTTATCTTTTCTGTGATTTTTCAAAGGTGCTGGCGTGTTTTTTATAACAAAGACTCACACTAATAATTTTATGTTACTTAAACCATTTGTTTCAAATATTAAAGATAAATAATCCATCATTAATTTACACCTCATATGTTTCAATATGTAGTATTTCTTTGTTTTCAAGTGGTTTTGGCACCGTCATGGCTCCTCAATCATTGGTACCATAGCGATTTCTCAGCTTTGTTACGTCACTAGATTGTTTTGACATTGCACATTGTATACCACTATTGCTATTACATTCGAAGATACGTAAAATAATTATGAGATTAGTTATCCATTCTCCAATTGTTATTTTATATAAACTATACCACTAGTGTTACAGTTCGGTATAGTTATTTACTTACCATTCTGCCGGTTGGTATGTTTTCTGGGAAGTATGCACTTAATCTTGTAGTTGAACATACAATATTAGTGGGTTTATATGTTCTTTTTAGTTATTTTGACTTCATGAATGTCTAGGACTGTAGTTTTGAATCATTTTGATGGTCCTTTCTGTTATGTTATTGAAAATTTGGTATCACTATGAACAAACGGGTATAATTACATATATGATCAAAATCATTGTTTTTCTCAAAAGTCCATTATAGTAAAGATGTCAAACAAGCTATGGAAGTTTTGAGTTCCTATTCGTCTATTTATGACATAGGATGGTGCCAGACAACTTTGATTAGCTATAAATGAAATTTAAGTGAACTGGGAAATGCAGCAGGAACAGATACTTGATGTTTGATTATAATTTTTTGTGAACTTTCTGACTAGTAAACAAAAGTTTGGGCAAGTCTTGACGTGTATAAAAAAAATAAAACAATAGCATGGATGAATAGTTTCCCTTTTCGAAAAATCTTATTAACTTTTTGCTTCGGTTTTTGCTGGATGGTGATAATATGATTCTGAAGGTAGACGGAATCAGCATGTATAACAATTAGCTAATCCTTTCCTGTTTTCTTGCTCTGCTGTTTATCTTTGACAGGTAGAAGAACTAAGTCTATAATCGAGTTTAGACCAGTAAGGCGAGTCTGTTAATCTGATTAAGATTCTATTGACTCCTGCTGGAAATTACCACGTTGCTTCTGGATCAGATTCATGCTTATGCCCAAATCAGTAACCAAATGCCTATCTCTAGGTCAGGTTTTACAGAAATGGCAAGCTTCCCTCCCCTCCCTCTTCCCTTCCCCACCCCTACTCCCAGTTTCACCCCTCCCCACTCCCCACTCCCTGTTTATCTGATATCATCCATCCCTGTTTCCCCTCCATTCCCCTACATGTATTCCCTTATTCATCCCTTCACTTGGTGTCTGCATGTGATATTTAAGAGTCTGAGGAGGATGGTGCGGTTCACAGTTGGCTAGACAATTCTGGCTCAACTGCTAAACCCGGCACCGTTCATTACCCCATTCTGCCTCAAACCAACTAGAAAAGGTTGGACCTTGGGCTGTTTCTTGGTCTCGTGGACCATGACTCCGTGGGGTATTCTTGATTTTGGTGTGTCTTTTTGCACATATATAGATAAAATTGGATCTAGTTCAACTTGTTCTCTATGTGGATGAGACTTTACAATTTACATGCATAAATAAAAACTTGTTTTTGGGCTTGATTTACTTATTCCGATAAATATGTGCCTTGTTTGTTTTTGTCTTTCCACTGTAGAATTGCCTCTGTCCAGTTAATTTTTGGAACTTATGATTTCGCGTTGTTTGCAGCGACATGAAGAGAGGGTGATCATTATCAGTTCGAAGGACAGTGACAATGTTTTCTCTGATGCTGAAAATGCACTTCATCAGATTGTTAGCCTGATCCTCAAGGTAGCATGATTCACTGCTTTGAAATCAAAGTCAAGTGAATGTTTACTTTCACGTGAATACTCCGAATTGCTATTGTATGTCCTCCAGAATATGCTGCCGACTGATTACTCATTACTTGACTACTCTTTTACAAATGGCACTTGAGATATTTTTGGCACTTGAGATATTTTTCCGAGGGATTACTTGACAATAATACCTATTTCCGTTGCTGAGATGTGCAGTTTCATGGAGCTTAACATCATCCTTTTGTTCTTGAAATAGGGGAAATGACTAAAATGACACCAATAATGATAACGAGCTAAGTGTGAGTAACCACCTTGAGTTTGATCAGTTTTTGAGATTTGGCAATAAATACAAGAAAGATACTGGTGTGTCAATGTTTGTAGTTTCTCCCTCATTTTGAAGCAGGAGTAGGAAGTGGTGCAGAACTGCACCAATACTATGTGTGATGAGTGAACTTCTGGATGTTGTGGGATTGAACAATTTTGGTGGGAATGAAAATAAAGGAATTAATTGTATTAGCATTAAGTCGGATTTTGAAACTCTGACGAGTATTGTGCACATGAGTTCTTTGCTCTATGGTCTTATCGTTAGTTGAGCGGCAGTATATATGGTTAAATAGCTAATTTATGTTTTTAATTTTCTGTAATAGGATGACGTTGACAATGCAGAGGCATTAAAAATTGGTCCTGGACATGTCCCCGCTAATGCAGTAAGGCTTTTGATTGCTGGTTCTCAAGCAGGGGGTTTGATTGGAGTTTCAGGTCAAAATATTGTGAACTTGAGGAATACATCTGGAGCAAGTATTACTGTTCTTTCTCCTAATCAGTTGCCCCCATGTGCATCTGCTCATGAATCTGATCGAGTTGTACAGGTTAGTTTACAGGAGATTTTACCAAGCTATCTAGCTTTAGATTTATACTGGTTAGTTCGTACTAGATCAAACCATTCTGGTTTTGTTATTAAATACCATGCTGTCTAAGTTACGAGGTAGTTGACGTTTTTAGTTAAGAAATTCTATTATAAAGCAAAGTTTTATTAGTCAGATATGTTGATGGTACTGTTCTTGCAGATATCGGGGGAAATTCCTGCTGTTTTGAGAGGTGTTGTGGAAATTGGCTGCCAGCTAAGGTGGGCATCAGCAGTATATGTCATTCTTATATATGGGCTCCTGTATTTTACAGTTAATATACTCTCTTTTGAAATTTATAGGGATAACCCACCGAAGCAAGTAATATCCATCAACCCAACAAACAATGTTGCTTTTCCTCGTCAACCTCAACAGTATGCAGATCCTACTTCAGGTAATGAACTTCTTCTCAGCTTGAATCACTAATTTCATTGTTTCATTCTATCACTGTGTCATATCTTAGACATCATCTACGGCATAATTTTGCAGCTGATTATGTTACTTTGGAGCTTATGGTTCCTGAAAATCTGGTGGGCGGCCTGATCGGAAGGTTTGGGGCCAATATCTCAAGGATTAGAAATGAATCCGGAGCAAACATCAAGGTAAATTTTTTTTCTTAGTTATTCATATCATCAATAAGATACTATTTGGGTTGAGGTTCTGTGTTTGGATCTGACCTCGATAATATTGTTGATGCTTCATCTTTTACTTTTTGTAGGTTTATGGTGCGAGAGGTGAACAATCGCAAAGGCAAATTCATTTGAGCGGTAACTCCCAACAGGTAAATCTTTTTTTTGGATTTAAAAAAAAAAGATCTCTGTAGATCTCTTTAAGCATTTCTTGAGGCCGTCACTTCTTCTGAGTGAATAAAATCATGTTTAGTTTATTGTATATAATACTTGCCTTTCATAAGAGATTAGCTTGTTGCCCTCTCAAGGAATTGTGTTTTCAGATTTCTATTCCATTGTTTAAGACTATTCATCATCATATCTGAAGTTAATAAGCCAATCACTATTTTGCAATGTACTGTCCTTCAGATTGCCCTTGCCAAGCAGCGGGTCGATGAATACGTCTATGCTGAGTTGATGCGACAAGCAGGGGGAAAAGTGCCGCTCACTGCTGGTCAACTGCAACAATATTCTGCTCAACAGCCAATGTAAGTTATGCATACTTGCTAACATGTTATGGATGGTTTATTGGAGTCCACTACGAACTAGTAAATCCGTAAATACTCGTGTGCAGGCCGGTCATGTCAAACAGTCTCTACCAAGGTTATGGACATGCCCCTAGCCTATACCCAACCAGGTTACATCTCATAACTTGATTCGAGATGAACTGTAGATTATATACTGTTAGCCAAACCAAATATGTTTTCTTTTTGTGATATCGATGATCGATTAATGGGACATGGACATTGTGATTTAGAAGCAAATATGGTCTATTATGTCTGCTTTTGATTTGTTTGAATCTTATGAAGTTAAAACTTGCAGTAATCACGAGGTCGGAATGATGGCGGCTCTCCCTCCTATTTATGCATCAACTGCGACGACACAAGCTCCGCCATACTATGCTCATCAGTCGTATACCGCGCGGCCATTATAGGTGTTCGTCCGCCTCTTCTCTGTTTTATTGCTGTTGGCCTTGTTTTCTTAGATTTTAGTTGTGTTCAAATTATTGTTGGATGGTTAAATCTTGTTTATATTTAGAGGGACCTAGTTTTGATTCTCTCTCTCACACACCTTGAAATCTCTTATACGATTGTTTATATAATTGTGCTCGTTCTAATTTCAATATAAATGCCATGAATTTCATTTCATCTTAATAAAACACATGTTAAACAAGAGAATGCACTCGTTTTTCCCCTACCTTAGCAATGAATTGGTTAAAGAAAGTATATCGAAAATAATTGAGTAAGCAAGAACAAGGACCAAACAAAGGGAAGAAAAGAATAGCAAGAATTGAACTACCTAAACTACTTTAACTCCACTTGGTCTCTTCCCTTCCATGGCATCCTTCTTATCACGACAGTCTGCACACAAAAATGGGCCTTGCCAAGGTGTCGAACTCATCGTGAAAATCGAACCAGCATGAACCGATATCCCTTCGTTCGCTCCCAAGTCAGCTTGGCAAACCGCACATACAAATAGACCACTGTTTTCACTACATGGTTCATCATTCCCCAGTCTGCCATCATTGTACAAAAAAGACCAAAGTAAAGATTTTGTACTTCAAACGTTATTCCCCTTGGGGTAAAATGGGAACGGAACAACTCTTTAGGTATATACTGACCTTTCAGCAAGCATGGCTGATCCTTCTTCAAACAACTCTTCCACAATACCCACAGCAGAGAGCTTCCTTGCTAATTTGTTGGAGGATTTGTAAGAATTGTTTCTGAAAAACAAGGATTTAAACTTGTTGTATTTCTTGGGTGGAGGAGAAGGTGGCGGTTTGTTATCCGGTGGAATTATATCAACGACTACACAAGTCGTGTCATCCTTGAGCCCACGCGTCCTCAAAGCTTCCTATACAACACCAGTTTGATGCAATGAGATACACAATACAATCAAATACAATCAAGGCTGGTATAACTCGAGATTTCAGCAACCATCTTCCATTTTTGATCATATATATCGAAAAGATTAGATTTTTATGAACTGAAGAGAGAAGAAGTAGATTGATGGGCTTAGGCATAAGAAGTAGATACCTTGACCACTTGACGAGCAGCAAGTTCAGCAGGCAATCCACGACACGATTTTGCAGCCATTTCAGATGACAATGCATCCCAGATACCATCAGACGCGATTATTAGCCTCCCACCAGTACTTGATAACTTCATAGAAGTGAAAATAAACTCAGTGATTCAAAACTCAAACTTGTAATGCTAAAACAAGAAACAAGGTTAATTTAAAGAAGCAAGATGGATTAAAACAGTTTTTTCCTCAAGTTACTATAGCTACCTTCACTTGCTTGACATACGGTATTGGAACAATAAACTCGCCCACATCCATGTCACCGATTGATCTAGAAAGACACAATCCCCCCGGCCAACAACGTAGAGGGCCAATCTCAGCCCCACCAAAGATGCTTAGTCTTCCAACTTCACCTCCACTGGCTGTGACACGCTCTCTTCTGCAAATTTAGGGAGAGAATGGATTTTCAGTGAGAGAGAAGCACAAATATGGAAATGGAATTTTACAGTCAGGAGAGAAAGAACTAACTCCTCTGCATTTTCTTCAAGTCTGTGATCAACGGTCAAGATGGAGACACCGCCGCCCTGAGCATCTAAAATGCAGCGTGAATCTCCAACAGATGCAACTGTAACTGTCCATCCGTCAATTATTACAAATGTTGCTGTAGTTCCAGAAGTCTTTCCTGCAGAGGATACAATTAAGAAAGAAGGCATTATTAACTTATTAAGTGCATAACTAAGAAGTCTGACAATGAAAAATAAGTCATTTTAAGAATGCTTGCCTTTGCTCTGAAATTCCTTGTCAGTTTTAACAAAGCCAGCCACTAAAGCTCTAGGTAAGGCATGGAGCCATTCATCCTGTCCGAGCCCACGAGGAATGGCATTCAACATGTAGTTTAACAAATGGTCTCTTGAAAATATTGCAGCTGCACTCCCATTGTGCCCATCAAAAATCTATAAATTGGTACAATAATTCCCATTAAAACATGAAATATACAAGCCTATGATCTATTGAAATATCTCTTTCAAGAATCATCATCAGCCAAACTGAAACACAAAGAAGTACTGATAGTTCTAAAAAGAAAAGAGAAGTCCTTCCACATACCACATCTCAAACTAATTATGCTCATTAAGATGAAGCAAATCACCAAAGCAATACGTAAATTGAAGTATTAAGTCTATCAGAAATAAGTGGATTGACATACTCCAAAAACAGAGAAAGAAGTTGATGGATTCCCAGGAACTCTGTGGCAATCAGTCTTCATCAAGAAATAATCCTCCCCTTTCCTAGACTGAGCTGCAGAGCCAAATCTCACCGTGGGTTTCTCCATTTTCTCATTCCTCAACTCCCTATTTATCAGTTGAGCTAAAGGGACAAGATCATGATATCTATGTCTTTCTTCCCTCGACTCCATCTCTAATCACACCGCTCTCTCTTCGAGCTTGTTAAGATACAGAGTGTTTATCCTTGGCCCCAAATCAGATATATCCAAATCTCACCAATTTCCACCATCATATCCCAAATATGAACAAGACCCAACTTCACTTTCCACAACCCTCCAACATATCCCAATCCCAATTCACTTTTCTTGGAGAAAAGTGAATTTTCAATAACAAACCCTTCCTCACCCACCGTCCAAAACCCCAAAAACAATCACAAAACACCACCGAATAGATAAATACTTTATCTCCAAGCACAATTAAGAAAAACCCACTTCAAAAAATCCAATCTTTTCAGCAAAGAACCCAAATAGTTCAAAAACTCTGCCTGCAATCACAATTCATAGACACAAACACCACACCATCAACGTGAGATCTCAAGCCACACCGAGCTAATTACATCAAAAGAAGACAAAATTACAGCCGGAATTGAAAAGGAAAGAAGATTCCAGCAGAAAGAGAAACATGGGATTACCTCAAAAGAAGACTGCAGGACTTTTAGTGTGTGTACTATGTCTTTTTCTTTATTTTAGCAAAGGGAGTATGGCAATATGCAGATCTGATGGCGACTGGAAAACCAAACAAATCCACTAGGAAAAAAAAATTGGCAGGAATATAAAAGATGCGGGGAAATTTTAACACGGAAATAGACCGAACGCGGATTGATGACAAGGAATGAACTGTAAGGCCCCAATCATCATCATCATAGAAAATAAAAAAACATTCTCTAATCAAATTAAGGTGCTGGGAATTGATTTTTCTAAAATAGGAGACATATAAGCAAGACAGGCTAACAAAGATACGATTGGCAGTAGAATAAAAACACACCGCAGTTTGTACGACAAGAGGCTATAATTCCAGATTCACTTCAAAATAAACCCCAAATTGCATTATTGCTCAGGGTTTTCTTCAGAAGATAAAATCATTAATAATTAAAGGGATTCAAGAATTCATTTTTGGCCTAAAACCCATCTCAAGAACGTAAATTAAAAAATAAAAAAATAAAAGATTTTCTTACTAATTAAATTAGCTTTGATCCACTAAAGATTTCGTCCAGGAAATTATTTCTTCTTATAGCTGGTTACAGTCAAACTGATTAACTGATGGGTTAATTAAAAGAAACTTAATTTGGGCGGTATTCTTAATTGAGTCCACTAAGATCCAACTAAGTATTCCAATTAAGTCTATAATGGTTTAGTTCAAATATGTATAGTCAATTTTGTGTTTATAAAGTCGTGCAAGTTAAATTGGCTTCTAGTTGGGATTTTGACCAAGTATTCAAAAGACTTCTTATTTATGTTACGTTATACATTTCAAGAAAGTGAAATTAATTTAACTTTAAAAAAAATAGCTGCAAATAGAAAATGAACAATCTACTTATAATAATGATGATTACTGTAATATTATCACATCATCGACAGATACATTAATGTTCTATGTAACTATTACTTCTCATCCCATTAATAACGTCTTGCATTCTTAATTGAGATGTTTATTGAGTTTTTGGTCAAAATAGCATTATGAAAAAAAGTATTTGTCAATATAACATTCTTGAAAAAATATTTGTCAAATTAACACTCTATTGCCAACTAAGATGCCACTTGTAACTTTTGTTCATATTCTCTCTCCTTTCATCACGGTATAATTCTCATAATCTGGATTATAAAAAGATTGTTATATTCTTAAAATAATAATTCATATAATTAGCAATAACCGAGAAATATTGATTATTCTTATGATTTATGAATGAGAAATTATTGGGATGAAACCATCATATAATAATTAATGGTGTTAAATTATAAAAATAATTAATAATAATACGAGATTGTAAATTAAATATTCTCAAATAAATTTAAATAAATAATTTAAATACTGCATTTTATAATAAGTAACATATATGTATTATTTGCAATATATGACGTATTTGAGAGTAAATTGAAACATACAAAAGACATGTGAATCTAATACACTGCCAATTATATAACAAAGTGATTTCTTAAACAATATCATTCAGCTGCATAAAAATAATTTTACAAGGACATGTCTCCTTATATCAAATACCCGCACAAAACGGATCAACCAAAATTCTGGTGAAGCGAAAACATATATATAAAACTAACAACTTCAATCTAAACAGACCAACCAAAATTCTGGTGAAGCAACTATCTGCATGTGGAACCCCTCGCGAACACTTCTCTTTTTCTTCGACAAAACTGAATCATAAACATAAAAAATGCAAGTCTTCATAAGCAAATATATAGTTTATTAAAATTCATCTATGTAAGCTGATTAAATTAGTGAGATGAACTACAAACTTACTAAATTATGCTCATTACAAACTTCAAAATGAAACTTGGCTCCATATACATTATGCAGGCTGTGGCACAAAGCAAGAAAAATATAAATTAACTCAAACAAATTAAAAAAAAAAAAAAAAAAAAACTAGCAAAGCTGACTAGTATACCTGGGCAGTTCTTTTATTGGGACACTTTTGTTTGTTATGTCCTTGTTTGTAAGTGCTGCATCTCACAGTTCCACGACCTTCCCTTACATCCATCTCATTGTACAAACGTGTAGATTTAGGACGACCTTTAGAGACCCTTTTCATAGAATCAGAAGGAACAAGTATCATTCCTCTTAACGGAGGCCAATAAGCTTGATCTGGAAGTGGATTAAATGTAGGTGCCCATGTCATCTGGTATGTGAAAATAGAGTACCATTTCTGGACAAAAGTGTTATAATCCAAACTACAACTTTGACAAGCTGCAATAACATGAGAACAAGGAAAGCCAAATATTTCCCATTTCTGACAAGTGCAAGACTTCTCGATCAATTTCACAACTTGTACATTATTGCCTTTCTTTATGCTTGTGATTGAACGACCTGTCCTAACACTAAAAGTCCCAGCTGCCCTATTGAAGATAATAACTTCATGTCTGCTAGCCTTTAATCCATTTGAACTTAACTTTGCATCAACGAAAGGAGTAAAGTTTCGACCACTTGCAACTCTCTCGGCTCCTAGTTCTCGTCTAATAGCAAAATAGCTATTTACTCGATAAAATGTCAGTTGCACTAGAGCCGTAATAGGCAAGCATCGAGCTCCTTTTAATACACTATTAAAAACTTCAGATAAGTTGGTCGTCATTATGCCATGCCGATGACCTTTATCATGTGCTAAAGCCCATTTCTCCAAAGGGATTTCTTCTAGCCACTTTCGTGCTTCTTCATTGATTCTTCCAATTGTCTCCATTCGCTTATCAAATTTGCGAATTTGGTTCTCATTTGCAGCCCGCCACACAAGGTTCTTCAATGTTTTATCGTGAACTTGGTGTTGAAATTGCTAGCTAAATGGCGAATGCAAAATCGATGATAAGCATGTGGCTCAGTCCATCCCAGACCATCTGTGCTCATTGCATTTCTAATTCCAATATGACGATCATATATAACACAAATACCGTCTCTTTGTGTCACAAAACATTTGATACAAGCCATAAACCAACCCCAACTATCATTATTTTCTCCTTCCACAATTGCAAAGGCTAGTGGGAATAATTGATTGTTAGCATCACAAGAAACTGCAATGAGCAAGACACCTTTATATTTTCCATAAAGATGTGTACCATCAATACTAATGACATGACGACAATGTTTAAAACCTTCGATAGAAGCTGGAAAAGACCAAAAAACACGCTTAAAAATTTCATACCCGAAATTTCTCTCTGCACTTTCTTTGTCCCAATTAACAATTGTATTGGGATTTTCTCATTGTAGCACCTCCATATATCTTGGCAACACCTTGTACGATTCAATCCAATCACCAAAAAGCTCTACAATAGCCTTTTGCTTTGCTTTCCAAGCTTTTGTCTTTGAAATATCATAACCAAATTCATCATAAATCAATGGTTGAATTGTTGTTAGTGTGATTGAGAGTTGGGCCTTCACTAATGGCTTTATCTGACTAGACACAAAAGCAGAATCAAGTTGCACGTGATCTCTATTCAAGATTGGATTAACACATGTATGAGGGTCGCCATACTTTTTTATCTCAAAAAATGATTCACCATGAGGAATAGATGCACGCAATCTCCAATGACATTCAGGTGCTTGTTTACATTTCAACAACCAAAGATTAGGAGTTGAATGTGAGACGCTATATTGTTGATGTACTTTTAGTGAGTACAACTTAACAGCATTTTGCAACTCGTCTTTAGAAGAAAATCTCTGGCCCACATGTAATTCCCCGTTGGCATTTGTTTGAGAAGATACTTGGGCACGAACTGATAGATCAATCACAGCATGGTTAATTCTTTCGATTTCTGTAAATTCTTGGCCTGGTGCTTCTTCATGAGTCATGTGTATCCCCTAACTCATCATCCAACAAGTTATTATTGATTTGTGTTCCATCTACAACAAATCGGGTCCCTTCATTTGCAATAATTTCCTCCATAATTCTGCAAGTATCACTGATCAAAGTACCATTATCCATAGTATTCACTTCATTGCATGTTTCATTCTCTTGGGTGAGTAGTTGTGTAAATGATATCACTTTCGGAAATTGTGTTGACACAGGTTTCACTTCCAAATAAAACTCTAAGCAACTGATTTCAGGTCGTTTCATAACATCAAAAACAATACTCATATTGTTATTGTCTTCAACTGGTAGAGCTATATACTCTTGAAAATTACTTGGATACCTACAAGTAAGCTTAATAAGCACATGCTGCCGCTCGAAACCCGTGATGTTGTACATTTTGTCCACCAAATCATTGTAACTTATTCTTTTGCTAACTTTGATAGGCTTTGGTGTAGCACCTTCATATCCAATTCCATGAGAACCTGATGTAATCCTTCCATTCCAATAGCATAAAATTGTTATGTTTTCTCGAGACATCCCGACTGAAAAGGAAAAAAAAATAAAATATAAGAAACTAAAATCGAAGCAGAGGATTGCTATACTTTTGGCTGAAGCATTAACTCAATTGAACTCCACTGCACATACAAATTTTTCTTTCCACATTGACTTTTAAGAAAGACAAATAAGAATTGAAATGTTGCAGATTAGATAAATTTAATATTCATAAAAATCAAAACTAAATATTAAAGATGAGATGTGGCCATGTAGGTAACGTGAAGACCCTTCACGTTAAAAATTCAATCAAAACAAACGATCACCTCCAGAATACACTTTCACCAGATTTATCGATAGAAAAGCGGCAGACGTCAAAATTTTCGAACGACATAGAATTCAAGAACTGACCAAAAGCATAGAGGGAACAGATTTCTTAAACACTAGTGCAACTAGAACTACAAGTTACAAATAAATTAAACACATGTTTGCTAGAAAATTGGTCAACAAACCTGCGTCAATATACTTGTTCGTAGATTCTCTACCGCAGTTGAAGAAGATTAAGAGATTTAGGGTTTTTAATTCTGGGGTTTTTGGATTAAATAAGTATTACTAGTATGTAATTTTTTATTTTTTACCGTAATGAAAGGAGAGAGAATTGAACAAAAGTTACATGTGGCATCCTAGTAGGCAATAGAGTATTAATTTGACAAATAATTTTTCAAGAATGTTATATCGACAAATACTTTTTTTCATGGTGCTATTTTGACCAAAAACTCAATATTATCACATCATCGACAGATACATTAATGTTCTATGTAACTATTACTCCTCATCCCATTAATAACGTCTTGCATTCTTAATTGAGATGTTTATTAGACATGTCGTATTTTCTAGAAAAAATAAAATATATATAACAAAAACTAGCTATTATAAAAGTTATTAATATACATTACAAAATATCATTTTCTTAATATTTATATCTAAAAGAAACATTACGTTAATTATGGGTCGGGAGTAGTGGCATAGGCAATGGGGGGCAGTGGGGGCCACTGCCCCCACTGGAATTTGAAATTTTTTTAGTGGTAATTTAGTAATTTCGTGAAAAAAAATATTTATGTATTACATTTGGACCACTGCCCCCACTGGAATTTGAAATTTTTTTAGTGGTAATTTAGTAATTTCGTGAAAAAAAATATTTATGTATTACATTTGGACCAATAAATTCTTCAGTTTTCAATTTGGGCCAATATTTATGTATTAAATTTACGCAAAACCTCCTTTGCGTTTCAATTTTCTTTCATATACCCCTTCCTCGACTCACGAAAATTATCATCTGCGCATCGATACTTGACGAAATCATCAACCGGATCTGTGAAGAAATATGTATCATCCGTCAAGAGGTGGAGTCCGCGGCGGTCGTGATCGTAAGTCCTCTTTTTCCCATTTATCTTCCCCCCAATATGTTGGGGAGAGTGGTAGTGATGGTTCACAAATAGCTGAAGCTTTGGATTTGTTAGAACTTATAAGTCGATTTGAATTTGTCTTTGTGTTACACCTTATGAGGCAAATCTTAGGGATAACAAATGAACTATCTCAAGTGCTACAAAAAAAGGATCAGGATATTGTTACTGCAATGAATCTCGTTAAGGTAGCAAAATCACGTTTGCAGACAATGAAAGATGAAGGTTGGGAGATGTTGGTGACTGAAGTCTCTGAGTTTTGTAGCAAAAATGAGATAGCTATGATAAATATGGAAGGTGATTATGCAGCTCGAGGAAGAGGAAGAAGAAGAGTTGAGAAAATGACAAATGACCACTATTATCGAGTTGAGGTATTTTATTCTGTGATTGATAAGCAAGCTCTGGAGTTGAATCAACGTTTTGATGAAGTGAACACGGACTTACTTTTATGCATGGCGTACATTGATCCCAAAAACTCATTTGTTGCATTTGATGTTAAGAAGCTACTTTGTCTTGCCAAGTTTTATCCCATTGAGTTTAGTGAAGTTGCCTTGTATGAACTTGAGACTCAACTTCAAAACTTTATAGTTGATGCGCGCATGGATGAAAGGTTTTCAGAATTGTCGAGGCTTGGAGGTCTTGCTGAGAAGATGATTTCTACAAGGAAACATGATGTTTTTCCATTGGTTTATTTGCTATTTAAGTTGTCTCTAACTTTGTCAGTTGCTACAGCTACAGTTGAGAGAGCTTTTTCAGCAATGAAGATCGTTAAAACTGCTTTGCGGAATCGTCTAGGAGACAAGTTGTTAAATGACTGTTTAATACCTTTTATATCGAAAGAGATGTATTTGTATATGTTACCAATGAAGATATTATGCGACGGTTTCAAAACATGAAGAACAGAAGGGAAATGTTATGAAAATCTTTTGTTTGGTTTTGAATTGATAGACTTTGTAATGTGATGTAAATGGTGCTATGATTTTTTATTTTATTTTTATCTTCTCATGTGTTTATATAATTATAATAAATTGGCCCCCACTAGCTCGATTTTCTAGCTACGCCATTGGTCGGGAGCCTCTATTTATGTATAAATATAGCTAGATTTTTCTTGATTGTTACGAGTTACGACATGAGGAAATTGACCGTTTGTATTGTTGGTTTGCAAAATCATTAGCAGCTTCTCTTCAGGTCAATGGTCAACAATTTTTATTTTTTTTTTTTTTGACGAGGAACCCGCAGCCGCTACATTTGGTGCGCACATGCAAACCACACAGAAGAGTTAAACCACCCTTAATGTGACAGGGTCACAGGCTCACACATAGCGTGTCCAGTGAGAATTGAACCCATGACCTATCGGTCCCGGGCCACCCACATTCACTGCTATGCCATCCCAAGGGGACAACAATTTTCTTATTTCTGATATTCCTTAAATTTGCTGATTTAATTGTAGTGCAGATCGAGACATAAGGTTGGGCCGTTAAGCCCATCTTGGCCCATGTAAGTTGTGAATGGGTTTTGGATTAATAATTTTTTTGCAGGTTATTAAAGTAGTCGTCTCTTATTTTAAAGTTGATATAGGGATGAGATCTCATGTCTCAATTTTCATGTCTCAATATTATTTTATTAGTATAATCATTTAGATAGTTATATTATTTTACCTGGAATACTCTTCATTTTGGCATATGATTCAATATATTTTAAAGTAGATGAGCATTACAAGCTAGTTATTAATAAGTGAAACATCTCAAAAATAGGTAAATATTTTCTCATAATCACACTAATCAATCAACATTTGTAGGCTCAGCGAACCCATATTGATCTTCTGGATAGACAGATTCAAGATTGATAAAATAGGGAGAAAAGTCTATAATTTTATTAGTGAAATTATATACTAATAAATTCCCAAGTTATGTTCTATTTGTGTTGATAGCGGCATCCACCTAAGTTGATATAGGGATGAGATCTCATGTCTCAATTTTCATGTCTCAATATTATTTTATTAGTGTAATCATTTAGATAGTTATATTTATTTGTAAAATTGTACCTAGGTGGATAAACTAATAGACGCATTGTGGGAAAAAATCAAAATTGATCTGTTACATGTTCAAATTTTAATCCTCCAGTTTGAAAAAAAATTCGATTTTGGCCCGATTTACAAAATCATACTCCCTCCGTCCCATTATTAATGTTCCACTTGTCTTTTTTGGTTGTCCCATTATTTATGTTACATACCAAATAAGGAAATAAATAAGTGGACCACAATCAATCTAAGCAAGTGGATCCCACCCCTTTATACTTTTACACCACAACTTTGCACCTTTACCTCCACTATCTTAATTACCGTACCCAGTCTCAATGGAACATAAATAATGGGACGGAGGGAGTACAAAATAACGGACTAGAGTAGTGGACAAGAGCCAATATGCCCGACCAATTTTGATTCTTTCCTGCATTGTGATACAAAAATTGTGAGAGGAGATCCGCTCCGTAAAATTGTATATAATAATCTCACATTTATTGCGCAACAATTTGCAAATAATAGATTAATATACCTCAAGAAGTTCCGAAGAGAATAATATGAAGTGAAATATTGAATGTAATACTGGAAATAAATTCAAGATCATAGTTTAATAGGTAATTGGTTGAAGTATGTGTTTTACATCAAAATCATCGCAATTATTGGCTAGTAATTAAATATGACGAGCTTCATTTTAATCTACACAATCAGGTGTTGATTCTGCTTCATAAATCTACGATGCAAATCTGATTTTTCCCAAAAGTTTCAGAGTTTGTTGTGGTTGCCCAGGGAATGAACCCCATTCCTGATTTGTTCACGAACAGCGTTAAACCTAGGCCAGGAATGGTGGCTACTGAAGAAAAACCCTAGAAATTCCGAAGAAGAAAAAGCGCGCACGGAGAGAAAGATTTTGGATTCTTTCTGAAACGGTCTATTGGTCTGAATCGCGCACCATTTCCATTCAACTGAAGTGTCAATTACGCCCCAAATTCAACCTCCATAGACGCACATACTTATATATATTTGAAATGCACTCATATTTATAAAACTCGTAGCAGAAGGTGGAATCTTGTGAAGATTTCGCGACGAAACTGCTCTTAATTCTCGTTCGAGGGATCGGTAGAATAAATTCTTCAAAATGGTCGTCGCCGCGCCGAGCGACCACCGGAGCGCGAAAGAGATCATTTTCGACGCCTCCGCTGGTGCCGCCGCGGGTAATTTCAGCAACTCCTTTTGATAGTATCGGTTCTTGCAATTTTGGTTTTTCTAATTTGGGGCTTATTGGTGTATTTAGGTGCAATAGCAGCTACATTCGTGTGCCCGTTGGATGTGATAAAGACGAGGCTTCAAGTCCACGGCCTTCCCGAAATGCAGCCTGCTGGTCATAAAGGTATCGTTTTCTTGAAACCTTTGTAGCTTTTTTATTCTATGTAGAGGGGAGATAGCTCTCTTAAGATATAATTCATTTTCTTGACCACACTCATTAATTAGCTTATCTTATGCATTTCTTTTTTTCTGTTGAAAATTAGGTAGTGTGATACTTGTGAGCCTAAAAAATATTGTTCGGAACGAAGGTTTCAAGGGACTCTACCGTGGTCTTACACCAACTTTGACAGCATTACTTCCAAATTGGGCTGTGAGTGTTGTCTTAGATCATGTGAAAGTCATCTTGTTATTTACTGTCTCTGGGAGTATATAAATTTGTTAAAAGGTTGCTTTTACTTTTTTCTACACTCCGGAATATACAAATGTTTAATGTCTAAGGTTACATTTGAATTTGAAGAAAAGTTACACCTTTTCTAGTTAAAAGGTTGATATGTTGATTTCGATGACTAGTAGAAGCAGATGGCTGGGGTAACTTACTTAGCAAAGGGATTTGCCTAAAAAAGTTTTTATTTGTTAATCCTCTTTAGCAGCAAAGTTCAGTTTCACTAGAGGCATGATGCTCTGGATGTCTGCAATTAGTAACTTACATCTGATCATTAATTGAAGTTGAGAACAACTTCTTCATTTTCTAGCTAACTTGGGATTTCAATAGAGAAGTGCTAATCGTGGGAAAAAGGAAGTCGTATCTGTAATCCCATCTTCTATGCACTTTGTCATTTCTTAGCATTATAAGGCAGCATTTTCATGTTATGCTTCTAAAACTGCCCTTGCTTGCTAGCTTATTGAAATGTAATCAGCTGACTTATAAAGATGTTATTCAACTTACGGATGTAATTTTACAAAATTTAGTGCGACTTATATATAACTTCCAAATTAACTACTGACAATTATCATTGACCATTGTAGGTATATTTTACAGTTTACGGACATCTTAAAGAGCTATTGCATGGTAGGTCTCATACATCTTCAGAGATTGTTGTATGTTATTGAGTTTGTTAGCATTCTACTCTGTTTCTGGTTACAGGTCATTTAAAGTAGAACTGTTACACATTGTTATTTGTTAGAAAGTTCTTATTTGATTTTTTATTAGTTTTATATTTCGGAATAATACAGAGGACAACAAGGATCAGCTTACAATTGGTTCAAACATGGTAGCTGCTGCAGGAGCTGGTGCTGCTACTTCTGTTGCCACAAATCCCTTGTGGGTTGTCAAGACACGACTTCAAGTACGTTCCTGGGTCATTGATAAACCCATTAGTGCTACATGCCTGATTTGAACTGATTGCTCAACTTCTCTCAAATCTTAGTTTGTAAAATTCGTTTTACTCAGTCTTTGTTATCTACTTACCAATAATTTTGCACAGATATTTGAACTTTGATTAGGTATCCTAACGACCTGTCTTCTTACTTCATGGATCTTATGATTATATGGAAGTCTTGCACCATAAGTTCAGTAACTTATGTCCAGTCAATTTCTTATCAGTATATTATAAATATAACTACATAAATTTGGCTTTTTGCGCTTCTCCGTCATATTCTTTATGTCTAGCAGTCTAGGTAATCCTGAAACTTATTTGAACTTCATCCCTGATCTTAGACACAAGGAATGAGGCCAGATGTAGTTCCTTACAAGAATATATTTTCTGCTTTGAGACGGATTGCCCATGAAGAAGGATTCCGAGGATGGTACAGGTTAGTTCTTGGTTCTTAGACAAAACACCAGATAGTTTCATGATTTTTTTTCAACCTCTGGGCCCTGAGAAGGACGGAGCAAGTTTTTTGTAACCACTTCCCCTTATTCAAAATTGATTTAGCACTATATTTTTGTGTTTACAACAATAATTTATGTTTCATTTCACCCTTTC
Source organism: Lavandula angustifolia (assembly GCA_028984105.1). Classification (NCBI taxonomy): domain Eukaryota; kingdom Viridiplantae; phylum Streptophyta; class Magnoliopsida; order Lamiales; family Lamiaceae; genus Lavandula; species Lavandula angustifolia. The sequence goes on along the minus strand of CM054821.1, from coordinate 18,762,983 downwards.
CTGAACAGTGGTCTTCTACCTTCACTGGCCGGAATTAGTCACGTAGCTATCCAGTTTCCTGCATATGAAAGAATAAAATTCTACTTGGCTACAAAAGGTACAATACACTTCCACTTCTGCATTTCCTTTCTCTTTCGACGTGGGAATTTATTTTCATTACTCCCTTTCTTTTTATCTTTCCAATTTGGTAGGAAATAAAAGCACTAACCAGCTCAACCCCTGGGAAGTAGCAATTGCATCATCGTCCTCGAAGGTTGTTGCCTCTCTATCAACTTATCCTCACGAGGTATGCTTTCCTTTCATTTCCTACTCAATAGCATGCATGGCATGTGTATACCGATTCATTTTGTAATACTCAAGCATGCACCAGGTTATTCGTTCAAGGCTGCAAGAACAAGGCCAAGTGAGGAACTCTAAGCCACAGTATTCCGGTGTTATTGATTGCATTAAGCAGGTTTTCATAAAGGAAGGTCTACCCGGTTTTTACCGTGGCTGTGCTACAAATCTCTTACGAACAACTCCATCCGCTGTGATTACATTTACCAGCTACGAGATGATACATAGATTCTTGCTGCAAGTATCACCTCCTGAGGATAAAGCATTCAGAAGCCCATCCTAAACCGAAGGGATCGACAAGCCCCCGGAGAAAAATCATACTAATAGACCAATCTGTAAACCCATCTAGTGATAGAACAAATCTCATTCCTTTGGATAATACAGATAAGCTAACTGCTTAGCATTAGCCCTCCCATTTTTGTTTGCCACAACCTTAAATTTGGATGTCAATAAAAGGCAACTGGAGCTCCTGTTGTTGTACGTGTATTCTCTTCATTATCTTGTTTCTCATTTTTCAAGCTTTCATCTTTTTGGGATGTCTTTACTCTTTAGCCATATGTTTGTTTATGCAATGTTTCATAAGTGATTTGGATTGTAATAAGGTCTGTTGCTGAAAAACACTTTCTGTTGAGATCTGACAAGGGTTGGCAGCTTTGGATTCCAATTTCGTAATTTACCTTTTTACATAGTATTCGTGTATATGGAAAAGTATAGTGGACTAAAAAAAAGAACCACCTTATAATAAAGAATATATGAAGTTTGGTTCAAGCAACAGAACTTGCTACTGTAGAGCTACTTATCCATTCATCAGTAACAGCAGTAGGAGATGACTGGTAATTCTTACTCTTCAACAGGGCAGCATCTGTTTCAGGTGATGAATGTAAATCATAATTTCCATTAGCCTCTTTCTTTACATGCTCAAAGTTGCAACCTTGACCAGATTGAATGTCTTGCAGGATAAGAAGCACCTCCTCCATGCTAGGCCTCAAATCCTTCTCCAGCTGCAGGCAGCGGAACGCGAGCTCAGCCACCGAGGTAGTCATCATTGTTACTCGAGGATCAGAGTTGTATCCTGTTGATGGATCAATCAGCTCATCAAATGCACATCTCTGAATCCTATTCACAGCCAAGTTGGCCAAGTTGATCTCATGGCTATGCCTGCTTATATCCACTGCAGGCATGGAGGAGATGAGCTCGATCAGCACGACCCCAAAGCTGTACACATCGCTCTTGTCTGTCAACTGGTAGCACTGGTGATACTCTGGATCAACGTATCCGGGAGTCCCTTGTGGGGCTGTTGAGATGTGAGTGACATCCATGGGGAAGAGCCTCGACAGCCCGAAATCAGCAACTTTGACTGAGAAATTGTTGTCTAGTAAAATGTTGGTTGTCTTCACATCGCGGTGTATGATATCCGACTTGTGGAGGTAGGCCAGCGCGTTTGCAGTCTCTCTTGCAATGCTCATACGAATAGGCCATGTGAGGAGCGCCTCCTTGGCTCTCACACCGTGGAGATGATCAGCAACTGTGCCATTAGGGATGTACTCGTATACGAGCAGCAGCTCCCGACTTCTTCTTGAAGTGCAGCCATACAGGGAGACCAGATTTGGATGCCTTAAACTAGTAAGTATCTGAATTTCATTCAAGAACTGCTCCACTCTTCTGTAGTTATGCTCATATAATCTCTTTATTGCAACTTCTCTCCCATCTTGGAGTTTGCCTAATCAATAAACCAATTTTTGCCGTTAGAAAAGAAGTCAATATTTGATGTTTGACATGAGTTTCTTACCATAATACACAGTGCCAAAGCCTCCATCTCCGAGTTCTTGAGAAGAATCGAAGTTGCTGGTGGCCTCTACAAGCTCTGTGTAGGAGAATATAGGAATGCCGAAGTTGAAGCTTCCATCTTCAACAAATGATCTTGATGAAGGATCAGAAGATTTGTTTCTTGGAAGAAGGTAAACTCCACCAAACTTCTTCTTTCTTTGCCATATTATGTAACCGGCTAACAAGAGCAGGATTACACTTCCAGGTATGCCTGAAAACCATAAATTAGTCATATTGAGGTCTAAACAGTATGCCATCCTGGTTTCTGAGCAATATCAACTTACATATAGCTAATAATATCACCGTAGTACGATTGCTTCCTGCATCAGAATTCAACATGTTGGTTAGTCAGATTAGGCCTAGCAAATGCAACAAAACAGAAGCAGAGATGAGTTTAGACATGTATAGCACATAGATATATCATTTTATCTGTTCGGTTTAGAGCCAAAGTCCTGCAGTGGATGTTCATTAGGTATACAAATACCTTCCTTGCAGTAGAATTGATTTTCATTATCAATGAGACACTGGCCTCCCCCATAGAAACAACTAAGGCATTCTTCAGTAACATTGAATTCTAGAGTATATTCAGCGCTTAACAAATTGAATAAATCACCATCGACTTGGCCAGACTTCTTAGGCATCTGAACCCGCTGACATCCTTCAGGGAGATCATCTTCCCCGAAATGATCAGGAGCAGCAGCGGTTGAGTTTTTATAGTAGGCTAAGTAGACCCCACAATCCATGATGTTGTAGTTGAGGAAATGCTCATCTAGCCTTGGTTTATTACCGGGCTCATTCACACAGGGGAAGAAGGTGAGATTAGGAGTGACTCTGAAGGAAATAGAAGGATTTTGAATTGGATAGAGATACTCGAAAGAGAAGCAGCTCCGGTTATCCAATTGGATTTGGAGCTGAAAGTCTTCAACCAAGAATTTGGTTGTTGAGTTCCGGGCAAGAATATTATAACGACCTCTACCTCCTAGATTGAATACTGGATTTGGATCGTCGAGGTTACAGTCCTCAACCGCTATCAATCCACATCCGAGATTCCCAGCATCAGTAAATGGGAATTGGAGGGAGTATTCTCCACACTGAAAGGATTCTGAGCATTCAGAATTTGCTTTGAGGAGGAGGAGATGGAAAGGGATCAAGAAAAGCAAGAATTTGATAAGAGCCATGCACAAATCTCTTCAAGAAAGAATGCAGCAGCATAAAAGGAAGGGAGACAAACTGGTTTTGTTTAATTTTCATAGTTTGGTTGGGACAAGTCTTTTGTTTTGATCAAACACGCCAGCAGAAATTGAAATATTTTTATGGAAGACTTTTGGAAACTAGTTGTGCAAGACTTTTATTTCTTCCTATTTTATTTTAATTAGTTTTGGTTGAAATGGTCGTCCTGAGCCATGAAGGCAGAAGCTTCCTGCTTCCCACTACCTAGTTGAATAGAGAAACAAGATGTATATAAATCAAGTGTTAGCAGCATGAGAATGGATGGTGGTGGATTGGATGACTTCATCAACAAGTCATAGGTAGCTTTGATAAGAGAACAAGTAAGTGCAGTCTAGTTACCTTGGTGGCAGTCGAATTCGTTGGTCGTGCCAATACCATGACAACCTGGACGAATACTCAACTCTAAGGTGAAGTTAGGAGTCAACCAAGTGGATAGATGAGCTGGATCTCCTCGAGGCTTCTCAGTCATAGGTAGTTGAATCATTGAACATTGGTTAGGAATGCGAGTTTCATCCATATCAGGTAAACCATCTGTAGGATGACCATAGCAGACCGGGTTCGGATCTGGCCAACACTGGCTTGTACAGTTGTATAACCTGCGGTAGTTTTTGAAAAACTCATCAATGAGATAATCAGGAGTTCTGTTGAAGCATCTGAACAAGGTGATATTGGGGGAGAATGTGAATGAAAGAGGCGGAGGAGGCATAGAAAAATTTCTGAAGGAACCACATCCCATCAATGTTTCATTTAGTTGATTGTCTACCACTGAGAAATTGTTCCCGGCCATCTTCTTCAAAATGGTATAGCCATCCTCTGCAGATTCTGATGAAATGATTCTTGGCCTTGCTGAGTTACAGTCGGCGACCAAGATCGGCCCGCACCCGGGATTCAAGGCGTTTGTGAATGGAAACTCGAGGGAAAATGCCCCACACGAGAAGTTTTCTCCGCAATGGGTTTGGGGATTAGATTCAGCTCCGGGTGGAAGAAGATGAAAAGGGAGCAAGAAAAGCCAAAGACTGAGAAGAGCCATGCATGACAAGTTAGGAACTGAGTTTAATTAAACTAACCCAACTCTCCTCTCCTCTTTCTTTATTATCTACTACTACTTAATTGGTCGGAGTTTCCTCGTTGGTTTGATCCAACACGCTAAGTTGACTTGGAATTTTGGAGTCATTTTTGTGGAAGATTTGTATTTGTTTCTGTAATTTGATGTGAATAATCATAGTTGAAATGGTCGTGGTGAGGAATAAAAAGGAAGTTTCCTACTTCCACATTAGCTACATTCTAGTTCCATCTTACACCTCGGCGCCTCACTTCCGTCGAAACGGCGCCGCTTCCAATCCCACTCTGCTCTCTCTCTCTCTCTCTCTCCAATCAATTCGGCGTCAATATCAACCATCCAACACGCAAGTCTGCTAGGAAATTTCTCTAGGAGACTTGTTACGATGACTCCACATAGAACCAGGGTCGGTCCTGAGAAAAAAAAGGGTCCGGGGCAAGTGATAAAAAATGGGGCTCCTCTCTATAAAGTAATACTCTCTCTGTCCCGCTATTTCTGTCTTACTTGCCTAATCGGGCTATCCTGCTATTTCTGTCTTCTTTCCTAAAATAGTAAAAATTATTTTTAAACATAAAATGAAGTGGGTCCCCCTTACTCACTACTCAATCCTCACATTCTTATACTCTCTCTTCAAAAATCTATCTCTCACTCGATTATGTTCCGCTCCGAACTCAGAAAATTATGATTTTTATCTTTTTGAAAACTTTAGATTATTTCTTCAAATACAATATAAAAAAATATAAAAAATAAAAATCGATTGCATTTCACTAGCCTTACAAAAATTTGGATAATTCTCATTTCTTTCCACCAACCACTCCTCGAAAACTGTGTCATTTTCTTTATACAATTAAAACTCATAAAATACACACTAAATTAAAATTTCTTAATCTCCGTGCCGAAGTCGACTGGGACGTTTTTAGCGGGACGGAGGGAGTATTTGTATTTTCATCGTCTTCTATTTTAATATATATTTTTAAAAATACAGTAGTTGTCGCTTCAACTCCATTTTTTGTGACATAGTCGTGTTCAAAACAGTTTAGTAAACAAGAAAATTAGGGAATAAAAGAGATATAGAGATAATAATAATAAAAACGTTCACATAAAATAAAGAATTGAGGTAGCATTTACTTTTTTACGACTTATTTAATTATTTTAAATTTTATATTACTATATTAGACTAGATATAGTATATTTTGTAATAGAATTCCGGGCTAGATTAAATATACTAACTGAGCCCTTTCTTTGCTAAAAAATAAATTAACATGCTATTTCTTAAAAAAAATTATTTATTATTAAAAAAAAATTAAAAAAAAATGGGCCCCAAAAAATTTGGGACCCTGGGCAACCGCCCCTCCTCACTCTACATAAGGGTCGGCCCTGCATAGAACATGAACCAATTTTAATCTCATTTGTTTTTTTCATAGAAAAAATTGCATGTTCACGCTCAAGTACAGAGACGTATGCAGGATTTTAACTAAGGGGGCAAGATTATAAAATGCTAAAATATATTATGATCAAACTATAAAAATTGCTAGGCGAAGAAATTTTTCATAATTAAATTATATATACATGAATTTGAGGGTTTCTAACATAAATTTTCAATAATACTTAAGCATAATTTCAACTTTTTCATCAATTTCTATTATAAGATGTGATTAATTTTATTTAATTAATATACATAAAATCATTATAATAATTTAATATAAAAAAGAAAGGGATGGCATTTGCCAACCCCATGCCTCAATGTGCATCCGTCCCTCCTCAAGTAGACTTGGGTTACGTTAGATTATAACCCACTTCTTTGTCTTGACTCTTCACCCTTCAAATACATGATTTATTTTCTAGTTTTTTTTTAGACTTTTCAACTACACAGATGATTTCATCAATTTCACTAAAAAATGACCCTTGTATTTGGTTAGATTTTGTGATATTGGTTTTTTCTTGGTTAGATTATTGACTGTTTAGGAGGTTCGTCGGTGGGTACAGTAGCCGGAAAGCCCATTCATCTTGATATATAGGCCCGATTGATTTGAATGAGTGGGCCGACTAAAAAGCCCAATGAAATTATTTTCCAATTATAATAACCTTGCTTGAAACTTCACCAAATTATAATACTAAATAAGTTTGATACTATCCAATTAATCTATCATTTTAATCTCTATTATTACAAACACAAAGAAAGGTGGTTAATCAATTAGAACTAAAGCAACACTCTAAAAAGCATAAAATATGACAAAAATCACTTTCCTGTAGCTTTTAATCCACCTCTTTTATTTATAGAATCATCCCTGTGGATTTGCTCCTTTCCACTTTGATTTAACCCAATCCACCATTCTTCACTGTTTTTCTTATACGACGCGATAATCCAATATTATGATAGATCATAGATTACAATTTATTTTTATTTTTTTAATGTTATTTATTCTAGGCTAATCTTCACCTACCCATGACCTGAAACCAAACGCACCCATAATATTTCAAAACTGCGACACCATAAAATAGAGGGCCCGACAAAAGTAGACTAAATATTCAACAAAATATTTCCATCTGGAAAAGGCACTTTAAATCATAGGATGAAAATAAAATGGTATTATTCTGTGTTTACTTATAATTAAAATTGTTGAATTGCTGGAAGGAGAATATTATGTATTTTAAATTTACATATACAATTGTGTATAAATAAAGTTAAATCCAAACCATGGAAATAATTAGCGGCAGCAAATTTATTACAGTTAATCAATCCAAAACAAATATAGTGAAACCGAAGTGTCGTGCCATTACTGAAATTAATTACAGTGATGGGGGGTGGGGTAGTAATGTCACAAACCGGATAGAGTAAGTTGATTATACAGAAAATGACCTCCTGCTCACATCTAGTCGTACACGTGTTTCACGTGACACTATTAAATTTAATTAGAATTTGGCGAGAGCCAATAAAGTTAGTGCTTACCCATTAATGGCTGCTACTACAGTTAAAATAATGCTCACATCTAGGAGTTGAAGTTTACTCAGAGCGCACCGAAGGTAGCGGCTGCGGGTTCCTCAAATAAAAAAAATAAATAAATAAATAATGCACTATTAAATACTATCCCACATTGGTCGGCTACCTTCAGATTAATTACTTCATATAACCCGGGAATATGTTCGAATTTCATCAAACAACTCTATAATCAAGTTTGTTGCAGATATATAACTCAAAAGTGTGAGTTTATCCAGAACGGTTGTAAATCTCTCATAAACATTATAAACATTCTTTCAATATTTTGATCACTTTTGGATTTAAATAAATTTGTTTGATCTTAATACCAATGTATACTTAAATTTAGAGCTGCACAAATATATTGACATGTGATATTTCTGATTAAAAAATGCTTCTTGTGTGGCACAAACTTCAGTGACTTAAATCAGTTATTCTTACCATTCAAATAGGATGAGATTTTACTAGAACTATGATTAGCGGGCTGACATGAGTTTCATAACCAATTTAAGTATTTAATGCTTTAATTAATGGAGTGATAATATGTAGTAATTAGCAAATGCGTCGTCGTAACCCCCACAGGCCACAACGACTACACTTGCAGACATTTCCATCTTCTCATTTCATAAACTACTACTTTATTATATCATTTATATATAAATAGTGGAGTATAAAATGTACGTTCTCTTCTCATTTTCCAAGTCTCACCCATTGTTTGCCTCTCTCTACTAACGCACTTTCTCTCTCTACACAAGCATATACGACTCAAATGCATACACTTTATGAGGCTATTTCTCTGCGGAACTTGCAATCGATGTTTTGATCCGAGCTTATTAGCATTGCTCTACGATATATAGCTCCATATACGGCTCCATATATTGTTCAGTTATATCGAGACAAATAAGATTGTAGATATATACTGCTTTTCTATTGGTAGATTAGGCCTTTCCTTGTGTTAATTTCGTGGGCAACATGTTGGGCGCTGGAGTACAGCTGAATAGGAGTAGCAACGGCGACGATAGGTTTTACAGCGCGGCGAGGGCTCGCCGGAGCCAAAATTTATTGCGGAGGGCTCAGAGCGATATTGCCTCGAGGCGGAGCCGGTGTGATGAGTTGCCGCAGGAGAAATCGGTGCCGGAGTCGGCGCCGCCTCCGGCGTCCGAATCTTCATCTTCGTGCAATCTGGAGAGATTTCTGGAGTCTGTAACGCCTTCGGTTCAAGCGCAGTATTTATCTAAGGTACAATGAATTGATTGACGAAGTGTATATGGAACTAGTTATTGATTTATAGAGATAAAGGCATGTATAGTTTAAGGTAGAGAATTATTGTTAATCATTCTTCAAACTTATGATAATGGGTCTGTCATTGTCATACCCCGCCTAACAATCCGGCGAATCCGCAGCGGGTTGTTACAGTCATTTACTGATTTTGTACGACTGAAGCTGTTACCCTTTTGCAAGGTCTGATAATGCTGTTTTAATTGTGAATTTGTGATAGTGAAACTTATGAGTTATGATTTTTATAATGGAAGTCGAAGTGGTATTTCCATTATCCGAAACTTATTGGTCAATTTATGAAATAGTAGATTAAAGATTTCAGTTTTTATGTGAGAAATGATTTTAAATGGTCATATTTGATCATAGTTTTTAAATTGTGAAATCGTAATAGCTTTGCTGTGTAATTGATGAATGAGCTATCTAGGCTATTCAATTCCATCTTGATGCTTGTCAGATACAAAGCATCAAAAATGTGATTTTGCTAAAGGACTTTCAGTCTGTTTGTACTATTGCTTGCAACTTACTAGTTTTATAACTAAATGCATTCCTCCTATTGTTGAGGTTCTTTTATAGTGCATCTATAATTGCACAGATGGCAGTGAGGGATTGGAGAACATGCAATGTCGAGTATCGGCCATTCTTCGTGCTTAGTGATTTATGGTCGTCGTTCAAGGAATGGAGCGCTTATGGTGCTGGAGTGCCTTTGCTACTGAATGACAGCGATAGCGTGGTTCAGTATTATGTTCCCTATTTATCAGGCATTCAATTGTATGGTGATCGTTCAAAGATTACAGCAAAGTTAAGGTATCTGTCTATTGCTTAGGTTCCTCTCAGAATTTGCTAATCCTGCCTTTCCCATACTTGTAACTACTGCTTGCATCCAGTTGCCTTTGTGTTGAAATTTGAGAAAACTGATGATCACTGAAAATCAATCTTAATATCTCCAATTATGTGCTTCTTGTTATATTCAATGGCACATAGAAACTTCATTGAAATGTATGTTGCAGCCGGATCTGTGCTTAGTGTTTTCCACAAACATTTTAAGAATGAATTCATTGTGATATCCTTGCTGGCAGTGCTTAGCATCAAATGGCATGCTATCCATTTGTATTTGTAGCCTCGGAAGAATGACTGCTCATACACTTTTCCCCTTTTTTATTTATGCATGTGTAGGCGACTGGGTGAAGAAAGTGATGGTGAAGGCTCTGGGGAATCTAGTAGCGATGGTAGCAGTGATAGCGAACAAGAGAGAGGTGGATCAAATTATTCGGGCTATAATTCTCCTAGAGGAGGTCAGTTGCCATCAAGAGAGCGGCAGATGGAATCCCAAGAAGGCTTTTCAAGTGATGAAGGTGAATCTGGAAGTTCGGAGGGTTGCTTGTTGTTTGAGTATCTTGCACGGGACCCGCCATATTGTAGGGAACCTTTGGCAGACAAGGTAGTCATCCCCTTAATATTCTTTTCAATATTGTAATTAAGAAGTTTCAAGTGGATGAATGGTGTTTGCTGTTAGACTATTTCTTACATTGCAACATGTTGGAATTTTCGCAGATATCTGGTCTAGCTCGTAATGTACCGGAGCTTAGAACTCTTAGAAGTTGTGATCTGCTTCTTTCCAGTTGGCTTTCTGTTGCCTGGTATAAATTTTTGCTTAAATTGAGTCTATAGCATAACCGAGTAGCTTTTTTAATGTGCTTGCCTGACATTATTTATCAATTACCATGTAGGTATCCAATTTACAGAATACCAACAGGACCAACTCTTAAACATTTGGATGCTTGCTTTTTAACTTTTCATTGTCTTCATACCCCCATGACAGGTATGCAGTAACTAAAGTTGTCATTGTAAGGTGTGCATATAGTGGTCGTCGTAAATAAAATGAACTTGGTCTTTGCTTTTGAGGGAGATATGTTATTTCATCCAATATGTGCAGGAAGTGAACCTATGCATCCTCCAGTTGTCAAATATCCATCTGAGAGTGGCGGCGTTCCACAGATTTCACTGCCGGCTTTTGGCCTCGCCACATATAGATATAAAGCTTCACTTTGGACTCCTAGTGCAGGACATCAGTTGCAACTATCAAATTCCCTTTTACAAGCTGCTGATGATTTGCTAAATGTACTCAACGTCAACCACCCGGATTTCTCCTTCTTCTGCCGTAGATAAACTTCCCTTCCGTCTCCTTTTCCTTCACCTGAATCCCAACCAGGTATACCCGATGTCTACCAAATGCCGTTGTAGAACTGTTGCCTCGAATTATAACGTAACACAAAATCGAGGGGGAAGAAGAATGTACTTCAAGACGAGCTGTGATATGCAAATGAATTCTGTTTAGCAGGATTTGGGAGAGCCTTCTGGCTGGTTGAAAACTGACATACTGCTCTGTTTTTAACATTTCGTATTATATATATAGAACATTCCTTTTTCCCTCTAATCCTAATATGTTGTAGGCGTTTTCAAGTTGTTTCTGCATTTCAAGGGGATTTTATATATAACTTTGTAACCAAATGTTCAGTCTAGTTGCCTGCCCCTTAAATGTAAACTAAATATGCTGAATTAAATTTGTGAATTTGCTTAACCAAAAATTCATTCCTTGTCATGCTCTGGTTTATTCTCATAATCGCCAGTTAGGAAAACTTGCTGTGGTTGTTTCTACATAGAGCCATATGGTATATTGTTTTTTTTTTAAATGATACTATTCACATCTTCGTTATTATTGTAGATTTCGTTTCCCTTAATTCATTTTACGGTTTCTCTCTCCATGAAAACCAGCCACATATTTCAAACTACAATTTGTCAGCACTCACTAATTCAAAGAAAAGTCTAAAACTTTCCCAAAATTTCTCAATAAAGACAGAAGAGAGAGAAAGGAAAACAAGAAAGGCATGAAGCAAAATGCAGCTTTATTACCACAAGACATACCAAAGTTCCAAGCAGGAACAGAGAATACACCCACACTAGTACTCATCATCATAGAATCAACATTATACTGACGAAAATGAGACATAAATAAAAACTATATATCAACTGGAAAACCAGATATTTTTTATACTTCCAATAGCATGCAATTAAACAACTCAGCATTTTGGGGACGGAACGCCGCAAGAACTCGCAACTTTCTTGGCCCCAGGAGAGTTGATATACTTCTGCAGACTCGGATTCTTCATGTACTGGCACAGGCACGGCCTCTGCTCCTTCAGCTTGGCGCAGCAGGCGGCGCTCGGCTTGCTCGACGACGTGATCGCCGACGCGCAAGGGCTGAGCTGCAGGACGTTGCATGTCACGCCGCTTGCCACTTCTACTTCAGCAAGAATCAGAACTGCTAGTGCCAGAACTGCTAGGCATGCTGTTTTGCTGCTCATTTTGTAGCTTTGCTCTGCTTCTCTCTGTTTCGTGGTTGTGGTAAGAATGCTTGGTTTGTGTCCGAATTTATAGTGGATGAGATGGGTTTTGTGATCCCATTTCACATTTGCTTTAAGCTACATTTGTAAGTGGAATCATGACTCAATTGTCTTCATAGGATTGACTTGGAGACACTTGTCGGTTAATGGATACCCGTCGCAAAGTGGTCTATTTTTGTAGACGGTCGAATTTATTGTACATGAGTTTCTAATTTGTTTTTTCTGTGGAAGTTTTTGTTACATCCAAGTCTTTGTAATGTGTCGACTTAACTGGAAAAGAAGTTCCGATTTTCAAAGTGAAGGGATGGAAATTGCCAATTGCGAGTTTTAGTGCCTAATTTCTCAAGACTTTTCTTGCTCTCAATTTTTTTTAATATTATTATTATTATTTTCCCCACGTGAGACCCAAAAGAAAACTCAAATTAATTTATTTAAAATTCGAGTTGCGTAATATATTTATGAATGCATATAAATGTTGATTAAAAAAATGATGGGAAAAAGTTATAATGGAAGACCTTGGGTCAGTCACGCTTATGTACAATGATGTAAAATCATGGTGCACTATCCATCATCATCATCACACTCATACTAATGCTTGCCTAATTATTACTGGAGCTACGAATTCGCTTAACTTTCTTTTATTTTTCTTCCATTTTCTTTGCTTTTATTATTATTATTTTCCTCTTTCAAATGACTCGTGAGTTTGATGGGATTTTCTTACATATTTATATGAGTATAGATTAATATACATGCTCTTTTTATGTTTTATGCATATTTTTTAATTTTTTATCGATAAATCTTGTGATCATTATATAAACATGCATAAGTAATATTCTAGAACACATGTAGTCCAAACTATTTACGATAAGATGAATAGTGCAATTTCTTGTTTTCTATTTTAAAGAGTTTTCTTATATGATTTATTCTCTTATATATAGTATATAGTATTTACGCTCCATTTGAAAGAATTTAAAAATGACTTATTTTAACTTATTCTAAATAATCGTTAATAGAGTACAATGAGGACGAATCTAAAATCTAATAGGAAGATAAATCAAATCTACAAATTCAAATGACAAACTAGCAAAATTTTAAGAAAACATAAAAACCCGAATGAAATATTCGACCTGGGGTAGGTCTAGCCGTCCGCCTTTGAGTATAATGTTTTATTATTATTTTTTAATCATTATGGAACCAATTTAATTTCCAGAAAATGTTTAAAAAAAATTAATATTCGACCAACGATTTGAAAATGATAATTTTGTTCATGATTTGGAAAATTATTTTATAGTAGTACTAGTTTACTTTGATATTATATTTTACTATAAAATGTTCAAAAAAGTTATTCTCCCTCACAATTAGTAGGTAATGATAGATGTAGAATCTTAGTGAAGGGGTTGATATAGTATTAAACAAAAAAGTTAAAAGAACTCCACTAGATTACTGGTTCCAGAAAACCCAAACGGCGACGTATTGTTGGTCAAACGTCACATTTTTGCCCTTTTAGCCCTGTGATGGGGAATGGGAATGGCGATACTAAATTAAATATTACACGCCATTTGCCGAAATAATGATGCTAGTCACGGACGCACTCTAATTCAACTAAATTTAATTAAAATTTTCCATTATATTAAAAAAATGTAATCGCAACAACTTTGAGGATTTTTTTTTTTCAAAATTGAATCACATGTAAATTATGTAATGCACTAATGAGTAGTGATTGTACTTAGCTAAATTGGCAAATCTGGTATTCTAACTTTTTGATTTTGCGATATTTTGCTCTTTTTTTTTCTTCAAACTACTTGTTTTGCGATTTTAGTTTCTTATTTGTGCAATTTTAATATATATAGATATAAATTTCCAACTTACCTTTTTATTTATTTTTAATTAAAACTTGATTAACGGTCGATTTGATAAAAAAAAGTAATCATTGGATTAAAATTACAAAAATAAATAGTTCAAAGACGGAAAAAAAATGAAAATGAATGTCGCAAAATTGGAAAATTTGTGGACTAGATTTCTTAATGAGGCTTTGGCAACAATAGTCAAATAGTAGAAATCGAAAAACAATTATAGCCTTCGACTAAAACAAAATACAAATATAGTCATTTTGTCCTTATACGGCGCTATGCCGATGGGGGGCCGATGGAGGGCCGATGCCCCATCGGCCCTCTATCGACTCTCAACATATTTTAAAAAAAAAATGTTAACGAGGGCCATCGGCCCTCAAAGGCTCAACTGAAAAAGAAAAAAAAATTAAGGAGGGCCATCGGCCCTCAACTGAAAAAAAAAAAAAAAAAAATAAAAAAATAAATGAAGGAGGGCCATCGGCCCTCAAGTGAAGAAAGAAAAAAAAATATATATGAAGGAGGGCATCGGCCCTCAAGTGAAGAAAGGAAAAAAAAATGAAGGAGGGCCATCGGCCCTCAAGTGAAGAAAGAAAAAAAAAATTGTTTAAGAAGGGCCATCAGTGTTAAGCAAGCAGGGCATCGGCCCTCAACTCATAAAAAAATTCGAACACCCCCCTTTAGACCCTTCATTAGGCTCTCCTTAGGCCCTCCATCGGCCCTCGGGGAGGGGGGGTGTTCGAATTTTTTTCTCACGGCCGATGAAGGGCCGATGGACTCCCCCATCGGCCCTCCCATCGGCCCTCCGCCGGATAAAGACAAAATTGCTACTTTTGTGTTTTGTTTAAGTTTCAGGCTACATTTGTGTTTTTTTTTTTTTTTTTTGGCTAACAGTGGGTATTCCCATTTTCTTAATTTGCCATTGCACTTATACCATGGGCCCAAACCGTAATTCCTTGAATCCTTAAATTTGAGACAAGCAATTATCTGGGTTTTTGTGCTTGTTCGGGTAGCCTTTTAAGCCTTTGGAGATGACCGCATTTGGGCTATGCCAATTTTTTCTCCATATGCGTATCAAATAAACGAGATTATCGTTTTTTCGTTTACTAAAAAATAATAATAGTAAATTTAGGATCAGATCACTTGTCCAATAAGTGTTTCTAGTTTCCCATTTGAATTAATCAATTTAGAAATACATATGATGAATTAATTAGTGGAGTGATGAATATTATTCGGAAGACTATGATGTCCTCCAATTAATATCTTCCAAAGGACAACAAGAAGAAGAAAAGGGTTGACACGACATGTGGAAAAAATAATTATAAATTGAATTGGCTAGAAGTTGGAGGTAATCTTTCGAGACTAGCGCAAGGCATTCCTTTCTTTCTAGCTACATAGTTACTTGGATATAAATCTAGGCATATTACTTCTCCTATATTAATCTCTTAACGTATAATCTCTTCAAAATTAACCAAAACCATTGTACAACCATCATCCCCTCTCATCTTCAAAAGTTCAAAAAAAATGCCAATTTACTCTTCAGATTCCGATGATGCGCCTCCATACCCTAAAAGATTGTTCGGAAGGGAAAAGCCATTGCATTCCATTCTTGGAGGAGGGAGAGGTAAATAATTTTATTTATTTTTTCAATTCTCGAGTTGAAATTTCGAATTCTGATTCACTCTCACATAATTCTTGTCACTAAAATTTATAATGGATTGGTATACAATTACTACTTGCAGTTGCTGACATACTTCTGTGGAAGGAGAAGAATTTATCAGCAGCAATACTAATTGGATCTACGGTTATATGGTCGTTATTTGAAGTCGGCGAATACAACTTCATTACTCTTCTATGCTATATTTTCATGACTACTATGTTAATTTTGTTCATATGGTCTTCGGGGGCAGGCATGATTGACTGGTATTAAATAAATTTTCAATTCTTTTTTAGATTAATCTGTAATCACTATTCATAAATGAGTTAAATCAAAATTTGAAAAAAAATATGTGCACGCACGTGCAGGAATCCTCCCCAGCCGATTACAATCCCGGAATCCACATTCCGATGGCTGTTTGCGGAAACCAACCGGATATTGTACAAATTCTATTACATTTCTTGTGGACAAGATTTGAAAACCTTCGCTGTGGTAATAAATGCTTATAGACAAACTTATTTAGGAATTTCTTTTATACTGGAGTATTAATAAAAAAATAAATGTATTTATCTTTTTTTTTGGGTAATTATATTTGTTTTACTCATTTACACTCATTTGCCTTTCTTCTAATTTGTGTTTTGGGTTCAGGCGATGGCGTTTCTATGGATAATATCAGGAATAGGGAATTACTTCAGTTCCCTAAACCTGTTATACCTTGGTACACATTTCTCAATTTAATTTATTAAAAAAATTATTTGGTTAGTTTTACTGAGATAAATATCAAACACATATTTAACCTTATTGTGAAGGGTTTCTTCTCGTAATGACAATACCTGCACTATATGAACGGTATCAAGACGAGGTGGATTATCTTGCGGGTAAAGGAAGCCGAGATGTGAAGAAATTATACAGAAAAATCGACCATAGGTTTCTCAACAAGATTCCAAGAGGTCCTATCAAGGAAAAGAAGAAATACTGAGATTTCTTCAATATCTGTACTATCACATATCTGAAAGTGGTGTTGTAAATTTAATCTGTATTGGAGTGCATTAACCGTCAGATGTAATTAATCTCCACCTTTCATCTAACCATGTTGAATTAATTGGTAACAACCGTCCTTGCTCTTCTTTCTAAATTACATGTACTTCCATATTTATAGAAGCATCAACAACAGCTTAAATAGGGTAATTAATGCAATTAAAGTTGCCTTAATCTTTCACAGTATATTCATATTGAAAGAGGCATGTGGTGTAATCATGGTATTAAAAGGATCTTATTATGAATTATTTCCCCAACAGTCTAACTATTTTAAGACAACCTAGACTGTCAAAGTGCACCTGCCTTTAATTGTTCTAAACTAATAAATAAATAAATAAATACAAAGATTCATTAATTTGAGTTATTTATGAAATAAAGGCATTTAATCTCACTTTATACAATTGTCGTGCCTCAACTTTGTGGTTCAATTTGAAAGAAATATGTATCGATTTTATAATTTTTATTTTTAAAAATATCTATCTTGTCTTTTGTCTGACTAATTTCACACAAAGCATGTCCCACCAGAAAAAAATTATACCAACGCATTTAAAAAAATAAAAAATCTATATCACAAATACGACCTAAAAAATCTCGGTGCATTTCGAATTCGCAGCATTTCATTCAAGAAGGTTTCACTCGCTCAAGTCTATATTCTTGATTTAATAAACTAAGTTTAAAGTTTGTTTGAGGAAAAAAAAAAAAAAAGGTCTAACACAATTAATTAGGCCCTAGTTTATCTTTTCCCAACGATATTATCAAGTACAATTACCATTTCAAAACCATTGGAAAGAGGAAACTCCGTTCCAGTCCGATTCCCTAGTCGAATTACCAATTGAAAATATGTAACTAATCTTGTTTTATAGGCACGAGAACAATATTACATTTTTGCCCTAATATATCTGATGTGCACACATATAAACAAATTTTAAAAAGGCAGATGTAATTTTACACATTACTACTTTTTTTCTCTCTCACACATAATTTGAGATATATTGATAGCATTGATTCTGTTTTGATAATTATGTGTGGACAGTACCGAGATCTAATGATCAAATAAGTTTGGAATTCAATTAAAAGATATTGCAATGTTTTTCACCAGGATAGATGAGATGAATGCACATCTTCTTCCTTTTCGTTTTTTCTAGTGTTTGTTTTCTCTCTCCTATAAACTACACTATTTGTCCCAAGGTCCCCTTTGCCTAGCTGAAAACAACTTTACCTTTTACCCAGAACGACTTTTTTTTGTTGTTTTTGCTATTCTCATACTCCATCCATCCCCACTGTCAAAGCTTTCACATATCCCCCCTACTCCTCTCTCTCTCTCTCTAATCTTCTTGTGTTTCTGCTGCACAAAGGTTGCTTTAAACTTTAAAGCACCAATTCTTGCCTCTTCAATTTTCTTCAAGGTCTATTTGCAACTGTCGTTTTCTTGAAAATGCTAGCTTTTATTGCTTCCTTGCTTTTGATTTTTCATAGCTGCTGTAATTTTGTTGTTGTGAGTTCTCTTAATGAAGAAGGCGCAGCTCTGTTAGCATTCAAGAATTCCATCACTTTAGACCCAGAAGGAACACTTAGCAACTGGAACACTTCTGATGGAACCCCGTGTTCATGGAATGGCATTACATGCAAGGAACAAAGAGTCTTCTCTCTCAGCATTCCCAAGAAGAAACTCTCTGGGTTTCTCTCTCCCTCTCTAGGATCTCTCTCAGAGCTAAGGCATGTAAATTTGAGAAACAATCGGTTGTTCGGAGCTTTACCCTCAGACCTTTTTAAGGCTAATGGGTTGCAAAGTTTGGTTCTTTATGGGAATTCCTTTTCTGGGGTTTTGCCATTTGACGTTGGGAATCTTGATTACCTTCAAATTCTAGATTTGTCTGAGAATTTCTTTAATGGGTCGTTGCCATTGTCATTGCTTAAGTGTAAGAGGCTGAGGAATCTTGAGCTTAGACAGAATAACTTTAGTGGGTACTTGCCTAATGAATTTGGAAAGAATTTGGTTTTGTTGCAAAAACTTGATCTTTCTTATAATGGCTTTAGTGGCTCTATTCCGGATGACTTGGGCTATTTGTCTAACTTGCAAGGGACTGTTGACTTGTCTCATAACAAGTTCAACGGCTCGATTCCATCTAGCCTTGGTAATTTGCCGGAGAAGGTGTATATTGATCTAACTAATAACAATTTAAGCGGTCCGATTCCTCAAAATGGTGCTCTTATAAACAGAGGACCAACGGCCTTTATTGGGAATCCGGGCCTTTGTGGTCCTCCTTTGAAGAACCTTTGTTCTTCTGATAGTGAAGCAACTTCACCTTCTTCGTATCCGTACTTCCCGAGTAACAACCCTCCTCAAGGAGGAGGGAAGGTTAGTGGCGGAAGAGGGTTGAGTAGAACAACTCTCATTGCTATCATTGTTGGTGATGTAGTTGGGATATGTGTGATAGGTTTACTTTTCTCGTATTGCTACTCGAGGATTTGCAGTTGTGGTAAGAGGAATGATGAGAGTGGTTATAGTCTTGAGAAGAGGAGTAAAGGGAAGAAGGAATGCTTGTGCTTTAGGAAGGATGAATCCGAAACCTTGTCCGAAAATGTTGAGCACTACGATTTAGTGGCATTAGATGCACAAGTTGCATTTGATCTTGATGAACTTCTCAAGGCTTCTGCCTTTGTGCTTGGAAAGAGTGGTATTGGAATAGTGTACAAAGTTGTGCTCGAAGATGGGCTAAATTTGGCTGTGAGAAGATTAGGCGAAGGAGGCTCACAAAGGTTTAAAGAGTTCCAAACGGAAGTGGAAGCCATTGGGAAACTTAGACATCCAAATGTGGTAACTCTTAGAGCTTACTATTGGTCGGTAGACGAGAAGCTCCTCATATACGACTTCATCCCAAATGGAAACCTTGCTTCTGCTATTCATGGTTCGTTTTACACATATTTATGTTCCTAACTTCATTCATTCTTAGCTCTTGTGTGTTTACTTGCCCGTGTTGTGAATCTTTGTTCAGGTAAGCCGGGGCTATTAGAATTCGCGCCTCTTTCATGGAACGTACGTCTCAAGATAATGAAAGGAGTTGCGAAGGGTTTAGTCTATTTACATGAATGCAGTCCCAAGAAATACGTTCATGGCGATTTGAAGCCATCGAACATTTTACTCGGACACGACATGGTGCCTAAAATATCCGATTTTGGCCTCGGACGGTTGGCTAACATAGCCGCTGCATCCCCAACTTTGCAGTCCAGCCGCATGGCTTCTCATGAGAAGCCTCAAAGAGGGCAGCAGAGCAGCTCGGCTTCGGACGTTGCAACGTTCTCCTCAACGGCTTCGTTCGGCTCGTACTATCAAGCTCCGGAGGCAATGAAAGCGGTGAAACCTTCTCAAAAGTGGGATATTTATTCGTACGGAATGATTCTTCTTGAAATAATTACGGGGAGAACGCCGTTGGTGCAAGTTGGGAACTCGGAGATGGATCTTGTCCGTTGGATGCAGATGTGTATCGAAGAGAAGAAGCCGGTTTGTGATGTGTTGGATCCGAATCTAGGTCAAGATTCCGATAAAGAAGAAGAGATGATCGCGGTGTTAAAAATCGCAATGGCGTGCACGCAGAGCAGCCCCGAGAGGAGGCCTTCTACGAGGCATGTAGCCGATGCCTTGGAGAGACTAGCTGTAGCCTCAGATTGAGAGAGTTCGATTTTCGACACATTTAGGAGGGAAAGGAGGAAGAATTTGAATGTTTGAAGAATCTTGTTTCTCCATGCGCGGAGAAATGGGTAGTTGAAGGTTAGGTCTACTCTAAGAGCAGTGTGTTTTAGGTTTTGAGTGTTGTTGTTTCTGTAAGAATGCTGTGGTTTTTTACTTGTCTTATTCGTGCTCTTATTGGAGACCTTAATTTGTTTGTTTGTTGTTTGTTGTTGTGTTGGTTAGATTTGTCACTTTGTGTTTGTTGCTTGTTTTAATGTCTTTGTTATGTCATATTTTTCACCCATTTCATAGCTGTAGATCGCTTTTTCTTTACTGCAAGTCTAATAGCCCTTTCCATAGTTAAAAATCACAAATTCGAATTTTACCAACCTCGTTTATTTAAAACGGGATATGCGAAAGAAAGTTATAACAAAGATTGGAACTCAATCTAGATACTAATAAATTCCTTTTATGAGAAGTTGTAGTCTATCATTTTTAGATGACGAGAGTAACCCTCAGTCGCTATTGAAGTGCACACATGATATTATATTTGTGTGTATATTACTACAAGATTAGGAGGCTGAAGAGACTGGGCCATTGACCCAGCAGTGTTGATTTCGTGTGTGAACAGAATTCTTAGCGATAATGGGAGTTGGGGACTTGGGCCGCAATAGTTAATGCTTATTAATATGATAGGCCCACTTGAGAATTTTGGCTTGTGGGCCACAATTCTACTGCATTTGACTTTTAGCTTATGACAAAGCACAACAGCTTCTTGGAATTTTGGTTGTAATTATTCTACCTTAAAAATTCGGACTTCTCCGCTAATCATGCATCAAGTTCAAGGTTGGGACTGTATAAAATTGAACTTCTAGTTGTAGACATAGTATGACTGACTAACCCACAACATTTAGTGTAGTTGGTATTCTCACTTCAGCGTAAGTGGTTGATATAGAGTTGATCTAGTGTTCGATTCCCGTTAGGGTCGATTTAAATTAATAATAATAATAGTATTACTGACTAATTTGATTATAGTGGAGAAATTGATATCAGAATATCAATCGATAAATTAATACTACAAGACTACATATCACGTATCCGGTCAATCTAGGGGTAAAGCTGATGAAGCCATCGCTTTAGGCCCTCCGACCAAGAGCAAGGTCATGTCGAGTGGTTGCCTTGACGGTTCGTTATATATATATATTTTTTTCGTGTAAGAAACATAAATAAGAGGCTTAGCTTAGTAAACAAACATAAAGGATTTGCCGCTTCGGCAAAGCATACTGCACGAAAGGACGATCCTATCATGCATTCCACTACGAAACAAGAAACAAGAGGCTCCTATATAATCTAATGACCTAAAAAAATAACAATAATACTCTTCCAAAATTACTTGTTATATTGTATTGTAACTAAATATATTTTAATATTACACCCTCGAAAAGTTTGAACCGGCATTTTTTTTATACATTAGAATATTTAATTATGTGGCCCAATCTAATTAGAGGCCTAATTGTGAGCGTGTAGGAATTTATGGCATTGAAAAGCCCAACTAGACTGACATTATTATCGGGCTTTTAATTAATTAACTCGAGCCCATCTCGGAAAATTATTAACATAGTTCCCCGTGCATATAAAATAGTTTTATATCCCGCCATAACATTTGATCGCTTCTTCTCTCTTCCCTCTCTCTCCAAACATACGCCAAAGTCTGCCTCCAGTTGTTCCTGCCGATCAGTACGGTGAGTTTCTTCTCTAACTGCAAGTTAAGCTATTGAGTCTGTTACTCCTTTAACTGGATTAAAGCTTAAACTCTCCTTTTGCAATCAAATGTCAGAGATCTCTTTTACGGATTACGGTCCGTTGATTTGTTGATTTTCATGTCTAAGTGAAATGTAATTACGAAGTGAGTTTTGTTAATTCCTTTTGTGTTGGATCGGGAACGGTGATATGATCTATGCGATTGCTGATTGAGCGAATATTGCGCCCTTACTGACACTGTCATGCTATCATCTCAAATTGTACAATAGGTATTCTTTTAGCTGCTTACTAAATTAGATATGAAGATTCTGAGCGCGAGATCTTCGTTAGTATACGCCTATTGGAACACTATACTCTTTTTTTGGTGATTTCCAGTTTATGTTTTAATCAGCTTCAGATTGTTTCTTCTTTTGCTTCTGTGAGTTTCTTCGAAGCCTTATGCTGTGCAATAGGTAATTCCGTATACTCTTAGATGCTTATCAAATTAAATATGTAATATAGTAAGCACGAGATACCTGTCTTCATTCATCTTAAAATTGAGCTGTTAAAATCTGCAAATGTTGTTTATGCTATATCGTAGAGCAGAAAAACTCAAGCTAAAAGATGCTCAAGTGGTTCACTAAATTTTGCTTTAGCCTTGCCTTACTTCTATAGCTTTACTTTCTGCAGAATAAGTAAAATTTGTCACAAATGGAAATTGAAAGTACTGGCGGAATGGCTAAACGCATGAGGAGTAGTTCTGTATGTATTCTCCACCTCTACTATGCCTGAATTAAATGGCAAAAGTAAGAGATCAGAAATTTGTATTTTCCTTTTTAACTAAGATACATTAACAGACCGAGGATAAGGAGACCACCATGGAAGATGGAAATGCTTTGCAGGTTCGAGCTGAAGAAAATGAAGGGAGCAGTCTAAACTCCGAACAGGTGGAGATGGAGATTTCTCACATCCTCGAAAAGATAGAAAACTTCACTCAGATGGTAAACAAATTCAGTACTTACTGATTTCCGATCAGTCTGAAGAGGATCTTTGTGACTTTCAGGAGAATACCTTCACATTCTTTATACACGATGCAACGTTTCTGGAATAATGTGCAACCTGTTATCATTATGTGAAGGTGTCGATGCTGTTGGAATCGGGGAAGTCAATGTTGAAGGAACTGAGCAATGAATTTGAAGAACGGATGATTCTGTAAGTCGAAAAAAGTAATACTGCTAGTAATTACTGAAACTCTGGATATGCTACTTAACTCTGTAATTTGTAACAGCATACACAAGGAACAGATCGAGAAGTGGCAGGAGGAGATCAAGGAACTTCGCTTGATTGATACTGAAAATGAGGAGATAGATGCTCTGTTGCATAACATAAAAGATCTTCTTCAGAACATTCATGTTGTCTGAGTGACTAATGATAAGATTTGAACAGAAGATCAAACACCAATTCTTATCTTTGGAAGAATTTAAGCTCCTCATCCAGTATCATGGTAGTATAATAGTAGCAGTACCAGTATTACCTTAAATCCTGTGTTCATGTTCTACAAAGACAGATGTTGAATAACATGATGTATAGCTCTTGTTATTTGTATATCTGAGATTACACCTCTTGTTTAAAGCGAGTAGATACTCATCTACCACCTAAAATGTGTAGTGCTATGATGGTTTGCAATTAAATAATGTTTTACACATTTCAATTACAATTATGATAATGATATGCATAAAGATTGAGGACGGTTTGGGCTGTGTTAAAGATCAAGGACACCTGGATACTAGAAGATGCAAGTTTCATAGTTGTTATAGGCATATAGCAAACTGCTTTTACAAGTTTCATGCTGATCTTGTGAACAAGCCAATTTATCTCGTAGGGGACTTTATTGATTAACAGGTAATACTTCATTACACTGTCATGTCAGACTATTTATGATTCTTATGGTACATAGAGAATTTTCTCGCTAATCTGGTCTATGCTAGGACAACTGTTTCTACTGCAGAAGGTTGGATTATTTGCTCCAAATGCTCTCCTTCTTCTTCCCATATCTCAGGTAAGGCTTCTTTTATATTATGTATGCTGTTCAAAGCGTGATCTGCACCTGTGACTAGAGTAGATCTTCCCACCTGCATCATTTTATTCAAGTTGGTCATAAAGAGGCATATTTATCATGCTGTGCTAAACAGGAATCAATGCTAGGAAAGTCTTCTGAACTTACAATTACTGTATTAAGCCCTGCAGCTTTTCCACTAGCAATGTTACGGACACTGTCATCGAAGAATATCTGAGAGTAAAACATACCAACCTTCATCTGTTGAATGATTTATTTGTAGTTAGATAAGAATATGGGAACTAGTATTTTTTTTGTATTAACTGTTTTCTCTGGATCAACGTTTGCAATACGAATGGCAACTTCCATTGCTTCTAAGGAAGGCTTGCACAGGATTTGAGTCTTAAAACTCAAGTTTTCATTCTTCATCTCAGGGGCTTCTTTAGGCAGTTCTTTGTCAACACAAGGGTTCAGAGTTTCGAAGCATATAACACCATGGAAGCAATCCTCCAGACCCAACCTACTAAGTACCTGAGCTACATGTGCTTCATCTGCATTAGTGAAGATCTGCATCCAGAAAACAAGAGGTAATTATAATGTTTTTTTTTTCCATTTACATCCGCTGATCGAAGAGATTTAAAATTGTATAATTTGAACCTACTATTTTCTGTTGGGTCATGGAGTTTAGGAGATTACGAAGCACTGGGTCAGGTTTTAGCAACTCATATGGCAATCTTCCATGAACATAAGCATGAAACTCATGATTGTCAAATTCGTACCCAAGCAACTGCAAGAAGACAAAGGAGTAAGTCTTTCCATCTTTAATCCCATATAGCTTAAAATTAATTCTTGTTGCTTGTTTATATACCTTAAGGCCAGCCATTGTTGTCCCATACTCTTTGTACAGCTCTAAGCACAGCCTAGGGACCTCACTATCTTCAATATGCAAATGATGTAGCATGTACTCTAAAATTAAGACAAGCCTCTATTAGGTAATCAGTCATCATAATAGATTCACATCATACAAGCTGTAGGTAGAACACAGGATTGGATGCACGTACCTTCTATATTCTTGCGACAGGCCATATTGATCCCCAAGCTCAAAGGGTATAAAGTGTCATCCATATCTGACCAGAAAACAGTAAAATTCACTCAGTTCTAAATTATCTCCCCTGATTTAATTGTTAGATAGATGACTTAATCTAAAGAAAAAGTTTTATGAACGGAAAGAGAAACATGAACACCATACCAAAGAGCAAACACTCGTATTTAGGACCACTGGACCTTCCAGCTTCCATTTTCAGTAGACTAAAACAAGTATCTGAGAAAAATGCTTTAACCTTAGTATTTTAATATCTGTTTGGTATATGCCTTGATGAAATTCTTGCATCGTAACATAGGAACATACTTTGATGGGCAAGATAAAAACAAGAAAATTAAAATATTTAACTTACCTTGAACTAAGCTTGAGATGGGGTTATTTGTTGCACGATGGATTATGAAAGATGGAGGGTGCAGGTATTTATAGGTGAGGAAAATGAGATCATGTTTTTATAATGGAACGCCCACCATAATAAAGAATATTTATAGTTGCAATTATACCATGCAATTGTTGAGGTGGCAAAGCATCTTTTGTGCCACCACTATTTTAGGAGAATTTTCAAATATATTCATTATTGGTCATTGTCTGCTTAATTGTTTTATATTGGTCGTGATAGAGGAACTACATAAAGTAATGCTCTATCATTATATTATCATTATGTGTGTTATAAAATATGGCACCTATTGATGTTCCAGGTGATATATTTCCATTTTATAAGTAAAAATTAATGTATATGGATAAATGGAGTAATATTCCTTTATTTCTTGATTGATTTGTTTATTTTATCTGTTCGATATATTTGATTGTTACGTGTATAAAAACATAGACCAAATCTTAACTGTGGTAGACCACAAGTAGGGAGGTCACATTGTTTTAATAAAATAGTAAATTTATGATTAATTTGTGTCATAGTCTAAATTATGGTGCACGATCATTCTACTTTTTTTTAGGTTGTCAAAAAACTACACACTACAAAGTAGTGCAATATTTATGAGAAATAAATAATGATAATGATGATTCAAGATGATGTGAAATGAGTGGATTCAGCATTGCTGATTTGAAACTGCTTGCTAGGTATGTCTCCACTTGTGTTTATATTCTTTAAACTGAAAAAAAAAATAAGAATAGAGGATTTTAGATAAGAATATTTGGTTAGAAAATTTGCAGCCGAGGATATGTTCTTTATTACACGACTAAGGTAATAAAGTAGAATAATGCTAGGTATAAAGCAGAACACTTTGAATAATAGATCTTTCCCTCTTAGTATTAAAGAGAATTAGAGAATCAATGAAATTTATTTAGTGTGCACTTGTAATAATTGTAGATTTATTTTGATATAGAAAAAAAGAAAAAGCGAAATCAATATAAAGTGCTTATTTCGAATAACACAACCTTTAGGATGTGTTTGAGAGAGCTTATTTTAAACATTTACATGTGTTTTTTTACTGCATGAGCAATTTTTTTAATATTTATAAAACTTGCCTTTGCGTTAGTTTATCTAAACTTAAGCAGTTAAATTGCTTAATTAAGTAATTTATTTTAAGCATCTCTTAAAATATTTATGTTGCTTAAAACACCATAATTTCTAAAATAACAAAAAAATATCTGTTTTTTCTGTTAATTCCAAAAATATCATACTTTTACCTACAAGTAATTATTCTCAATTTTAAGCAAAGTAAATAAGAAATACTTATAATAAATACTTGTAAATATTTGCTTCCAAGTGAGACCTATGACTAAAATATTTTATTTTATTGTTTAGCAATTGGAATGAAGTCCATTTTGTTGATTTGAAGATCGATTCTGTTTAACTAAAATTTAAAAGGCCGGTTTCTTTATATTGCATTTCGTTATACTCTAGTTTCATCTTTTGAATGTCAATTAGCAGCTCCCAAGTTCAGTTTTATTTATAGAAAACATTAAAAATGTTTATATCTACTGATTAGAAACGGTTTAATTTTACTAAAATGGATTTGAGATAGATGACGTGTGTTAATATTAGAAATACCTTTTAAATTCATAGTGACTTATATCTTTATATATACTACACCATAAAAATAGATCATATTTGTCACATATTGACACTCTTATGAAATGATATACATAAGGGTATATAAAAGAGGTACTCTTAAATATTTGTGTTTTATATTTAACTAAATGATGGTGTAGTGTTGGGTGAGTAGTGCAACTGATGGTGAAAGTTAAGCCGACAAGGTTTCTCATAGGCCAAAAACATGTGAAGTGGACCCATTATGTTCTCTATGGGCCTCCATTAAGAGGTAGATTTACATCGTGATTTTTGTGGCGGCTCAAGATTCAATATCTCAAAGTTCTACGCCTTTCTAGTCTTGTTTTTGTTTTTAATTTTACTGAGCCGTCATATCATATTTGCGCAAATTTGAGGACCATGGAATTTTAATTAACAAATGTCAGTTCTTAATAAACAACTAATTATATCCTTCTACACAAATAATTAGACCAAAATTTTGGTATTTGTGGTAGTTTTCCATGAATGAAGAATTAGTATATTTTACTACGTTAACGCAAATTGATACAAATGTTCCCCAATATTCGTTAGTTTAGATGAATATGTTCCTAATTTTCTATTTATTTTTAGTTATTGGTCTCAAATGTTTGCTAATTTGAATAAATTGATCATTTTATGATATTTTAAGTTAGACAACTGTTAGTAAATGGGGCATTTATATAATAAAAGTTTCAGGGACTAATTCATTTAATTTTTTATTATCTTTTTTCAAATAAAATTTTTTATAATTAAAAATTTTAAAAAAAATAACTAAATCAAGATTAACTAATAATAGTTTTATAAACCAATTCATCCAATTTTTTTTAAAAAAAATAACTACTTTATTAAAAAAATCAAATAATTTACTTAATTAATTTTTTTCAAATAAAATTTTTATAATGATTTTTAAAAATTAAAATAAAAGTTTAACTAAATCTAAATTAACTCATAATTTTGTGTCTCATGGCGAAGGTGGGAAGTGGGTTGACACAACGGTTTGGGATGTGTTGTGTTCTTGCAGGTCCGAGAAGAACGGTTGGACGACTTGGAGGTGAGAGAGGTAACCAGAGAATATAGAGGATAACGTAGATGGAGGACTGGGAGAGGTTGGTATAGGCGAGGGTGGAGAAGTAGCAGAGTTTGTTGTTGTGGTCGCAGGCGTGGCCTTAGTACGGCGACGGAAAGGAAATTTAGTTACTATTTTTTATTTTTAATTAAGTTTTTTTCGTACCAAAAAATTTTGACTAAAAAAAATTATTTATAAATTAGATGAATTGGTCACTAAAACTATTAGTTAATCTAGGTTTAGTTAAATTTTCTATTTTAATTTAAGTTTTTAATTAAAAATTTTCCGTACAAAAATCTTGGAAAAAAAATTAATTAAAAAATTTTATTTGAAAAAAAGTTATAAATTAAAAAAAAATAGTTAAAATTTAATTTAAAAATTGGATTAATTGGTTCCTGAAACTTTAATTCCGTAAATGTTTCTATGACTATGAGTTGACTAACTTAAAATTTAATAGAAAGACTGAGAAACTAAAAAAAAGGGATAAGTTCATCCAAGTTAGCAACATTGGGGATCATTTGTGTCGATTTGCTATAAGATTAATATATAAAATGGTTTTTGCCAAGATACTGTGATTATATTCGGAATTGAGAATATCTACTACTCCCTCTGTCCCGTTGAACTTGTCTTGTTTCTTTTCAATGCGGTCATTTAGGAGATTTGGTTTGGATTGATAAAGGTATGCCCACGTAATTAATAAATTGTTGAGAATTGGTTTGTGTGATAAAGTGTATTAGATTCATTTTCTTATTTAAAAATAAGACAAGTTCAGTGGGACAATCAGAAAATGAATACTCCCTCCGTCATGCTATAATTGTCTTTTTTTCTTATTTGGATTGTTCCACTATTAGTGTTCTATAAAATGACAAAAATTAACTTTTAAACTTAAAATGAAGTTGATCTCTCTTACTCACTACTCACAAACACATTCTTATACTCTCTCCAAAAATGATTTTTCTCATACGATTTCGTTCTGCTCCGTAGTTAGAAAATTATAATTTTTAACTTTTTTAAATTTTAGAATATTTCTTCAATTACCACATAAAAAAATAGAAAGATTGCCTCAACTATGCTTTACAAAAATTTATCATTTCTTCCCATCAATCACTCTTCAAAAATTATGTTAACTTCTTAATATAATTAAAAGTCATAAAATACACATTTAAATAAGGGTTCATAATTTCCGTGTCGAGAGAAAAGGAAACGGTAATAGCAAAACTGAAGGAGTACAAACCAAGTTCAATGGAATCGATGGGGTAATATTAATCTCATCTCATTCAAGAAGTGTAAAACGAAATTATGAATTCAGCGGATTTGAACGAAATCTATGAGATTCTAGTTAAAAATATCCTATTTTGTCTCCTTTCCAGATTCAAATATTCGATCTGAAGAATAGCAAGTTGACCCTATCCTTTCTGCCCCTTTTTTGGGTTGAATTTGGTTGAATATTGAACGTTGAATCACTAAAAAAAATAGCCCATTTGGTTTACTTCTTCAACTGAATCCCAAAACGAGAAAAACGAGTGAATATATATGTATATGTATATAATCGATCGCCAAAATCAGTGGATGAAAGTATTCTCAATATATAGTATAGAAACTCGATTATGACCGATATTCAGGTCATAGGGTTTTTAAACACTAGTATTTGTCAAAGTTGGACCTCAACAATATACTTCACCAAGATTGAGTTGCCATTTCTTTTTCAATAATATACTCCACATACGTTTGCTTTCATTCTGATAAGGATGCGTGCATTTACATATCTACTTGTTTTTTTATGATATATGTCCCACAAAGATATCCATACTCATAGATCTACACAAATTCATTCAATATATTGTAGGGTCCGGCTAATATTAATTCCTCTATTGACTTTCTCAGCGTTCCCAAGTGTATACATGTAATATTATCAAGAAATCTTTTTGCTTATATCAAAGAGTATTAACACCAAATACACTAGTAGAGTAAAATGAGTGAATCAAGTTGGAGAGAGAGTATTCCATTACCACTTAAATGGAAAACTCAAAATTCAACATGAGATACCGCAACAAGGTTCAAACTGATGGGTGAATTTCATTTTAGAGGTTTAAAATCAAACCAAATATGCAGTTGATCGAAAGTTCACACATAAAACACTATGCAGTTGGAATCATCTACTTCAACCCACAGTTTGATCTCCTAATCCAACAATATCAGGAGTAGATATGTAAGATGCCATCAATGGCACATACTACAAGAAATGAAAGAATAGAAAGATGAAACATAGTCCGAAACAGAGATTTCATGTCTGGAATAACAAACTTGCCTGAGATTAAGGACTCGATTCAACACAAAACTATGCAACAACAAAAGCATGATTTTGAGAGGTAAACCACTTCAACTAAACAAAAATATATGAAACAGCACAGAAAAAAGCATGTAAAGATTCAACTACACCATAACAATGCATAGAAATAAAGCAAGACACAAGAAATGTGATTATGGCCAAACTAAAGCATCACATAGCTAGAGTCATGCAACTAAAAACAATAGAACTGGTCCAAGAATTCATGTACCTTCTTTTTTACATTATTCAACAATTGCTATCCATGTAACTTTTGAAGTTCCAAGTTTTACAGTATGATATCAGACACCACCCATAACAGCAATGGCATAGACAATAGATATAGAAGAATAAATAAAGAGTTCCTTATTACCTAACAAACTTACATACCACAAACCAATAAGAATAGTAACACTTGACACTGTGATATAAACTCCAAAGATAAATCAAACCCACTGCTGCAAAAATGTTCATCAATGCCCAACTTACCTGCCATTGCTACTGCAGAGTCCTAACTTGCTGCTTCATGTTCTCCGAAGAAGCCTGAGACGAAGCATCAGGAGACATCCCTTGAGGGGCCGACGTTATGGTCTGGTACTGGGCAGAAAACTGCGGTGGTAAAGCTTGAGTATAATACATTTGAGCATGTGTCGGTTCAGTAAATTC
The DNA here is from genome assembly GCA_028984105.1 of Lavandula angustifolia. Lineage (NCBI taxonomy): Eukaryota > Viridiplantae > Streptophyta > Magnoliopsida > Lamiales > Lamiaceae > Lavandula > Lavandula angustifolia. Next base: position 18,731,680 of record CM054821.1, on the reverse strand, counting down.
ATACGTGTAGGTAGAATTGGTTGCTGAAGAAGGAGCCGGAGCGATCATCTGAGATGGATGATGGACCTGAGTGAAGCCAACGTATTGAGGTTGATGTTGCTGGCTGGACTGGACTTGCACCATATGCGGAGGTGCTCCAGCTGCCGTTCTGTAAACCCCAGCAGCCATTTCGGGTTTGGAGGAAGGCGCGTTTACTTGCTGAGTGTAAGTAACATGAGGAGCTACTGCAGCAGGAGGAGTCTGAGTGCGAGCGGAAGGAGCATTTGGGGGCATTTCACTATAAGCTTGTTGCTGCACCGGAATGTTATAAGCTTGGGTCTGTCTTGCAGGGACGAAGTAATACTGCTGGTCGAGTACTGGCTGGTGCTGTGGATGGTGTTGCTGCTGGGATGGATAAACAGAGTAATAGGGCGTGTAAGGCATTGCTCCAGCTGGGATATATTGGTTTCCAGCATGAACAAATTGTTGGGGATGATGCATTTGAGGATGATTCTGTTCATACTGGCCCGACATTACATAACCCGATTCTTGCACTTGCTGTTGCATCGTAATCTTGTTAGCATTTTGATCACCAGATTTCAGATCAGCTGGATTAGCAGCACCCATATTGTTCCCCGGTTGAATTTGTATAATTTGTTCTTGATACATAGCTTGTCTCTGCCTAGATAATGGATTTTGTATACTTCCTTCACTGTATGAATCAGATCATCAAAATTCCCAATTCAGATCATCTCCAATTCAGATAATGAAGATCTTCAATTCAGATCATCTAAAACTAATCTCTTACTTAAAGAAATCTAAAAAAATAAAGATTGCATAGAGAATTATGATAAATTTCAATAAAAAACGTACCTAGAAACAGAATCTGGAGAAGCCAATTCAAAGGCGCCAGCTTGTTTGTGCTGAAACTGAGCCTGCGAAATCTGCTGAGTTTGCAATTGTGTTTGTTTTACCTGCTGCTGGATTTGTTGTACTCTCTTGTACCCACCGGGATCTGATCTTTCATCATCGGAAACAACCCTATTGGTTTGGTCGCCGCTGACCATCAACGGCATCCCAGGAGCCACCGCACCAGCAGAAACGCCGACCGCCGTGAAACCCCCATTATCCTCAGTCTTCGGCGTGACCACAAAATTAGCATTCGCCGCTAATCCCACCGTCATCTGCTGAAACTGATCCTCAATTCCTCCTACCTTCTGATTCTCCTCGACATGAACCCTAATCGGAGGCAAATTCGCAACTGACGGAGAACTCGAAGTGGACCCAAACGACGACGTCGTTTCCAGCATCGGAGAATCAGGTACGGAGTGCACATCCTGATTCGCAACACTATTTCCATTTCCCCCAACTTTTGGCCCCTCAATTTGAGCTTCGACATCTTTTCCGGCGGTCGTCACCTTCCCCACTGATTCGTCGTCCAATCCGAGGAGACAATTAACCGAGGAAGACTCCGAAAAGCCACGATCACTGGCAGCCGCTGATAAAGTACTAGCTTTTCCGTTGAGCGCGTTGAAGAACCAATCGTCCGATTTAGTCGACGCCGTCTCGACGAGAAGCTGTTCGATACTCGACGACGATTGGGGGAACAAGAAGAGGCGGATGCGGCCGGGCTTCGCCCCGCCGCCGCCGGAATTACTGAGGCGGTCGTACTCCTCCACCATGTTCTCGAGATCCTCCTCGGTGGTGACGGAAATTAACGAATCCAAATCCTCTGTAGGAAGCTGGTATTTTAGGGAAAACGATTGGTTATTGAGGAGGGTTTTAGAGAGGCGGTGGCTGAGGTCGGAGAGGGAGGTCTGACGGTCGATTACGATTATGCGAGTCTCGCCGCCGATGTAGCAGAGCGACTTGTCGTGGGGGCGGGGGACTATGTGGCCGCCGTAGCTGCACATGAGGCGGAGCTTCTGCGGCGGTTGTGGCGGCGGCGGCTCGGTATCCCATGAGTCGGTGTGGCGGGATCGGGGAGAGGAATCGAGTGAATCGGGGTATACTGCTGCCGCCGCCGGGGTGGCGGCGGCGGTGGGCGGAGCGGCGGAGAGGAGTGGCGGCGGGGCCTCCATTGAAGGCGAATATAGAAGACAGTCGATGCGAGAATTAATGTTCAAGGAGAAGGTCTGATTGGACTTTCGCCAGTTTTATACTCCCTCTTTCCCGCTATTAATGTCCTCCTTGCCTAATCGGGCTGTCCCGCTATTCCTGTCCTCTTTCCTAATATAATAAAAATTACTTTTAAACATAAAATAAAGTGGGTCCCCCTTACTCACTACTCAACCCCATATTTTTATACTCTCTCTTCAAAAATCTATCTCTCACTCGATTATGTTCCGTTCCGAACTCAGAAAATTATGATTTTTATCTTTTTGAAAATTTTAAATTATTTCTTTCAATACAATATAAAAAAATATAAAAAATAAAAATCGATTGTCTTTTACTAGCCTTGCAAAAATTTGGATAATTCTCATTTCTTTCCTCCAACCATTCCTCGAAAACTGTGTCATTTTCTTTATACAATTAAAATTCATAAAATACACACTAAACTAAAATTTCTTAATCTCCATGCCGAAGTCAACTGGGACAGAATTAACGGGACGGAGGGAGTACTTCTTCTACCTTACTCCACCATTTTTCCCATTATTTTTTAATTATATTTGCAAATTTAAAATTTCCTTTTCAATTCAAAATTAAATTAAAATTATTTTTTAAAATTTAAAATTTCCTTTTAAGTTGAGGGATTTCCCAAAACCTTTTTTGTGTATTTAAAATTCTTATAATTCCATCTTCTCTCCTGTTTTCACATTTTCAGATCTGTCCTATATATTTATAACTCATTTTTTACCAAGGAAAATCAATTGGACCCACTTTAAAAATTAAATAAAATGAAACTAAATAAATCATGATATATACTTTGAATGCATTCATATATCTACATGTGATTATGTGTATGTAAGAATTTGATTGCGAAATTATGAATGCTATACTTTGTAGATTAGTACAATGATATTGAAAGTACATAGATTGCACATATTTACATAATATGTGTAATGTGTGCGATTGTTTGTAATATTTTTTTCTTATTAATTGTTTGTAATAATTGATAAGCACCACATTTGGTGGATTCGAGAATCCAAGTCAAATATATACGTATAGGAAATGAATAAATTTGGAATTTATATAGCATAGTTGCTTGCTAATTTGTTGTGTTACTGTATACTTTTGTGCAGAGGATATGTAATATATTTTCCGAATTTGGAAGTTATATTTCAAGGATAAAAAGTGAATGTAGGATTATCCTAATGTAGAAGGACCCACAAATAAATAAATAAAAAGTGTTTTCTATTTGATGCATTCAATAATAAGGGATGGACTGGAGAAGAAGAAAAGGTGGGCTTAAATTCAATTGGGGTTTAGTTGTTTTAAAACAGCGAACGGAAATTCAATTGGGGTTTGATTGGTTGACAGCTACGTTTTGATTGGATTTGGGTGTGTCGGTGGTGTGGGGGTAATCCGAAAAGGAAAATGTTGCAAGATGAGCAGAACGGAAGGAATATATGGATTACGCATATTCGCATTTTTCAAGTTAAGTGTGGATTATCACCATATCCACACACACACACTATATATATATATATATATATATATATATATATATATATATATATGGTGTGGATCTAGGAAGATCCAACGCTCAAAAGAGATATGAGAACCGATCCTAAGCGTTGATCGTTCTTAATCTAATGGCCACTATCAACCCCTTCTTTCTTAAAAAAAGAAGAAGGGTAATATAGGAATTGTGGAAGATTAAAATTTGAAATCATATCTCCACCCTCCTCCACGCCTCTATTCTTTCTCAATCACTCTCTCCATTTCCTTGACGCCTCCTCCAAGCGCTCGATTCTCTCTCTCGCTCTCTCTCTCTCTAAAATCAAAACATCACCTAAACTCGAAAACCTACCCAAACATGGATCGATTTCGCAGAGAGTTTTGCAGATAGAAGCATAATCTTCATAAATAGTAGTTTCGTGTTTTGGTTGAAAATCGACTAGAAATCCCCTCAATCGACGAAATTTCAGGTATGTTTCATGTTTTCGTTTGTTAATTTAGTTTACCCATGGATGATTTTGTGTTTTAGATGAGACATTATTGTTGTGAACGAAACCGAAATCGAAACCCACGATTAGCGAAATCGAAACCCACGATCTATATTGTTGGAGGGCTAATGTGCTCGTTTTTTGAGATATATTAAGGGTCGGTTTGATCGTTTATTTTGTAGATCTGGGTTTGATGGGTTTCTTTTTCTTTCAATTTGTAAGATATTTGATTCTTTTGTTTTGAGTTTCTGTTTTCTTGTTAATTTTCAGGAGGAATTATTGCAGCATTTCTTGAAATTTGTGCATTTTCAGAAGAAAATGGAAGGTGATCTGAAGAATCATGGAATTCCTCATGCATCAGTAGATGATGAATGCAGGATGGAGATTAGGGATGGCAAAAGGACCCGGAACCGTTGGACCCGACCTGGACCCGTACGCGTAGAACCGGGTAATACCCGCCCCGTACGAGCGTGGGGCGGTTCCGGACCCGACCCGTGCCGGGTCCGGGCGGTTCCGGTTCCGGCCCCGACCCGCCCCGCCCCGCCCCGCCCCGCCCCGTGTAGACCCGCCCGTCCGGACCCGGGCCCCCGGACCCGTCCCGGACCCGCTCCGGACCCGCCCTGTAATAAATTATAATTTAGAAGTGTAAAAATGTTACTAGTGAGATTCGAACCCGCATCAATAAATTCTTTACATGCACTTATACCGTTTGAGCTAATATTCACCTTTGTTAATATTTTTCATATATATATATATAGTTATATATAAGAATATGATATACTAAAATTAAAAAAAATTAATACACCTAACAAAAATTAACTTATAAAATATAAATATTAATTTTCTAGATTTCAATATACTATATTCAAATTGTAATTACGGGCATGTATTTCGAAAATGAAATTAATATTTTTATTTTCAAAATTTAAATTTAAAATTATTTTAAATTTTAAATTTTCTATTCTTTAATTGAAATGGATTATATGTATAAATACAATTATGATTAATGAACAATTACAATTAAAAACTTTTTATAACAAGTAAAAATACATCTAATAAAAATACAATAAATATTAACTTTCTAGATTTCAATATTATATTTAAATTTCTAATTTCTAATTAAGAAAATGTATTTCGAAAATGAGATTAACATTATCTACATTAAAAATAAGTATTCATGAACTAATGAACTTATGAAAAATTATAAATTCACAATTTAAAATTCTTTATGATTAATGAAAAATTACAAATTTACAATTGAGTTTTTTTTATAACAAATCAAAAACTACAGTCTTATTATTCATGAACTGCAATTCATAAGTTTTTTTTCATTAATATTTTAATAAGAATCATAACATATGAAAGTATATTTAAAAAAATTAAAGAAATATGATGAATAAAAGTTACAAAATATATTTCAAAGATGATTTTATTTTTGTGGTTTATTTTTATTTTCCACATGAAATATTAGTCATGCTTACTACAATCATTATATTTGATTAAAGTTACTATATTTTTATTTATGTTTTAAATTAAAATTAATAAAATAATAGTTTAACATTATATATATTTTATGTTTATCTAAATTTAACAAATAAGTTGTTGGTCTAGTGGTCAAGAGTATTTATAAATTTTCGGATAACCCGGGTTCGAATCCTTGTGGAAACATAATTTTAAATTTATTAATACCTAAAATATTTGCGGGTCTACACGGGTCCGGGGCTGGGTCCTAAAATCTGGACCCGTGCGGGTCCACGGGGCGGTTCCGGGTCCGTTTTTTAAGGGACGGGGCGGGTCCGGGTCCAGTGATACCCGGCCCCGACCCGTAAAATTGCCATCCCTAATGGAGATGAGTTTTGGTAAATTTGGGTATATATCTCTACTTTTTACTTCATTTTGGCCCTAGCTAATTTATTTGTTGACTTTTCGATGGGTTTAGAACTATGATTAAGAGAGTTTGGTTCATTTTATATATTTATTGTTGCTCAGTTTATGTTTTTGAGGATTGAAGCCTCTTCAGTAGGAAGTAGATGTTAATCTGCGAGATTTTATTTGATTATTGCGCATCAACATTAAAGTATATCTATATTAGCATAATTATAGAAAATCGTTAGCATAAATTAAAATTTCTTTGGTACATATAATATATGTTGTTTCGGCATAAATATTTAGGGTGGTGAGCATAAACAGACGTGATGGTTGGCATAAAATACGATATTCATATGCATAAAATGAAAATATTCTGAAAAGTTTTGTGTGTTACTGGTATGCATAAATTTTGATACTGATATGCAAGAAATATGATAGTTATATGCATAAATTCAGTGAAAAAACTGCATGCGTACTAAGTGAATATTCTAAAAAAGCAGGAACATCGCGAGGTAAAGGAAAGAGGAAGAGAACATAAATAATATAATTGTGTGCATAATGCATGAAAGTTTTAATATTGGTATGCATACCCTTTTTTTCGTTTGCCTTTTTTTGTAAGCGTAAGCATAAAACATTTTATATATTAGCATAAAAATATGAAATAGTAAGCATAAATTTTTTTTCCATTGGTACATATTATTTTGGATTTTTGTGCATAATTAATATTGGTGGTGTGCATAACTTGCTCGAAAGGTTAGCATAAAAAGATTGAGTCAAATGTATAAAATGTGTGCATAACTTGATCGAAAGGTTAACATGAAATTATATACTTGTGTGCATGATTTCTGAGAAAGGTAAGCATAAATCAATTTGTAACGGTAAAATTTGATAAATATGAATTATTTCTTGCAGGAGTGTATTTGATGAGACATATGGAGACGTTCAAGGATGACATAATCAACTAGGACACGAGATTTTTGAAGAAAGGTGTGAAGCAAATTAGGCTTAAATTTTGCCCTTAATATAAGAGTGAGAATTATAATACCCACAAACAACCGAAAATGGTGTAAAAGAAATGTTGGTCATGCCGATGAGAATGAAGTTGATTCTAAAGAATGTGTGAAAGAAATGCTTGATAGTTAGAAGTTTGGTTGTGAATCTCTTTTGTTGGAACAACTTGGGATGTAAAACTTAGAAGTTATGGTGGTACTTATGTTTTCTATTGATACAGTAGTTGAACTAATGTAGGCGAACACTTGTTTTGGTATATTTAAGTATTAGAAGTTATGCATATATAACGTGTTTTTCATGCAAATCAAAATTGGGCACTATGCAGATATATAAACACACATGTACATAAAAAAAGATATGCAAAAAAATTACATACCATAAGCATATAAATACACTACGGTATGCATGAAATATCAAACCTTGAACATGACTACGAAAAAATTTAAATAGAGGGCTAGGGAAAAAGAAAAGAGAAGTTTACAAATTTGCCCTTAATGAGCCTATTTTTTCCTTTTTTAATTTAATTTTAAATGTTTTTGGGGATAAAATGAGAGTCTTAGATTTGCGAAATGGAAATTATTACTTTATTGAACATTATTTTAGTGCATTGACCCATATCGGGATCGAAAGAAATTATTATCTTAACGAAGTTATTACTTTATCAAATATTATTTTATCGAGGTTTAACTATAATTCATCTGAGTTTTTTTCTTTTGAGAAAATTTAATTCCAATTTGCATCATGGATCTGCCACCATATATTTCAATTGTATTACTATTCTGATTTCCAATATTTTGATACAACATGATTAATTTGAACAATTTGGCAAAATTGGTTAACCAACTTGTGATGAAGTTTTCCGGTGATTGTGAAAGCCGAGCAGACTTTGGAGATTATCTCATATATCTCAATCATATCTCCCAACTTTCAATTTTGTATATATATTTAATTAGGATAACATTATTAAATAATAATATGCTTTGCTATACATGAAGATTAGTACCGGAGAGATGGCCACGCAAACGTTACGTGTCCAATTTATTGTAACGTAGTGGTTTGAATAAAAAGTTAATTATTTTTTAATATTAGGAGCCACAAGTCGAAAGGCTCGCTTTGGACACATTTCTTAATCATCTACTACTTAATGTTTTAATTTTTGTTTTGGGCTTTGAGAATGAAATGATGGCATATTTAATTTGAATAAAACAAATATATATATATATATATATATATATATATGTATGCTTCAATAATGGGATGCCTAAATTCGTTCATGTAATTATTATTGTCTCAAAAGTGACTCCATTCATGGTACACTTGAATCACTTTGTTTGTTTGTGTTTTTTATTTTATTAAAAAAAAAAAAAACCACTGCCGCCTTAATCGGATAAAGAAAGTGTTTTTTTAAAGTTGTTTCATTTGACTTGTTTTCCAAATAAAAGTTAATATTTATACGAACTCTCATTATTTTGCAGTAGACCTATTTTTCTAAACACCATCAAGCACTCATTTAATCTCCATATCAAAAAAAAATAAAATAAATCATGTAAGACGGACGAAGTATTACTTTTCATTATTATTATGTTTACAACATTGGATCCATTATATGACTAATTTTGGGCGTCCACTATTGCGGGCTTTTCAGACAACATTGACGTAGTGAAACTGAGAGACAATTATATTTCTGAATTCTTACATCACTATCCAAACAAGAAGCAAAACCAAGAAAATGGGGATGAGTTTGACTACCAAAACTTCAGCTTAATGCCAAGAAAACCTGCAAATCCAACAGCAAAGCACAGAATGAAGGCATAGGCAAACAAGATGGCCAGAGCTGAGATTGGGGATGCAGAGAGAGTGTCAATGGACAAGTTAACCAGTCCAGTAAGAACATTAGCCTGCATCAATTGAGAAGGTAAGTTTTCAAGCCAAAACATATGATTTATGAACAAGGGTTCTCACCAGAAGAAAAGATGCAAGCATATTTCGACCGAACGCTTCTTCCATGGCTGAACTTTTACGACCCGGAACATCGTTGAACAGCATCACAATGGCTATCACCTGAGAGATTGAAGTATAGACTATAGAGTATAGTTATTGCTTGATTGGCAGAAGCAAAGAACACAAAGGACAAGCATAAAAGTTCTAAATTGAGATAGAAGGAGAGGGTGCAAGGTATTCATGAAACAAATACGACGAATTTACCTGAAGGTTGGAGGCCAAATTGAGAGAAACATATGCCATGTTGCACTGTAAAGGAAAAGGAATCATAAAGTCATTTCGTTTGATCTTTTCAAGATGTTGTATGGAATTATAACCATTGGTGTGGGAGTGTGACAAGCATTCATTACCATTCGACGGGATACAGCTTCGACATACCAGTCTAGGAGCAAAGTTAGCAACCTGTGACAACATGAAGAAATAAATCATACATCTTGGTATATTATTTGAGTAAATGCTGAGATAAAAGCACTGTCTTCGTACCAGAAAAACGTGCAAAGAGCCCAAACTCGAGTTCCTGCCAATTTCTTAATTTTTAACTTTGCATCTGCGGTGTCTCCAAAGAAGATATAGCTTCCAATTCTGACACCAATAAGATACATACCCCAATATCCTGAAACCAAGAACAAAGCCGGAAATTGTCAAAATAACTACTAAAACTATTTCTTGAATGAATGTAGAAAAATTAGTCATAAAGAAAGATTGGGAAACATGATACACTGATGCATCTTCGAGAATATATATATATATATATATATATTAGAAATGGTGATGGATAATGCTTCTTTACACTAAAAGAAGTCTACATAAGTATCTATATCTAAGAATGATTGAAAGGATAAAGTGTTAAAGAAAAACAAATACTTAGGAAGCTGATAAATAAATTTGAACTTTGATAGGCGGTGCTTATTAGCTAAGTTGTTTTGACATACTTATTCATAGGTTTTAGATTCCACCATGTTTTTCAATGTGTCTCAGGAAAAATAGGATACATATCTTACTAGTTACCCTATTAATATTCCCATCAACAAGAAGAGTGAATATAAAAATTAAAAAAGAAGAAAAACGTGATCAAGCAATACCCTAATTGTAGAGAGACCCTCACCAAATATGCTAAATATCCCTTCCTTGTTTTGGCTAATAATGTCTGTTTTCCTCTCTTCAGAAAGAAGATATTTATTTAGCCCAGATGATAGTAAAGTTTGATAACCTGATGTCACATATAAGTACACATGTTAGCGGAACAAACTACCACGATATATACAGTTGTCAACTTGTCATAGCTAAAGTAAACAAAAAGGAAACTATACAGTACCTATTAAGATGAGGGAACCTAGAATTCCACTGTATTTTGGATGACAGTCAATAATAAGCGTGAGGATAGCCACACCAGCTAGAGTAAAAAAGAAGTTCCAGTGCACACCATATTCACCAACATGAACCTATAGGGAGAAATAAAGACAAGCATGAAGAACGAACAACTCAAAGGAAGATGGTATTTGATAGAAACAGGGAAACACTTGAAATCTCATATAAGAACAAGGTCAAAATTTTAAGTCGGCAAAATGGCTGCTCGACCCTATCCGATTCTTGAAAAGCAAGCAAAATAGTAAATGCTGTCATTCATCAGGAAATAGAAATTCATATTGTAACACCACCAAGCTTCTAAAATGCCAAAGGTCATAATTTAACTTTTTAAAGATAATAACTAATTTTCTTTTTTAGAGTATGAAAATTACTTCAAGGCACATAGTAAGATTGTCCTTTAATTATTAATCCTCCTACATTGTACCTAAGAAGGATAAGTCATCTTCCCCTATATATAGAAAAAGTAGGAACACGTAAGTCATTGTACCTGGTAATTCACACTTGATGTAGAGATAAGTCGAGCAAACCCCAGAACAATTAATGGACTAGTTGAGCGAATACCCTTACCCAGTGTCCTGGAGTGGCATGAATGAACAAGAAATTAAGAGTACCCGATCAAGCATAAGAACTCATATAAGATACGGAAGAAACTGAAAACTAAAAGCATAACCCAAAATGATAAACATCACCAAAAAAATAAAATCTCAAAGCATGAATAAGTAAATGAAATAATTGGATCAGAACCAAGTCATTCTAGACTTCGAGTTGCAGTGACTGCTGCAAGGATATAGAATGCTATCATTATGTGTAGCATGAAGAACCAAAGTCCCAATTTCAGTTAAAAAAACATGAAAAGGATAACGTTAATACTCGCAGAGAGACAACACTTAGACACTTACATATTTGAGATGCCACGCGCGTGTCGCGAAACTAGGGCATTTCCTACTACAAATGAGCCAACTCCAAGATCCATCTAGCATGCCAATAGAAAATCAGGATTTTCCCCCAAACAAAAGCTAAAGTAAGCACACGGTTCTCACCCAGCTAGTCCCGTATGTCTCTGTTTTTGCGTATCTTCTGGGAAATATTTTGAAATCAACAGCCAAAATAGAGAGACATGTTGCAAGCATCTGCACTAAATCCTCCTTGTTACAAAAATAACTAACAATAATATTTGACTACAAAGTTTGAAAGTGTACCACGGCCACCCTGTACGATGAGATATTTTCTCTAATAGAGTCTACACCGCCTTCCTGCACGAATGAAAGCCGATTTCTGTTCTGAAGATTAAACTTATTCAGAAGAAATATGAACTGCAAAATCTACCTAAAGCACAATACGAACAACTCAAAATGCTCAAGAATCTTAATTACTATTATAATTATAAAAAGGTTAAAGGCTCAAATTAAATTCTTCACAATTCACAAGTTTACCTATCAAATGTAATCAAAGAGAACAGCAGAAGAAGCAAGAATATTGTGCTCCAATAAGTCCATTCTGCTAGAACCTGTCATCAGCAAGTCATTCAGTTAACTAAAACCACAAATGAATTCCACTGTACCAGAAGATTAGCGAATGCTTTCACAGATTTAGAATACTTACAGTCAGAAATAAAATATAAGGGACAACAATGCAGAGAAAATCAATAAGCAATGCTGAAACATAAGCTCCAAAACTCTTGGCACCACCAACAATATTATCATCTTTCATATGATAACCTGGTTTTAAAACAGAAAAAAGAATCACCACATTACATACATATCGAAAATAAATAGAAACATACGATCTGAAAAGATTATTATCAGTAGAGTAATCCAAAAGGAAAGCAAAAAAAATCACCATATCACAAGCACTTGGTTATGCCAACACAACTTAGATTATTAATGAATTATCATTACAGTCCAGAACAATGTAATTACCAATATTGATCCAATTGAATCCGATGCATCTTCTAATAAGAACCAAAATCTGAAAAAAAACGAAAACAGTTAGGAACTGAAAATGCAATTAATAAATGAGAAAAAACTGTACAGTTATCACAAACCGAAAGATTTGAGAGTAAGAAGAAAATTTCGAGCTTGGATGATCCCGTTAAGTTGCTCACAAATCTGTAACAATTCCAAATCAGAAAACTCCAATCAGCCCAACAATTTGAAAAGCAGTTCAATTAAAGATCAGTTTTTCGACTGTGCTTACTGTTCTTTGAGATGTCGGCTTGGATTCAAGGACTCCATCGATGGAGCTTGACAAAGCTTCGAAGTGCTTGAGAATTTTTGCAGAAGAAAGCTACATAATTTTTTATTTTTAACTCAAAATTCGAGCCCACTGACAAGAAGGTATATGGCTTATCTAACAATTAAATTCCTTCGAAAGGCCCAACTAAAGCCCAAGATCTAAAACTTTCCGCGAAAATATGTTTCATAGTATTAGTTTTTTTTTTGGCACAGCTATTAATCTTTGGAAGTTTCTAAATTGATATATTATTCCTCTCATTTTTCCATATAAGCCCATTTCCATAATATAATTCCTAATATTTTTAAAAAATCTTAAACCGTTATTTGAAATGGGCACACACACTGTACTCCTTCATAATAGTTAGTAAACTACGCCGACGTGACAACTGAGATATGCTTGCTTAAAACTCCCTCCGTCCCATAATTCTTGTCCCTTATTCCTTTTCGGGACGTCCCACAATTCTTGTCCACTTTCCTTTTTTAGTAAATTATTACACACAACTTTTTTGTGGGATCCACAACTTTATACCAATCTACACACAACTAACAACTCTCCTTAAAAATCGTGCAAAAAGCAAATTGGACAATAATAATGGGACGGAGGGAGTAATTGAGATAATACCTGCCACACTTGAATTCATCATTTGCTTTTATATTTGATGATTAGTCAAATATGAAAAGAATAGACCCCTACATTCAAATTAAAACAATACATTTTAATGTTTCTTATTTCCATTAAATGGTATAACACGAGTTTAAATTATATCTCTATATCGAGTCTGTTCCACGTAATTAATGAGTTTTTTCCTTATAAAATGAAAAGAATTAATAAGGTATTTGGAAATGGCGTGTAGAATTAATTGCGGTATGATTTTTTTATTTTTTGTTTTTCATCGAAAATTAGGATTCCTTGTATTTTTCTCAGTAAAGAATATGTCAAATTCGTATTATCCATTGCAGCGACAAACACAGCGTAGCAATTGATTGTACAGCTGCTCAACCGTCGGTACAGCGCCTCTTCTTTCAACTTCAAATTAATTCCCATTTGTCTCTCTCTCTCTCCAGTTGGTTTCCCACTCTCCTCATTATCTCCTAGTCAATTATTGTGATAGTTAGCAACCCTTTTTCGAGTTCAAGGCTTCAATTATTGCAGGCAAGATTTGATGCAACTTGGCACTTGCGGGTCATTCTCTTGAAGCCCAGACAGCAACGCTTACAAAAATATCTCCAAAAGTATCATTAATTTTTCTGATTACTAAATTTTACCACGAAATTCCAATGCCATTAGTAGTTGCCTTGTCGTGGGCACTCTTTTAGGAAATAAAGATTCTGTTTTTCTTGTAATTTGAGTTCAATATCTTTCCTATTTTTCCGAATAACGTTTTTCTCATTCTTAACTTTCTGCTTTTGTGGGTTCGTTAGAATTCTTGGGATTCCTACAATAATTGCGCGCAAATGGGTGGGAGAATTTCTTTATGTCCGAATACTAATTTACGGACGATGTTTCAGGTTTGTTTGTATGTGTAAGTTGTGTATTTTTTGTGCCCTTTTCCTTTTTCTGGTGTATTTTTTATTACAGTTGTTAATATATTTTTATCAAGAGTTCTCTTTAGTTGGTTGTTTCGTTGTTAATTTGTTGAAATCTTGACTTGCTTTAATGCGGGGTTTGAGTTAACATAAGGCTAAAATTAGCTTGGATTAGTGTGTCTTTTGTTTGGTTTCTTTGGCATTTAGTTCGGTGTTCAAATGATATGATCCAGTTTCACATTTCTGCAATTGTATATAGCTAGGAGAGAGAGAGAGATCATGAATAAAGTTGTAGTATTGAGTAATTGAATAAGGTGTAAAATCTCTAGGTGTTTGGAAAGACAAAGTTGTGAATTAATGGGCTTGAAGTTGACTATAACCTTGTTCAACAAAATTGCTACTATTACTCAAGCAATTAAGGTTTATGTGGTTAAGTAAAGACTTAATTTTGTTACTGAAACTCTTTCTTGATGGATTTAGCAGTCATAGTTTACAAATCATACATTGCTCATTCATATTGCTTTCTCTCAAACAGATTAAACCAAGTACCTTTGAGCTTGAATGCCGCCACACCATCAAGTCTCATGGGAGACAACTTGCTAAAGATCACAAGCATGACTGGCTGATTCTCTTACTACTTATAGCCATAGAGATAACTTTGAATGTCATCAACCCGTTTTATAGGTTCGTTGGGGAAGGGATGATGGAAGATCTCATGTATCCGATGAAGGAAAACACCGTTCCCATTTGGGCTGTTCCCGTGAGTAGAAAGTAGAAACATCATTATTGTTCAATAGTTACTTACATTAGCTTACTTCAAATTATATGTTTATGTTTTGTGGTGATTAATTAGTTGTATGCAATTTTGCTGCCTATGGCCATCTTCTTTCTCTACTACCTTCGGAGGAATGATGTATACGATCTTCACCATAGCACACTTGGTTTGTTACTTCAACTTTTGCATGCATCAGTAGATGGCCTTTTTTGGTTTGATCAGCCAAAACTAAGCGATTACGGGTACTTGATGAATGAACGCAGGGCTGTTATTCGCTGTGCTGATAACGGGAGTCCTCACGGATGCTATAAAAGATGCAGTTGGCCGCCCCAGGCCAGACTTCTTCTGGCGTTGCTTTCCCGATGGGCGAGAAGTACGTATTCTTAATATTTCTAGATCAGGTTAATTTATTCAATTTAGGATTGATTTAGGGTTCGTCCTTGTATCCCTATATATAGCGCTCTTGTATTTTTTGAAATTATAATGTATGAAATGAAAAATGTATTCTCTTGAAAGAGATTAGGAGAGCTCCCTCCTCTCAAATGAGGGCACTACGATGCCTAGTGCATCAATAACTCGGCATGATACGATTTGAGAAGTTGAGCTAAGTAAAAGCTTCTCTGTTCTGATATGAACGAACAAACTATTCATCCTTACTGTTGCTTTTCCCTTCGATAGGAGTATGACCGTTGGGGCAACGTGGTATGTCATGGCAAAGCTAGCGACATCAAAGAAGGGCACAAGAGTTTCCCAAGCGGCCATACTTCATGTAAGGCAGCCCATGATTTAACATAAGTCCCATCTAACCATTTTGGCCTTGATTGGATTGTGTGACGAATTTCTATTTTTATGTTATTGCGCAGGGTCATTTGCAGGTCTTGGGTTTCTAGCATTATACCTGTCCGGTAAAATCAAATGCTTTGATCGGAGGGGGCATGTGGCGAAACTATGCATCATCTTCCTTCCTATCCTCGCTGCATGCCTTGTTGGCGTTTCTCGCGTTGATGACTATTGGCATCATTGGCAGGACGTATTTGCTGGAGCAATCCTTGGTGTATTCTCCTTCCAATATCAATTAGTTTGACTCTGCATCTTAGCATTGTATACTCATATATGTTCAAACTGTTGCCAGGCCTTGTAGTTGCTACTCTCTGCTACCTGCAGTTCTTCCCAGCTCCATACCATAATGAAGGTATAATTCTTGATCAGCTTCCATTGTTTTGCTTACTTTCTGAGGTGCAAATGTATTGAGCTTGGAATTAGGCAATGTTTTGTAGTGTAACACGCGAACATGTAGCAGATGAATCAATGTTATGGTCTTTCTTGGGCAGGATGGGGGCCTTATGCCTATTTCAATGCGGTGGAGGAGCTTCGTTCCTCTCAACCCCAGAACGCGATGAACTTGCAAGGAACGGACGATATTGTAGATCACGACTCAAGTTTTGATGCCATGGAGTCGGGTAGAAAGTAGAACTACTTGTTATCTGGTGTTGGTTTTCTTTGTTTCTTCTTGTGTAGTTGGTTCTCTATCTCATTATTTTCCCTTTTTTCTTGTAAAGAGATGGATCACTATTAGCGTGCTCTGTCGACAACAGATTCTATAGGCTGCAAATGAATCGAGTTGTGTTTGCCTCAAACCCGGTTCGTAAATGAACCGTTAAGCAACTCAAACGAGCTTGAACTCGGCTTTGACTTCAAGCTTGTTAAATACTACTACCTCCGCCTCGCTATTAGTGGTTTCGGTATGAGAATTAAAAAAACTGTATATATTACTTTAATTATGAACTACTTTTAATGGGACGATGACGACTTGAAAAGAAATGTAAATCACTCATAATGGGAGGAGATAATATATAATATGAAAAAGAGCTTACAAGTTCAGCTCGTGAGTGAGCTCGTTTATAAAATTGGTGTGGATTTTGAAGAGCAAGTAGAATTTTGAGGAAAAGGGTGCAGGATCATACTTGCCTCTTCCTTAAAGTAGTAGTAGGAGTGTAAGAGAATCAAGTAATTTTTACTTTTTTGGAATACTTTTTCCACATGTTAAAGGAATTAACGCGTGAAATAAAGATAATCAAAATACCCATCTTGACAATGATGGCCACATTTTTTCAAGAAAATAATGAATAATGTAGTTGGAACAAATTACTTTGTGTAAAATTAGATGAGGAAATTATATTAATCAAATTAAAATTGATGCATTATAGATTTTATATTATTACTTATTCAAGTCAAATAAAAGTATAGAAGAGATACTGTAACATCTTATTTAAAATATAAAAGTAATCTTTAAAATAAGATTTTCAAAAGTTGGTATATAATTAATATCTGGACTGCTCTTGAATGGGGTTGCTTTTTCCGTCTGACTTGATCCAACAAAAAACATATCCCTCCTCTCTCATATTCCTTTCTATTGTTTGAATTTGGAAATTGGGGTTGGAAACTCCCCCGGAATTAATATAAGCAATTTGCACAGTATGGCTTAGTTGATTTGGTGAAGAAAGCACTTGGCGTGTTTCCGCTCTGTTTGTCCTGTCGTTTTCCGCTCAAGTTTTCGCATTTGAGTTCTCTCTCTCTCGCTCGCTCGGTCGCACACTCACACGCGCATTCATACGTCCCCTTGTTCTCAGGTGAATTCCGATTTTTATTTATTTTTAAAAATTTGTTCTACAGCAGTTACGGCTTGTTTTGTTCTAAAAAATCTAGAGAAATTTGAATATTCAGTTGGAATCTATTGTGACTCTTCAGCTTTTTGCATTATGCGTGATGATTTTTCATTGTCAGTGAGATTTGTGCGTGCTATTTATTCTGCACTGCATATACTACTTTTTCGGTTGCTGCAATCGAAATTTTGGAGATAATATTGTTCAGCTTGTTGTTTTTACGTGTGAATGGCAAGAATTAACTCAATCAACCAAAATGTCAATTGTCGTACTCTGTCAATAATAGATGGAAGTTCTGTGATTTACAAATGCGGATAGAAATTTCAACGGAGAAAAGAGTTAGCAACTACGTTGTTATGTCACTGCTGCAGGAAATTGAAATAGTTATATGAAGTTGGTGCATATATAATTTTAGGCAATGTGTCGGTTTGAAGGGTTTTTCCTTTAATTTTGTTTGCGATTGTTTATGCTAGGTTCTTCTCAGGTTTTGCTTGTGGTTTCCCTAATGTTTTCTTCCTATGCCTTTAAAGACTGGTTAACTGTCCCATTTTTACCAGTTACAAGTTTGTATCATTCAGTTTTGTTCTAGGCTGCCAGGATGCCGGAGATTCAATTGGGTGCCCACACATTTAGATCTCATGGTGTTCAAGTAGCCAGGTTTCACATGCATGATTGGATTATCCTTTTCCTGCTTGGTGGGATAGAGATCATCTTGAATGTCATTGAACCATTTCATCGTTTTGTTGGTCAAGACATGATGACTGACCTGAAGTATCCGTTGAAAGATAACACCGTCCCCTTTTGGGCTGTTCCGGTATGCAATGCCTGGAAACTTGTGCTAGTTATGTCATAGCTTTAGATTGATAACCAATTGCTCTTTATGATTTGTGACAGATAGTTGCAATAGTATTGCCTTTCACTGTCATCCTAATCTTCTACTTCATTCGACGAGATATATATGATTTACACCATGCTCTATTGGGTATGTGTTTCTCTTTGTCTTGTCTAACTCTTTCCTTTTTCAGTCCCATTGATGAAAATCCTAGAAATGCTATAATATTGTTTATATGATCCACTTTCAGGACTACTTTTCTCTGTACTTATAACTGGTGTTCTCACTGATGCTATTAAAGATGCTGTTGGCCGACCTCGACCAGACTTCTTCTGGCGTTGCTTCCCTAATGGTAAAGGGGTGAGTGCTGTTTGTATCCCTTACAATTTTTTTATCACAACATACTGTGTTTGCAGTAACCAGTATTCAGTAACTATAATTCCCCATTTTGGTGGATAGTTTTTTCATAATGTGACAGGGGATGTCCAGTGTACTGGTTTGAAGAGTATCATAAAAGAAGGCCATAAAAGTTTTCCCAGTGGACATACTTCATGTGAGTATGTTTTTGTCGTACCTGTTATCCCTTCTGCAATAAATGGATCTCTTAATCTTACAGCTTAAAGCACCTATGCATCCGTATCTACATAGTGATCTTTTGGGATTTTCTTTCGTAATAATACTACATAAGTTTTTGGTTTCTTAACTGATACCAGTTGGGTTATTGTGCTCACAGGGTCCTTTGCTGGGCTTGGCTTCCTTGCGTGGTATCTGTGTGGTAAAATTAGAGTGTTTGATCGTCGAGGCCATGTAGCAAAGCTCTGTCTCATCTTCCTTCCGTTACTCCTAGCAGCGCTAGTTGGAGTCTCGAGAGTTGATGATTATTGGCACCACTGGCAGGATGTCTTTGCTGGAGGTTTATTAGGTAAGTACAGACAAGATTGGATACTCTTTATGTGGTTTGTTCTTCTAGTCAAGTTTAATACTCCTTGCTCTGCATGCAGGGCTGACAGTTGCTTCAATTTGTTACTTGCAATTTTTCCCACCACCATATGACATAGATGGTACTCTTCTCTGGACTGTGATTCTACTTCAAATTAGTAACATAAATCTGAATTTTGGGAGAAACTTTGTCTCATGTATCAAAATTTCTCAAGAATGGTTGATAAATGATAACTATCAGTAAGAGCCTTTGTCTGTATTGGTGATGCAGGTTGGGCTCCTCATGCATACTTGAGCATGATTGCAGAATCCCAGAGTGAAAATCGAACGTCGAATAACAACGGAAGCCATCTAACTGCTAGGCAATCAGAATTTGAGAGTGTGGAAGTCTGATCGAATACCAGAGACCAAAAACTGAGTTGGTGTTTGCACATACGGAGACATGTTTTAGATTTAGAACTGAAGTAGTGCTGCTTTTGGTCCTCTCTTAACTACTCTTACTCTGATGATTTGCTTGCTTCAGTTGAAATATCATGTGGTTCAGTTGAAACAGTCCATTTCTAGCATTTCCATATCAGCCATGAAAAGACCATGCAACTCTATTACTCCCTCCGTTCCACTCCATTAGTCCACTTTTCCTTTTTGGGTCGTTCCACTCCATTAGTCCACTTTTTCTTTTTGGAGTACATATTAACAGAATCACCACAACCACTTTCTCAACGGGTATGCACGTACGTAATGTTATATCTATATCTCTAAAGTAAAATACTAGATGAAACATAGTACCACATCGAAGATGAAACTGGTACGGGAAGGTGAGTGAAGAGTAACTCGAGCTTAACAAATAAGAAAAATGACATTACAACAAAAGGGACTTTGTAATTGGATATTCGCCAAATTCCACCAGACGCAGTGTTTGCTGATGTCGAGATAATCAGAGTTGGTTACTTGGTTTAATGTTGTGTTGGAGAAGCAAAGTCTCTCTCCACCACAATCATGAGTTTTTGTCTGCTCAAATGGCTTCCACCTTGGTTTAATCCAACTTTCTTTGAAGAAAAATGAAATAAAAAATGATTTTTTAAACTGTAAAAGAATTTGCAAGGCCACCAACAGATCCGCTCTTGCCTGGTTACTTCGACAACAAGATATTAAAAAGGCAGTCTAATGGGTATTTGCTAACTGCAAGCATTTGTTGGCTTTCAGCTAACTGTATTTTATATGCAGTAAGATCGATGATTCGGATATGTATGATGGATATTTGTCCCTCTAACAAACTATACAAAAATGAAATGTCAACGTGTTAATAACTTTTTTATGACTTTGATTTCCATTAATACTAATGATATATATCTTGAGTAGCTTTTGCGAATTTGATTGTGTTTTCCAATATAATTTAATGTTATTTTTTACATTTTAAATAAAAATAAGTAGATTTGCAATTCAAGAAATTAAATAAATAAAATAGGCCTCATGATATCACATATAATTTCCCACAAATGTAGTAACACTTATTTACATAAAAAAATTGCAAACATAAAAAAATTACAAAATTGCAAACATAAAAAAAAATGAATAACTATCTAACGATTATATATAGTTGGACGTATTTATTTAATGTATTCTTCCTTGTTTACAGTTTTCCCGCCATTTAACCGGTAACATGTTGATTAAAATGACGATAGTGCCACTCGGCCCAACCAAAGAGTAACCACCATGCAGGGGCACGTTGTGTCCATTTGAATAAGCTCGATCACAGACTCAGTGTCCAGGAAAGTCAGTTTCCAGATTTACCCCTGCCTGCTGCGAGGGAAGCAGCGAACGGAATATATAAAGGCGATGCACCTCTTCTTCTCTATCCTCCTCATTTCTCTATTTTCGTTTCTCTCTCTAGGGAAAGAACTCCTCTTTCTCTGTCTATCGGAGTAGAAGCGGTTTTCACGATTGATTTGAAGCTTAAGCATCAAGTTTGATTGTTAATCAGGTGAGCGAACCTAAACTGCTTCTTGTTCAATCCGTAGATGCAATTTATTTCTCAACTATCGCGATGTTTTCACCTCTGATTAAACGAAGAAGCCTCTACTCGATTAGGTTTTGATTCGGTTAATTCTGCCATATAATGACTTTAATGCTTGATTCTGTGAGTACTCAATCGAGTTGATGCTGAATCTCAGTTTATTATCCAATGCACGAAGATTCAATTCTGGTATGAGAAGAAAATTAACTAATTTATTAATTCCGCGTCGAGGAAGATTCATGAATTTCTCTCCTCTTTTTTTTTGTTACCTTCGGTTATTTTGAATTTGGAAACTGTTGCTGCAAATTTGAGTGCGCAGCGTATGCACCAGGATTGAAGCTATGCAGAGAGAAATCTCATTCTCGAGCCATGAGAATCTCAGCCTCTCCACTCTGCCTTCAACCGGCGAATACGATTTCGCGCCGTCGATGTACTCAAATTTCCCGCCAAAGCAATATTCCTCAACCCTCGATTACCTAAACGAGGAGTCCTCAAATCTCTCTTCCACGGCAAGCGAGGATGCCCTAGCGCCGTACCTTCCCCAATTCCAGAAGCAACTGCTGAATCAGGACTTGGTGAACCGCCACCGGACTCTGCTGTCGCACCTCCGTGGGGTGGCGAAGCAGGCGCAGACGCTCCGGCAGGAGAACGTCAATCTCAAAATGGCCAACCTTGAATTGAACAATCGTCTGAATCTCCTGCTCAGTCGATCTCCGTTTCATGGCGTGGATGTTGATCCTGGTTTTGATAGTCTGGTGGACATATTGCAGAATATGAATGTGGAAATGGAAGAGGAGGGGACGAGTGAGAATATGGCTCCGGCAAAGAGTCCGACTAGTGTCATGGATTCCGGTGAGGGCGGATTAGGTGGAACGGAGCGTGTTCATTTACCAAAGAGTATTTCGGTTCGTTCTAATGATTATGTGAAAGGGGTGCGAGCTGGTGGCAGCGGCGAAAAGGTTGTCAAAGCATCAAACCAGAACAATGGGAGTCATGGGACGGTAAATTTTGCTTTATACAATTACAGATTTACAGTATATGGTGATGGTATGCTACATTAGACGTTGAATTATGCAATCTTTTTATTAGTACTAATCTGCAGTGATAAAACTGATATTTTGGAAGAATAGTGTCCGAGGAAAGTTAATGATAAGCTATATATCTACCATATTTACTTGATATTTCTTCATTCCTGAATAATGGAATCTGTTCTTTGTGAACTTGAGGAGAAGTTTTATAGAAGAGTGATTGCTTTCATCATTGGATTCTCTCTTGGTCTAATGAGTTTTCTTGCTTTCAAGATCATACTTTCATGTATCTTGATTATGGTGATTTGCAGGCTGTTCTTCTTGGGCTTTTGCATTTCATCAAATAAATTCATTCTGGTGATTTCTTCTTAACTAAAATCTAGTAGCTATTCTCAAGATAATCAAAATAATCGACTGAAAGAATGTAGAAGAACTCCAGTTCTATGCTTGAAATCAGAACTCCTTCTACTATTGTTTGTCTAAATGGGAAATGGTTATATATAGGCTTAACATGTACTACTCCTTGTTGTGAATGCAGCAAAAGGTGTATGTAAAAGGTGGTAAAGAGCAAAGAGTTGAACTAGAGGTATACAATCAGGGCATGTTCAAGACGGAGCTCTGCAACAAATGGCAACAAACTGGAGCTTGCCCTTATGGAGAAAACTGCCAATTTGCTCATGGCATTGAAGAACTTCGCCCCATCCTCCGCCACCCTCGCTACAAGACTGAGGTCTGCCGCATGGTCCTGAATGGTGTTCCTTGCCCCTACGGCCACCGCTGCCATTTCCGCCACACTCTGACCGAGCAGGAGCAGCGGGTGAGGGCGACGAATTCCAAGTCCGTCCAACCTATGAACTACAGGTAACATCTTACTGTGCTCTTTATCTTATGGTGTCTCATTAGTTGATGGAAACTGGATGTGTGTTTTGCATGAAGAGCTGATGAGAGTAGTAGAGTAAAAGAATCCTGTTAAGCATAAAAGTGATGAGATCATAAACGGTATTATATTTTTGGATATCTTAGTATGTGAAGTATGAATGTACACTTTCATCATTTTTGACTTGCTTTACGTTTAATATGTCATTATTCATAATACAGACTGATAATTTGTGTAGAAAACTCCATTTTGCAATCATGCGAACTTCTAATTCAGATCACTTGTGGTCAGGTTTGTTGCATCTCAGTTTATTATTTGATATTCTCCAGCTATAATATACCAACTTCCCTTTAAGTTGATCCGTTTTGTGAAGTTGGCCCATTATTAATTACATTTTGAATTGGAATAGGTAATGACTAATGACATTTCATGAGATGCTCTTGTTACATTTCTTAACAAAATTCTGCTTTAGCCTAATATCCTCAATAATGATAAATTTCCCACCCTCTTGACCCCTTCTGCTTCCGCCAATGAATGGAGATACATTTAAAGCCTAAGAAATAGACTGAATTGAATTTTGTTTGGGACACCTACAAATCCCATAATAGCGTATTCCCTCCATACAATGAGCCAAACTATAGAAGACATCTGCTCCAAGACAAACGAAAAGAATATATTGGACCCACAAAAAAATATGTGGCATTTCCAATCATTTTTCATATAATTGAATTTTTATATGAAATGATGTCCATATGAATGAAGTGAATTATTTCCCTTTTCCCATGGGAAAAGTGTCCACAACGTTAACCTAATCCCATTACCTCTAGCGATAGTGGGGTTACCTATGAATCTATGACCCCATAATCTTATACAGAAGCAGATACAAAAGAGACGGAACAGTCTATCCTAATTTTTAGATACTCCTTCCGTTCTAGTCGACTTGTCTTGTTGATTTTGACATAGATATTTTGGTGAGTAGGTGATTGTGTGTAGAAAGTGGAAGTTTGTGTAGTAATTATTTTCATTTTTATAAAACAAAACAAGTCGGATAGGACGGTCCAGAAAGGAATATAAGACAAGTCGGGCAGGATGGAGTAATTATAATTTTAAATATTTTTGTGGTGAATATAAATGATTTGGGGGTGGCGACGAGGCAATATCCCAGAATTCTATTAGGCTATAGATACTAAACTTGGAAGAATTAATGGGTGCAAGATTTTGGAAGTATCCAAATGGATCGTGGATGCAGAATTTGCAAAACATAGAAAGATTTGGTGGACTGGGAATTTAATTTGGACTGCTTTTTTTATTCTCGAAGAAATTGGAGTTGGAGTTTGAGCGGCGTCTCGAGGCTCACGCGCCGCTATCTGTCCTCCCCTCCCCCGACACCGATTAGACACTCCATACCCATTTTCTTTCCCCCCATTTCAATTTAATATACACATATTATTATTATTATTATTATTATTATTATTATTATTATTATTATTATTATTATTATTATTATTATCAGTTTCTTTTTGTATCGGATTAAAAAAAATATCAATAGGTTCTGAAAATCAGCTTTTAATTACAATGTGATGTGATTGATCGATTCTTTAACTACATTAATTTCCTTCCATCTTCAACACGACCTACATTTCTAATCTACTTAAATCTACTTTATATCTACCTAATTTTAGTTTACATATTTATTACCATTTATTTACTATTTTAATTCACATCTACTTTTCTTCTGACAGATTGAAAATTAAATTAATTTACAGTTTCATCAGCAGGATATCAAGTTTAATGATTTATCAGTTTCCATTGGTGGGTAGGGGGAAAGAGAGAGAGAGAACTAAAGGGACTGAAAATAATAATAGAGTGTTATGTCTGTTATGCAGTTCAATAATAATGTAGTAAAACTCAAAAGTTTGTCCATGCATGAAGAGTTTGTCTTGAGGTGAGAGCGACACAAACATTTGCACAAAAGTGTAGATATTGCCAACTATCTTACACCACTCCCACTTTTTCCCTTCTCTCTCTACGTTAAAATAGATGTATACATCTATCTATATATGTTGATTAATTCCAAGGCCTTGGAATTCGAGCTGGTGGACATATCTGCATTCCCCCACAAACATGCCCTTAACCCTACTTTAACTACACTCTATATCTCTAATGTAGAGAGAGAGAGAGAGAGAAAGAAGAGTCACGCTCAACCAAAAAGGCAAAAAGCTAGCTTGCATTCTTGCCTTTATATACGTATAATTATTTTCCCCTTCTGCAATCTTAACTTTCTTACCATCTTAGCTAAGTTTTGTTCTCATTACTCTCGCTCCACTTCACACTACCACCCTTTTCCACCAAATCATAAGTGGCACTTTTACTCAGAAAATGATTGGAGGCTCGCACGGTGGCTACGGCGGCGGAGTGAGGAGGAGACGGCGGCGAAATGGGTGGTAAGGAAACCCGAAATGAGAAAGCAGTTTCAAGACTAAAAAGCCCTGCAATTTCGCTCTCCCGAGCTTCTAGCCCAGGGGCAGAATTGGGAGAGCGCTATTATTGCATGGCGGGGAATTGAGGTTAACGGTCCGAATTTATGTTCTAGTAATTCTTGTAATTTTATTTTTTCTATAACCAGAAAATCTGCATCCTCTTTTTTAATTTTTTTTTGTGTGTTGTATTTAATGGATAAAGACGTGGATGCATACAAGTTTGATGGGAGTTGAGGTTGTAATAGTGGATTTTATAAGGGTTGATTTGGAAATTAGCAGAAATCTGGTCTTACTTGGAATATTTGGGTCTGCTGCTGGGCATGCATCTCTTACAACTCTCAATGCAAATTTGCAAAATATTCTCTCCTTCATTGGATATTAAAAAAGTTAAAAGCGTTTAGATTATATACGACTTGCCTTTTGACTTCTAACATATATATTACCCCTTTCCCCTTTTGCTTTGTTTACCAATGATGATATATACCAGATTCACACTTCGGTTGATAGTTACTCTCGTTGTTCAAATTACATAATTAAACTTAATTTGTATATGGGCTTTTTAGCATCGTATTGGGCTTTATTTCCTGATAATTTATTATCCCACATATCAAATTTGGACATTAGCCCAATTGAAAAATTGGGAGAATGAGACATTAAATATGGAAATGAATCGAATTATACAGCCGTCGAATTTATTCCATAAAGAAAAAGGAAAATAATAAGAATTGTACATCTGACGAAAAGAGCCTTGCGACGAGGCTCTTCAAAAAACGGAAAAAGGAGTCAAAGGTCAAAACTGCCCTCGAAAAGCCTCTGACAAAAAAAGGCGTAAAGGAAAAGAAAAATGGAAAACCCGGACCGGCGACTGATAACCACGCGCCACCGGCACCGAGAGATGCGTCATTGAAGAGGGAACCAAACCATGACGTCGTCCGCCACGCGCCGCTGCGTGCGCTCCACAAGCGCGTCCGACAGCAGCGGCGCGCGGCAGAGGGGGCAGTTGAAGTTCAGGTCGCCGACCCATCCGTCGAAGCAGTTCTTGTGGAAGACGTGGCGGCACGCTAACTTGCGCACGTGGTCCCCCTCGGCGAACCGGTCGAGGCAGACGATGCAGTCCGAGCCGGACCGGTCTCCGCTTTTTCCGTATTTCTTTGTGAACGAGTAGACCCGGTTCAGATTCAACTGCTCGCAGATAAGGATAATACCGGCCAGACCCGACCCGAGCGAGCTTCCCGAATGGAGGTGATCCGGGTCGGAGCGGGTGGAGGAAACTCCGATTGCGCGCAAGATAGTGCAGAGAAGGGATCGGAGATATCGTACGCTCTTTCCGATAAGCACCACCGTGAGTATGATCATCGATTCCGACGACACGTCGGACAGCTGGTTCTGCAGACCCATTTTTGTACTTCACAATTTCATGCAATAGAGTGTGTATATATATAGAGAGAGGTAGCCAAAGAATGGTTAAAGAGGTGGGCGAATTTCTTGGGGAGAAGGCCCATGTGAAAATTGGTCCAACTTAGAGCGACTTTATGTTGTTTTATTAGGCATTTTATTTTTTATTATAAAAAAGGTTCGTAATAGCTATCAAGATGTGTAATGAGTAAATTGTTTATATATTAACCCGTAAATTTTGGTGGTTATTTATGTGGCCAAGTATTCCAGTTTAAATAGTATATATGCTAGCGTAACTTTGATCCACGTATATGCAGAGTTATAATGTTGTTTAGTGGGTCTTTAGAGTATCTGATTGATAAATGCTGAAAGCTATTGATAAATGTTAAAAGTTATTGAAAGTGGCTGAAAGTTAATAATTTGAGAACTTTTAGGTGTTTGGAAAGAAGTGTTGAAAAGTTTTCCCTCTGTTCCACTAGAAACGACGCGTTGTTCTTATTGGGTCGTCCCACTAGAAATGACGTATTTTCTAAAATGGTAAAGATTGTGTGGACCATATTTAACTACTAAAGTGTCAAACAATTTACACCACATAACACCACTTTCTTGATTCCCACACCCAAAAGAAACGTGTCGTTTCTAATGGGACGGAGTGAGTACTAAAAATGGGGAAAATAGTATTTAGAAAACTACTAATATTAATAGCTTATTTTAACTTTTTAAATAAAATGTATGTCTTAACCTCAATATTATTAAATAATTATAATTTATAATAAATGAAAAATAAAATTGAGATTTTTTTGCATTATAATTTCGATTTCAGTATTACAAAATATTAAATTAAATTAATTTTCTAATATAGAAATTTAACTATATCATATTAGCATAAAACATATTATACTATTATATTTTAAATATTCCTACTTATTTGTATAAACTCATAGTAATAATAATATTTTTATAAAATTTTAATGATTATATAGCTAAAAATAATTATTATTAAATAAAAATAGAAAATTGTTAATTTAAAAGTCAAAATCCTCAAAACTTACTACTTTAATTAATTTATATTTAATTATATTTAATTTTAGATAATTATTATTTCATTAAACTTAAAGAATTTATAAATAATAAATATAAATTATTTTTTTATAAAATTACTAACTAATATATTAAAATATAGTTATAATTAAATTTTTAACTAACAAAAATAACAATTTTAAAATTAATAATTTTTTGAGAATTATAGAAATTTTTAAAGGATAATATAATATAGTAAATTAGATAAGTTGTAAGATGTAAATTAGATGCAGCTTAAAGCTGGGTCATAACAACTTCTCTATATTGACTATATTTGGAGTAAATTTTTGTTGAAAGTTGGGTGTTCCAAACACTCCAGCTGCAGCTGAAAGCTGTTCCAAACACCACTTTAGTGGAGAATGTTAAATGTTTTTCGTGAAATATAATATTACAATAGTAAAAAATTATTACGTTAACTTCTCATTCATACTTTTGTTTCATGGGATCACATTATTTAATTAATATATTAAAAGTAGCAAAATAAAATATTATTAAAAGGAAAATAAAAGAAAATGTTGTGTTAATTTATTATAAAATAAAAAGAAAGATTTTATGAATAATAAAAACATTATGCTTGCTTATGATAAAGTAATCAAAAACGAAAAAAAAAATCGCCCATCCTTTTACTTTGAAAAATTAATTATTTAAGGTTATGATAGGCTAATTATTAAAAAGCAGGAAAAATAAAAAATTATGTTTTTTAGGAAAGGAAATATTATGCTAATTTATAAATTAAAAAAAATATTACTACTAAATAAAAAGATTGTGTTAACTTACTATAAAATAATAGAAATACGAAAATAAAAGAAAATATTTTGAATATGTTCACACACTGATGAACAAATTATAATTCTCGCAAGTGCACGAATCGGTATAGTACCTAATCTAGCAACTCCCGAGGTCGATCTCACAAGGACTCAGCTGGGTTCTAATTATCCTAATTATTTTGCTATCTACTTGGTCCTAAACTGGGTTTGATTTATTTAAAAACTACTAAATTAAAATAACAAGAAAGTAAAAAAAACAAATAAAAACGAAGCAAAGTGGATAATGGGTATGTTTCAAGTTTGATGAAGAGTGCGGAGGTTTAGCAATCACTATGCCTAAGATGATCGATTCATTCCCATTCTCTAGCTAGCATTTATGAATTTATTTTGTTGGTTCATCCACTAAGGCTCTAGGGATTCCGTATGATGGCGGGAGATATCTAACTTATAATCCTAAGGGTCAATCAAGTGATCATATCATGAACCTAAGGATCGTATCATGCTCAAGGATTTAAGGAACCATCTAAACTATCCCAAACCAATGGTGACAATCTAGACACTTAATTGCAGGTCTAAATAAATAACCGGGTATGATGCGCCGTATTATCTATTACCTATATTATCTATAATTATCTAAGATGATGGCCAGTCACATTAAAGAATCATAGAGAAATCAAAAGCAGACTCAACAATTAAGAAACAAAACAATTCATTCATTGAAAAACTTGGGTTTGAATCAATTCATCAAAAACATAGATCCTGCTAAACCCCCACACAAGGGGATTTAGCCACTCATATTCGTAGGAAAATAATCACAAAAGATGCAAAAATAATCCATAGAATTCAAGTATCAAAAACCCTAAACAAAACTGAGAAGGAATAATACAACCTAGAATCTAGCGGATTGATCCTCGCGCTTGGTTCTCGGGTTGTGGTCTTCAATCTTCGTCTTGAATCTTCAATGGGGGGATGCCTTGGGTGTTTCTCTGCCTTGGAGGGTGGAAAAAGTCGAAAATATGGTGTGTGGTTGAAGGAAAGGAGTCCGGAAGGGTTTATATAGGTTTCGGGCCGAAAAATCAGGTTTTGGGCTGTTTATGACGCGGATCGCGGTCTAGTGCAAAGGCGGACCGCGGTCCGACTCCACCAATTTCTGATTTTCGAGTCAGAACACCTCGGACCGCGGTCCCGCACAAATGCGGTCCTTAATAAATCCGGCTGAACAGTTTTTCTGCACTGTCGCGTTTTGGGAAAAACGCGATATCTCCTTCGTTAGCCGTTGGATCGCCACGAAATTTTGCCATGATGTTCCCAACACATAGAAATACGATGTGGACGGTGGAGATTGGATTCTAAGATCTTTAGATCCACCGGCCACATGATTTTCCAAGTGCCTTGATACATGAGCTCCGAAACACGATTTCTTCAACAACCGGCTTCAAATCCTCTTCATTCTTCATCCAAACAACTCCATCTTTGCCAACAATGCATCAATGGTCATGATTTCTTTCATTTTGGTGTCAAATACCACCAAATATGCTCAAAACGCGTGAGAAACCTACAAAACCAAAAACCATCGAAAGTATACGATTCCAAGCAAAACAAAAGCTAAAAATGAATAGAAAACGATGTAAACAAGCTTAAAAAGAACATGATGAGATGGTATAAAAACCACTCATCACACACTATTACATACTCCACTTTTATGCAACTTTGAATGTATAGGTTAGAAATAATTGGAATTTGGATATGTATTTTTCTATGTAATTGATTCTACAAGACTACAACGTACCCAACATTTATTTTTCTTAAAATATAATAAATATTATGGGCAATTTATTTTATAAAAACTCTAATTTAATCAATAACTATATATATGAGGTTGAAGTTGAGTTGTATCGTTACTCATTTGTCATGATTCTCGACCCTTTTACGGCATAAATTGGGGGCACGAACCCACCAATCTCGACTCTTGACTATTCATAAGAGTAAATATGGTTTAATATTTTTCTTTCTTTTCAAATTTTCGTCTGTTCTTTTATGATAATCAGTCACTTCTCATTTCGGTTTAAAGTAATTTATTGCCTATCAATCGTTCCATGCATGATGCAGGTGTTCGAAGATATTAAGATTACAAATAATAGTACTAGTAAATAGTAGTAATGTCTCAAGTTGTGCTCACACATCTTAGATAAATGAAATGCGACACTTATAAAGTTATTATGATTGTATCATATAAGGTGTGTTGCTGCACACAGAGTACAAATTGTAAGATACAAGAACATTCAGATTTGATCAGCTAATAAAGTCTTATAGGATTTAATTAGTTAAACCTAATTAATGCTGGTATTTGAACCATATAAAGTGTGTTTGCACATATAGAGTACACAAATTATGGGAAGAAATATTAGAATTATATCATCTAATAAAGTCTTATAGGATTTGATTAGTTATACCTAATTAATGTTGTATCTTGATTGAATTAAACAAGTGTGAACAATATACAATATTTTTAAGATAGTAGGTACGGAAACATTAATACAGCAGATGCCAATAATTATAATGTACACCATCGCAAATCCGAAGGAGAAAAAAACGCGTTAGGCCGGTGATAATTGGCGGTTTAGACAACGACCATCTGAATAGTAAGATTTGCTAAGATTTTTGGTGCAACTTGCAAGAATAAATTAATTATTAGCACATGAAATCATAGAGTACTAGCAAGAATATCGGATAAATTAAATCTTTAATTTGACAATTGGAAAATCAAATGCCTGCGAGCCATCTGTTTTGAAGACTTCATACACAACGACCACAGATTTATTTCCCCCAAACTCTATTTAATAAACTGATCGATTTTTGTATGTTTTCAGTAGTAGTACTGGGCCTCTCAAGTTTGCTAATTGCCAGCTTTTTATGATTTTTTAAATATGTTTCAAAAATGGGGTTTCTTTATAATTAAATTTTAGTGAACATCATTAATTATGATGATCACGCACACATATTTTTTTTTTTTTGATACGTGGAACCCGCAGCCGCTACCTTCGCGGCCAGACCGGGAAACCCCGCTCCTTGTGCGATGGCCGCAAACCACACGTAAGAGTTCAACCACCTGGGCTAACCATAGGTGACAGCCCATGAAGTTGCTTCAGTGGGATTCGAACCTGTGGATCTATCTGGCCCCGCCAACCACCTTCACCAACTTTGCCATCCCAAGGGGACCACGCACATATATTACTACTATGGATAGGTGTGTATATGTCATGGTCAAGAGTGTCTACGTAATATATCGTAACGGTCGAGAAAAATATATCCCAGAAGCATAATTAATATGATGTGGAGACAAAAACGAGGTAGCTTCAGTTCACGAAAGGTCACTTATATAATAATAATAATAATAATAATAATAATAATAATAATATACAACTTTTTCACAGTATAGCTCACTTTACCTTCAATTGCTAAACTTATAAATGGGATACATAAGAGTTAAATCATACGAGATTAATCGTATGTAAGAAATGTTGGTGAGAGTAGACTTTTTTATTTTCGTCTACATGATAATTCAGTCTGCTGCTAAATTATAAGAAGTGTTCGATATGATAATTATCTCAATCAAGATTATGAAAAGGGAAAACTGATTATTCATTAATCGTTCAAAATCTTGCTGAGAACGAAGTAGCAATCTTTAAAAAGGCTAATTAAATCAAATTAAGAAAATAACCACGTACTTACCTAATCAGATTTATATGAATAAATAAACAAAAGGTGTTGCATTAGTGGGACGCAAAGAGAGAGCCATATATTTAAATGCATATACTATTATTCTCTATCCTCTTCAACTAACTTTGAAATAATTGGACTTTTAATGTGATTTTTATATAGATGAGTGTAATTCAGAACATTCGAGATTGCCTTTGTGAGGATGATCTGGATGAATTTGACAATGATAAGTGACTCAAAATTTAATTATGAATTGATAAATGAGACATCAACAAAGATAGATTAAAATATGGTGTCTCACCATCTACAGTGAAAAGGACAGGTTCATGCATCTAGACCTCTTAATAAAATGGAACCCATTATTTTCATTGTGAATATTGAGATGGGTCGGGCCCATAATAGTGGGATCTCTAATGGGTTGGTGCCAAATGGTTCAAATAGTGATTCACTGATTTGGTTTGAAGCTAAGCAACATACATGAAAAGGAGGGAGAGATCAACATGTATTCTGCTATTCACACTCCTATATTATGATCAGTAATTATTATGCATTCAGCGTGCTTATTGTCTAATAATTCCATATTATAGCAACATAGGATTGTAGTAGTACCAGACAATTACATGGAAAGAAAACCAAACAGAATATCATACACATGAAAAACCCAGTTTGGTTGAGGTAAATTTATGCTAATCCAATATGGAAGCATGCATGCGCTTTTCTTGGATCTGTATATTGTAGCTATGCAAATATTGCATAAAGACGTCCACTAGGGTTTAAACTAATATAACTATGCAGGCAAGCCGTAGATGCATGATTTTGCAATATTCCTAAAATCAAAGAAAAGAGAACACACTCTGAAATCCAAGAAAGGAGTTTTCTTTCTTACCTTGTGTCATTGACAGCGAACAAAGGTGCCTTTTCGGTAAACTTGGAGACCTTTGCAGCTTATCACCAGAGCTTAGAGGGAGTTGAGCACCATTCTGTGGCCTGGATACGTGTAACGAGTGCGCCCTCTCCTGGGCGTGAGACGTTGTGTTGATGATAGAGACTAGTGGAGAACCAGTCTTATGCGAACTGTCCAAAAACATGAAATTCCTTCGTTTTTTTCTTGGATGTTCAAGTATTGTATCTTCTGCCCAGAAGGCAGCTGCACCTTCCCCATTCCATGTTTCTTCATTGATATTATACTGAATTAGGTTAACTAGAACTAGAGGTCAAAATCATAGCAAATGCAAGACCATTTATCATGTATATATGTACAATCTTATCATTGCTCACCTGTGTAATTCATGAGATGAGAGGTAGGAGGGCTGTCAGGGATTTGTATTGGCCCATCTTCGTCAATGATGTGTATTCCCTGTTCTGTTTCTGTAAATCGGGGACGCTCAGAAGACGTCCTACTTTGTGGAATCCTGTAACTGCCTTGTACTTCAAATCCCTCAAAGTCATTGTCGAGCTCAAGATGCATCTCACGAGTGCGTTTCTTGATGAGCGTAAACGCCTCTAGTGATGGTGAAACTGTATCATTTGACATTGGCAAAAAGGGTAGATTTTTTGCCTTTTCCCGAATGTGGTCGAAGACAGTTTTTTCAGTCATGATTTTGCAGTCATCATCACCAGTTTCAGCAGCAACAGGAATGTCTTCAAAATTGGGGAAACAAGCAGAGGGGGTGAGTTGCTGGAAGACGAGCATATGTGATCTGGAGAGGCAATAGTTACCTTCTTCGGACTCTTCATCTATAAGTTTGAAGCTGGGCCTGATCTTGAAATGTTTAATACTGATTGTATAAGAAACCATACTTTTGTACAGTTCAAAAGGCGAGCACATTACGTAATAAGGCACAAACACGAGACATACATGGCCGACATGTCGATTGATTCACTGGAGGCAGGAAGAGGAGTACGATGACTCTTATCTTTTACGGTGTGCACATCCCTGGGAATAAAGGTGGAAAACTCCTTGTGCCTGGATTTAGGAACAGAATTTGGGTCTGTTGGTGGTGTGGCAATAACCTTTTGATGGAGATCAATGCCAACTGCAATAGAATAAGAATATAATATAATAGTTACATTCTTGTCCAGTATTCGAAATATAAAGCGTATATAGGAGTAAGATTAAATTAGTAGTTACTGAATTCTTCAAATATCAGATCTGCCTTGATTGTCAGCTTTCCTTGCTCCGGACATGAAAATAGCACCGTTGCATGATAAGGGCTGCAAGAAAGCCATAACATCATCTAAAGAAAGTTCCTATTAACAGACACCAGACATCTATTATTGGAGCATGCATGATGAATATGGAAAGAAATCCAGGTTTTGATCTTGTTAAACTCGAACATGTTCAGTTCTGCTGATTTATACCTTGAGAAATCCTCCAATCTGGGTACCAGAAAAGAAATTTTAGAAACATGAAAGATAAACCAGGATCAACAATCAAACAGGTGGATATCGTATGTATCAAAAGCTGAAGCAATTACCACACCTTATTTTTTCATGAAACAGAATGAGGCTGTCTTCTTCTATGCCCACAATCTGAAAGGAGTTATTTCAGTTGCATGACTTGAGGAAAGAAAAAAAACCTTAAGAGCAACCTTTATAACAGATTTCAAGTTTACCAAAACAATAAAACTGAATTTGTGAAACAATTTTTAAAAAAAATATCAAATACATACAATTATATATTCCTTGCATACCACATCAGCATAATGTCTTTTAGTTGACTGCACTGGCTCTGATACTCTGGTTAACGTTATTGGTAGCTTGGATTTGCCTATCTTTTGGACCTCAGGTTCCTTAACTGTCATCTCAATTTTCGGGGGCAGTGACAGTAAAGCCTCTTTGATATGGTTCCCAAATGGGTATTTTCTACCGGTTACCAATTCTATCTTTCTCGGATCAGCCTCAGAGAGGGTATCAAATGATGTTACTCCCATTGACTGCAGGGCCTAAAGAGAATTACATACGTGTACAAAACATCACATATAGCCATCATATCACAAATTTCACGTAAATGTAATTTGATAAAGCCATCTCTTCATAAATGACAAACTCAGATCTCTAAAAGAATTTCAAGAAAACTGACCTTTGCCGTCACCATCCCAATGCCTGGTAATTGTTTTAGCAGGAATGGGCTATCATCCCACAACTTCTGATGCAAACATTTGGCTAGGAGTGTTGAATTCAATGCTCCCTTATAGCTTTTTTTGTACATAAAATACTCTTTCATGCACTTTGCAATCCTAGATCCATTTGAGCATATAGAACTCGTGTCCTACAGGATAAAAATAGTCATGGTTCAACAAATATATCGAGAATCCTGAAATGACACACATTATTAAACTATCAGCACAGGCAGTGAAACCTGGGTCATGGATAAGTCCCGCACTACAGGATCGCCAGTCAAACAGTCATTCACTAGAATAAATATCTTCTCTTCTCTGCTCTGAATGCGTTTCTTCCGCTTTCCACGATCATCAAGGACGTGAAACCGAAGGCGGCCATCTTTGTCATTATTTATGTCATTTAGTATCTTCTTTTCATTCCGCCTCAGTTGTATCCCTTTATTACAAAAATGACATACATTATCCGAATTACATAGTCAAAAAATATGTTGGAATAGAATAAATACTTACATGCAATCTCTTCTGCCTTGCATATAGTACGAAGAGTCTCATCAATGCTGCAGTTTGTCGACACTTGTATAATGTGCTTCATTGTGTCGAACTTCAGATAGTACTTAGTCATCAACCTGCCAGGTTCTGAATACAAAGAGAGAATCATTGTCTCATTCTGCATTATAGTCAGAAAACTGCAGAACCAGATTGATGATATACCAAGTGGCTTTAAAAGAAATCCATCATCATCAGTCCAGACCATCTGATATTTTGACAATTCATTAACCTTCTGAACACAAATTTCTGGAAGAGCATACAACGGGGTATCAGTTTATGCAATACCAGGATAAATATCTATCTCGTCAATCAGATCACCTTGTAAATGCTTCTCGATTTGACTACCAGACAGCCCTTTAATTGAATAATGTGCAGGATTCTGCATTACATGAAATTTTCAGAAAATCTACCTAGTGAAGGAACACTCATATATTATCCTCCTGCTGTCTTAAAGAACCTGCCTTTTTCATTCTCACATACAAGTATGAGCATTTCATCCATTCAATCGCCCTTGTTATATCCGATACAGTTGATTGAACTATCTCCGCGGTTAGATGTTCTGTTACACATGGAAGTAATCTGTCGAGAAGCAAACCAGAAAACTGTCAGTTGATGCTAAGATCCACTACATCTGAGGGTAAAGATAAATAAGAGGTAAGAAGTGGCATACTGTGATTCCACCATTTCGCATCCACCTAATAAATTCTCGTACAAATGAACCTGAGACATAGTTTAAATGTGTTATAAACGTGTTTTGATTACGTATTTGCGATAATTTCATATAGAAAAAGAGATATACTGTTTCTCTTCTGGTCATGATTATGACCATTCCTGTGTCGTCAAATGGAGGACGCCCTGCTCTACCACACATCTGCATAAATTAGAAATGGCTATCATTTCAGTGTAAGATAAATCATGATTGTTTTATTTGTGAACCCGAAGTTCAGCATTTTAAGTCTATACTGATCGCGCACCAATGAGTTCTGAAGTTTAAAAGCCAAGTACATGATACTATTAACGTATATATATTTTAGAATGATCAAAGAACAGTAAGGCACCTGGAGTATCATGGACCGCTCATATTCCATGTACATCCCTTTCTCCTTGTTGCTTGCAGAAGATTAAACATTAGGTCATAATATTTTCCTTAAAATCCTAATAATGTGAATCACCTCCAAGTCAACAAATAAAAGGAAGTTGGGTTTTCTGATAGCTGGAAAAGATTGTTGAGCAATTTATAGATGATAAGGCTGCATGATCAGTAGTTTTTCGTCCACATGTTTAGTACTGATAAAATGGATTAATACCTTCTAATGATAAGGTACACAACTGAGAATTATCAGGCAAGACCTCAATATTACCAAGAATATTTAGACGAATTGCCTTGTTGCTCACAGATGCTGATACCTATTATCATTAAAAATGTTTGTAAATGATTATAGGACATACAAATACTGTGTTGATTTGATGACTACAGTATGTGCTGGTAGATTTATTCCATGGGCCAGGGTATTTGTGGTGCACAAAATCTGCAGATCGCCATTCAGGAAAAGCCCTTCCATGAGATTCCGATCCTTCAGAGAAAGTCCACCATTATGATACCCAACTGCAAAGGAACGACTAACAGATATTAAACTAACACTTATATCATAATTACTCTGGCTTTCAACATTGTTCGAACTTTTCCCCAAGCCTCACCCAGGGACTTCGATCCCCACATGATATAAAAGAGAAGGATTTAATACCACCATATAGTATGTAAGATTGCATCTGTTTGTCGCCACAAGATAACGACGCTTCTCTGAGTCTTTCCTGCTGTTCTCTGCTTTTGATGAAAGGACTTGAATGACCAAATGTCATTGCTATTTGAGAGAGTCGCTGTGCTGCTTCTTGTGCTCCTTTTCTGGTTGAGCAAAAAACCAACGCAGATTTTCCTCCAGAAAATTGCATGAGAAGATCTGCAAAGTAGTGGCTTTAGTATAATGTATTGACATTGTCTCCACTATAATATACAAATAAGTTCTGCATAGAAATATTCATTGGATAATCAGAAGGAAAAGTCTCACGCTTACCAAATATGTAGTTCTGAAGGCGCTGAGTAACCAAAACAAAGCATTTATCAGGAAGTATAAAAGAATTTTGGCAAATGATGATAGGAAGGTTTTACTGATTCACTAAGAAATAAACCATCAAGAATGTTAACTATAGCTACTGATACTACCTTTTCAAATAAGAAATCATTTTTGGCCGCTGCGTACCCTGCAAGCAAATATGTTCGTTTTAGCTTTACATCAAGAGATAAATAAATCAAGCTGCTATAAGTAATATGTGTTGTAGTATCAATATTAAGAATCTGCTGTGCTTCATTGTTTCTCACACAATGGTTGGTGCTTTATTAATCAGTGAAACTAGTCTTTGGTGAAACTGGACATACCAAAAACTTTAGTTGTCAGTTTTACAGGTCTCATTTCTTCTCCAAACCTGTGAAAAGGACAATAACATAAGCTTTGCAGTAACTAGCAACAGGATCAACTAACACGCTTACAATGTAATAAGATTTAAGCATACTTTTTTATTCCCTGAGTTGGAACCATAAGCCACTCCGCTGCAATTATATAATGTTTATCATGTGCTGATGTTTGAAATCTTCACAATGTAAACCATTTCATAAAGAAAATCTTGAAAGACTACCCAAGTCATTGACATTTGGTATTGTAGCAGAAACAGCTAGGAAACGAACAAGGGACAACGGGAATGATTTCATTTCAGGGTTGCAAGCGAGCATTTTGATTCTACTGACTATTGCTTCTAGAGCTGCTCCTCGAGGGTCATTCAGAAGATGAACTTCATCGATCAGAACAAGTGATATATCACTGAAAAAGCTCAAGCCCCCATCTTTAATGCGATAGCGAGTGACAGCATCAAATTTCTGTGGGGAGGAAGGCTAGATTTAAACCAGCCTGAGGTACATACATGGGAGACAAGTGCCCTAGCTAATTACCTCAGGAGTAGTAAGAATGATGTCAGCATCCTGCATACTCTTGACATTGTAATACTCATTGTCACCAGTTAGCTCAAGGCAATTTATTCCCAGTGTTCCAAACTTCTGACTCCAATGCCGGAGCTTCTCTTGTACCAAGGCCTTTGATGGCGCTATATAGATCTTCATACACACAATACATTAACACCAGTAGGAAACTAAAAGGAAATGCATGGATCCAACTGAAACAATAAGATTTCTTTCTAAGATGTGGAGAGAAAAGACTTTGCAATAGATAAGAAACAGGATTTGCATAGAGCATATCAGGATTCAATGAAAATAAAATCAGGTCTAATTTATTCAATGCAATTAGGTAAGGATCTTATAATATGTTACGGTTCATACATCCACCAGAGTTGAAATCAAATAATTGCAGAATTCTCGATTTCTCCACTGCATAAAGAACAATGTGGTAGGGTTTTAAACGTTGTTGAGGTCATGAGGCATAGCAGACACTTCTATTTTCAAAAATATTATCATCAGAAAACCTACTGTTTTAAGAGTTCCCTTATGATGGGTGAACTTTCCATCATTTGTGAAGAACTTGGAGAGAAGCCTCATAATGCATAACTCAAACAGTACAGTCTTTCCACTTCCAGTTGGTGCTGAAATGACCATGTTTACATCAGAGAGGTAGCATGTGCGAAAGCAATCACTCTGCAGTGAGTTGAAGTATCTGCATGCTTATAACAAAGATACATTATAGGTGACTTCACTGGCTTCAGTCACAGAAAGAAATTACTAAAACTTATACTGGCGAACTGCCCCTTGAATTGAAATTATCAGCAAACACAATATCATTGACAAATAAATGAATAATCTAAACATCTGTCATTGCTCAAATCACTCCTTCTCCTGTATGTTTAGAAGACACAAGACATGAAAATTAATCTTTGTGAAAATTGCACCTGATTATTTCAAAAAAGTAAAGCATTAAGTACCTGAAATTAAAGGCTGAGCGAAATGGAGCAGGTAAATCGGTCACCGCCTTCAGTTCATATGAATCCATACGTGAAGTCGTGTTCTGATGAAATAAACCATCAATATGCTAATATCACAACCACAATATCATGCTATGTTTGCGATAATGTAAAACAACGCCATATGATGTAAAGGAATCTGCGCGTTCAATTTTTCGAGTCAATCCGATAGCAGAATCTGCCCACTCTTCATCAAAATTGCCATAAATACAATATTAACGGCACATTCCCTAAATCCTCTAAAACAACTGCATATTCCTTAAATTTGATCATCACACCTTTTTATCTCGTGCGAACAAATTTAGTCCTGATAATGATCTCGCTATTACTCAACTGAAAACACAGAGACAAACACAAACCGCGCAGAGAGAGAGAGGGAGTGAGGGTTACCTAGAGGCTAGCACTTAGAACGGTAGGAGACAAGACAGAATTGCAATATGTGCTGGTGAAATTGAAGGGGGAATTATTTATAGTCAGCGATTTCAGCAAGACGCGGGAGGATGGGGATATGTGAAGTTAATTTTTTGTAGTTACTATTTGTATAAATATTTAAAAAACTAAAATACTTTATAATTTTATTTTTTTTGGATGACGAGGAACCCGCAGCCAGCGTTTCCACTTTCCAGTGTGTCACCCACCTTCACTGTTACGTCATCCCGGGGACAAAATACTTTATATTTATATATATAGGAGGAGGTTCAAATGTGAACAAGTTGTTATCGTGTCAACGTGTGAACACTGCACTTTAAAGACAAATGTACTGCACTTTAAAGACAAATGTACTTCATTTTAAAGTGCAGTACATTTGTCTTTAAGTGCAGTACGTAAAGTGCAATATATTTATCTTGAAAGTGCAATACGTTTGTCTTTAAAGTGCAGTGTTCACACGTTCACACGATAAAGGCTGTTCACACGGAAACTACTCCATATATATATTTACCTTGAAAGTGCAATACGTTTGTCTTTAAAGTGCAGTGTTCACACGTTCACACGATAATGGTTGTTCACACGGAAACCACTCCATATATATATATATATATATTGCACTTTACGTACTGCAATTAAAGACAAAAATAATACACTTTATCTTTATCTTGAAAATTCAGTACATTTCTCTTTAAAATGCAGTGTTCACACGATAATAGGTTGTTTACATTTGAACCTTCTCATATATATAGGGTATAGCTATACTAAGAATCATCCTTAGATAAAGACTAAGAATCAATCTACACCATAGATCTACATTCGATCTATGATGTAGAATTAATATATCTTTTTCATTTAATTAATTCAAAAAATTTAGAAAATGGTAAAATGGTAAACAACTATATTAATAAATAATTATGAAAATGCAAAAAACCTAGTAACCTACCAGCTCCCGCCGCCACCACCCACTGCCGTCAGTCGACCGCCGCCACTGACCACCGCCGTCGTCGACCACCTCCAACCGCCGCCGCCACTTACTAGAGAGAGAAGGTGTGTGTTATGTATTATAAGTATGGTGAATTGTTTTTGTAAAATCACAATGTGAATAAACATAGACAACGATATGCATAAAAATGGACAGAGTTATGCATAAACTAGTACTGTAATATGTCAATCTATGCATAAAATTGTTCGGCCTTATGCATAAACAAATACTGTAATACGCACAAACTTGTTTTTATTTGTATAATATAATATCTACATAACATAAAGTTTTATTCATAAAATTATTCGGGATTATGCATAAATAAATGTTATAATATGTATAAAACGTATTTTTATTGTATAACATAATATCCAAATAACAGACAGTTTTATGCATAAACATGTTTATAATTATGCATAAACCAACACCGTAGTATGCATAAAAAATACTCCCTCCGTTCCACTCCATTAGTCCACTTTCTTTTCGGCACGGAGATTAAGAAAGTTGTTTGTTGTGTGTAAAGTAGTATAAAGTAGTGGGTCCACTAGAATATATAAGAGTGTTATTTTAAGTTAAAAAAAGAAAGTGGACTAATGGAGTGGAACGGCCCAAAAAAGAAAACTGGACTAATATAGTGAAACGGAGGGAGTAGCATTTACCAATAGATTTTCCGACGGATCGCCTCCATCGTCGCCGGTCCACCGCCCACCACCACCGACCACCACCGCCACCGATCAGCCACTGCCGCCGCCGGAGCGCCGCCACATGAGGTGGAGGTGTTTGGTTTAGTTTCAAAACATAAAGTGTAAAAAGATATAGTTACCCTTAATGAAATATGTTCTCCTTTTTTGAATTAAAAATAAAAGAAAAATAAGGATATTAGGTGTCCATAGATAAAAAATGGAAGGCTATGATTGGTTCTTAGTTTTATCTAAGATGATGATTCTTAAAATATCTATATATATATATATATATATATATATATTGAGGAAAGTAAATCTTTAATACTCTCTAAATTCCAATAATATT
Organism: Lavandula angustifolia; assembly: GCA_028984105.1. Classification (NCBI taxonomy): domain Eukaryota; kingdom Viridiplantae; phylum Streptophyta; class Magnoliopsida; order Lamiales; family Lamiaceae; genus Lavandula; species Lavandula angustifolia. Next base: position 18,688,881 of record CM054821.1, on the reverse strand, counting down.
ATCTTGTATTCATAATTGGGTTGTCCCAATTACGCTGTCTTCTTGTAAAATAAAAGATTTAAGATAACACTTCAAATAACAAAAAAATTATGTGGGTCATCATTTACCCACAAAAGTTAATTTTCTTAATCTCTGTACAGAAAAAAAAAATTCCACTATTCTTGTCCCATTTATTTTGGGCGCATTATTTTACAAGAATTGTTAATTGTGTGTATAGATGTGAGCATCTTAAATAAAGTGTTTATAGTAATTTGTTATTTTATGAAATAAGATGTTGGGTTATGAGTCAGTGGCTTGTCTTAACAACCATTTAGAGGATACTTAGTATTACTTTATCAGTAGTTCTTGTAATAGGACTTATATGATTATCGGTAATGGGGGAAATCATAGTGTTTCATGCTATGGAATTGAAGATCCCAAAACCCGGCTTGTATCCTTTGTGTAGTGTCGATAGGACTAGATGATGTAATAAGCTAGACAGATTATAGTTTTCATTATCGTTCTTGTCTAAGTCCTGTACGGGGTAAATATTGGATTGAACTTCAGTAGGAAGTTACTTTCCAGAACCCCACGTCATCAGTGTAAGAGCTTGTGTTCTCAAGTCATCAACTGACCATCACTCAGTAGAAGACATCTCATCAGCTGTTCGACATCAGTAGAAGAACTCTATATTCAAGCTCAGTACCTTCAGAGTCATCAGCTGACTACATTCAGTAGAATATTCACTATCAGCAAACTCAGACGAAGAAGACAGAGATCTTATCAGGTCTACTGTATCCGACAGGAAACGACCCAGCTTTTAACATCATTCGAAAGTCAGCAGAAGATCATACGAGGATAAGTGAGAGTCAACTCCGATGAAGACCGATGTCTGACATATCTCACCTACCACAAACCTCGACCAATGAGAAGCCGTCTAAGCTCTACATGCTCTGACCTACTAAAGCTGCTCTCATGCACAATAATCAACAACTCTGCTGCAACAATTCGAACATATGGTCGTTTTCCTTGGATGCTTGTGACATGTGGCATCGTCCTCTCCAACGGGCAAATGTCTGGGTCACAACTATAAATAGAGAAGCATTTCCGAGCTCCACGCACGGGATATCAAAGGGACAATACGCTCAAGCTTTCAAAACACTCTAGCGCATTCAAGAAGATCCAGTGAAGAACTTGCTTAGCAGAATATGTTTAGTTCTTCTCTCTAGAGTTTCTTTCTTTAGATCCCTCTTCTCTATCTAAGCTCAATAATTCATATCTATAGCTTAGAACCTTCGAAAGAGTCACATTTGTGACTGTTCTTATTGTAAGACCTCCTTCATAGTTGGAGAAAATCCCCTCCCCTTCAAACTTAGGTTTGAACTGTAAAGTCGCTAAGGACTATAACTTAGAAGGGTCTGTCCAGCGCACAGATACCTTGCTGAGGCTTGCTCAGATTAATCAACAAGACCTCCTGTTCAGCAGGACCGTGGACGTAGGATCTTGCGTATCCGAACCACGTTAAAAATTGCTTGTGTCGTTTACTGTTTTATTGCACTGCATACAAATCTCTTACAAACTCATACTTTGCATAAAATATATTCGAAAAGTGCACTAGCCAAAACAATTTGGTTTACGAAAAACACGTTTTCAACTAAGACGAAATCTACCGGGCCCTACACACTTATCCGCACGAAAGTCTCCGACTGAGAATCAAGTACTGACAAAAGTCAGTAGGAGAGACTCAGTAGCTGACTCACTCTGACCCACGATCAGAAGGTTACTATTTGACACTGTTCATCAGTTGCAACCTACAGCTCAGCTGTCCTTCGCGTTTGAGAAAAAAACAGAGCACATGGTGTTCTTCTAATCATCGGTTCTGAAACTACTGGTCTTCTCGAACAGATCCTGAAAATGTTTTTCACTGCACAAGCATCTCTTCATACATCCTTATACTCTCACCCATAATGTCTGATATGTCAGATATTCGGATGGTGCTGATGTTCTCTGTAGAGAACTATACGGTATGGCGCGTGAGAATGGAGGCGCACCTTACATCACTGCATGACAGCATGACTGACGTTCTAGAGACAGAACCCATCATTCCCATGATCGATAGTGTACAATTTGCAGTTGTGGGAGGTGTAGGAGCACAGACTGGTGCTAAAGTTGCGAAAGACAAATTAACCTTCACGCCTGAAGAGAAAAAGCTGCACAACCTCGACCGAGTTGCGCGGAATGCAATCCTGACTACGCTCAGTAATTCACACCTCGGGAGGATGCAAGACTGCAAAACGGCAAAAGAACTTTGGGATGCCCTGGCTGTACTGAGTCAAGGAACCCCGCAGATCAAAGAAAACAAGCTCGAGCTAGAGCTACAAAAGTTCGACACCTTTGCCATGGAGCCCAACGAAACCATTAACGAGCTAAGCATCAGATTTACTAATCAAATCAATGTGATCAACGGGCTGGGAAGGACGTTCACCAACAAAGAGATGAACACAAAGATCTTGAGAGCATTGCCTCGATTGAAGTGGCTTCCTTTTGCTACTTATTTACATCGCTCAGATCTTAATGCTCTAACTCCTGATATTATATTTTCATAATTAAAGACGGAGGAATTCGAGCACAGCCTACCCCAACGATGTTCCAGTGCTCCAGCTGACACACAGATAGATCACGCTTTCAAAGCAACAGTCAGCAAAACTGGAGCCAATCCTATTTCTTCTAGCAAAGTAGTAGCTACGACAGATGCTAAGTCTTCCGAGACATCTGCTACGGATCAACTTGCACTCATGGCTCTCAAATATCAAAGAGAAAGTTGAAGAAATATCACAAAGATTCTCCCTCAGATAAAAAGGATTATCGAAAAAGGGAAGAATCTAAACCATCTACTGATTGCAGGAACGCAGAACCTGCTGCTAGTCCATCCAACGACTCAACTGGAAAAGGCGGCAGAACCTCTGTGTGCTACAACTGCAAGAAGGAGGGACACTATTAGTACGATTGTCCTGAACTCTCAGCTGCTCAACGAGCAGAACAACATGCCAGACGTGAGAAATTTGCCCGAAGAAGGCAGGCCTACATCGCCGGAGAAATATCCGATGACTCAATCGAGGTAGATACGTTCATGTATTCTTCTGAAGATGAAGCTGCATTTGTCGCCGTTGAGGTTGGAGAATCAGATCCTGAATCAACAACTGAATATTGTCTGATGGCCGGAGAAGAGGCTAAGGTAAACTCGAAACTTAATATAGCCTCCTCTTCACATAGCACACACGACACATGCTCGGTTACAGATGAACCTCTAGATGTGGTACAAGCATATGATGATCTACTAGAGGAGCAGATTCAGCTGAGCAGAGAGTTCAGCAGAACTATTCAGGAACTAGAACAGGTAAAGGCTGAGAATCAGAGACTTTCTTCTGATAGTCAGGTCTCTACTGATTCGGAGAATCTAGTTGTGAGACTAAAGGAAGAGATTAAATCTCTTATGACTAAGTCTCAGCTTCAAGAAACTCAGCTATCAGTTCTGACCAAGGACAATTCTGAGAAAGATACTGAAATAGCCCGACTCAGTCAGAAGCTCGCAGAAGTCGAAAAGGATTATGAATCACTACGGAGAAGTGATGAAGTCTGGCGAGGACTGATGACTGAACAGTACCTAGGAGCCAAAGAGAAGTTGGAAAGCATGCTCAGAGCTCAAAGGCCAATAGTCATGAAAGAAGGACTTGGCTACACTCATGAAGCTTCCACTTCAACATCGAAAAGCTCAGAAATGCTGGCTGATAGGTTCGTCGGAGGAAAAGTTCAGGTCACTAAATCAACACCTCAGGCGAAGAACAAACAGAAGATGATTACACCTCAGCCGAGCAACAAGAAGTAACTGACCAAAAGTTCTAGCCCCAGGACACCACGATCGAATCGGGGGGGAACCAAAAGGTCGGGTGGGCGGAGCGATGCAAATGAACCACTATATGAGTATCCAGCACAGTATGGTTCGTACTATTATGAGCCCAGGGTCAGGAGGAGCACAAAGCCTCAGAAGAAGAAAGCTCCTGAACCCAAAACTACCATAAAGTCAGTATCTCCAAGTCCTGTAGAGAAGAAGGCTGACAAGGTTCAGAAGAAGAAGTCTCAGACCCCTAAGGTCCCGAGACAGATCTGGGTCCCGAAATCACCCACTAACACTTAAGGACCCAAACTGAACCAAAGGGTACCTAAAATTGTTTCTGTTTTGCAGGTGCATAAGGACCCTTGGATTGTGGACAGCGGCTGCTCGAGACACATGACATATCAAAAGAGCCTGCTGACCAACTACGTACAAGAAGATGGTCCCAGAATTGAGTTTGGAGACAACTTTAAAGGCTATACAAGGGGATACAGAACAATGAACATTGGGACTGCTTCAGTTCCAAGAGTAACACATGTTGAAGGACTTCAACATAATCTCCTTTCTGTCAGTCAATTCTGTGATAATCTGAACAGAGTTATCTTTGACGTTGGTTTCTGTGATGTTGTTGACAAATCTACAGGGAAAACAGTGTTATCAGGTTCGCGGAGGAAGAATATCTACGTTGCAAATTGGAAAACCACAGAACCTGAGGCTTGCTTACTTGCTCAGACAAAATCTAATGATAAAACAGGATGGCTGTGGCACAAGAGACTCAGTCACCTAAATTTCAAGACTATGAACAAGCTAGCCAAGAACTCTAAAGTCAGAGGACTACCCAATGAAGCGTTTATCAAAGACAGAAATTGTGAAGCATGCTTGAAGGGAAAGCAGACAAAGAATAGCAATCCACCAATTCCGTCACCTTCTACTGATGGAATCCTTCAACTGCTACACATGAACTTGTTTGGGCGAGTTTCTCCAGTGACTATAAGAGGCAAGAAGTATGCCCTCGTCGTTATTGACGACTACTCAAGATATACGTGGGTCATCTTCATAGCCAACAAATCTGATGTCATGACTGAGTTACCAAAGCTGCTGAAGAAACTCAGTGTGGAAAAGGACATCAAGATACAGAGAATTCGCTCAGACAGAGGAACAAAATTTCTCAACTCAGTAGTAAAAGAGTACTATGATAAAGAGGGAATCAAGCACGAGACATCAACAGCTCGCACCCCTCAGCAGAACGGACTTGCTGAACGGAAGAACATAACACTTAAAGAAGCGCAAGAACGCTCCTAGCAGACTCTGGACTACCCTCAAAGTTCTGGGCTGATGCTACTGACACCACCTGTTACACTCATAATCGCTCACTGCTTACACAGCAACACATGAAGACACCTTACGAACTGTGGAAAGGGAGAATTCCTTCTATTTCTCATTTTCATATCTTTGGTTGTCCTTGCTTTATTCACAATAATGGGAAAGATCAATTGAAGGTCTTTGATAGCAAATCTGATCAAGGAGTATTCTTAGGATACTCTCGAGTCAGTAAAGCCTTCAGAGTCTTTAACTATCGGACTCTTTGCGTGGAGGAAAGCCCTCATGTTGTTTTTGATGAGTTTGTTGCTGAGGATAGGAAATCAAAGAAGATAAATACTAAAGATGTCAGCAGCAAGCTACATGATCTCGCACTAAACGATAAAGCAGAAAAGATCCAGCATTGTTGGGATGATGAGTCAGACGATGAGGAAATCCAGACCCATCCCGCAAGCACTGTAGCTGACCTGGTTGATTCTACTGAACAGAATCAACATCAGGTAACAACGGTCGATGAGGAAGCCCCAGTGGTTACTGAGACCTCTACTGAGAACATAAACTCAGGGGGAACAACAAATGTTCCTGAGCTAAATGCCCCTGAACCTGGAAACTCAGTAGATCCTAACCTTCTTATTGAATTGCTTCAGTCACAGAATAGCACTACTGAAATGCCTAACACTCCTGTTGACTGTGCATAAGTAATCTTAGAAGAAGAAGCCAAACTCAGACGTTCATGGCTTGACGCTCACTCTTCTGATCTTATCATAGGAGATCCATCAGCAACAATAAGGACGAGATCCAGATTAAGTCAAGGAGAAAGCTCACTCTACTCCTGTTTCTTGTCCACAGAAGAACCTCAGACGATAGAGGATGCTCTTAACGATGCTGACTGGATCATTGCCATGCAAGAAGAGCTGAACCAGTTCGTTCGAAACGAAGTTTGGGAACTTGTTGATAAACCTAGACATCAGCACGTGATCGACACTAAGTGGGTCTTCAAAAACAAGCGAGATGAAAACAACGTCATTGTCAGAAACAAAGCTCGACTTGTTCCCAAGGGATACTGTCAAGCAGAAGGAATAGACTTTGAGGAAACTTTCGCTCCAGTCGCCAGATTGGAAGCTATTCGTCTGTTCCTAGCCTATGCAACGCATCAAAGATTCAAAGTTTATCAAATGGATGTAAAGTCAGCGTTTCTGAATGGCGTACTGAAGGAAGAAGTCTATGTGGAACAACCGCCCGGCTTTCAGCAGGGACATCAGGTGTACAGACTTTGGAAAGCTCTGTATGGGTTAAAACAAGCACCCAGGGCTTGGTACGATACCCTATCAGACTTTCGCTTGAGAAAAGGTTTTCAGAAGGGGACAGTAGATCGCACCCTGTTCAACATCAAGTCAGGAAATGACATCCTATTGGTGCAAATCTACGTGGACGACATCATTTTTGGGTGCAGAAACGTGACTATATGTCAACAATTCGAGAAAATGATGAAGGAGAAGTTCGAGATGTCCATGATGGGAGAGATGAACTATTTCCTTGGATTTCAAGTAAAGCAATCACCTGAAGGAATATTCATCAACCAAGCCAAATACACTCGAGACCTCCTGAAAAGATTCGGCAGCGACTCAAGCAAGCCAGTCAAGATCCCCATGAATACAAATTTTAAAATCGATCTAGACAAAGAGGGAGCTTCTGTTAACTCTGCTGATTATAGAGCTATTATTGGTTCTTTGTTATATTTGAAGGAATAATTTAGGTTAGGAACGCTACCTTCCTCCTGGTGTGTTGTCGCGGCTTTGATTGTTGCTCCTGTGTTAGACCTTCTGATCTGTATCCCGACCTTTTTCTTCCTCTGGGTGGTTAGAGAACTGAAGAAAATAAATTTTTGTCTCTCCCTTACTCACGGTATGCGTGTGTAATTATGTGTATATGTGTGTGTAATCTGTTTCTGAACAGAATACTGATATATATAGGCTTCAAAAGCCAATATAATATTAATATATTTGTAACCCATTAATTTAATTATATTTCTAATGAGCTTCCACATAACCAGCCCATAATATAATTAATTAATTTACTGGGCTACTAATATTTATCAATTAATTGGCCCAGCCAATTAATTCCAGATAAATAATATTATTAAATAATGTGCAAATCTAACTTTTATACAAGATAAAGGATAACATGTGCAAATATACATATTTATCAGATAGGAGAATAAAACAGTGGTAAGGACAAAAACACATTGTATACAAGCATAAAAAGTGCTTCCAGTATACAAAATCCCAACAATTCTCCCACTTATACTAAAGCAAACTTTTAGTATACAATGTGTCAGTTCTAGGTACAAACTAGTATTTAGCTGCAAATCATATCTATCACTCCTCTTCTCCCACTTATACAAAAGTTTCTGCAGTCCTAAGTGGGGGGCATCTCTACCAGTCCTAAGCCACGAACATGCTTCTCGTAAGCCGAAATTGGTAAGCTCTTCATGAATGGATCAGCTATGTTGTCTTCAGTTCCGATCTTTTCTATGAGTACGTCGCCTCGATTTACGAATTCTCGTATAATGTGGTACTTCCTGTCTATGTGTTTAGACGCCTTGTGAGATCTAGGTTCCTTAGAATTTGCCACTGCACCCGCATTATCACAATAAATCGTGATTGCCTTAGGCAAATTCTGAACAATATCAAGATCTTGGAGAAAATTCTTGAGCCATACTGCCTCTTTCGAGGCTTCTGAAGCAGCCACATACTCTGCTTTCATGGGCGCAATGCATTTCTGCTTTGCACTCCTCCATGAAATGGCTCCACCTCCCAAGGTAAACACATAACCCGAGGTCGACTTCTTTTCGTCTCTATCAGCCTGGAAATCCGAGTCCGTATAACCCAAAGGCACTAGACTGTCTGACTGGTAAACAATTCTATAATCTCTAGTCCGTTTAAGGTACTTGAGAATATTTTTCACCGCAGTCCAGTGCTCTTGTCCAGGATTAGACTGATATCTTGAGACCATGCCTACAACATATGAGATATCTGGTCTCGTACAAAGCATTGCATACATGAGACTACCGATAGCGGAAGCATATGGTACTAGTCTCATACTTTCTATCTCTTCAGGCGTTTTAGGGCACTGATTCTTGGATAAAAAAATGCCATATCTGAAAGGTACCGAACCTCTCTTGGCATTTTGCATGCTGAAACGAGCAATAACAGTATCAATGTAGGACGCTTGTGACAAGCTTAACATCCTTTTCTTGCGATCTCGTATAACCTTGATCCCAAGGATGTAAGCAGCTTCACTTAAGTCCTTCATTTGAAACTACTCGGATAACCATGTCTTTACGTCTGATAACACTTCAACATTGTTGCCAATGAGAAGGATGTCATCTATGTAAAGTGCAAGAAACACCACTGTTCCATTAACACAGATACGGTATACGCACACCTCGTTCGGACAGGATACAAAACCATAGGATTTGACTACCTCGTCAAAACGCTGGTGCCATAAACGGGAAGCTTGCTTAAGTCCATAAATAGACTTCTTAAGCTTCCAAACTAGATGCTCTTCCCCCTCCTTCACATAACCATCTGGTTGTTTCATATAGATGTCTCTACCTTTTTCAAGGTGCCCATTTAAGAATGCGGTCTTGACATCCATTTGCCAGATCTCTAGGTTCATGTGAGCTGCTATGGCAAGGAGAATTCTAATAGACTTGATCATTGCTACAGGCGAGAAGGTTTCTTCATAATCGATACCTTCTTTCTGGGTAAAACCCTTTGCCACTAGTCTGGCCTTAAATGCCATGATCTCTCCATTCGAACCTCTCTTTCTTTTGTATACCCACTTACTACCAATGGCCTTGCAGCCCTCAGGTAGTTCAGTGATCTCGTATACATCCATATCAGTTATGGACTTAAATTCTGAGTCAATGGCGATTCTCCAAGAATCTGCATCTACATCTCCCAATGCTTCGTTGTAAGTCCAGGGTTCCACGGTGTCTTGTTCATCTGCCGGGAGATGGTCAGAAGTCTCCCCAGTGAGCATATACCGATCAGGTGTAAATATCACCCTCCCACTACATCGAACAGTGTCAGGAGTTGTGTTAATAGATTGTGTAGTTGCTCGTGGAGCTCTATCTTGCACAATTGGCTCTGTGAGTGGGTCTCGATCACCTCGTAATTCCTCAAGGATGATCTCGACTCGAGACATATGATTACTAATATAATCCTCCTCTAAGAACCGAGCATTGGTGCTAACCACGATCTTCTGTTCTTTAGGATCATAAAAATAACCACCCTTCGTTTCCTTCGGATATCCTATAAACAGCATAACCTCTGAATGTGAATCCAACTTGTCGGCCTGTTTATTCAAGACATAAGCAGGACAACCCCAAATCTTTATGTGGTGCATACTGGGCTTGTGCCCGCTCCACAACTCGACTGGAGTCGTGTTAACCAACTTGGATGGCACACGGTTCAACAAGTATGCTGCAGTCTCTAGGGCATATCCCCAAAAGGAAACTGGCAAAGTTGCATAACTCATCATGGACCGAACCATCTCTAGGAGAGTTCGGTTCCTTCTCTCTGACACACCATTCTGCTGAGGCGTGCCCGATGCTGTCAGTTGTGATGTAATCCCACATTCTGTCAAGTAGTCCTTGAACTCGTTGGACAGGTATTCCCCACCACGATCAGATCGCAGTGTTTTGATTTCTTTACCTAACTTCTTCTCCACTTCTGCCTTGAATTCCTTAAAGGTTTCAAAGCAATCCGACTTGTGGTGAAGAAGGTAAACATATCCATACCTCGAGTAATCGTCAGTAAATGTGACGAAGTACTCATACCCTCCACGAGCTTGTGTAGACATAGGTCCACACAAGTCAGAATGTATCAAACTTAATGCTTCTATGGCTCTATAACCTTTTGCCTTAAAAGGCCTAGTCACCATCTTACCTTCCAAGCAGGATTCGCAAGTTGGAAATGGTTCAACTTGGAGAGACTCCAATGATCCATATTTCACCAACCTTTGGATCCTATTTAGATTGATGTGACCTAGTCTTAAGTGCCATAGATAAGTTTGATTTACCTTAGAAGATTCTTTCCTCTTCTTAGGATTTAATGATGAGGAAGTAACATTAACAGATGTACATGGATTAGACGTAATAGTATATAGAGATCCATTTAAAGTCCCATTGCAGATAAGATCTTTCCCTTTTGAAATCGAAATTTGATCATCAAAAACAGATCTATAACCATCCACAATAAAAAGTTTTGAAACGGAAATTATGTTTCGCCTAAACTCAGGCACCAATAAAACATCTCTTAATACTAAAATAGAGTCTAAAATAGATAAATGTAAATCTCCTATGGCAATAGCTGGAACTCGCGATCCATTGCCCATGGAAACCACTGCCTCGCCATCAGCCAGAACCCTTTTCTACAGAAACCCCTGCAAGGTGTAACAAACATGATCAGTTGCTCCGGAATCTACTACCCATTCATGGGTAGATGCGGAAACAAGTACAGTTTTAGTTACTAAGGCGATGCGTGTACCTTTCTATTTTGCCTTGAAGTTGGGACATTCAGTCTTCCAATGTCCAACCTTACCACACTTGAAACACTTCCCCTTAGGTTTTTGAACCCCTGTAGTGGGTGATGAGTGGTTTTTATACCATCTCATCATGTTCTTTTTAAGCTTGTTTACATCGTTTTGTATTCATTTTTAGCTTTTGTTTTGCTTGGAATCGTATACTTTCGATAGTTTTTGGTTTTGTAGGTTTCTCACGCATTTTAAGCATATTTGGTGGTATTGACACCAAAATGAAAGAAACCATGACCATTGATGCATTTTTGGTAAAGATGGAGTTTCTTAGATGAAGAATGGAGAGGATTTGAAGCCGAATGTTGAAGAAATCGTGTTTCGGAGCTCCTGTATCAAGGCACTTGGAAAATCATGTGTCCGATGGATCTAACGATCTTAGAATCCGATCTCCACCGTCCACATCGTAGTTCCATGTGTTAGGAACATTGTGGCAAAGTTTCATGGCGATCCAACGGCTAACGAAGGAGATATCGCGTTTTTCCCAAAACGCGACAGTGTAGAAAAACTGTTCGGCCGAATTGTTAAGGACCGCGGTCCGCATTTGTGAGGGACCGCGGTCCGATGCGTTCTGACCCAAAAAACTGCAAAGTCAGTAGGGGTCGGACCGCGGTCCGCCTTTGCACTGGACCGCGGTCCGCGTCGTCTAGAGCCCAAAATCAGTCTTTTTTCGGCCCGAAACCTATATAAACCCTTCCAGACTTCTTTCCTTCGACACACACACCATATTTTCGACTTTTTCCACCCTCCAAGGCAGAGAAACACCCAGGGCATCCCTCCGTTGAAGATTCAAGACGAAGATTGAAGACCACAACCCGAGAACCAAGCGCGAGGATCAATCCGCTAGATTCTAGGTTGTATTATTCCTTCTCAGTTTTGTTTAGGGTTTTTAATACTTGAATTCTATGGATTATTTTTGCATCTTTTGTGATTATTTTCTTACGAATATGAGTGGCTAAATCCCCTTGTGTGGGGGTTTAGCAGGATCTATGTTTTTGATGAATTGATTCAGGCCCTAGTTTTTCAATGAATGAATTGTTTTGTTTCTTAATTGTTGAGCCTGCTTTTGATTTCTCTATGATTCTTTAATGTGACTGGCCATCATCTTAGATAATTATAGAGAATATAGGTAATAGATAATACGGCGCATCATACCCGGTTATTTATTTAGACCTGCAATTAAGTGTCTAGATTGTCACCATTGGTTTGGGATAGTTTAGATGGTTCCTTAAATCCTTGAGCATGATACGATCCTTAGGTTCATGATATGATCACTTGATTGACCCTTAGGATTATAAGTTAGAGATCTCCCGCCATCATACGGAATCCCTAGAGCCTTAGTGGATGAACCAACAAAATAAATTCATAAATGCTAGCTAGAGAATGGGAATGAATCGATCATCTTAGGCATAGTGATTGTTAAACCTCCGCACTCTTCATCAAACTTGAAACATACCCATTATCCACTTTGCTTCATTTTTATTTGTTTTTTTTACTTTCCTGTTATTTTAATTTAGTAGTTTTTAAATAAATCAAACCCAGTTTAGGACCAAGTAGATAGCGAAATAATTAGGATAATTAGAACTCAGCTGAGTCCTTGTGAGATCGACCTCGGGAGTTGCTAGATTAGGTACTATACCGATTCGTGCACTTGCGAGAATTATAATTTGTTCATCAAGTTTTTGGCGCCGTTGCCGGGGACTCAGTCGTTTTGATTATTCTTTTTACTAGTTGTTTACTTGTTTAGATTTTATTTTCTGTTTATTTATTTATTTTTTTTTATTTTTTTTTTGGGTTACTAACTCCCTTTCATTTCTTTTTGTGTGTTTCGAGCCTATCTCTTGTGACCTTTACAGGTTCTATGAATTTTAGAACACACAACTGAAATGGGAGGGACCGTATGGAACAACGGGAACTGTTATCGGATGTCAAGCCTCCAAGATACTTTACAAGATTTCATTCGATCTCGCTAATAAGCGCAAGACACGTCTTCGTTCTATAACGGGAGACGCATGCATAGCCTTGTGGAAGCTACCCGCATCAAAATGAGCCGTGTCCTTTTTCTTTCTATAATGGACATATGGAGGAGTCTTTTGAGGGTACTTACATGAGGACCGAAGTGACCGATCAAGCTAGGATAACAAGTCTCAAGGAAAATTTGCGGGACTTCCCGCAAGCTTGCAAAAGGTCGACGAATCGGTTACCTCATCGGTGAGAAATATTGAATCATATGCAAAGAACATTGAGACTCATGTTGGGAATATAGTCAAGGATATACGTGAGATAAGGAGTCAACAATGGGAGCTTCTGTACATATGGAGCCCGCAAAAGTCATCCCATCCTTGACAAGTAGTAATGTGAATGAAAATTCGAGATTATATCTTTGATGATTTTCCACTTTGTGCGGGGAAAGGATAAGGAAATACCCGAAGAAGAGGTGGATGGAGATCCCAAGAAAGAGGAAGAAAATTTGGTAACTACGGAGAAAGTTGAAAAGGGGAATGAAGAAATAATCAAACCATATAGACCTCCTGTTCCATTCTCGGATCGTCTTAAGGACGTTAAACATGATAGCCAATTTTCTTCGCTAGTTCTATCTGTCCATTCTCATGATGAGTTTAATGATAATGACTGCACTCACACTTTAGAGCAGAAATTTCATTTGCAGGGATTCACAGAGGATAAAACAAAAGCAGCATTTACACAAGACACTAAAGAGGGAGTATGTGAGGAGGAGGAGATAAGATTGAAGATTTCTTCAACAAAGATTTTGGAAGATGATATCAAATCTGTTAAGAAGCCTGAAAGAAGACTCAACCCCGTGATGCAGGATGAAGTAAGAAATAACGAACAAATGTTCGTACATACTTGGTTGACCACCAGATGGAGGATATGTACAGACTACCAGGAGATGAAATTTTTTATCAAACATGATCCATTTCCTCTATCTTTTATTGATAAAATGTTGGGAAGGCTAACTGGGCGTGAATATTATTGTTTTCTAAATGGTCTTTCAGGTTTTTATCGGGTTCCTATAGTGCAATAGTCGACTCAATGAGGAGCATCAACGAAGGAGGCGTTCGACAAGGCTGAAGTCGGGCGTCCAAAGTCACCAAGTTTCTAATCTGATTCAGCAAAGTCGAGCTAACGACTCTAACCAAGAGCGCTTCGTGGGAGGCAACCCATGTTTAGCAGTAGGGGAGCTGATACGATCGGGATTAACTTTGGATCTGAGCCTGCAGATCAAACTTCGCATATGTAGATCAATCGGACATCACCTAGACATCAGGGAAGATTCGTTTACCCAATTTTCTTTATTTCACTCTATTTTCGTGCTAGGGACTAGCTCGTATATAGGTTTGGGGGGGGGGTATGTCGAATCTTGAACCCTATTGATTTTGTCTGTATAATTATGATTCTCATGATTCTCCATGTACTTGATATTTGAATTACCATGATTTATGTTATTTGATGTTTATGCATTTCTTGCCTTAAAATTTTTCTTTACTGAAGCATTGTTGAATTAAATTTGGGCATGATAAAATTTTCGAACATGTAGGATGTAAAAGTATGGTAGTCCAAAGCCTTTGGTGAGAATTTGAGCCTATTGTGAACTGACGAAATCCTATGTCGGTCTCAATTTCTTTCATGTGTGATACTCGCTTTAGGGAGAACATTTAGAACTTGCTTTGAGTCTGTTTGAAGTTTATTGGACACTTTTCGTATATGGCATTGATATGATCTTAGGCACTATCTCGTTCTTTAGCCAGAGCCAAATATGATTCCTACCTTGAACATCAACCTAGTAAGCCCCTTTGAGCTTAATGTATCATTTTTTATTCATTTACCTCCACTTAAATTGCCTAACCTAACTAGCCTTAACCGAGGATCTAGTAGAGTCATTAGTGTTGTGGAAGGAAATGGAAGCTTGTGAGGGTTTGGTGATCAAGGGACAAATTTTTGAAGCAAAAAAAAAAAAAAAAAAGAGATTGGTGTGAATTGACTTTGATTCTATCTAGACTAGTACCAAACTTGATGACACCGTGTTATACTGAAATCTTTATCTAATTATTGGTAGAGAGTTGGCAGGTAAACAATTGGATAGAATATGAGAGACTTGTGCATGTACTCCTAACTTTGATTGAAAGGGGTTTATTGATGACATATGTTAGAGTTGGGAGATGATAAAAAAAAAGTGAAAAAAAAGGTGAATGAGGAAGTTGAAAAGGGGAGTATATTTTGAAAAAAAAAAGTGAGAACTTGGGGTGACTTGATTTGTTTTGATTATGAGTGATTCAAATGTGGTTGGTTTTAGCGATTTATTTTGATATATCATCATTTGGTTGCTCTACTAGATCCCTTGATTGTTCGTACATTATGAGTCACTTTTCTTATATCTTCCCTACCTTTTTATTACATGCCTTAGCCCCATTACAACCAAAGTAAGACCTTCGAGATCTTTGCCATGAATTGTGTTCATTATGAGTAGAATTAGACAATCTGCAAGCTTATGAAGACGCTCTCCTAGGGCTGAGTTTGAGTGATGATTTTACCCTTATACACTTGAGTGTTTGAGTGATACAAATTTCTGGAGAGGGACTACTCTACTTCTATGTTCTATTTTGTTTTGAAGGTGGCATCAAACTTGAATGATTTTCACAAGCTAATGAAGTGTTCTTCTAAAAACTGAATAAGGCTTGAATTGTTATTCTCATCTTTTTAATATTTAGTCATAGTCTTTCTTTTATCTTGTTTCTTTGCTTGAGGACAAGCAAAAGCTTAGGTTTGGGGGGATTTGATGAGTGGTTTTTATACCATCTCATCATGTTCTTTTTAAGCTTGTTTACATCATTTTGTATTCATTTTTAGCTTTTGTTTTGCTTGGAATCGTATACTTTCGATAGTTTTTGGTTTTGTAGGTTTCTCACGCATTTTAAGCATATTTGGTGGTATTGACACCAAAATGAAAGAAACCATGACCATTGATGCATTTTTGGTAAATATGGAGTTTCTTAGATGAAGAATGGAGAGGATTTGAAGCCGAATGTTGAAGAAATCGTGTTTCGGAGCTCCTGTATCAAGGCACTTGGAAAATCATGTGTCCGATGGATCTAACGATCTTAGAATCCGATCTCCACCGTCCACATCGTAGTTCCATGTGTTAGGAACATTGTGGCAAAGTTTCATGGCGATCCAACGGCTAACGAAGGAGATATCGCGTTTTTCCCAAAATGCGACAGTGTAGAAAAACTGTTCGGCCGAATTGTTAAGGACCGCGGTCCGCATTTGTGAGGGACCGCGGTCCGATGCGTTCTGACCCAAAAAACTGCAAAGTCAGTAGGGGTCGGACCGCGGTCCGCCTTTGCACTGGACCGCGGTCCGCGTCGTCTAGAGCCCAAAATCAGTCTTTTTTCGGCCCGAAACTTATATAAACCCTTCCGGACTTCTTTCCTTCGACACACACACCATATTTTCGACTTTTTCCACCCTCCAAGGCAGAGAAACACCCAGGGCATCCCTCCGTTGAAGATTCAAGATGAAGATTGAAGACCACAACCCGAGAACCAAGCGCGAGGATCAATCCGCTAGATTCTAGGTTGTATTATTCCTTCTCAGTTTTGTTTAGGGTTTTTAATACTTGAATTCTATGGATTATTTTTGCATCTTTTGTGATTATTTTCTTACGAATATGAGTGGCTAAATCCCCTTGTGTGGGGGTTTAGCAGGATCTATGTTTTTGATGAATTGATTCAGGCCCTAGTTTTTCAATGAATGAATTGTTTTGTTTCTTAATTGTTGAGCACTCGCTTTTTGATTTCTCTATGATTCTTTAATGTGACTGGCCATCATCTTAGATAATTATAGAGAATATAGGTAATAGATAATACGGCGCATCATACCCGGTTATTTATTTAGACCTGCAATTAAGTGTCTAGATTGTCACCATTGGTTTGGGATAGTTTAGATGGTTCCTTAAATCCTTGAGCATGATACGATCCTTAGGTTCATGATATGATCACTTGATTGACCCTTAGGATTATAAGTTAGAGATCTCCCGCCATCATACGGAATCCCTAGAGCCTTAGTGGATGAACCAACAAAATAAATTCATAAATGCTAGCTAGAGAATGGGAATGAATCGATCATCTTAGGCATAGTGATTGTTAAACCTCCGCACTCTTCATCAAACTTGAAACATACCCATTATCCACTTTGCTTCATTTTTATTTGTTTTTTTTACTTTCCTGTTATTTTAATTTAGTAGTTTTTAAATAAATCAAACCCAGTTTAGGACCAAGTAGATAGCGAAATAATTAGGATAATTAGAACTCAGCTGAGTCCTTGTGAGATCGACCTCGGGAGTTGCTAGATTAGGTACTATACCGATTCGTGCACTTGCGAGAATTATAATTTGTTCATCAGTGGGTGCTAACTTCATGCTCCCACTATTCTTCTTGACATTCGTAGCCTTCTTGCTCTTTTTCTGGAATCTACCTTTAGGAGGGTTCCTTGAGCTGCTAGTAGTGTTCAAGATTTGGGTTCCTTTACCTTTAGTCTGACCCATGATTCCTTCTGCAGTAATTAACTCACTCGAAAGTTCATTCAGAGTGTAGTCTTTCCTTGACATCACTACATTTAGGCGGAAATTCTCATATGACTTAGGTAGTGAATGTAGAATGACGTCTATCTTGATACCAAGATCCAAGACACCACCAACCTTTGCAAGCCGATCTAGCAGCTCGATCATATGTAAAACATGATCCTGCACGGATGCACCTTCAGCCATTTTCCAGGTAGTAACCTACCTCAGAAGATGAAATCTCTGAGATCTGTCGGTCTCACCGAACTTTTCAGCCATGGAATCCCATATCACTCCCGCATGAGGCGTATTTTCATACTGTGAAGCAAGAGAATCAATCATAGTGGATAGAATGACAAAACGAGTCTTGTCATTATCCTCTATCCACTTTTCAGATTCCCTTATCTGCTCCTCAGTCGCCTCTTCTTCGGGGAGTTCAGGTTCAGGGGTACTGAGAACATACAAGATCTTCTCATTTTGGAACATTAGTGTAAGGTTTCTCCTCCACTCTTTAAAATTGTCAACACCTTTTAAGGGTCGGCTCATAAGACCATTAACAACAGCTTGAACAGACATATCTGAAAAATAATTTAAAATAAAGCATGTAAGGAAAAATTATTTGCACATAATTCGTAATTAACGATCATTGTAACCTTTTGAAAAAACAATGATGTTAAAAACCTCGAACCGCTCTAGGAATTCCACTAGCAAGCCACGCAGGTAGACGTTTACTAGCGTAACCCTAAACCAAGCTATTTACCTAGCTCTTTAATTCCAATCCACGTCTAGGTTCTTAAGACGAATGGAATTAATAGTTCGATATACTGGACCATGTCACTATTAAAACGCGGGAAGGGACTTCGAGGGAAGTGAATTGTACCTGCGGTGACATCTAAGCATTGACCATTAATTTGACCAAAGTAGACTCAAATTCTCGAAATTGACATACTTACTCGAACCATGCCGCATTCAGTTTGATCTAATTAGCCATCCTATTCAATTATTATCTTCTAGAGTACTCGTGTTTACTAGGCACGCAAGCCACGCAGGTGGACGTTTACGGCTTCGCTCCCACTACTCAATAATAATCAAATATTGTTTTTGGAAAACTCATCTCACAAAACTTGTAGATCAAAGATGCAAGCAAGCCACGCAGGTGGACGTTTACTCACATAATCTTACTACTTTTGTGTAGAGTCCAATTAATGGAGGTCCAATTAAGTGTTTAATATCCAAATGGAATCTAATTAAACATTTAATTTAATGTTGCTTAGTCTTTTTAATCAAAAGGTTTGTAGCGAATCATGCATTCCCACATAATTCCTAAGGCATGCAATTTCTAAGCGCACATAATAAAACGTGCTCGCAAAAAATAAAACATGCTTTAAAAACGATATAAATCCTATTTACATGCTTTTCTAAGCGCAATTATTCACATAATCGCATGCTAAAGCATAATTAAAAATAAATATGCAAATAGGAAATTTAAAATCGTTATCGGGCTTTAAAACACGTAATCCCTAACTATTACATTGCCCGATCAAAATACAGATCTTTGAAATCTTCAAAATCTTCGAATCTGGAAACTGCGTCGAAAACTGCTTCGAAAACTATACTGCCACATCATCAGGGTTGTGCGCCACGCGTGGCGGTCACGCGGCAAAGCATAGTCGGCAGGTGGCCGACGTGACGCGCCATGTCGGCACGCCACGTCGGCGTCGTCTCCACCCTTCGCCGCCGCCGCCGCCGCCTGCCGCAGGCCGGTTACGTGCCGGCCGCCGGCACCCGGGGTGCGCCGGACGACGGCGAACCAGGAACCGTTGTCCGCGTCCGGCGCCGCCGCGTGCGGCGGTGCAGATCTGCGCTGCGTGCGGCCGCGACTCACCGCCGCAGGCGCGAACCGCCGCACCTTCCTCGGCCGTTTCTAGGCCTCCTCCGCCCTCTACACACCTCCCCGACGTCGCCTAGACGTCGGATTCGTGCAAAAACGCCGCCTGGAGTCGCCGCAGCGAAGATTACTGCGCGATAAATCGCACCTCCGCCGCCGCCGCCTTCCACGCCCGAATTCTTCCTTTTCGAGCCGCGATTCGATCAATTGAAAGAGGGGAAATGATATTGGAACACTCACGACCACCGGGTAACGGATTCCGGCCGAGATTAGTTCCTCAATTTCCCGAATTTCAAACGATTCACCGGAATGAATTCATAACGAGCAGCTTATTTCAGACGTCAATTCCGATCGTATCCGGGATCTGATGATCCCTTAGGACCTATCGACGCGAAGCTCGTAAGACAAGGATTCCAAAGGTTCAAGCCGATCGTCGATCCGACATCGGACGCACCGGGAATCTCCGCCGCAAGATGCAGCGGAACCCTAGAAAACTAGGGTTTTCGCTGCGAAAATCAGATTTTCGTCGTCTCGTTTTTCGTGCCTCACGGACCAATTACAGTACAAAATAGTACAATCACATAACAAATAGGTCCTATAATCTACTCGTAGATTTTCTCACGAGAAAAACGTTACATCGGGGTCAAAACAGTGGCTCGCAGGCCGCCCCAAACACGAAAATAGCCCGATAACGACGAAATAAAACCTAATCATACATCTAACAGCAACAATCAGAGCCTAAACTAGGCTCTGATACCAATTGAAGGAATAATTTAGGTTAGGAACGCTACATTCCTCCTGGTGTGTTGTCGCGGCTTTGATTGTTGCTCCTGTTTTAGACCTTCTGATCTGTATCCCGACCTTTTTCTTCCTCTGGGTGGTCAGAGAACTGAAGAAAATAAATTTTTGTCTCTCCCTTACTCACGGTATGCGTGTGTAATTATGTGTATATGTGTGTGTAATCTGTTTCTGAACAGAATACTGATATATATAGGCTTCAAAAGCCAATATAATATTAATATATTTGTAATCCATTAATTTAATTATATTTCTAATGGGCTTCCACATAACCAAATTCCCATAATATAATTAATTAATTTACTGGGCTACTAATATTTATCAATTAATTGGCCCAGCCAATTAATTCCAGATAAATAACATTATTAAATAATGTAAAAATACATTAATCCATTAATAATGATTTCTGAGAGACAATAAATAACCAGACAACTAATTGGGCCAGATCAGAGATCCAATACAAGAAATAAAGCTGGGCCTCAAATTAATTAATTATCCATGCTCAGCCCAAAGCAAAATTAATTAATAAACACAGATTCATTCCACTAGAGAATCCGTGCTGACTTACCCCTTTATCCCAGTTTGAGCAAGGGCTTGTATTTTAGACTTAATCGATCTCCGTATTTAAGATAGAAATATTCGTTAATTAATTAAGCTCACTGACAGCTTAAATTAATTAACATCTTATATTCCTGAGTAGTACCACTCAACCATATTAACACACCTGAACTTAATCAACCGGCCGGGTTTAGTGTGCTAATCCTTTCGAGTTCCTCAGGGGATATTATCAACCCATTTTACTAGGATACGGATGCAAGATACAGACAACCAGCCTGAGCCACAAATAACTACTAACACCCAAGATACGTAGATCCGGTCGCGATGACGTTCACCATAGTAGGTCAAAGTGATAGATAGTCAAATGCACTCAGCTGAAGTCTTACCAAGCTTAAGACCAGCAAAGTCACCGAGGTCTTTGTTTTCCACTAAAGTCAGTTAGGAAAACATATCTCACTGTGATCCGTCAATACACCACCTTAAGTGTACCAGTAAAGACAAGCAGCTAAGACAAGCCACTTCTTATCTAAACTGCAGCTTAAACCGACAACTTATCCTTAAGTTGTCTCAGTTGTGATAACTGTTTATATCTTGTCAGGTCAACCAATTTGTGCTGTCTTCTGTGATACCCAACACACCACACAAATCTAACTTTTATACAAGATAAAGGATAACATGTACAAATATACATATTTATCAGATAGGAGAATAAAACAGTGGTAAGGACAAAAACACATTGTATACAAGCATAAAAAGTGCTTCCAGTATACAAAATCCCAACAATATTTAACAGCAAGCAGACCTGATATAACTTATGTTGTAGGTGTGTGTGCAAGATTTCAGGCGAATCCCAAGCGAAGTCATTTGGACTCAGCAAAGAAGATTCTGCGATATCTGAAGGGAACACCTGATGCAGGGTTATGGTATCCTGCTGATGATAATCTTATACTAACAGGTTATTCTGATGTTGATTATGCAGGATGCAGGATAGATCGAAAATCAACTTCTGGAACATGTCAGTTCCTAGGCAGCAAGCTGATATCATGGTTCTCAAAGAAACAGCATTCAGTGGCGACGTCCACTACCGAAGCTCGCATATGGGCCGCCGGAAGTTGCTGTGCCCAGATCCTTTGGCTTCGACAACAATTGAGAGATTACGGAATTTCTCAGGATGAAGTGCCCATCTACTGCGACTCCACCAGTGCGATTGCTATAACTCATAACCCAGTTCTACATACGAGATGCAAGCACGTGGATATTCAACACCACTTCATCAGAGACCATGTTGAGAAGAAGGATATCAAGATGGAAAAGATCTATACTGACAAACAAAGGGCCGACATACTGACCAAACAACTAGCTGAGAACAGATTCAGAGAACTATCAGTTGAGCTAGGTCTACTGGATCCTACTTTGTCTAGTCAGTAGAAGGAAACAGTACGACAGGTCAGAAGACTCAGTACTTTGATTCAGTCGGGTGAATCAGACAGTACACAGTTAGGGGGAACGAAGTTATCAGTATAACAAATATCCTCCTGAGTCTTAACGGTAACCAGCTGATCGTAAAAGTTCAGCTGAAGAGGTTTGCGTAGTTTAAATACTTAACATTCTCAGAAGCATGCTTGCATTTATGATATCAGTCCTTTGCACTCAGTAGTTTAATGAGCATTTATTTCCCGCCATTAAATTTTTAAGGTTTAAGTCAGTAGAAACCGTTTTCATTTAACAAGCTTAGACTTTAATGTTGCCTGCAACGCATTTAATTCATGTCTTCTTACCTTACTTTAACTGCGCATATCTTACGTGGGTCTAGGTTAGAGGCGGCTATAGTAATCATTCATTTTATAACATTAGATCACAACCGTCATTAAAAAGCGAGTTTTTATCCCAACCGTCCGATTAAAACCGGTTGATCTTCATTTCTTATAAAAACACTCGTCTTCTTCTCTAATCTATCTTTTTCGCCATTATCGCACTTAGAGCATTTTCAGCATTCGGTTTTCGTTCTCTGCAAACTGTTTCTATTTTCCACTCTAGCTCTTCATTTACGGTAATTTCCTAATCATCTGCTTAAACTCAAACTAACTTACTCTATTTTCAAGTGCTAACGAGCTTTTTGCAGATATTCATGGCGATCGTTTTGACCCCACCCCACGTCGAGGAGATCATCAAATCGAGGGTTCAGTTCGAACCGACGATGGTGCTCCATCAGGCAGACCTTCCGTACTTAGAGCCTATCTTCTCTGCTCTAGAAGATTCTAGCCTTGAGCTTCTCGTGACGAGGCATCCGAGATCGTATCTCCCCCGCCAAGTGGAAGAAGTATACTTTAATTGGCGATCGGTGGAAGATACAGATGGGGAGATGTTCCAGTTCGCGTATATGAGGGAAGTGGCTCCTCAGAAATGGGAATCGAGTCACATTGATATTAATATCCGGGCAGCGCTGAAGACTTCTTTTGATCTTCCTGCCTATGGGATATCTCCAGTGGGCTACAAGGAGAAGGAGCTCAACTCATATGTTCATCGCTTCTGTGGCAAAGATGACGTCTCCTTCAAGTCCGCATTGCCCAAGAACCAACTCTTGCCGGAGTATCGTGGGCTCGCTTACATCGTCACTCATATCCTGACGAGCGCCGCCGGCTCCTTCGATCAGCTATCCAGGCCCAGACTTCAACTGATGATGGTAATTGTTGATGGAGTCCAGGTTAACTAGATGGAGTTCTATGTGACTGAGCTGAAGGCTCAGGCACAGAAGTTTGTCGCCACACAGTCTGGAGAGAGGAGACTAATTAGTGTGGGCAAGCTGCTGTATGGGACGAAGATGTCCATACTGATAGAGGACTCCGTATCGAATCATGCATCGTTTGCTGATTCCAGATACTTCGACAGCAAGCTCATCAAGTTCAAGATGAGAGCCGCTGCTGAGAAGTCAGTCGGCCATGGACCCGCTGAACTTAAGAGGACTTCTACTGAGTTGCCTCCACGTGCCAACCCGCCGAAGCGAAAAAGGCTTGCAAAGGCTGGAACGTCTGAGGTTCCAGCAAAGCCTGATTCTCCTCCACCACCTCAGGAGGAAAGCATTCTAGACGATGATACCGGAATCGAGGGTGCGACCCTCAAGGACAAGGTACAACGTATCAGCTCAGAGGAGACTCAGCCGAAGGAAGTTGAGGAACCAGCTGATGAAGTCTCCACTGAATGGTCGACATTGCAGAAGACTCGTCTCCGAGCCACAGGAGAAGTCTCTACACAGATCCCTGAAATTTCTGATCATCAGGATCTGGTCGACGTAGTGATCAGGGCAAGGACACAAATGCTGCTGAGGTTTCTTAACTGGGACATCCTCGAGGATCTGATCAAGCAGCAGACAACATTGTCCTTACTGGCAGAAGAGCAGAATCTGCAGTCAGCCATTGGGTTTGGGGAACCCGCTGACTTAGCTTCGTTCGAGGACCTGAGATCTGCCATGCTCTATCTTCTCAGCCTGAGGTCCTCCGAACAGAATGCCAGCAGCCCATCGCAGCCATCCCATCATCACGACGACAACGATGATAATAATGATGAGGATCAGGCACCACCCAAGGAAGCAGACAAGGGAGAATCTGTAATGACCCGTAAAATTTATGTATTCCGAGATTAATATTTAAGCCTTAAGAGCGAGTCTAGTATCATGTCGTAGAAATTGGTATGCATACGTGTGGCATATAAGTTAGTATGGCCTCGATAGTCGCGTCGCAATATTCGACGATTTTAGTTAAGCCGATCATAATTTCGCACCAAGAGAAATTATTTTTTTAGACAATAATATATAATAAATTATGTTACCATTAGAACATATTGCCAATTTGTGACACTATAGGTACCCTTATACGAATAATTAAGTCCACCACTTGTTTTAATTAGCAATCTTAGCTACATATTATACTAGGATTAGTGGAATATTATCCTAGTTTTAATCCCCAATCACCACGTGGAGAGGAGGCTTCTTATCTTGGATAAAATTGTCTCCCACTTGAGAAACACTACACATATATATCATGAAGCCTACACTATAGTGCATGGTAGGGCACTATTCATCCTTCCACCTTTCCCTACGTGGCCTACATGCATGAGGGAGAAACGAGTTGGCAACCTTGATTCACTCCTTTATATTCTCACCACATTATTTTCGATCCTCCACACCAACTCCAAAACTCAGTCAACAAAGAAGACCTATTCTAGCTAGTGGCACCAATTTTGGAGAGGGAAGCAAACATTAGGAGTTCTTAGTAGCTAGGGTAATCCATCAAGTAAGTATCTCTTTCACCTTGCTATTGTACTCATTTCTTCCTTTAGCTACGAATGAGATGCTCTCGGGATAGGATAATTGTCGATCTTGTTGTTGTGGTGTTGATATTTGGTTCGTATCGTGCATGCATGAAGGGGTATGGGGCTGCATGCTGAAATCTTAGCTTAGGAAGTAATTCTCTTGGTTTAATTTCTCTACTATGTTTCTCTCAACCCAAATGTGCTTAGAGATGCCTTGCATGTTACATGCATAATGTTTTCTAGTGTAAACACATAAGGTCATGATAGATCTAGCTTAAGGTCGAAATAGGGTAGCAAGATCTCGTTTAAGAATCCTCCTAGAGTGGACGAATTTCTAGGCAGAATGCATTTTGATGGTTTTCGATTCTTCCATGAGTTTCTAGGACAATTACTCAATCTGTCGTTGCTTTAAAAATTCCATAAAAATTATAGAGACACACTTTAGGATGTTAGTAAGATCTCTGTAAACTTTGGTAATTTTTGGACATGTCTTTATATTTTAAATAAATTTGTTAATGCATACTGCCGAAAAATCATGCATGCGGGAAAGAGCTGAGTAAGACATTTATATCTCACTCCACAAAAATGATTTTAACTTGATTCATTTTTCTAAATGTTCTATACACGTAGGGACTTTTGAAAATATTTATTTTGTATTTTTAAACCATGCATGTAAAATCAGTTTATTATAAACTTTCATTTGTCAATCGGAGACATGCTTTCGATACAGGGGATTTTGGTGAAAATTTCTCTGTATTTCCTGAACCCGTCGCTTATCTATCTTGAGTGAAATTTTGATATGATATTTTCATGCATGTCCCCTAAACTTTTGTTGAATCTCATAATTTTTATAGTACGTTTGGTCCCACAATTGTTAGCTAAACTATAGTAGGGCAGAAGCTGCCCTTGTTTGAACAGTAAGCACTGTTTAGGTGATAACTTCTAGGATATTGATTATTTTGTTACAAAACCAATTCCAGTATAAACTAGACTCATTAAGGATGATATACATGAAATATTAGAATTTATGGAGTGAAACCGTGGTCTGTGGAATTATTATAAATATGGCTTTCTGCACGAGTTTAACGGATTAAAACTACGATGTTGTTATAACCTAATAACTATTAGGTATCGCTTATAGATCATGAGTTGTACTCTCGCTGCTTGATCAAGACGCTAAGATTTAGGATATCGTTATAGGACCTATCGAGGAAGAGCTATAGCCTCGGTGACAAGATTTCACATAATCAATTCGGTGAAAATTCGAGGTGGGTAATATTTTCCTAAAATTATCTTTGAGTTATTGAGCTCTATGAGATATGTTTATCCATGAAAGTTTTTGTGCATTTACCTGTTTAATGCTTCTACGTGATAGATCGATCGAGACTCTCATCTGGCCTAACACGCTAGATGCGGGTTAATAAGAAAGTGTGTACACTATGTTGTTAGTAGCATAAAGACTGATCATCATTGTGTACTAAGTGCTAACAAGTTATGAGGGACCCCTCGAGTTTCGACTCGAGGGCCAAGGCCCAAGATATGAAAATGAAATGGTAGAAGTAACAGGAAATGTGACACAAATGTGCGCACCCAATGATAAATGTTTTGTATGTTTGGAGCAGTTTCCTTTTTAAAACCCTCCAAGTCATACCTCATGCATGGATAAAACTGTTTTCAAACGTTTTTCAAACTGCTCTACCCACTGAGTACACTAGTGCTCAGCCCAATTGTTTTCAAACGTTTTCAGGTTGAGCAGCAAGGGCGGCGGAAAAGAGCTGAGGAGGGGGTTTCTGCCATGATCATTTTGCATTCTTAGTAATGTAAATGGATAATTATGTTTTGTTATGTTTTGAAAGTTAATTTGCTTCCGTATTTGTTAATCGCATAAAAACCAATCTGATTTTTCTTCGTATGGGTTGCATTAAATAACGTGTTTCTTTTAAAATAGAAAAATATTCCAGTTTTCCAAAAATGGTATGAAAACGTGTTTTATAAAATTCCTCCGTAGATATTTTGCGACTTTTGAAAGATTGTAAATAGATATTTATGCTTTAGATAAATTTTGAGACTCAGTATGCTTCCGTATATACATATATGAAATGCTTAAAAACCAATCCGATCTTCTGCTTGTGAGTTGCATTAATTGACGTATTTCTTTAAAAATAGAAAATATTATGGATTTTCGATAAAAGGCATGAAATCTATTTTTAATTTATTCCTCCGTAGCGGCTCGACCTCTGTGATCCTTCGTGGGGGTCGGGGCGTTACAGAATCTGCTGAGGGTAAAACTTCCAGCGAGAAGGGCAAGTCACCACCTCCACCATCCACATCAGGTGAAGCCCCCGTTGCCTCGAAGCCCAGCCGAGAGCAACAACTCGCAGCATCTGAGCAGAGGCTCAGAACCTGCTCTTATCAGATAAAGCCTATCGGTTCCGTGTCCTCCAGGTCTGTCAACAGAGCCATCAAGAAGCAGGGAGACAAAAATCGTCTCCTCGCTAAGGATGTCCTCCTGAAGTGGGCACAATATACCAAGTCTCAGACAGAGACAGTTGACAGACTGGCCAGCGAAGTAAAGAAGGTCTCGGAAACTCCTACTCCATCTCTTAACATTCAGGAGATAGTCCAGACCGCGCTTGCCACTCAGAAGGCGGACTTGGCTGCTCAAAGTCAGCAGCTCCTCGAAGCTCAGCAGAAAATATTTTCTGAGCAGCTGACTAAGAGCCTCGCCACTGTCCAGAAAGCCATGGATGAGCGCAACAAGATGGCCACCTCCAGCATTCAGAAAGCCTTAGAAAATCAGGCGGCGACCCTCAAGCTCAACCAGGCAGAAATGACTGCCTCTCTCGACGCATCGATACTGAAGCAAAGACAAGAGACAGAAGCCCAGATCAAACTGATCCGCACGGACCAAGAGACTGACTGGGAACATTATTGTGATGCGGTCAGAGACTTCGACACCACCACCACCTCCATCAAGAATATCCTCTTCAATCTAGAAAAGGAAGTGGTTGCTATCCGTACTCGTCTGACCCTGGCTGATGATGCCAAAAAGGGGGAAGATAAGGGAGAGACGGAGACAACACAGGTGGGCGAAGAGGCAGAGGCAAGAGATATTGCCAAGGGGGAAGGTTCAGCTGATCAAGCTGGAACCAGCTCAGTTCCCCCTCCCACAGTCCAAATCCCCATCGTCCAAACTACTCAGGTGCATAAGCCGGCACAGTATGTGGACCAAGAGGACGAACCTCTGCTACCGCAAAGGCCTGGGAAGGAGAAAGCAACTGAATCCACTCCACCGCCTTCCCCGACGCCTAAATTCAAAACCAAAGCGGAGCAGGAGGAATTCGATAAGCAGGTCGCTCAGAAGCTCCAGGATGAGCTTGACTATGAGCGACAACTTGAGGAGGAGGCTCAGAAAGCCAAGAAGCAGAGAAAGCCTGTGGCCAAGATGGCCAGGAGCCAAGCTAAGAAGCTCCTGGAAGAGCAGAAGAAGAAGAAGGCTCAGGAAGAGCAGGGCTACCTCTGATACTGATAATCTGCCCCTCGCTCAGAGGATGAAAAATCTTTCATCACTTACTCCTGAGCAGGAGGCAGAGGAAAGAGCCACCTGGGAGGCTACGCAGCAAGGACTAAATCTCCGAAGAAGAGACACTAGAGCTGCGGCCCTCAGAGAGAAGAAGAGACTGGAAGACTTGGCCAAGATCGTAGAGCTGACTGACAAAATGGCCAAGGAACCAGTTTTCGACTTGAGGAAACAGGTACCCAGAACTTCCAAGTTCTACAGGCGAGGCGCACCCAGAGCTGCTTATTTGAAGAAGACTCCACACCGCCATGTAGACAAGTGGATACCCTGGAACCTGAATGAGGAATGGGAGGAATTGAAGATAGAATTCATTAAGGGATACTACGTTTGGCAATGCTACCCTACTGAGGTTTCGGATGATCAACTCTTCGATGAATTTCTTCATCAATCCAACGCCAACCTCAGAGCTCAAGTTCAACTGATTCTGTCAAAGGAGAAGTTGCCACTCGTTGCCCCTTCCTACAGGAAGCTGACTCCCCCCATGACCTCTTGAGGAGTTCTTTGTACGAAAGAGATTGAAGAAGAGGTCGACGCGGCTGCTGTAACGCCCCGAAATTTTCAATATAAAATGCATTACATATTTATTCATACATGTTATCAAGTGTTTCTAGTTCTATAAGTCGCGCCTTAGAAATTTAAATGAAAATTAAAGCATTTATGTTATTTGTCATTAAATCATTTTGGTTATGTAAATTTAATTTGGATTTCCTAAACCAACTAGGATTCATAATAAGATATAATATTTATTATTGTATTAAGTTATTAGGAAATAATTTTATATTCTATTTTATGATTAAGATAGATATTTTATGTGTGATATAAATATTTTAGGATAAAATCTAGTTGTGGTTATCCATATCCTAATTTATCTAGGATTGAATGTCTTACATGGTAAGTGATAGAATAAATACTATATAAAATATATAAGGACGAAAATAATTATGAATAAAATATATTTGATACCTTATTTGATTAGGGATGTTTGGATAATGATTTTTAGGCTTATAAATACCCCTTAGTCGCTCATAATATAGCATCCCATAAAATTCTCAAAAATCTGCTAGCATATCTAAGAACTGTTTCAAGAATTATTTACACATCTTCCCGTCGTCCTCTCGTCGTGAAACTTTAATATAGTCTTCCTAGGTATGTCTAGTATACTTCATTATTTTTGTATAATTTTTCAAGCAAGATAAGTATTTTTTAAAAATTGTTCTACGTAACCTGCCAGTTTCTGACAGCATGTTCATGATCTTGAAAGGAAAATTGTTTTTCATGTTTTCTTTACATTGTTTTCGACCAGGTTTAATTTTAAAGGGATATACTACATGTTAGGTCATTCATGTTAAGAATATAGAATTTTTAGGATACGTTTACTATTTATTTGTTAATTTGTTTCTTGATGTGTCAGAATCTTTTGTCAACATGCATGTAGATTGAAAAACAAGTAAGATTGTGTTTAATATACTTAAGTTTATTATTATGTGAAACCATTAAAGTTTCATGTTAATAAGTGGATTATGTACAATTTTTTAATTATTATGATTTATTTGTATGTGTTGAATTATTTGAATTATTGATGCATGCATGACCTTCTATAAAGAGTCATTAAGATAAATTATGTATAGGATCGGTGTGCAAGAATTAAACATCTGATATCCATTATTTTTCATCAAGTCAAGGTTAAGTTACGTTTTGACGTTTATCTTTATTATATATTATATTCGATATTTCATGTTTTGACGACAGGCATGTAAGAAAGTGGTATGTGTGGCCAATACAAGTTCATGTGGTATGTGTGGCCAATACAAGTTCATGTGGTCTGTGTGGCCAATAAAAGTACATGTGGTCTGTGTGGCCAATACAAGTTCAAGTGGTCTGTGTGGCCAATACAAGTTCATGTGGTCTGTGTGGCCAATAAAAGTACATGTGGTCTGTGTGGCCAATACAAGTTCAAGTGGTCTGTGTGGCCAATAAAAGTTCATGTTACATGATCTAGTTACTCATGTTTATGTTTGATATAATCTATAATTTGGATAAATGCATTTTCCCACTGAGTAGTCGTACTCATCCCTATCATTTTAACATTTTTCAGGAAATAGCTCGACCGATGCATAGAGGTGTTGGTGGTGATGGTCACACGAGGAAGGATTTATGAACTTATTATTGCATTAAACCATTTTTATCATGAATTTTGCATTTTATTTTCGAGAACTAGTAGTCATAGTTATGTTTATTTAAGACTTCCGATGAGTATGAAAATGACCTAAGTTTGCAATGTTTCTATTGAATGAAAATGTTTTGAAAGAATTGAAATTTGCATGTTAAGTATGAAGTAGCGTCCCTTGTTAAGTTTTGAAAATTGGGGCGTTACAGCTGCACGTCACAATGATCTTGATCCTCAGCAGCCGAGCGATCTTGAGGATATCCAGACCCTCTGTGCCAGAATCTACAAGTCATATGGTTTGGATCCTCCTGCTGCCAAGTCAGCTGATTTCAAGAGCAAGACTAAGAAGTTCAGGCGATAGCAGTAGTTCTTTATCTCTGTATAGAAGATAGGACTGTGTAATCTCTTCTCATATATATCAGTTCTTTTCTTCTGGCCAGACAATCACTCATTGTCTTACGGCTTTATTTATTTACTTTATCACAACTGATCACTGAAGTGATCTGACACACACTCACATAACCGTTTCTCTGATGTGTCTATCTTTCAGCTACTGACTGTCTTACCCTATGCTCAGTCTTGACTGAACTTCTTATTATATCAGTAGTTTGGAACTTAATATTCCTAGGTAGTAAACCCAAAATTTATGCGTGGTGGCATCACCAAAACTCTGATCAAAAGGATAAATATTGTTTATTTTCACTGTTCCCTGAGTTCGACCATGTTCTATACTAATTATAAAATTCTAAGTGTGTGCAGGAATTTTATTTGGTGTGAAAACAACGATCACCAAATTGGCGCCATTGCCGGGGAACGATGTTTCTAATTAACCGTGTTTACCTTTTGATTTTTCGTGCTTTAACTAGTTTATGAGCAGGTCTTCCAACCCAAACCTCGTATTTGATTCTGAGATCGAGAGAACCGCAAGGAGGCTAAGGAAGGAGACAAAGCTGCAACAACAGCAACTGCCGAAGCAGGACACTTCGTCTGGCCAAGCAGAAGCTGACTCTGAAGACGTTCTGCTTAGCCTAGCAGAACTCTTTTCTGAAGAAAAATTCGAGACTGAACTCGAGAATATGGCCGACGATCCGAATAATCCGAGGCTAGATCAGTTTGGAAAGCATGGTGGTGAAGATCTTCCAACACCAATCCAAATTGACGGGCTCACTGAGCCGATTGAGATCAAGTATGGGCTTATCCAAGCTCTACCAAAGTTTCATGGAATGAATAATGAAGATCCATTCCGCTTTCTGAATGAGTTTGTGAGATTCTGCAATGCTCAAAAGAATTCGCATGGAACAAAGGAACAATTCAAACTATCTGCTTTTCCATTTGCTCTCACGGACCATGCAGGAAACTGGTTCACAAGTCTACCCGCAAACTCAATCAGTACTTGGACAGAGATGAGACAAATATTTTTGGATTGCTACTTTCCAGTTACAAAGACCAATGCCTTGCGCAAGGACATCTCTGGAGTCCAGCAGGAGTTTGATGAAACACTAAATGGATATTGGACTCGATACAAAGCTCTCATCGAAAGCTGTCCAAATCATAATTTTTCAAAGGGAGATTTGCTGACCTACTTTTATCAAGGAATGACAATCACTACAAAGAATCTTGTCAATTCATCAAGTGGAGGAAATTCCTCTAGTTGCAGAGTCAATGATGCCGAGAAGATTATTCAAGAATTGGCTAATGCAACTAAGGATTATGGAGAAGTTCGTATCATAAAAAAATCCACAAATTCAGCTGATCCCATAGATCTGGAGACCAAGCTGGATACTAGTATGGAAAGGATTGATAATCGTTTTGAGAAGCTGGAAAGGATGATGGACTCAAAGTTGGAGAAGCTGATGCACTCTATGTTGGAAAAAACATCCTCAGTCAGCTCGGCTGAACAAATATGTGGAGCGTGTGGACAGTATGGACACACCTCGTTGCAATGTAACACCCAAGCAAACCCTACTGAAGATTGCAACGCAATTAGGAACTGGAACAACAACCAGTAGAAAAGAGATCCTTACTCCAATACCTACAATCCTGGATGGAAGGATCATCCAAATCTGAAGTGGGATAATCATCCCAAGCCGCAGTTCACCCCACATCAACCGCAGATGTTCCACCAACAACCATAGCAGCAAGTCTATCGGCCTCCAAATCAAAGGACTTACCCAACAAATCCACCACTTTTGCCTCCACCTGCCCAAGCAAAGCCTGACAAGACTATTGAAGAAATTCTTACAGAGATGGCTATTTCACAACAAACCATGCAGCAGAGTATTCTGGCTCATAATGAAGCTATCCTAAACATCCAAAATTCACAGAAGGAGCAAAAAATCGGACTAGATAACTTGGTCGGACAGATAGAGCAGCTATCAGCCTCAATCAATGAGATTCGAGGGAATCAAGGAAAGCTACCTTCTCAGGTCTAGATCAATCCAAAGAATGTTAGCCATGTTCTCCCTGATCCGCCAAGCAAGGCATCGAAGAAGGCTGAAGAAAGTGACACTGATGCCATTGTCAACTTGCCCAAGCCAAATATCTCTGAGTCATCCAACTCAAAGAAAGACAAGGAGAAAGTCGATGAAGAGGAGAAAGGAAAGAAGCAGGTTGTCCAAGAAGAAATACTGATTGATCCACCGTTTCCACAAGCGTTGGTGCAGAAACCAAAGCCCATTGAGCAGACGCTGGATTACATGTCCATCTTTGGCAAGCTGGAAGTTAATCTGCCATTTCTTCATGCTATCAAGATCCTGCATCTTGGGAAGTTTCTGAAAGAGTTCATTGCTGGTAAGACAAGCAAAAATGGAAAAAATGTGGTAAACGAAAATGTCTCAGCATGTATTCGAAATATGCTTCCCGAGAAGTGCAATGATCCAGGTATGTTTACCTTCCCCTGTTTGATTGGAACTAAGATGATCCCAAAAGCCCTTTGTGATTTAGGAACCTCAATCAATGTGATGCCTTTATCTGTGTTTAATAGCTTAGTTGGGGTTGAGTTAACCGATACTAAAGTTGTTATTGAATTAGCCGACCGATCATGCATATCCCCTAAAGGCCTTCTAGAAAATGTTCTTGTTAAAACCCATGATTTCGTATATCCTGCGGATTTTTATGTGATTAACACTTGTGAGGGAAAGAAGGGAACTTCGGGAGTTTTGCTAGGTCGACCTTTTCTTAAAACGGCTAAAGCATTAATTGATGTTTGCAAGGATACTATCTGTTTGGACTATCATGGTGAGAAGTTTACTTATAGTATTGATGATGCTATGAAAAAACCCCTTGATTGTGAAAATGCTTATTCTATTGACGTTATTGAGCCTCTTGTCCAAGAACATCTTGAGACGACATTAATGCAGGATAAATTAGAGTTAGCATTGACACAAAGCCTCTCTGAGATGGATGTCCAAGGGATGCTAGATGAAGAAGAAAAGGAAGTCATCCTATCTTTATATGCAGTTCCAGAAGTCGTTACCTCCAGTAGCGGCATCTGCTTGCCCAAGCAGAATGTGGAAGACAGACCACTGCCATCACATGTCAGACCGCCCGTTCTGGAACTTAAGAAACTGCCAACCAACTTAAAGTATGTTTACCTTGGCCAAGATCAGACTCTTCCTGTGATTATCTGCAATGAATTATCAAAAGAACAAGAAGAGCAATTGGTCGAAATTTTGAAGAAACATGCTCGAGCTATTAGTTGGACGTTGGCCGATATCACCGAAATCAGTCCGGATGTTTGCACGCACTACATCCTACTGGAGCCGGATAGTAAGCCAAGCCGAGATCCACAAAGGAAGTTAAATCCCAACATGTGAGAAGTTGTCTTGAAGGAGATTTTGAAGTTACTTGATTTGGGAATTATCTACCCTATCTCGGACAGCAAATGGGTCAGCCCGGTACATGTTGTACCAAAGAAATCAGGTTTTCAAGTCATTGAGAATGAAAAGATTGAGTTGGTACTAATGAGGTTAGTAACCGGATGGAGAATGTGCATCGACTATAGGAAATTGAACATGGCAACAAGAAAGGATCATTTTCCTTTATCGTTCATTGATGAGATGCTTGAGAGACTTGTCGGTCAATCCTATTTTTGTTTGCTTGATGGATATAGTGGATACTTTCAAATTTATGTCAACAAGGATGATCAAGAGAAGACTACCTTCACATGTTCGTTTGGCACTTATGCTTATCGCCGCATGCCTTTTGGATTGTGCAACGCTCCCAGAACTTTCCAACGTTGCATGATGAGCATTTTCTCCGATCTCATTGAAAAATGCATCGAAGTATTTATGGACGATTTCACCGTCTATGGAGATTCTTTCGATCGATGTCTCAGAAATCTAGATGTGGTTCTAAGAGATGCGTGGAGAAGAACTTGGTTCTTAATTACGAAAAGTGCCATTTCATGGCGAGGGAAGGAATTGTTCTTGGCCATATAATATCCGAAAGAGGTATCCAAGTTGATAAGGCGAAGGTTGATTTAATTGCCCAGCTGCCGTATCCAACAAATATCAAGGAGATTCGAGGATTTTTAGGCCATGCTGGATTTTACCGAAGATTCATTTGGGACTTCGCCAAGACCGCTCAACCTTTAACAAGGTTACTTCAGCAAGACGTTCCGTTTGTGCTAGCTGATGACTGCAAGAAAGCTTTCAACATTCTCAAGGAAAAATTGGTCACAGCTCCTATTATGCAAGCTCCGAATTGGAAAATTCCATTTGAGCTTATGTGTGATGCAAGTGACTACGCTATTGGAGCTGTCCTTGCCCAAAAGAATGCAAAGGATAGTCATGCTATATACTATGCCTCAAAGACGCTCAATCCAGCCCAATGCAATTACACTACTACAGAAAAGGAGCTACTCGCTATTGTTTTTGCCTTCGACAAGTTCTGCTCATATTTGCTTGGGTCAAAGGTGATCGTCTACACTGATCATGCTGCCGTGAAGCATCTACTCGCAAAGAAGGAGACCAAACCACGTCTTATATGTTGGATTTTTCTACTGCAAGAATTTGATTGGGAAGTGCGAGATAAGAAAGGAGCTGAAAATAATGTAGTTGATCATTTAAGTCGTTTAGTTCATCCAGAAGATGCTGAACCCATCAAGGAACAATTTCCAGAAGAGCATCTCTATTATTCTGTGATCCCAGATGCTGACAACTTGGCCAAGCCATCTGAAGAAAATTCTACTATCAGCTTATCCAAGTGGAAGTACGGAACTGAGGCAGAATGTTATGCAATTGAATGAAAAGATGGTAAAACTCCGTGGTATGCCAACATTGTAAATTATCTCACTTCAAGGAAGCTGCCACCAGATTTTACCGTGGCTCAAAAGAGGAAATTAATGAGTGAATGCAAGTATTATTTTTGGGATAATCCTACACTTTGGAAAGTTGGAGCCGATCAAGTTATTCGAAGGTGCGTACCCGAAGAGGAACAATTTGAGATCTTAGAGCGATGTCATTCATCACCTTATGGAGGACATGGAGGAGTAAAACGTACTGCACGAAAAGTTCTCGATTGTGGATTCTTTTGGTTAACTTTGAATAGAGATGCTTATGAGTTTTGCAAGAGTTGCAAACGTTGCCAAATGCTTGGTAATATTGGCTTGCGAGATGAACTACCACAACATCCGATGCGCTTTTGCGAAATATTCGATGTATGGGGTATGGACTTCATGGGACCTTTCCCTAGCTCGTTCGGAAATTTATACATACTATTGGCTGTGGATTATGTGTCCAAATGGATCGAGGCCAAGGCAATTCGCTCCAATGATTCCAAAGTCGTTGATGGATTTCTTAAGTCCAATATTTTTAGCCGATATGGTGTTCCTCGAGCCATAATAAGTGATAATGGTACTCATTTCTGCAATCGTACCGTTGAAGCTTTGATGAAGAAATACGGATGTCAACATCGTCTATCTACTCCGTATCATCCTCAAACAAACGGCCAAGCTGAAGTATCCAATAGGGAGATCAAGAATGTTTTGGAAAAGACGGTTAATCCGTCTCGAAAAGATTGGAGTACACGCTTGGAGGATGCTCTTTGGGCATACAGAACCGCATACAAAACCCCTATTGGTATGTCCCCTTATCGTTTGATCTTCGGAAAGATGTGTCACTTACCGGTTGAGCTCGAACATATGGTATTTTGGGCCGTGAAAACAATGAATATGAACTTGTTCAAGTGTGAGGAGGAACGCAAGTATCATTTGCAAGAATTAGAAGAGCTTCGACTTGAAGTTTATGATGCCTCTATGTGGTACAAGGATCGAACCAAGGCTTGGCATGATCGTAATCTGAGATCTAAACAATTTAAAGTTGGACAATTGGTGCTCTTATACCAATCTAAACTTCGACTCATGCTCGGGAAGCTTCGTTCAAGATGGATAGGGCCATTTGTTATCAAATCAGTTCGGCCAAGCGGAGTGGTCGATTTAGAGGATTCTGTTACGAAGTCTACTTTCGTGGTGAATGGTCATCGGCTAAAGCTATATCATCACTTGCACCAAATAAAAACAGTGGACGAGATTCCATTGTACCTCCCAACATACACTTGATCAGCTTGGAAGAGTCGAGTCTGCGACTCTAACTCAAGGCGCTTGTGGGAGGCACCCCACACGTATCCTTTATTTTCCGCATTTTATTTCATAGTCTAGGTTTATTTTATGTTTTTCTTATATGGTTTTTAGTGTTGGTTTTTTGTGCTGACTATTTTATGCAGGAAATCTAGATATTTGTGGAAGAATTTTGTCAAATAGGAAAAAAAATATCTAGTTAAGGAAGGAGTTTTAAAGAAGGACATATACCTATGTTCTTGGTTGAGGACCTGATTGCAAAATACTTCAAACTTTTGTGGTCCAATTGACACAAAAGTTGAAGTGTGAGGAGGTTGCAGCAAAGCGGGGGTGTATTGCACACCAAAAGAAATTGGAGGACTCAATTGCAAACCCTCAGGAATTGGGAGCTTTAAGAACGCATCGAAAGGGGGGGGGGGACCTCATAACTGTTCCCGCGCTCAAATCTTCCCCTCCCTTCAAAATCATCTTCTA
Organism: Lavandula angustifolia; assembly: GCA_028984105.1. NCBI lineage: Eukaryota > Viridiplantae > Streptophyta > Magnoliopsida > Lamiales > Lamiaceae > Lavandula > Lavandula angustifolia. The sequence goes on along the minus strand of CM054821.1, from coordinate 18,651,159 downwards.
CCAAGCTATTCATCATCTCCTCCCTTCTACATCATCCTCCACAACCATCAATGGCTCCCAAGAAACAAAAGACTACTGCCTCCGCTGCGAAGAAGAAGACTCTACCTGCTCAGCCATCGGCTCGCCAACAGAGAGCAAACCACCGACGGCAACCCACTCCACCACCGGTTCAACAGGAGGTGCCTACGCACACTGACGTTCCGCCGGCTGCGGCGGATGAGCCCATTGCAGAAGTGGTTGCTACACACACTGACGTTCTGTCGGCTGCGGCAGATGAGTCCATTGAAGATGTAGATGTTGCTAGCACGATTCCTGAGGTACCATCGGTGCCCCATGCAGAGTCCACTTCGCCGGAAGTGCAGAAAACTCCATCCCCATCTCCATCTGAAGTTCTGGAGGAAGCCCCTGTTTCTCCTACTCACATTGTTGAGCCGCGTCTGTCGTCGGCTAGGGTTTCCACCCCACCGCCTGAAAAATCTGCATCTCCCGCAGAACAGCCCATTCCCGCGTCTCTACCACCTCCAGAATCTCTTTTTTCAGAACCTTCCACCGCCGCTGCCCAACGAGCGATTCAAGCCCGCACTGCATCTGTGGGTGGCACTGTTCGAGAGGATGGATCCATCCATATTCCATGGGAATGATTGATAGTGGATGGCGTGTACCCTGAGGACGAGGATGATGAAGATTATGTCCCGGACGTTGATTGCCCAACCGATATATTGCTAGATGCCGAAGACCAAACCCTATTTCATCGTTATGCCAAAGCCGAAGAGGATATCTCTGACTCCGAGCCGGCCAAAGATGGTTACGACAACATGTTCGTAATCCGCATCTTGAATGAAGAAGATCGTCTCCGCCTTCGCCATTTCGACGAGGAAGAGTTTGCCACAAAGTGTGAGAAGAGGCAGTTTCGGGCCTGCAAGTCAGGTATGTTTGTTGATTCTAAGGTGTTGGTTAGTTTGGGTATCCGTGATCAGTTTTATGCCTATTTCTGTGCTATTGGTTGGAGTTGGTTACTTATTCCGCATCATTTCGCCTTACCGCAAGATATTGCTCTTGAATTCTTTACTTCTTTCCACTTTGTTGATGTTGGTAATGTGAATGATGACTGCATAGCTTTCCGTTTGGGTGGACATGAATTTCATACTTCCTTATTGGATTGGAACATAAGGTGGGGTTTGTTAGATATGTTGATTATTGTGATGATGTGTTTGATTCTTATTTCCGTGGTTTGCCTGAGTCGAATTCAGCATATATTGGTCCTAGGGATGCATGGAAGTTGCTTGCTCCGTCTGATCCGAATGAATTTTATGCCTCACGTTCTCATGTTTATCATGTTGAGAGCCCTATTCTTAGGTTATGTCATTACTACATTGCTTATAATTTGACTGGCACAACTACGGGTTTTTCTAAAGTGAGTGCTACGGAGTTGTACTTTTTATGGTGCATGCATACAGGAACCAAGCTAGATTTAGGGTATTAGATAGCGCATTATTTGGAGAGCATAGCTGCTAGGCCGAATTGGCACCATACTCTATGTCATTTGCTTGCCACATTCTTTGTTCGCAACTTTGCTTTAATATCCCGTGTACCACTGTCTATGTGTGATCCACCTGCCACTATGAGCCTCAGTCGGTTGAGGTCAGCCAAGCTAACCTATGTTGGAACTGACGGTATGGATAAGTTCTTTAGGCCGGGACCTGATGTCCCGAGTCAATCTGTGGGTGCAGGGCAGGAGGAGGAGCAGGACAGGCTCGGCCGAATAGAAGCCAGGTTGGAGAAGATTGCTGAACAGCTGGAAGAATTTCAGAAGGAAGTGATAGCTCGCTTGGACGAGCTGAAGAACCGGTGAACCATTCCCCTAGTCAGTCAGTTTTTTTATTTTATTTTTATTTTTTTCTGTCTTATTTGTTTTCAGTCTTTGTGTGTCTATGTTTGTTTCCTCTACATGCTTCTATGATTTTTTTTCTGTTACTTGCTCGAGGGCGAGCAAGGTTGAAGTGTGAGGAGGTTATTTTAGGTTTGTGTCCTTCGTCCTAGGTTGGAGCATGCTAGGTTTACATGATTTGTTGATGTGATTTTAGGATAAATCTGCTCAGATTCTGCATGCTTTCATTGATTGAATTCTGCATGATTGGAGTGTATTTTCTCTTTCCATGGAGGATTTTGTATGTGGCTTGGGATGAGGAAATTTAAGCACGATAAAACTGAATTTTAAACCCCATCACTAAAGAGAGATTTAAGCCTTTAAAAGTGGGACACTTCCCACTATTTTCTTGAGAGTGATGTGTTGCAAAGTCTCCATAGCTTGTGGTCATGTGTGACAGGTGATAGGAGGCAAATTAGGGTTAACCAATTTGAGCTTTTAATTCTTTCAATTCCTACTTCGCTCAGCCCTAGTTAGCCACTTTGAAGCCTTGACTTTGTTCTTTCATGAGTTATTTAAAGAAGCCAAGCCTTTCAAAGCCTTTCTCTTTACCTTATGCATGCATGTGTTTGCTGTGGATATTCATAATTTGAGGCAATTTTTATTGAAGAGATTTTATGATTAGTTGGAGATAGTACCCCCCCTGGAGTTGTGCTGTTTTACATTCTGAACTCTGCTGGCGATCGGTTGGCCGAGCGAGTGTTGTACTGAAAAGAAATAAATATTGAAGGGGGGCTAAAAAAAAGAGAGAGAGTTGAAGGTGCAGAAAAAAGAAAAGGAAAAAGAAAAAAGAGAAAGCACCCGCTAAAAAAAATAAAGGGAAGGATGAAGTCTGAATGTTTATATTCTGCCTTGCCCAAGTCTGTATGCGAAAATAAATCTCCATCAGTGCTGAACTGTATATCTCTTATGCTTATTATCTGCTTGCCTAATCAAATGCCTCAGTGAATAGCATGCTGCATACTTGTACTTAATTTTCAGAAGCTTAGGACCCCTAGGATTCCCTACCATGTCATATATTTGAATGAGTCCTTAAGCCCCATTACATCCAAGAGAAAGACCTCTTTGAGTTGCTAGATTGACCACTTGCTATTGTAACTGCGTGACTATGTTGTTTTTATGAGCGGCTTACCCGGACTAGATTAGAGAGAGATGAGTGAATCGGTGAGCTAGTTCAGTTATGCTTATATTTTGACCAAGCTAATATCTGAATCCATGGTTTGAGAATTATGTTGCTTGACTTGTTTGATGAAGGTTTTGATTGCATTGCATGTTTGGGCAGAGATTGAGAATCATGGACATTTCATGGCTGCTTGGTATGCTTCAATGTTTAGTCTATTGTGTTTGAGTCTTTTGATTTATTTCTCTTCTTTGAATCTGAGTCTCGTGTCTTAGTGTTTTTTTATTCTCGTTCCTTAAGTCTGATTTGAGTCTTGGGGAATGGCGATTCGAGTGGGAGTATTCTTTTGTTCATCCCATACTTGAGGACAAGTATGATTCAAGTGTGAGGATATTTGATGTGTCGATTTTATACCCCTCGAATTCACCCAGTTCTGACGCTCATCTTGTCCAAGTTGATGATGTTCTGTGCGCAGAAATGTTTATTTTCAGCAGGTTTATGGTCCGGAGATGAGGTGGCGGTTCGGAGCTGAGTTGGAGATATTTTGGCAGTCTTTGGAGATAAAACGGGATTTAGATCGAGAAGGAAAGATTTGGAGCTTGAAGATATTTTAGGGCTGGAGTTATACAAGGAAAAGGAGTCTTGAAGATCAAGATTTAAAAGATTTGCCCTAGATATTTTTCCTTTGGTGGATCAAGTTCGAAATCTATATAAAGGGGCTGGAGACGAACATATAATACATCAATCTCTCGCTGCTTCATCAGTTTAGTTTCGTCTTCAGCCATCTTGTTCTTAGTCCCATAGTTTAGATTTTAATTTCAGCACAAGCTTTCAAACACTTTATTGTTTTCGTAGTTTAATTTAGTTTTCAGCTTTTGAAGAATTCAGCACTTGTTTCAGATTCAGTAGTTAAATTCAGCTTGCCCGTTCAGTTTCAGTTCGGTATTCAGTTTTACATTCAGCACTTTAAATTCAGTTCTTACTATGTGCGTTTCACTTAGCTTGTCCAAGTTAATAATGAGTAGCTAAACTTTTTAGGGCTTCGGCGAGGGTGACGAATATGAGATACAAACTTTGTGAGATCTAATTGTTCGTAGAAATTGAAGACTAGGATTTCGACTTAATTCGGGGCAGAAAGATTTAATTGGATTAACTTAAACCTGATCAATTTAGGTTATGAAGATTAGTGCCAGATTGTTCAACAACTTAGGTGGCGAAGCTATCGTAACGGTAGTCGAATTAAGGAGGTTAATCATCTATGTCAGCTTGTCCAACAACGGTAGAGATTAAAATTGGGTTCCTTCCTCGTAATGCTATCTAAACATTAAATCTAGGTTTGTTCAACAAGCTAGGTTGTGGTTAGGTTAGGGAGTAGTGGAAATTTGTTCAACAAGTCATTACCGACTAAGTAAGTAGGAATTGGGGTATGTACGTGACCAACACTGTATCCTATAACTGATTGATCTTAGGAATTAATTAAATCTATGCATCGATGATCGAAGTAGTTGTCTCATACAAGTTACCCGAAGCCGAGTCTGCCTTTCTCTACTTGTTTATTTCTATCTACTTTCCTGTTATTTACTTTTCTTTGCCTAGGTAGTAAACTCAAAATTTATGCGTGGTGGCATCACCAAAACTCTGATCAAAAGGATAAATATTGTTGATTTTCACTGTTCCCTGAGTTAGACCCTGTTCTATACTAATTATAAAATTCTAAGTGTGTGCAGGAATTTTATTTGGTGTGAAAACAGCGATCACCAATCGTCCTCTCCAACGGGCAAATGCGTGGGTCACAACTATAAATAGAGAAGCATTTCCGAGCTCCATGCACGGGATATCAAAGGGACAATACGCTCAAGCTTTCAAAACACTCTAGCGCTTTCAAGAAGATCCAGTGAAGAACTTGCTTAGCAGAATATGTTTAGTTCTTCTCTCTAGAGTTTCTTTCTTTAGATCCCTCTTCTCTATCTAAGCTCAATCGTTCATATCTATAGCTTAGAACCTTCGAAGGAGTTCACATTTGTGACTGTTCTTATTGTAAGAACTCCTTCATAGTTGGAGAAAATCCCTTCCCCTTCAAACTTAGGTTTGAACTATAAAGTCACTAAGGACTATAACTTAGAAGGGTCTGTCCAGCGCACAGATACCTTGCTGAGGCTTGCTCAGATTAATCAACAAGACCTCCTGTTCAGCAGGACCGTGGACGTAGGATCTTGCGTATCCGAACCACGTTAAAAATTGCTTGTGTCGTTTACTGTTTTATTGCACTGCATAAAAATCTCTTATAAACTCATACTTTGCATAAAATGTATTCGAAAAGTGCACTAGCCAAAACAATTTGGTTTACGAAAAACATGTTTTCAATTGAGACGAAATCTATCGGGCCCTACACACTTATCCGCACGAAAGTCTCCGACTGAGAATCAAGTACTGACAAAAGTCAGTAGGAGAGACTAGTAGTTGACTCACTCTGACCCGCGATCAGAAGGTTACTATTTGACACTGTTCATCAGTTGCAACCTACAACTCAGCTGTCCTTCGCGTTTAAGAAAAATAATTAGTACTCAGGTGTATTCACTCCCCCCCCCCTCTACACCTGACTCTCGTCTCCGGACCAACATAGGACAATAACGATGAGACAACTATAAAATGATACTGAGATAAGAATAATGAGACGGGGAGAGTAGAAAAAAATTATTGGGATTGGGGGAGTAGAACAATTTTATTGGGACGAAGGGAGTGAGTATTTATCATTCTCTTAAATCAATTATAACAAAGTAGTCAATAATTATTGTATGTTTTCAATTAAATAGACTTATTTATTGTATGATGAGGATAATGGAGAGGAATGTATCAACCACTAAGTGCTAAATAATACTTCAACTTAAGACATGTAATGGTTAGAAACGGGATAGAATGATATTTTGAGTTACTAAAATGAACGTGGAAAATTTTTAGAAGCCCGTCTTATTTTAATCTTGAATTTTTGATACACATAGTCGTATTCACATGAAATGTTGTTTATTACATATTTCCCATTTAAGAAAACAGTTTAAATAAGTACTTATATCATAAGTGCTTATGTCATAAGTGTTTATGCTATAAGTGCTTAAATTGAATTAACTGTTGCGTTTGAAATAAATAAATAAAATATAGTTAAAAAAATTATTTTCATGGGATTTGATATGATAGCCTATTTTTCATAAGCTATTTTTAGCTTATTTTCATAAACTATTCCTACCAGCTTATGAAAATAAGTGTAAAATAACTTATTCTAAGTTATTTTCATAAAATCTTCCAAAAACATACAAAAGCGCTAATTTTTTAGAATAAATTAAAGGCAAATTGACAAATTTAGTCCCCAATGTTTGCCACTTTGGATGAATTGGTCCCTAATCTTTTTTTTAGTTTATTGGTCCTCAATGTTTGCTAATTTGGATAAATTGGTCCTTCTGTCAAATTTTAAGTTAATTAAGTATTAATCATATGGGTATTTATGGAATAAAAGTTTCAGGGATCAATTCATCCAATTTTTAAATAAAATTTTAATTTTTTTTTAAATTATGATTTTTTTTTTCGGAAAAAAATTAATTTTTCAATTAATTTTTTATTTTAAAAATTACTTTTTTCAACTAATTTTTTTTTTTTTTTTTTTTTCAAATAATTTTTTTGTTAAACGAAAAAAATTAATTAATAATAATTTTAGGGACCAATTCATCTAAATAATTTTTTGAATTAACCTTTTTTCAAATTTTTTTATTTAAATAAAATTAAGTAAATTTATATTAACTAATAATTTTGCATTTCACGGTGAAGGAGGGGAGCGGGTCAACACAACGGTTGGGGAATGTGTTATGTTCTTCGAGGAGAGGAGCAGCTGGACAACCCGCTCCTAGTCGTCCAGTTATGGCCTCCCACCTCCTAGTCGTCCAGCTGCTCTTATCCTCGAAGAACATAACACATTCTCCAACCGTTGTGTTGACCCGCTCCCCTCATTCACCGTGAAATGCAAAATTATTAGTTAATCTAAATTTACTTAATTTTTATTTAAATAAAAAAAATTTGAAAAAAAGTTAATTCAAAAAATTATTTAGATGAATTGGTCCCTAAAATTATTATTAATTAATTTTTTTTCGTTTACCAAAAAAATTATTTGAAAAAAAAATTAGTTGAAAAAAAGTAATTTTTAAAATAAAAAATTATTTGAAAAATTAATTTTTTTCCGAAAAAAATCATAATTTAAAAAAAAATAAAAAAAAATTAAAGTTTTATTTAAAAATTGGATGAATTGGTCCTTGAAACTTTTATTCCATAAATACCCCTATGATTAAAACTTAATTAACTTAAAATTTGACAAAAAGACCAATTTATCCAAATTAGCAAACATTGGGGACCAATAAACTAAAAAAAAAAATTAGGGATCAATTCATCCAAAGTGACAAACATTGGAGACCAAATTTGCCAATTTGCTTAAATTAAAATAAGCTGCAGATAAATTTTTTTCAATTTGTGCCATAATAATCTTATAAAGAGATATATATGCATTTTAGATCTCCTTGTAGTGACGTACAATAAACGATGATGAGAATCCTAATGTTGATGGCCAGGTGAAAACGACATTCAAATTGAGTATTTCACTTCTATTGAATTATTTAGAATCGCATTGGCCCACATTGTGTTTCAAGTGCTATGTTCAACAATTGATGACTTACAAGGTCACATAGAGTAATACATTGTATTGCAAATTTTATGTATAAATTTTTGAATCATTCAAATTATTTTCATTCAATTCAACTTTTTTTCTCAAATTTTTTTTTCATTTCTAATCAAACAGCTCCTAAGGTTATTACATTCGTCTCATTTATTTAATCTCTATTCCCTTTTTAAATTGTCTTATTTATATTGTCTCCAAACGGAAAGAAAGGTTTTTATATTTTTAATACTCCTTTAATGATTTATTTAAATTTAAATTATAGTACTTATAAATTTGCTATTAAATCAATTCATTTAAATGGTAGAATTCACATTTTTACTATTAAGCTACTTCATGTAAATTGTAAATTCATCTTTACTACTAAAACTCACTGCCGAAAAGTTTGAAACCAAGCTAAATGAAAAATATTTTTTATTTTAAAACAAATAAAGACTGAAATGATACCGCTCAACACTATTTTCCTAATTTCATTCGTTCTTCAAACTAAATGACCTCGTATGTGCAAAGTACTTTTGACTCGCGACAGACTGGTCAGTGGGACGGATAATTCAAGCGGGCTCTTTTGTATCCTTCAAGGGTCGAATAATGCATTTTTTAATTCTTAAAATTTGAGAATTATTGCGCCCCGTCCATCCAAGGGCAGCGAAGTAATTTCATAATATAATAAAGAGAAACGAACAACGGCGTCGTTGTTTGGTAGATCCGCAGCCAATTAGTCCAATAGTAGCTCTTACTGTCAAGGCGCGGACTCTCCGAGGCAAAGCCGAAAACAACTCATTCCCAATTTATTGCGACATTTCCTCTTCTTATACCATCGCTCTCCTCCAAATTCACACTCAAACCCTCTCTCTCTAACTAGCCGAAAATACGAGTCATGGCCTGTTCCAGTTTGGTCAAATTGAACGCCGCCGGGTCATCGTGGATCTCCGGCCATCAGTCCGTGAACTCGCGCTCTGGATCGGCGGCGAGGTTCTCCAACAGCCGCGTATCTGTCATCCGCGCTGGATCGTACACCGATGAGCTCGTCAAAACAGCCGTAAGCGATTTCTCCATTTGGAAAGTAGCGTTTGTTTGACTAAGTAATTAATCATGGTACGGTCTTTTCGGTATGGATGCCGTTACCGTATGTTTTAACTTAGGAAATACGCTGACGAAAACATACTGCTGATTTGTGTTGTTAAGTTTTCAGTTTAATTGTTTAAGACAGTTGAGTTAAATTTGTATATTGAACTTGCTGAATTGTTGTTTATGATCCGCTGCCTTTTATATGTTTCGTTTTTTATAGCTGAATTGATTCCGTTACGAGTGATTGCTGTACTGTCTTCCTGTCTTGTTTGAGAAACTCCAGATGTGTTTTCTGCCATTGCTGAGATATGCTAAAGCACAACTAAATCTGATTTGCATAATGCAAAACAGTTTTCTATTACATGATTGCGAGGTCATGATTCACGCCGCTGCACTACGCCATGAGCACTGTTAATAAAGTTATGGTTGACTGCACAGTTGATTATTTAACTATTTTAAGATTCTCCCCTGTTAATTATTAGATATAAAATAGTTTGAGTAGGCATAGTCACATGCTTGCACTACTCTTTGCCTCTTTGGGTTGGTGAGTGTTAGTTTTTATCACTGGGGTTGTAGGCTTCTTGGAGATCTATCATGTGTGCAGTTGCACACTAATAGCCACCTTCTAAATTTGGGCAGTTGTATACATTCGTTTTAACAGTCAAGTAAACATATCATTATTCAAGAATACTCCATCTGTTCATATGTTTTTTGATAGTTAATGTGAGCTTAGTTGATTTTGGGATGCTTCAGTTTATGTACATAGCAATACAATAGCCCATTTCCATTTAGCCAGCTTCTAATGTTTGACAGTATTTTTTAAGAAGCTACCCTACCTACTTGCTTTTACTTTATAATGGTGAAAGGACAATAGCATAGTGGCTAAGTAGTTTAATGGATTTGCTTTTTGATAAACTCTGTTTGTGTTTTGGGTTCGGAATAGAAAACAATTGCTTCACCGGGTCGGGGTATCCTTGCAATTGACGAATCAAATGCCACATGCGGCAAGCGGTTGGCTTCCATTGGACTTGACAACACGGAAGTGAATAGGCAGGCCTACAGGCAACTCCTTCTGACTACTCCTGGTCTGGGTGACTATATTTCTGGTGCTATTCTCTTCGAAGAGACTCTTTACCAGTCAACTACAGATGGAAAGAAGTTTGTGGACTGTTTACGTGAGCAGAATATTGTACCTGGTATCAAAGTTGATAAGGTGAGAATGCGAAATCCGGATAAAGTTAGTTGTGTTCCAAGATTTAACATGTTGCTCATGTTACCATATTTTTCATCGACTTTCAAATTGCTCAAGTGTTTGCACTTAATGAGGCCCTGACATATAATCATCATTTTGGCAGGGTTTGGTTCCACTACCAGGATCAAACAATGAATCTTGGTGCCAGGGATTAGATGGATTGGATGCACGGTCTGCCGAATACTATAAGCAAGGGGCTCGTTTTGCAAAATGGTTTGCTATTTTTCACCTTATTTCTTAAGGAATTATACATTTGGATGACTCAATCATATTGCCTTCTTATACATGTATGTAGGAGGACTGTTGTAAGTATACCCTGTGGTCCTTCGGCTTTAGCTGTTAAAGAAGCAGCTTGGGGTCTTGCTCGTTATGCTGCAATTTCCCAGGTACTGATTTATAATGTCTTGCCCTCTAGCTCTTCCTGTGACAATAACATGTTATTATACAGTCATATGAAGTTTGATATGGTTTTGTTTCCATCTAGGATAATGGCCTTGTGCCTATAGTGGAACCCGAGATTCTTCTTGATGGAGACCACCCAATTGAGAGGACGCTTGAAGTGGCCGAGAAAGTGTGGGCTGAGGTTTTCTACTACTTGGCGGAGAATAATGTTACATTCGAAGGGATCCTGCTTAAACCCAGCATGGTGACACCCGGGGCCGAACACAAAGAGAAGGCTTCTCCAGATGCCATTGCCAAAAACACTCTCACCATGCTTAGAAGAAGAGTCCCTCCTGCTGTCCCAGGAATTATGGTACTAAATATTGCCCCATCATCAATTATATTCGATCCGTTTCTTCACACATTTGTTCGTAATCTCAAAGGACTCGGTGTAATCTTGTTCTGGTTCTAGTTCTTGTCAGGAGGACAATCCGAAGTTGAAGCAACATTGAACCTGAATGCAATGAACCAGAGCCCCAACCCATGGCACGTGTCCTTCTCGTATGCACGAGCACTGCAGAACTCTGTGCTGAAGGCGTGGCAGGGTCGTCCGGAGAATGTAGAGGCTGGACAGAAGGCACTTCTGGTGCGTGCGAAGGCCAACTCCTTGGCACAACTGGGAAAATACTCAGCCGAGGGAGAGAACGAGGAAGCTAAGAAGGGGATGTTTGTGAAGGGATACACTTACTAAGGCGGCCTCTTTTACCTCTTTTTTAGTCCAAATTATGTTGTGCTTTTAATAAGAACAGTAATAAGTTGTGAAACAAGTAGCCAAATTTTAATCTGTATAAGGTTGATGTGGGCTTAATGTACCATTTTGAAACAATTTTTTCTGGTTTGATGTACCAATTTTGGGGCATTTATTTGTATACTTGGTGCATGTAGTTAGTATAAGCTGAAAGCTTTTGAATTCCCCTTCTCAGAAAATGACTATCATTTACTAATTCAGAAAGCATTTTGATGTATAATTTCTCATAGGTATGCATGAATATGCTACCTACGACTAAGCTAGGGTGGATTGTATATAGTAAAGTTTATTAAATTCATATTTCAAAACAGCGGCAACAAGTTTATAGTATATTTACCACTTATTTATTTGGGAGAATTGTAGAAATAGTCGATTTGGATTTGTAATTTATCCCTATTCAGAAAGTATTTTGATGTATAATTTAATTTATCGTAGCAGTTTCTACAAAATAATTTTGTGAAATAATGGTGCCCATTGTAATAAACATTTACCTACTAAGAGTTGAAATTAAGAAATATAAATCCTGATTAAAGTTTAAAAATAAAAATCGAAAAAATATAGATTTTTTTTAAAAATCCTCATGAGAACAACTTAAATTTTTATTATTATTTATGTTTCTAAAAAAGTTAATTGATATGATCGACTTTAATTAATAACTATACAATTAAATTACGATAAAAAATACTACTACCTCCGTCCCATAAAAAAGTGTCTCATTTCTATTGGGCATAGAGTTTTAGAAGAGTTGATTTTAGTTAGTAAAGATGTGAGACCCATATAATTAATAAATTATTTAGAATTGATTTGTGAGGTAGAGGAGTGAGACATATACAATTAATTAATTATTTTGAATTGATTTGATTTGAATTGGTAAAGGTGTAGGATCCACTTCTTTTTTAAGAAAGATATACTTTCTATGGGACAAACCCGAAAAGGAAAGAGAGACACTTTCTATGGGAGTCAGGGGAGTAATAAATTTGATGGTGGAATTACAAAGCGGACTCTTAAATCTTGATTCGTGAAATCGCAGCAACATTTTCAGCACGTGCGGCTCACGTCCACCTCAAGACTTAAAACTCCGATCGCAACAAAACCCCCTCGCCGCCCGTGGTGAAAACTCAGGCTAATTCTGCCGGACTCCGACCAAACCTCACCGGAAAAGCGGGAAGACCACTTGCGACTTCGTTATGAGAACGCTATCCTTTTTGCATGAGCCTCCTTTCCCTCCGATTTTGCCCTCTTAATTTCTACTCCAAAACCCTAAAACCTCAGGCCCCTGACCCTCCACCGCGAACTAGGCCATCGGTACCGTCAAGATTACTCATCAGAATGAAGGACCGGCCGCCGCCTTCTTACGGCGCGCTTTACGTTCCTCCGCACCAGCGCCTCCGCTCTGGTTTCACCGCCGCCTCCGCCACTTCCGATTCCAAGACAACGAATGTAACTACTCATACTGATGTTGAGGAACGAGGGTCCTTCAGCAGTGCAAAAGTTAATAGTAATGGCAACAGTGATACCATAAATTCCTTTTCATACTTGCCACCTCATCAAATTCCGAAGCAATTTCAGCAACAGAGCGAGAATACGGGACTTGAAGAGGCGGCCAACCTAGTTTCTGATCGTCAATTTGAGTTTTCGGCACAACCAGTATGTTTAATTATAGAGACGCTATTTGTATATCCTTCTTGTTGTGGTACATTTATGTATACAATTTTTGTTCTTACTCTTTAAACTTCCTTGGACATTCAGGCTTCATCATCATCGGAAAATCTAAATGCATGGAAATGGAGGTTAAATACCCTGTTACATGATAAGGATAAACAAGAGCTAATATCAAGAGAGAAAAAAGATAGAAGAGATTTTGAGCAAATAGAAGCTTTAGCAAGCAGAATGGGCTTATATAGGTATCTTTGCGTGGTTTTTATTCAAATCCTTTAGTTTTAGCTTTTATGTTTGAAGTTACATTTATTCTACAGCCACCTATACACTAAGGTAGTTGTTGTCAGTAAATCTCCATTACCGCACTATCGGTTTGATCTTGATGACAAACGCCCCCAGAGAGAGGTACTTGCTTTTGATTTTTCGCTTCTTTGTTTATTGGATTCTGTTTCTTACTTCCTTTTTCTTTACTAATTTGACGCTCTGTTTCTTTTTCTTTGTCTAGTATTAGCAGTTACTGAAATATTGTCTGTTGTGATACATACACACTTGTTGCTTGCCAATGTTTTGAAGGTTTCTCAAGTTTTTGATAAATTTATATGCTTCAACCCTTATCACCAACTCCTAGATAATGCACTAGAGAAAATTTTGTGAAAAGTAATCTTTGTTAAGGATTTTCTGGTGAACCTACACCAGAAAACGAAAAGACTGCGTCTCTGAGTGTATGTGCAGATTGCTGGGAAAATCTCTATTCATATGGCCAATTTTGTGGGACATTTTCAGGTGATTGTTGCTCCGGGTTTGCAAAAGCGTGTCGATGCTTATCTTATGGATTACATCTCTGGAAAGCGTAAGAGCATTGGTGCCTTTTCAAGAACATCTAGTGATGCCAGTATTGCTACTGAGGAGAGTCTTTTTGAGCAATCGAAGTCACTTCCACATAGTAATACTGCTATGGAGAAACTCTGTAGGAGAAGAAGTCTGCAGATGCATTATCAGCAATGCAACTGGCAGGTTCAGTTGCCCCTGGATATTGATAGAATGATTACTGTGTTCAGTTAATTTTTATATGCTTTATATGTTTAAAGCTTCCTACGTGTGATGGCTATTCTTTAAATTGCTTGTGTGCCTTTAATAGTCTGCACTCTGCAGTATTTGGAAACTGGGATTTAGATAAACAGAGAGTACTAATTGAAGAGTTTTCAAGTTGTGATGATGAATTCTATTAATGCGAATGGGAACCCAATTTTTTCCTATAAGTCATAAAAATATGAATCCTGCTGCTCAGAGTTTAGTCTTTAATGCATGAGATCTCAAGAAATAGTTTCTTTTGAAGCATATGAAGGTGGTTTGTACTTATTTAATGTTAATCTGTTGACCTGATTTCTAGTCTTATTAATTGTCTGTGTTATCCAAACATTGACTTATCCCATGATAAACTTGATAGCATATTTTGATTTCTTGACATGACATCTAATTTAGCATCGACCTTTTCCATATACGAATATATTTGTGGTGATCACTTTAGTTAGTTGGTAATACAAATGGCACAACCATCATAACATATTCGTTATTTGTTACAGGAGTCTCCTAAAGGAAGAAAGATGATGAAATTCCGTAGTAGTCTCCCTGCTTATAAGCAGAAAGATGCTATATTAAGTTCCATTTCACAGAACCAGGTAGGTAGAGTTTCAATTTCAACATTAGTGATTGTTGCTTGAAATGCTCACCCAATCTGTTGTTTTATTTGGATGATTAAAAATGAATTTTCTTTGTGATGCGATTCTTTAGCTTCTTTCTGAAGTTGCTTTTACTCATTATTAGGCTACAACTTAGCTCATCTGTTGTCGGCTAGTTGTGGCTGATATGCATTTTCCATGTTATCTTGGTTTCCTTATCTGTATGTCCTGTAAATATTTCATGTTCTAGACTGAGAAATGGAGTTCATTTCTATCTTTCTGACTTTTAAGTATTAAAAACTTTCACAAAAAGGTTATGTAGAGAGTTTCTAATTTTTTGAGATAAGAGAATGTCCATTTACTTCTATCTATCTTTATTTTCCATTAACCTATAATGCAGTCTCCTGGACCAGTTTCTAAATTGAATGGGTTCAAGTGGTTGATTAATTTTTATTAAAAAAAACTTTATTTTCCCTTTATTAAACACTTAATGGAGATGATTGCTAATGATATTTATCTCAAAGTAGATGTTTTTCTTTTTCTTCCCTTTTTTTCTCCAAATATAAGTTTGATGATGATAATTATGATTAACATTTTGGACTTTTATAGGTTGTCATCATATCTGGTGAAACTGGTTGTGGTAAGACCACCCAGATTCCCCAATTTATTCTGGAGTCCGAGATAGACTCTATGCGTGGGGTCATGTGCAATATTATATGTACCCAACCTCGAAGGATATCTGCCATTTCTGTATCAGAGAGGATTGCCACAGAGAGGGGGGAGAACCTGGGGGAAACAGTGAGTCTCCAATCCTCATTTATCAGTTGTGCAGTGACAATTTTAGGATTTTTATGTATATTCTGCCGAAGTGCTCCTATATGTTACATGCACTTGGTATTCTCTTTGCAGGTTGGATATAAAGTTAGGCTAGAGGGTGTGAAAGGAAGGGACACCCACCTCCTCTTTTGCACTACCGGCATCTTGTTGCGCAGATTATTAATTGATAGAAATTTAAAGGGTGTAACGCATATTATTGTTGATGAAATCCATGAACGCGGGATAAATGAAGGTATTTTTGGTTTTCATTCACTTCGTAAAATTAAGCTAGGTAAAATCTCATTCTTAACCCTTTTTTATGTTTCTATGACAGATTTTCTGCTTATTGTTTTGAAAGATCTTCTTCCTCGTCGACCAGAACTAAGTATTGTTTTGATGAGTGCAACCTTAGATGCTGAACTCTTCTCAACATACTTTGGTGGGGCTCCACTGGTCCAAATTCCTGTTAGTGTCTGATTTATCTCTCCTCTACTATCATCTCATTTTGAACTTCCTTGGGAAACCTAGCCACGTCTTTAGTAAATATGCTTGGTCGGGAAGTTTTTCTCCCTTTCTAGCTATGAAGGTTCTGTGATTTCAGAGAACATTGGCTTGGGCAGAATGATTAGCTACTCAATGAAAACTTGATTAAAGTATCTGGATATAAAAAGAACGTGGGAGAAATTACTTTTCCATTAAACATGTAGTTATTGCAACGAAAGCCCATGATAATTTATAAAGTAGCTATTAAATTAATGGTACTATGGAAGGGGTGTTTTTAATTGAGGATTATAAGTTGATGTTTCGGGGACAACTTTTTTTGACCTGACCCAGCTAGTTTTCTTTGTTGCTGTTTTTTTTTCCTGTCATAATTGTGTGCATTGGGTTGTACCCAATTTCATATCTATTGGTCTAATCTTCTTCTCTGGAAGAGCAACAGTTATCTGATTTCTATTTCTAGTTGTAGTAAGAGGATATAGTTGCTCAGTAACTGTTAATACTGTTCTCAAAGAAGTTACTGCTTGCAACTTTTAATGTGAGATCTGGTTAGAGTATGATTCGACAGATGTTTGGGGTGTATAAGTATGATTTGATAAGTATTTCTGGTGTTGATTGTATTTATTTCGATATCTTGTGTAGTGAAATCAATTCGGTGTATAAAGTTGAAGAATGATAAGAGGCATATTAGCTGTCTTTGCCACTTTATGTTTCTATTTCTTGGAGTATAGATTCATTTGCTAAATTTGTATGATTACAAACATATGTAATGATTCAGCAGTTCTGCAGAATAGAATTACTTAGTAATATAAACATAAAATCTACAATGCCCTAATTTGTTTCTACCATTTTCATAGGGCTTTACTTATCCTGTTCAAATCCATTTCTTAGAAAGTATTCTGGAGAGAACAGGATACAAGTTGACCCCTCATAATCAAATAGATGATTATGGTATGGATAGGACATGGAAAATGAGCAAACAAACACCCAGAAAGAGAAAAAGCCAAATTGCTTTTGCACTCGAGGTAATCTACTTTCTTGTCTACTCTGGTGGAACTATGCATTTTTGTCCTTCGGGATCTAAGCAGTTTGTCTGAAAATGAATCAGGAGACACTTAGTGCTGCTGACTTTATGGATTATAATCCTCAGACAAGGGAATCTCTCTCTTGCTGGAACCCAGATAGTCTTGGTTTCAACCTTATAGAGTATCTGCTATGTGATATATGTGAAGATGAAAGACCAGGTGCTGTTTTAGTGTTTATGACTGGGTGGGATGAAATAACCTCCCTGAAAGATAAGCTTCAAGCTCATCCTGTACTAGGAGATACAAATCGTGTTTTGCTATTGGCATGTCACGGTTCTATGGGCAGTTCAGAACAGGTTATTAGAAAAGTCGTGTTTGCATGCAAATTTTATTTATCATTCTTTAATATATCATTTTTACTTTCTCTTACCTTCAAAATTGCAGAAATTGATTTTTGACAAACCCGAAGGTGGTATAAGAAAGATCATTCTAGCCACGAATATTGCTGAAACTAGCATAACTATTGATGATGTAGTTTTTGTTATTGACTGCGGGAAAGCAAAGGAAACATCATATGATGCGCTAAACAACACTTCCTGTTTGCTTCCTTCCTGGATCTCAAAGGTTTCAGCTAAGCAAGTACGTAACAATGAGCTTTTGTTAGACTGGGTAGCCATGGGTATGAAACAAGCTTCTTGGTTCTTCAACATTCAAAGTTTTTTGCAGAGAACTTCTGCTAAGAGCATTTAGATGTACTTAGCTTTGCCTAGTTTTTTTTAATGGTTTTGAAGCATGGTATGATTATTATTTATAAAAGGTTTTAGTAATTTTCTCTCTTTCCTCTTTTGGTGTTTGTAAACAGAGAAGAGGAAGAGCGGGGCGTGTTCAGCCAGGAGAATGCTACCATCTCTATCCAAAATGCGTATTTGATGGTTTTGCAGAATATCAACTACCTGAGATTCTGAGGACTCCACTGCAGTCCCTCTGCTTGCAAATCAAGAGTCTGAAGCTTGGCAGTATCAATGAATTCCTATCTAGGGCATTGCAGTCACCAGAATATCTTGCGGTAATTTTCGCAGCCCATATTTCTCCATCCTGTTGTTGATTGCTTTATCAGCTGTTACATGCTTTATTTGCAGAGCATTCACAAACATTTTCATAAGAAAGTCAATCTAGCATATTGACAACCTCAATGTCTAAGATATCATGTGGTTATGCGAATTTTTACTTATTCCATGGATCAGGCTCTCATAATTTCTTATTATGTATGGTAGGTTCAAAATGCTATAGATTATTTGAAGATTATCGGGGCTTTAGATGAGAATGAGAACTTGACCGTTTTGGGTAAGTTAAGAAGCATTTCTCTTCCATTTTGTGGTTATAAGGTAATTCACTTACAAATTTGTCCGCTTCTTTTGCAGGCCGGTACTTGACAATGCTTCCCATGGAGCCCAAACTTGGGAAAATGCTTATACTAGGTGTCATTTTTAATTGCTTGGACCCAATATTAAGTGTTGTTGGTGGTCTAAGTGTCCGTGATCCTTTTTTAGCCCCATTGGATAAAAAGGATGTAAGAAACATTCATAGATTAACTATTGTACTTTGAAACCACATGCTTAATCCATGCTCAATGGGCCAAATACTAGCATTACATAATCTAATTTGTTCACGTGTCATCCACTAATGAACATGAAAAAAAAAATTCTGAGTACAACCGTGACACCTAGAACTGCCAGTAACATATTCTTTCCTGTTTTAGCTTGCGGAGGCGGCAAAAGCACAGTTTTCACATGATTTTAGTGATCACATTGCCCTTGTCCGGGCATATGAGGGCTGGAAAGTTGCTGATAGAGATCTAACTACCAATGAGTATTGCTGGAAGAATTTTCTGTCAGCACAGTCAATGAGAGCTATTGATTCCCTTCGTAAGGAGTTCTACTCTTTGCTCAAGGACACAGGACTTGTGGATAGCAACCCTACTACCTATAATGTCTGGAGCTATGATGATAATCTACTTCGTGCCGTTATTTGTTATGGCTTGTATCCAGGAATTTGCTCTGTTGTGGTAAGCATGAAGTTGAGACATACAATGATGTTATATATTTTGTAACATGGTGATGTGTTTTGTTTATCTTGTCTCTGTTCTTTCAGTTTCACTACTTCAAGAAATCTAATTGGCAAAGTCTTCGTTTAAACCTTTTAACAATTATTGTATTCAGCATAGACTAGTTAGCTTCCTAGAGTCTGTTTACCATGTTCGCTGTTTTTTTCCGTTTTTAAGTACATGATTTAAAATCTTTGACAGCGAAATGAAAGATCATTCTCCCTGAAAACAATGGAAGATGGCCATGTGCTATTATACTCTGTAAGTATCCAGCTAGCTTGATGTTCTTAATTGATTTGAGATTTAGTAGTTGCGGACTAATAGAATCCTTTGGGTCTCTTTTAAATTGGCTCAGAACTCTGTGAATGCACGTGACTCCAGAATACCATATCCATGGCTTGTTTTTAATGAAAAGATCAAAGTAAACTCTGTCTTCCTGCGCGATTCAACAGCTGTATCTGATTCCATGCTTCTCTTATTTGGTGGAAAAATCTCGAGAGGGAATATTGTAAACTTCTCTATCTTCACACTTTTTTTTTCTGTGCCCAAGTACACTTAAAAGAAAAGTCTACACTTTTTTACTCTCGTGGCTGTGGACATATTATCCTGATGGCAAAAGTTTATGATTTCATAGGATGGCCGCTTGAAAATGTTGGGTGGGTACTTGGAGTTCTTTATGGATCCTGCTCTGGCAGAAATGTACCAGAGTTTGAGGCGGGAGCTTGATGAATTAATTCAAGCCAAAGTGAGTGAAAAGATTGAAACCTCTATGTGTCTTTTCAAGGTTTCTGTGTGAGTGGTTAAACTGCTGTATTTTGGAAGTGAAAAAACCAGGTTTGTTTGTTTCTGGTTTTCATTTATTGGACTGATGCGGATAATCTAATTCTGGTGATCTATATTTTGTGCAGCTCCTAAACCCCACAATGGACTTACACTCGTATCATGATCTCATGTCTGCAATACGTCTGCTGATCTCTGAAGACCAGTGTGGTGGCAGATTTGTGTTTAACCGTCAGATACTGCTACCCTCCAATCAGTATCCTTCAGCAATTGCAGCAGAACAAAAACCGGCTTTAGTACACAACATGGAGAGTGGTCCGGGAGGTGATAACTCTAAGAGCCAGCTACAGACGCTGCTGACACGGGCAGGCTATGCAGCACCCATCTACAAAACTAAGCAGCTAAAGAACAGCCAATTTCGTTCAACAGTTGAATTCAATGGTATGGATATAATGGGACAGCCTTGCAACAACAAGAAGCTCGCGGAAAAAGATGCAGCAGCTGAGGCTCTGCAATGGATGCTTGGAGGGAATGGAGTGCGTCAGGACTACATTGACCACGTGTCGATGATGCTGAAGAAAAGCAAGAAAGATCATAGGTAATCTTGGATATATCTTGAAATTGTGCAGGCGGTGAACTATGCTAAAGAAGAAAGCATCTGCTGCTGATTTCACGGAAATCAGCCACAGCCTCTCATGGTCCCTTGCCATGAAATGATCTACTGCAACATGAAACCGAGCAGTCACCTTGGTCATGAAGCATCAAACTAATACTAATCATCAAGGAAGAAAGTTGCAGGTTCAAGTGAGATCTTTTCCGTTTTTCTCCTTATCTCAACTTCTGAGATCAACCTATTTTTGTGAGAGACAGCGCCTCCTTATATTGGAAGAACTGAGCTTCTTGATGCTTGTAGTACAGGATTTTGTCAGATTTGAGTATTACTGACTTAATTGGTGGGACGAGGAAGATATATCACTACTCAAGAAATGGTTAGACCCTGCTAAACCTCTGACCCATTATGTATTATTGTAAATCTGTATCTAAGATTTGAATGTGGTCTAGTAGTCTTGAATAATATGGAGTAAACTGCTTGTATGTTTACCATTTGATGGCCATGAACCCCAATTCTTAAAATTCTAATACTATTACCTAAATTTGTATTTATAAATTATGATGAATGTTCCATTTCTCCACCTAACAGAGTTATTGCTTTATCAGAGGGAATGTATAATGTCATGTTTCTGAATATGAGGTTTGGAGGTTAGTACAAGGTTAGTACAAATGAACCGAGTTATTATTATTTACATTATATTCTTGTAAACTCCTATGCTGTCTTAGTCACATTCCCCAAATGGTGACAATATTTAGGGGGGACAAATATTTAGTATGATCTGATTCATTGCTTGTTTTGTTTTCTCCCTTTGCTTTCATGGATACTTTTCGATGTCTACTTGATGTTCTTATGATATTGTTTTATGTTGTTCTCCATTTCCTTACTTGCAAGTAGAGCAGATATATCTGAGCTACTACTATTCATTATGATACTAGACAGTGATTATCAATACAGCAATGAATTACAATTCCTCTATGTTCCTAACTGCACTAGCATATCAATTCACATACCTTTATATTCCAAAAATATTGCTTTTAATACTTTCATGTTTGTCTGATCTGTGTCTGCTTCAATGGCACACCACACTTCACTTATTTGCACACTTTTTTGCTCCGGTGATCATCACCTCCCTTAGATTTTCTTGATAAAAACTGCAATGATATGTTATGGAGGGAACTGTTTCAGACCGATGTTTTTATCTCTCCACGTCGTCTTCCCCCTCACTATCTCCTCATCTCTGTGCTCCCCTTTTGTCTGCAGCAGATGAGTAAAGCTGAATGGCTTCTGCTTCAACCCCCCAAATAACCCATTCCCTTCAAGAACATCTGCTGCTACAGAATGCCCGTTGATACCGATGTTTTTATTACATTGAGGCTCGGAGAAAGATTGAACCACATCCGAACTCCCACACTCTCTTCTGTATTCCAACACTATGCCTGATAGCTGATGCTTTTCCAAGAACTCATCTGGGATTGTCTGAGAAAAAGGATCCATTGGTTTAAGTTATAAAGATTATTACTGTATAATTAGGTCTTAGTGTTTACCTCAAGCATCCATCTGACGTACTTCACGTTGTTCACGTGATGGTTCATGTCCAGATCGCTTCTCTTTGGCTTCAAGTTTGAGTGCACGTAGCGAGCAGTGTTGTCGAGCTTCTCTATCTTCTCTGGACTCTCTTCCTCTATGGCGTGTTTGTCGATGAACCATGGGGCTATCTCCGCCCTCACCTCGTCTGGCATTTTAGAAAGACGCCTTGTTTGTTGGTTCATCATCACCCATGTACTGTTACACATGATTAGTTTAGTATTTTTCATTGAATAGATCAAGAAAAGTTAAACCGATTTTAGTACCTAGTTGCTCGTACAAATACAAGGCCGGTAGCTTTGCTCCTTATAAGCCAATCTCTCCTCATCCCATTCTTGCCCGATCCGCCTACCCACGTGTCGATGTCCATCACCTCCCCCCTATTTACATTATTACGGATAATTTAGTTGGTGAAGTGACGATCTCAATAAAACGAAAACCAGATAAAAGAGAGAATGGATACCAGATAGGATAGTGATCAACTTGAACTTGCATTCTTGAAACAACCCAAATGAGATTATTCCTCATCATACCATGAGTTGCACCAAACCCATCACTCAGCAACCCAGACATCCACACGTGATTCAAAGCCGTTTCCTACAACAATCCAAATTTATTAATAACAATAATGAAAAAAGAAGAAGCTGAAAACCGAACCAAACCGAACTCTCCACCTTACCTGAAGCAAGTTGAGAACACTCTCAATAGTGGCAGTCTTGTCGGGGCCAACTTCATAAGACCTAATCACAACAGTCTGCCTGTAACCAACTCCTTCCTCCACAATCAACCCCTGCCGGTACGGATCGACCATCTGCTTCTTCGTCGGAATATTCTGCCGGAACTGCTCCTCCAACACCACATCTTCAACCGCCCCAAGCGAAGTAACCGCTATCGTATGATCTTGTCTCTTGGTCCCATTGATCTTCACACAGTTGAGCTTCTGCTTGTTCGCTCTGCTTTCGCCTCGCCTCGTATCGATATACAGAGCGCTCACATGCTGCAGAACATAAGCCATTTGTCTCTACCACAGTGGAAAAGTTCACGTTTTAGAAACTTTTCTTGGTTTGTATGATGATTATATAAGGTTTTGGGCGGAAAAGACTAAAGTTTTGTAACAATTTAGAAGGCAACAAAAAAGGGAACTTTGTTCTAAAATATGGTGTTCTCTATGGCGTCTGTACTTAGCAGTAATCGTCAGACATAAGGACGTTAATTAAGTGTTAATTATTTAGTTACAATGTTGTTTAAATTGTTAAATTAATTGTCTGAGTTTTCTCTGTTTTTCCCAACAATTAGGGCTTGTCGTTTTCGATTACTCCGAGGCTTACTTCTTTGGTTTGCATGGAAGTAGTGGCTGCTCTTTTGCGTCTGCTTGCTTCTTTCAAATGTTGCGTTCGTTGGGAATATGGTTTTTTTCGACTCATTTACGGTTACCAAGCACGGATCCGAGATTTAAAATTTATTTTGAACATTTAAATTATGGGTGTAAATATATTTCATCCGAGTTAAAAACACAACTTAGGAGCGATTGCCCTGTACCCCTCCTAAATTCGAACCTGTGTTTAAAATAAATATATGACCAATTCGAATTTTAGATTTGTTATACATATAATATAATATAAGAAAGAGGTAAATAATAGTATTTTCTGTGTTCTAATATTTATGACTCATTTTTTCTAAATGGAAGTCTTAATATTTGTAGCTCATATTTAAAAAAAAAGTAATAATTGTGTGAATCAAAATTACATAAAAAAAGTTAAACAATCTACACCACTTCTTATATTCCTGTGCTGAAATTAATTAATCCACAAATATTGAGAAGATGGGATATATGACCAATTCGAGTTGCGGATTTACCTCGTTTTAAGAAAAACACCTTTTTTCAGGTTGCGGCTAGATGGGGAAAAAAAAAGAAACATTTCACCAATATTGATACTCCCTCTATTCCGCTTGACTTAACTTATATCTTTTCGGCACAAAAATTAAGAAAAATGATTTATGAAAAAGTACTATAAACTGAAAAATTATTCGTCACTAACCAACAGAGAGCGCACAATAGCAGTCCCAGGTACTCGTTGACTATAACGCGCCACGTCGAGGACCAGAGAACTGAAAAATTATCTTCTCCAATTGCTGCCCCTGTTTCTGTTTCCACCTCCAAAAATGGCAACCACACTGTGTTTCAAATGCATAAACACCTTTTCTCTCTCTAAAACCATCTCACGCGTGAAGCTAGCGGATGCCAATTCTCTGAGCCTCCCAAATAGGACGAGGTTCAAGATATTTGGTAGATTTGCCTGCTCAGTCGTTGAAGATGCCGCTAAGAAACAGCGCGAAATTAGTACGAGTGCCAATCTCAATGGTGGTAGCTTTGGTAATTAGTATTCTTCTTCTCAGTTTTCATTTTCTTCTCGGATTTCAACGTATATGTATGTCCTAGCAGTTCCTTATTTTAGAAATCGATTTGAGTTTCTATGTATCGATGTGAATTGGCGTTTATTGTTTTGTAGCTTCAGACTCTATGAATAATCACAAACCCTAGCTTTTTGAATAAGAAATCAGTCAGTTAAAACTCGAATTTCTGGCCTATTATAATCTGGTAGTTCTATGAATATGAGATTGTAACTTGTTCTAATTCATCCAATTGATATTATATGGAATTCAATTTCCATCTTGATAGAGATGATTCTACTTTGTTAGATATTTTTGCTCGAGTATCTGGAACACGAACCACATGTACTAGATTAAGAAATATCTGAACTAACTAACAGAGTTTGAATGTGCAGATTCTAGCAATAATGCACTTGAAAATCCTTTTCTGAACAATGAGATAGATGGTGGACAGAACTCAATCTACAATATACTTTATCCGAGCAAAGAGCTTCTCCCAAACGATGTCGAAATGAGTGTGTACGACCATTTAGAGGAACTGAGGCAGAGGATTTTCGTCTCAGTCTTGGCTGTGGGAGCTGCTATACTTGGTTGTTTTGCCTTCTCCAAGGATCTCATTGTCCTTCTTGAAGCTCCGATTAGTTCACAAGGCGTTCGGTTCTTACAACTTGCTCCCGGAGAGTTCTTCTTCACAACTCTCAAGGTTTGCATCCTCATTCCTTAAGTCAAGCTTCCTTTGATCAGTTTTTATTGAGTGATACTACTAATCAACACCAATTTTTCTTGAATTTGTGAAGCTAATGTGTTCGTCTCATGACTTGTGTTGGTTTGTGGTAGAAATCTTGTGTTTATTACTGTTGCATTAATGCTTTGTTAAATATTTGTCTTAGAATTGAACTTTGCATCTACATATTGCTTTCTCGAATCATGCAAAGCATTGAATTTTGATTAATTGATAGCGAATTAGTGATAACTCGTTAGCAAGATCCAGTCTTGGAATAGGAAGAAGTACGTGATCAGTGATTATAACTCCTAAAAACAAAGCAATACAATCTTCTCTGCAGGTTTCAGGATACTGTGGCCTTCTGTTAGGAAGCCCTATAATCCTCTACGAGATCATAGCTTTCGTTCTTCCCGGTCTAACAATGGCAGAAAGAAGATTTCTGGGGCCAATAGTCCTAGGCTCCTCTATCCTATTCTACGCAGGCATCGCCTTCTCCTACCTCGTCCTCACTCCAGCCGCCTTGACATTCTTAGTATCCTACGCTGAAGGCGTGGTTGAATCGCTCTGGTCTATCGATCAGTACTTCGAGTTCGTGCTAGTCCTCATGTTCAGCACTGGCTTGTCTTTCCAGGTCTCAAATAAAACTTCTATGTATATTGCAATTTATCAAAATTCTTGAAGTTGTGTGTAGAATGATTTTTCTTTTTTTCTTTTTTAGGTTCCTGTTATACAGCTGCTGCTTGGGCAACTGGGGTTGGTTTCTTCACAGCAAATGCTGTCAATATGGAGATATGTGGTGGTGGGATCAGTGGTGGCTGCAGCTGTATTAACGCCCTCGACCGATCCTCTAACTCAGATGCTCCTCGCCGGCCCTCTCATGGCTCTCTATCTAGGCGGCGCCTCCGTGGTTAAACTTCTCGGCAAATAGAACAGTTACTAGCAAGAATTTGGACATCTACAATAGCCCTTGTATAAAGATTTTGAGAAATGTATATGTAATATGTCCACTTCAAGAACATGATGTATGAAACAAAAAGTTGTATTTGTTTCTACTACAACACTCAGTACGACTCTCAATTCATGGTAAAGCCTAGAGAAAGAACAAATCAAACTGATTAATTGCTTACTACAAGATTCTCCACTTGTGGGACAAGATCATCTACTGTGGGACAACCTAGTTCAGTTTCCAACTCTCTCAATGAACTCTTCAAATTGGTGCAAGCTTTAGTAAAATCCTCAGTAATACCTTTGAGATTTAGTAGCTCTGTCTCTGTTTCTTTGGTGAAGTTTGTGATTTTCTCCATAGCCATCTTGATCGCGGAGATTTCTTGGGGCGGGTAGAGGCATGCACCAAGCTCATCCACTTGTACTCCAGTTTCTTGGCATAGCTTCAAGAGTTTCTCAAGAGAATCCACAGAGACTGCTTTGCCATTAGAGCTTTCCTGCTGAAGCAATGCAGTAATGGACCGGATTAGTTCCTTTACTAAGGCAAGAGTATCAGACACGATGGTGGTTGTTAGCTGCACGATTTTCATCTCTTCGAGTGACAAGTCGTTGCCCAAGTCTCCATCACATGAATCATCATCTTCACTGGGTTTATCTTCGGGTTGTGTAGAGATATCGACAGAGGGTCCATCTTCTAGATCAGAGGAAGCTGGCTTCAATTCCTTCATTTCACGAAGCACATCTTTCATGGGAATGGTAACTTGTGTCATTGATCGCCCGATAGCAGTAACATTTGAAGCAGGAGTCTTCTTTAGGGCAGTATAAGCCTCCCACACTGCACCAACTAGTTGTGGAATTGATCTTTTCTGGTTTTTATTTGATGATCCTGCAATCAATGCAACATAAGTAACTACGCAGTACACACATACTCTTCAAATTTGTCCTAATCGTACATATTTCACTTGAACGGAATTCCCAACTCAGAAAAGGGCTACTTTTAACCATTAGAATGTGTGTATTCACTTGATATCTAGAATAATGCATCTTCTTGGATCGAGTAACACCTAAGCAAAAGCATTAAGCTATCACAGAAGTACAAGATATTCTTGTGCTAGCTTGAGATGAGACTGTAACAAATTAACAATAATCATTTCTTACATTGCTAATCATCATATTTTTAATCCAACTCAATATGAGAGAGATAGAGAGGGTACCATATGAAGAGACAGCGCATTGTAACAGCAAGAAACTGCTGTCGACAACCTGCTTCACAGATACATTAATACATGAAGAGAGGGTAGGACCTGCACCGACTGAACTTCCGTGGGACAGCAAGACGAATCCTTGTAGAATATTGAAGTATGTTGTCATACTTTCTTCAAGGACTTTAACTTCAGGAGTGTCTCCAGTATACAGCATTCCAACTACATCCCAAAATGTAGACATTTAGCAACATAACTGTAAATAACATTGCCTTAATATGGTGAACATAACCGAGCTGTTAACTCTTCACAAACATCTAAAGAAAGGAATTGCATGCTTCATCTATAGCACTCATACTCAACTTGTCCCTGAAACAGTTTCGAGTTTTTCAGTGACTAAGGAAGTTAGTTACTTAAGTGAATCATAGGCTTTCCATAGAGATTTGAATTGTGTGCCGAAGATGCTTGAAATCAACCAGGAAGAAACATATACTTAGCTAAAGTAAAATTTACAGAAATATATTGGAGTCCATCAACTTCAAGTTACTCAAACTCAAGTTTACATGAATAAATAATAAAGGCTACTAGCTAAAACTACTACGCTTGAGCAAAAACTAGTTCACTCAAACTCAAGTTTACATGAATACACAATAAATAATTCCTACATGAGCACGAAATCAGCCTCTGTAAAACATACAATTACAGCATGCATACTTAAGACTTTTGAGTTATTAAACCCTAACTTAGATTTTGGGACTACAAAAAAACAACATAAAACAAAAAACCAACAAGAATTAAACAGGATTTGAAATAATTCATCACATGAAAGAAGCATTGTAGCAAAACCACACACATACACACAAATAGAGAGAGAGAGAGAGAGAGAGAGAGAGAGAGAGAGAGAGAGAGAGACCCATGGTAGCTTGTTTGGAAACTTGGTCACCAATCTGAATAACCTCTTTCCAACTCACTTTATCGAGAGACGAGGCCGGCTTTTGATCCAACATCTACATAACACATTAATATAATCATAAAATTACAAGCCTACAACAATATCAAACAGAACCTACAACAATTTGAGGCCTCAAAACTCAATATGTCTCGACAAAAACTCAAAAACTTTCGATTAAAAAAAGGGTATTTCTGGACAAACCTGAAAAGTCTCGTGTATGGTATTGAGATGCTCACTCAAAAACCGATTCAGCTTCTCCCTAGCTGCTTTCCCCATCTCTAATCCGCGCACTATGCACAGAATTGCTCGCTGCTAATTTCAAGGTTTTCTCTAGCTTGCAAATTAGTGGAAACACCACCCGCACCGATATATATATTATGCGAAAAAGTTCGAACTGGGTCCTGTAAGTCAATGGCCCGATTATAGGCACAATTGTTTGGCCCAAAAAGTTCGTACCCTTTTTTTAACCGTATTAATAAAAAATATTCTTACTTCAAATATTCTAATTACATAGTACGTTTACTAAATTATACTCCCTCCGTCCCACTATTTGTGGCTCAATTGGTTTCGGCACGGGAATTAAGAGAGTAAATGATAAAGTATAAGAGAGAGTAGATGATAAAGTATGAGAGAGAAGATGAGTAAAATAATGAGAGAATATGAGAAAAATGATAATAAAGTAGGAGAGATAATGTAATAAAGTAGGAGAAAGAAGATGATAAAGTAAAAGATATGATAATAACTTTTTACCAAATTAGGAAAGTGACCATAAATAACGGGACATCTATTTCGGGAAAGTGAGCCACAAATAGCGAGATGGAGGGAGTACACAAAAATACAATTTTTTAACTGGATGGAAGTAGTATAGTATATTTGAGAACATTTTTAGGGTTTGTTTGGAAAAATACCTTAAATAATTATTATTTGCTTAAAATATATATTCCTTAAGTTCCACTTGACTTGTCTTGTTTTTTTTCGATGTAAAGATTAAAATGAATGATCCGTTGTTTATAGAAAAAAAATAAAAATAATAAAATAATTATTTTTTATTTTAAAAAATAGGACTAAGTTGTGGGATAGTTGGAGTATTTGTGAATTTTAAATTATTTAGGAATTATGGAAAATAGAAAAAAAAAATTAATATAATGATTATTTTCTATTTTAGAAAATAGCAGAAGTTATGAGATAAGTATATGTGAATTTTAAATTATTTAGAAATTATGGAAAATGAATCAAGAAACAAACGGTCAACGATCCAAAACCGCCACGTGTCATTTTATACCCATTCCAATTTCTTCCACCCTCTTTTATCCGTCCAAAGCCCAAAACTGAAACTGTATTCCCGAAGCAGTAGAAAATCTGCAAGTACGGTAAAAAGAGATTTAGTAATAGTAAAAAGTAAAAAATTAAGTAACCCCTCTCACAAACCCTACCACTCATTTTTCACATCTTTACCAATTTTCTCTCTCTACATCTCTACTACCAAACTCCTCCCCCATGTCTTCTCGGAGGCTCCTGGCCTCGGTTCTCTGGTCCGCGGCCGCCCGCCGCCCCAGATCTCCAATCTGTTCGGCGCCGAGGTCCAGTCCTCGGCCGTCTCCCGCTGGTCACTTCCTCCACCGCTTCGCTGCACACTACGCTACCTCCGCCGCTCCCGCGGCGCCTCCTTCCACAAAGGCGGCTCCTACATATGGGCACAGTGGGAAAATCACCGATGAGTTCACTGGTCAAGAGGCGATCGGAAAGGTTTTCCAGGTCATCGGTGCCGTCGTCGATGTGAGATTCGACGATGGTCTACCCCCGATTTTGACGGCGTTGGAAGTTCTGGATAACCATATCAGGCTTGTGTTGGAGGTGGCTTCTCACTTGGGTGAGAATGTGGTCAGATGCATTGCTATGGATGGAACTGAAGGGCTTGTTAGAGGCCAACGCGTGTTGAACACTGGTTCGCCAATTACTGTGAGTTTTAAAAGGGTCCACGTCTTACTGAATATGCTAATTTTGGGTTCTTTTAGCTTTTGCTTTGGTTGATTTTTGACATGATTTTGTTCTTTAGAAATAATTGAATCGAGGTCGGATTTATTTGTAGTAGGTTTTATAAAGTTATTTGATGCTTAGATCTGTGGATAATCCTTTATTTCTCACAATTGATTGATGTTGGGATTTTTTTTTAATGTTTGATTTGGCATATCAGGAGTTTGTGTTCTTTGTGGACTTGTCTGAGAATAAAGATTGGTTGACTTTATAACTTCACCAAACCAAGGATTTTGCTTGATTTTCAGTTATGCATTGTACGAGACTGTTTATTTCATTAGCATAATCTTGTTGACATATCTAGGATATGGATTTAGTTGAGGTTTATGCTCTTTATTGCTGTATAGAGTCCGGGTTGGTGTATCAGTGAGCTTTTGTTTACTTGAAAATGCAGCTTTTGAGAAACATTCCCTTTGTTTTTTTAGGGACCCTCCCCATTTTAATTTGTCATCGTCTTTGGTTGCCATTTTGCCAATTGTTAAAGTGGTTCTTCTTTGTAACATTCTTATTGATTATATGCGCGGGGGAGTTTATTTGTAACTTGAATGTAATCTTCTTCTTCTCTAGGTTCCTGTTGGCAGAGCCACTCTAGGTCGCATCATTAATGTCATTGGAGAGCCGATTGACCACAGAGGCTACATTAGTAAGTGATGTTGCCTTTAATTAAAACCAATTATTTTTTAGTGTTTCAGTTTGGAAGAAAATTTCAGCTTTACTAATGAAGGATCACTCGTGCAGGTACTGAACACTTCTTACCCATTCACTGTGAAGCTCCGTCCTTCGTGGAGCAATCTACTGAACAAGAAATCCTTTCACTGGTATCAAGGTACTTTCTATCTGGTCATTTTGGTGATCCTGCTCGTAAACCAAATTTAGTACAATGCATGAGCTCAATGAGCTTTTCCTTAGGTGTTAGTTTTCTATTTTTGTTTTTGAAATTCCAGGTCGTCGACCTTCTTGCACCTTACCAAAGAGGAGGAAAGATTGGGCTTTTCGGTGGTGCTGGTGTGGGCTAGACTATGCTTATCATGGAACTGATTAACAACGTTGCAAAAGCTCATGGTTTGTTCTTGTTGGATAGCTATATTATTAAC
This sequence comes from Lavandula angustifolia, assembly GCA_028984105.1. Taxonomy (NCBI): domain Eukaryota; kingdom Viridiplantae; phylum Streptophyta; class Magnoliopsida; order Lamiales; family Lamiaceae; genus Lavandula; species Lavandula angustifolia. The sequence goes on along the minus strand of CM054821.1, from coordinate 18,619,792 downwards.
GTAGAGGTTCTCATAGTTGATTATTTTCCTGTCAGGTGGTTTCTCTGTCTTTGCTGGTGTGGGAGAACGCACTCATGAGGGTAATGACTTGTACAGGGAAATGATTGAAAGTGGTGTCATTAAGCTAGGTGAAAAGCAGGTAATCGATATATTATTGCTTGTTCTGGATGATTTGGTTTATCTCGTTCGGTATAACTTTTTGGCTGAGATTTCCTCATCCTACCTGTTCAGGCTGAGAGCAAATGTGCCCTTGTCTACGGGCAAATGAATGAACCCCTGGGTGCTCGTGCCCGTGTTGGACTTACTGGTTTGACTGTTGCTGAACATTTCCGTGATGCAGAAGGGCAGGATGTCCTTCTCTTTATTGATAACATTTTCCATTTTACCCAAGTAGGCTTTCATTTCATTATTACCTTTCATTGGCTTGTCTTGTTGTGTTCTGCGTGTTACTAAAGTCACCATTATCTTACCAAATTCCAGGCCAACTCAGAAGTGTCTGCTTTGCTCGGACGTATTCCTTCTGCTGTCGGATATCAACCTACTTTGGCTACCGATCTTGGAGGTCTTCAAGAGCGTATTACTATGACCAAGAAGGGTTCTATCACATCAGTCCAAGCTATCTATGTGCCTGCTGATGACTTGACAGATCCTGCTCCTGCAACCACCTTTGCCCACTTGGATGCCACCACTGTGCTTTCACGATCTGTATGTGTACCTTTTGTTTTTAATATTGCTTCAGGATATGTTGTTGCTAGCCTTGTTTTTTTAACTGTTGGTATTGCTGTCTGATATCCTTATAGATTTCTGAGCTTGGAATTTACCCTGCTGTCGACCCTCTGGACTCAACATCTCGTATGCTTTCCCCACACATCTTGGGAGAGTCCCACTACAACACAGCTCGTGGTGTGCAGAAAGTTTTGCAGAACTACAAGAATCTTCAAGATATTATTGCCATCCTTGGAATGGATGAGCTCAGTGAAGATGACAAGTTGACTGTTGCTCGTGCTCGTAAAATCCAACGATTTTTGAGCCAGCCTTTCCATGTTGCAGAAGTTTTCACGGGTGCTCCCGGAAAGTATGTTGAGTTGAAGGAGAGCATCACCAGTTTCCAGGTAAAAATCGTATTGGGAAGCTCACAAATATCATCTCTTACCATCAATCTCTTATGTTTACTTGCATCCATCTCTAATGAAGTTGTCTTAACTGTGATTCTTCTTTATAAGTTGAAGCTTGACCTAACTCTTGACACTTTGGATATACCTTCTCCTTATACATCCTATTAGTTGATAGGCTTGTTAAAATAACATGACCACGAGTTTGTATAATTTTGTCATTTTTCGGCATACGATGATCCTTTTCTTGATTATTTTTCAACAGGGGGTTTTGGATGGAAAGTACGATGATCTTTCAGAACAGTCATTTTACATGGTTGGAGGAATCGATGAGGTGATCGCCAAGGCAGAGAAGATTGCCAAAGAATCTGCTGCTTAGATATAATAGGTTCAAAGTGACTTGTTGTTCCCCTCTGCTCTGCTGATAATTGCGAAAATAATTTAGTTCTCGTCAAAGATTTTTGTATTTTTGGGGACCCAAAATTTCGTGCCTGGTTTTTGTTATATCTACGCAGAAATGATACAATGGCTCTGCCATGCCTCTATTTGTCTTACCGTGTGGCATAATAAGTTAGGGGAGACGACGACGACAGGCTTGTATATTGTTTTCTACAAGTTATTTCCTCCAAGTTATTTCCTCAATATTTCTAAGTTGTTTCATTTCTCTGTTTGGATATCCATTAAAGCCTTTCCATTTCTTTACTTGGACGTGTAATGTGTGTATACTCTTTGAGGAACAAATATGATCAACTCGGAAAATACTCCTTGAGTGATAATGTCTAAAATTGTGTTAATAGGAGCTAACCCTTCGTAAATTTTCTTACGTGCAAATCACTTTTTATAGTTTCAAAAGGTGCATTAAGTTCCTTATGGTTTGCAAATATATATTGTTTACCTCTCTATGATTTAATATAGGTTTAAATTCATCCTTATAATTTTACGCAAAGGTATCGAGGCTCCTTATTGTGATATCCCAAGTTTCGATAATCCAGTTCCTTAGCACAATTTAATTAGTTGCTGAAATAATTATAAGGAAATGATTATTTTATCCAGTGTGTAATTTCACCCGAGAATTGGAAAAGAAATAGGGGCTGATATTTATTCCACCTCATGCTAACTAATAAATACAAAGGAAGAAAAAATGAAATTGAACTCCTCTTTTGCGTGGGTTTCACATATGCAGCATAGCATGACCATGCAAAGCTATACCTATACCTAGCTTTGTGACTCAGCAGCTTATCTAGCTTTGTGACTCGAGCCTTAATGGTCCTATAAATAGTAGATACTCTTGTCGATTTCCTTCAAAGATTTCATACGAAAATTCAAGCACTACGAAATAAGGTAAACTTTGGAAGAATTAAGAAGAAGGTTCAAATTGAAAAAGCGAAAAGAGGATCGAAGAAATTCAAAAGAGTAAAACAAGGTAGGTTATATTTTACTTACGAAATCTATGCTTGAGTTATTAAGCTCTGATATTTATGCAAGTTAAAGTTTATGAATGTTCATGAAAATTGCTTCGCTCACTATTGGAATTGTGCATCTACTTGAATGAAAATGGGCTCTGCCCATAAGTATTGAATACGATCGGATCCTGAGCTAGACGTAGCCAGGGTTAGTGTACACCAAACGTCACGAAGTTAGCCTTGGGAGAATCTGTTTTTCCCAAGCCTAATGAAGGGAACGAGGTTACTCTCAGCTGAATTTGTTTCCCTGAGTTTAACGAGAAGTATAGAATGCACCAATAGTTGAGGAAGAAAAGTTTGGCCAAGTGAAAGTTTTGGTATACATAGACTGCTTTCGATTTTAAAACTGTCTATGTGATACCAGTAATGCATGAACATTTCATGGTTTTGAAAAGGATTTTCGGAGGTTTATTATCAGTGCATTACCCACTGAGTACATTAGTGCTCAGCCCAAATATTTTCAAAAATGATTTTGCAGGCTGAAGATGGCAGTGTGAAGGTGACGGTGCTGAGTTGGTCTGAAATGCTATTGTACAAATACTCGTCTATTTTAAGACGTTTCCGCTATGTACCTTAAACTCTACCTCTCTTGTTTCTACTGAGTTAGTTAGATTATATAAATACAAGTGTTATTGCCATTTCAGATGTCTCAATTTCTTCCCCTTTCTTTCCCGCTTCTTTCACCCCTCCCCAGTCGCGCTCCGGCCCATTTGCCTTCCCTCGTGAATTGGGGCGTGACAGAGTGGTATCAGAGCTGAAGTTCTTGATCCTTTGACTTAAGGTCTCTGGTATATTTTGCCGTCTGTTTCTGCTACTGAGTTCAACTGGACTTTCTATTCTACTGAGTCCAGCAAGCTACTGAACTTTCTATTCTACTGAACTTTCTATTCTACTGAGTTCAGCAAGCTACTGAACTTGTCTACTGAGTTTAGTAGACGAATCCGGAGATTGTTTCCAGGATATGCATTATCATTCAAGGAAGTCTAGATTTGATTTGCTAGACTTCAATGTTTTAAATGTAAATTTTTATTCAAAGAAAATCTAGATTCCGATGTTATTCAGTGACTCTCAGCACCCTTCCCACTGCCGTTGAAATTAAGAAGGGATTTTCAAGTTGAAAATGGAGAATAAATGAGGAAATAAAGAGTATGTAAAGAGGGAATGATTATTTTGAAATGTGAAACTATTGGTCGTGTTAGGGACCTGTGAGCCCTTACGACTCAAGAAAGGAATGATATGGGGAGTACTTTGTTAAACGAATGATTGTCATGTTTGGGACTTGTGAGCCCATATGACCAATGGTCGTGTTAGGGACATGTGAGCCCTTACGACGTAATAAAGAATGATATGGGAAATACCTTGTTGAAGGTGTGATTTTTACGGGACTTGTGAGTCCGCATGATTAAAGTTTGAAAGGTGAATTATTTCAATTTTTAAGTCCTTTAGATGTAGTAAAGGACTGTTGGACCTCTGATGAGGCGAGTTTTTAGGTGTAGAGTACACCTGAATGTGGATTTGGGTACTACTGAACCATAACTGAACTGCTACTAAATCGATACTGAACTGATTACTGAACGTTACTAAGCTGCCTACTAATACTGGACGCTACTGGATGTTACTGAACTGTTACTGGACGCTATTGAACTGAACCCTACTGAATAGCCTATCTACTGAACCATACTGAACCACTCTACTGAACTTTTCTACTGAACTTTCCTACTGAACTTTCCTACTGAACTTTGCTACTGAACTTTTCTACTGAACTTTCCTACTGAACTTTTCTACTGAACTTTCCTACTAAACTTTTCTACTGAACTTTTCTACTGAATCCTCCTACTGAGTTTTCTACTGAACTTCTCTCCTGAATTTCTCTACTGAACCTACTACTGAATCTGAACTCGCTACTTGATGTGGGAGTAGCGCAGACGCAAACGTAGAATGGGCGTCCGGTGTCCGTTTCGGCTCCATAATACCTTTTCGGGAAGGGAATCGCGTTCCGGACGCAACAGCGTTTGAGATCATCTAAGGCCCGAAATCATCTAAGGCCCGAAATCAGCATTTCAATATTCTTCGAATTTTCAGTTTATTTACGTTTTGCCATTTGGTCTTTGCTAGCAGTATTTATACGTATTTGTAAGACTTCAGCCACAAATTTTTACCCTAATATCAATTTCGAGAATTTTCTCAATTCTCCAGTGGATTCGGAATTAGCGCTAGCTGTTCGACGGTTTCTCCGACTGCGTCACTACTAAACTTGAACTAGCTACTGAACCCGAAAATGCTACTAAACCTGAATTTTTCCTACTAAACTTTTCTATTAACCTTCCTACTGAATTGTCCTACTGAATCTTGCTATTGAATTTCCCTACTAAATTTTTCTACTGAAATTCTCTACTGAACTTCTTCCTACTGAATCTCTCTATTGAACCTCTCTGCTAAACATACGACTAAGCCATTGATTTCTACTGAACCAATAACCTTATTATCTTTCCTCCTTCAGCTTTACAGCAGATGCTATTTTCCTTAATACTGTTCTTTTTAAACCATATTGAGTCAATCAAGAAATTTAATTAAGGACCGTTTTGCAGATGGCCGCGGGAAAAGTCACCGCTAGGAAGAGCATCCCTACTCGCCGACCAGATCTCGTACGTCGGTTTAGGAACTACTTCAGAGACCCAGCTCTCTCCATTGGTGAATTCGTCACCAAACACTTCGAACTTTGGCAGGAGGCCAAGATGGAAGTCAAAGACTTTGAGGCTTCTAATCGCCTCATTGAACAACTACCCTCGGAGTGGCATGCTTGGACACAATATCAACTAGATATTAGTGTCTATAGGGACCCGGTTACCTATCAACCTGCCTGCAGTTTTCTGGCCTTAGTCTCCTTAGTATTTGACAAATGGGTCATGGGTGACAAGCTCTCTATGTTAGAAACCGGATCTTGTAGTGCGATCCCAACGGGATTCTCCGGCCATAATATCCAGTTCTAGTATGACGGGTACGATCCCAATGACAACAACACCCTCTTGTTGTTTACTATGGGCGAGAAAGTATATGAGACAGGACCATCCATGTTGCCACAGCAAGGCTTACCCGCTGAGGAACAAATTCAGACTCCCAAAACCCGGGAAATGGCGAGGAAAGGCACGTGGTGGAGGAAAATCCCGATATGTAGATAATCGGGGACCTTTTTGCCTTTCTTGTTATGTAGTCAGGCATCATTTTTGTTGTATATATATTTCTCGTATAATAGTATTGTAGTTGAATGTTGTAAATTATGTTTAATGAAATGAAAATTTTCGTTGAGTGATACAAGTGTTCTATGGTTGCGCTCTAAATTTTATGGATCATTTTCAAACCTTGTTCTAATAATATTATAATCATCAGAATGTCGCAACCTGAAGTTCAAATTGTTGGAGAACCTGAATCTCGTAATGCAAGAGAAGGCCGTCAAGAGATTCCAATACAGCATGGAGCAGAGGATATACCGCGACCTAGAGCAGGAGATGACTTCTTAAGGCAAAATCCACCTACTTTTAGTGGAATGGGAGATCCTATAGAAGCAGAAAAATGGATCAGGTCTTTAGAACGAATATTCAACTATATGGGTTGTTCGGATAAGGATAGAGTAACATGTGCGCTACACCAATTGACAGAGGAGGCTGGTTATTGGTGGGAATCAACAAGAAGAACGTTGTCACCACCACAATGGGAAGCATTTAAATGGGAAGATTTTAAGAAGGAATTCAACGGTAAGTATATACCTTTGAGTTACCATATTAAGAAGCAATCAGAGTTCTGGAACCTGCAACAAGGAAAAAGAACGGTTACAGAATATGATAGGTTGTTTAATCAACTATCTCGATACGCTCCAGACTTGACAGACACGGAAGAGAAGAGGTCTGAAAAGTTTAGGAGAGGTCTACGACCTGAAATAGGTATGTCATTGGCCAGTTCAGGACCATTGACATATGCTCAATCTTTGAGTAGAGCACTGGACATCGAGGCAATGATGCCAGAAGAGAAGAAAGTACCTGTGATAGTACCTATCCGAACCTTTGATAATAAGCGTAGGTGGGATGACAGAAATAGAGGTTATAACAACAACAATGGGAGGAGACAAGGGCAGGAGAATTTCCAGCAAAGACAACAGGATCAACAACAAAAGCCGTTTTGCCAGAATTGCGGCAAGAATCACTTTGGAGTATGCAAGGCCGACACTAATACTTGTTTTAGATGCGGTCAGAGGGGTCACTATATTAAAGACTATCCGGGGAATCGACAAGGAGCACCAGTTAGGCCCAACCAAGGGGGTCCTCAGAGACAAAATCAGAATCAGTACAGGAATCCCCAACAAAATCAAGGTCAAAGGCCACCTCAAAGAGCTAGGGCCTATGCCCTTAATCAGCAGCAGGCTGCACAGGCTCCTGGAAACTTGGCAGGTATGATTAATGTCTCTAACATACCTGTCATAGCATTGTTTGATACGGGAGCATCTCATTCCTTCATTTCTAATCTGGCATGCGAAAAGTTGAAATTGATACCAGAAATAGCGAATCATGCCTTAGAAATTAGCACTGCTGCACAAAGTATAATGACTTCAGAACATATGTGCTCGAACCTAGAGCTTAACATAGGGGATGAGAAGTTTAAGGCAAATCTATATACCCTCCCTATGAAGGACTTTGATATAATCCTAGGAATGGACTGGTTAGAAACGTCTATTGCAACAATAATTTGTCACGAAAGGAAACTTACTTTCCAGCCTCCTGGGAAAGAAGAAACAAGCTTTTATGGCGTAAAAATAGGGAAAGAAGTAGCAATAATTTATGCACTGGAAGCTGCTAAGATACTAAGGAGAAAAGATTGCAAGGCTTTCCTTGTCAACTTCACTGGAGAACTGAAGTCACAACAGAAAATTGAAGAGGTGCCAGTGGTTCGTGAATTTGAGGATGTATTTCCAAAAGACTTACCAGGCTTACCTCCGGATAGACAAGTGGAATTCACTATAGACTTAGAACCTGGAGCTGCTCCAGTATCTAAGGCACCGTATAGAATGGCTCCTAAAGAATTGCAAGAACTTAAATTGTAATTACAAGGACTTTTGAACATAAGTTTCATCCGGCCTAGTGTATCCCCTTGGGGAGCACCAATTCTTTTTGTAAAAAAGAAAGATGGCACATTGAGGATGTGTATAGACTACAGAGAGCTAAACAAATTAACTATCAAGAACAGATACCCCTTACCAAGGATAGATGATTTGTTCGACCAGCTTAAGGGCGCCAGCGTGTTTTCAAAGATTGATCTACGATCCGGATATCATCAATTGAAAGTACGAAAAGAAGATATTCCTAAAACTGCCTTCAGAACACGGTATGGTCATTACGAATTCACTGCAATGCCTTTTGGACTAACAAATGCCCCTGCAGTCTTTATGGACTTGATGAATCGAGTTTTCCACCCATACTTAGACAATTTTGTCTTGGTATTTATAGATGATATACTCATCTATTCAAAGAATAAACAGAAACATGAAGAACATCTAAGAACCATCTTGGAAACACCTCATGTAGAGAAACTTTATGCCAAATTCAGCAAATGTGAATTTTGGCTCAAGGAGGTAATGTTTCTTGGACATATTGTATCTGCCGAAGGAATTAAAGTTGATCATGCTAAGGTGGAAGCAGTGAATAGTTGGAAATCCCCAACCAACACTAACGAGATCCGAAGTTTTCTTGGCCTAGCAGGATATTATAGAAGATTTATTGAAGGATTTTCAAAAATAGCTAGACCGATAACGCAATTACTCAAGAAAGGATCAAAATTTGTTTGGACAACTGAGTCTGAAACAAGTTTCCAAGAGCTAAAAAGGAAGCTAACTACAACACCTGTATTAGCTATTCCCGAAGGGAATAAAGGATTCGTGGTATACACAGATGCATCAAAATTAGGACTTGGATGTGTCCTCATGCAAAACCAAAGGTTAATAGCATACACGTCTCGCCAGCTAAAGCCTCATGAACTAAACTACCCCACCCACGACTTGGAACTAGCTGCAGTCGTTCATGCGTTGAAAATTTGGAGGCACTATTTATACGGAGTTAAGTGCGATATATTCACAGACCACAAAAGTCTGAAGTACATTTTCGAGCAAAAGGACCTGAACATGCGACAAAGAAGATGGCTCGAATTAGTAAAAGACTATGATTGCACCATCAACTATCATCCGGGTAAGGCAAACGTGGTAGCTGATGCCTTAAGCCGAAAAACTCAATCTAAACTAGGGTACTTAATTACTCAACAGGAGAAGTTGATTCGTGATTTTGATAACCTTAGTTTGGAAGTAATTTTCCCTTCGGATAGAATATCTGGATATGTAGCTAAACTTGTAGCTACATCCGATTTAAGGACAATAATTGTCAATGCACAGAAGGAGGATGAATTTTTGAAAAAGATGCGCATAGCAGCAAAGTCAGATAAACATCAAGCGTATACTGAGGTTAAGGATAATGCTCTCCTATTCAATGGAAGACTATGTGTGCCTCAAAACGAAGAATTAAAAGATATTATCATGAGAGAAGCTCATGACACTCCATATACTGCTCACCCTGGAAGTACAAAAATGTATAGAGATCTGAAACAAAACTTCTGGTGGAACGGAATGAAGAAAAACATAGCATCCTTTGTAGAACGATGTCTTACATGTCAACAAGTGAAGGCTATGCATCAAAGACCGTATGGACTATTACAACCACTACCAATCCCTGAGTGGAAATGAGAACACATTAATATGGATTTCGTAGTCAGTTTACCAAAGTCTGTGCGTGGAAATACTGTTATTTGGGTTATAGTAGATCGTTTAACCAAATCTGCACACTTCTTACCGGTCCAGATAACATTTGGGTTGGAGAAATTTGCAAAACTTTATATAAAAGAAATAGTGCGATTGCATGGAATACCAGTGTCAATTACATCTGATCGTGAACCTAGATTCACGTCAAAATTCTGGACTAGCTTTCAAGAAGCTTTGGGCACCAAGCTGAAATTCAGCACAACTTTCCATCCCCAAACCGACGGACAATCTGAAAGAACGATACAAATCTTAGAAGATATGTTACGTGCCATAATTATGGATAGAGGTGGACACTGGGAAGATTTATTGCCTCTTATAGAATTTGCTTATAACAATAGTTATCAAGCAACGATTGGAATGACACCATATGAGGCATTATACAGCAAGAAGTGCAGATCACCACTTTATTGGGATGAAGTTGGTGAAAGAAAACTTTTGGGACCAGAACTAATTCAACAGATGGTTGATAAAGTTGATCAAATCAAGCAAAGGATCAAAGAAGCTCAAGATAGACAGAAATCTTATGCTGATACGAGACGAACAGAGTTACAATTTAATGAAGGCGATCATGTTTTCCTCAAAGTATCTCCTTCTAAAGGAATTATACGATTTGGTAAAAAGGGCAAGTTACGTCCTAGATACATAGGACTTTTTGAAATCCTAAAGCGGAGAAGCCCTGTGGCCTACCAGTTAGCCCTACCACCTAATGTGGGGAATGTGTATGATGTTTTCCATGTGTCTCAACTTAGAAAGTACGTGTATGATCCTAAGCACGTAATAAAGCATGAAGAGGTGATTCTAGATCCTGATATGAGCTATGAAGAACGACCAGCTCAAATTCTTGACCGTAAAATCCAAGTCTTGAGGAACAAACAAATTCTATTAGTAAAGGTTATATGGAATCATCATAGAGAAGAAGAAGCTACATGGAAATTGGAAGACAAGATCACGTCCCAATATCCTGAATTATCTTACAAAAGTACGTAAATTTCGGGATGAAATTTTTTTTAAGGAGGAAGGGATGTGATATCCCAAGTTTTGATAATCCAGTTCCTTAGCACAATTTAATTAGTTGCTGAAATAATTATAAGGAAAGGATTATTTTATCCTGTGTGTAATTTCACACGAGAATTGGAAAAGAAATAGGGGCTGATATTTATTCCACCTCATGCTAACTAATAAATACAAAGGAAGAAAAAATGAAATTGAACTCTTCTTCTGCGTGGGTTTCACATATGCAACATAGCATGACCATGCAAAGCTATACCTATACCTAGCTTTGTGACTCGGCAGCTTACCTAGCTTTGTGACTCAGCAGCTTAATGGTCCTATAAATAGTAGATACTCTTGCTGATTTCCTTCAGCATTTCATACGAAAATTCAGCAGACTCTGAAATAAGGTAAACTTTGGAAGAATTAAGAAGAAGGTTCAGGTGAAAAATTGAAAAGAGGATCGAAGAAATTCAGCAGAGTAAAACAAGGTGGGTTATATTTTACTTACGAAATCTATGCTTGAGTTATTAAGCTCTGATATTTATGCAAGTTAAAGTTTATGAATGTTCATGAAAATTGCTTCGCTCACTATTGGAATTGTGCATCTACTTGAATGAAAATGGGCTCTGCCCATAAGTATTGAATACGATCGGATCCTGAGCTAGACGTAGCCAGGGTTAGTGTACACCAAACGTCACGAAGTTAGCCTAGGGAGAATCTGTTTTTCCCAAGCCTAATGAAGGGAACGAGGTTACTCTCAGCTGAATTTGTTTCCCTGAGTTTAACGAGAAGTATAGAATGCACCAATAGTTGAGGAAGAAAAGTTTGGCCAAGTGAAAGTTTTGGTATACATAGACTGCTTTCGATTTTAAAACTGTCTATGTGATACCAGTAATGCATGAACATTTCATGGTTTTGAAAAGGATTTTCGGAGGTTTATTATCAGCTGCATTACCCACTGAGTACATTAGTGCTCAGCCCAAATATTTTCAAAAATGATTTTGCAGGCTGAAGATGGCAGTGTGAATGTGACGGTGCTGAGTTGGTCTGAAATGCTATTGTACAAATACTCGTCTATTTTAAGACGTTTCCGCTATGTACCTTAAACTCTACCTCTCTTGTTTCTACTGAGGTAGTTAGATTATATAAATACAAGTGTTATTGCCATTTCAGATGTCTCAATTTCTTCCCCTTTCTTTCCCGCTTCTTTCACCCCTCCCCAGTCGCGCTCCGGCCCATTTGCCTTCCCTCGGGAATTGGGGCGTGACACTTATTGTTTGCAAAGAGGTGCATTCTACTCCCTTTACTCAGACATGGTAAAATACACAACTCTTTCGTGGTTTAAAAATTATCTTATTATTTGTGATGTATTATCTTAGCATATGTATTAGATGTTTAAGATATTTTGGTCTTTCCAGGCTGAAAATCGGGCAAAATAACACATAGTGAGTATTGTGCAACGAAATAGAAACTACAGGAAAGTGTATTGCACATTTTTAAAACCACATGAGGGTAGTTGCACATTTTCGAAACTACTAGTGGTAAATTGCACCTAGCTCGTGTAGAACTGCTTGTATTTGTTTTATTGCCAAAAAAAAAAGAAAATCTCTGTGTTGAAAAATGTAACACGAAAACCCTTCTCGTCAAAATTAACACCTCATTGATCTCAATCTCATTTTAATCTTTAGCCATGTTGGTATCCAAATGAATTTATTAAATTAGACGATGCAAAATCTAAAATACTAGATAAAATAACTTGTAAAATGAATCGATTCAAAATATGAGTTACAATACTGATATATATGTTTGTGAATTTATCAAAATTAAACATTATATATGTAAATTGTAAGAGCTTTCCAAACACTGCATATCCGCAAAAATATAAATATATGTGTTCAACGTTAGTGATTTTCATGTAACAAGTGTAAGAATACATGTATGGTTTTTGTAATAAAACCAACACCAATGTGTCTTTTATCCTTTTCCATTATTAATTTTATAAAACGAGTTAAAATTATTTATTTTTATAATTTGGTGGGTTAAATTAGACATGATTAGCAATTTTTACATAATGAGAGTCTTAATAGAGATTTGAGGGTGAAAAGGGAAACAAAGCTTCAAATTTATTAGCACTGTCCATTTATATGAAAATAAAAATAATACGTGTAAATTAATAAGAAGGCGCCACGAAAGCACCGTATCTACGGTGAGCCTGCGCACAGCAAATATCCCCACCCCACCGCCTGCGGCGGCGCTTTCTGCTCCTCATCTTCCGAAAGTCTTTTCCCACCCTCAGCTTCCATGCTTCGCGATCCAATCTCACCTCCGTCAACCCATGACCCTCGTCAAACCGAACACCCTTCGCTACCTTTCCCACCACATCTTCCGCCGCAGCCTCGCTGTCTCCGCCGCCGCCTCCCTCCGCCACGATACCACCGTCTGGACCCCCACCCCGCTGATTAAAGTTTCCCCTGCCGCCGAGTCTCTCTTCAGCGTCTCCGTCGACGTATCGAGATCCCCCGAGCTCGCCGCGTCCTACACTAAAGCCGGACAATACTTGCATCTCCGCCTCCTAGACCGCCGAGTCAGACCTACGGTTCTCGCCATCGCTTCGCCTCCGTCGGTCGCCGCCAACAGAGGCGTATTCGAGTTTTTGGTGAAATCCATCGAAGGCTCCACGGCGGAGCTTCTCTGCCGGCTACAGGAAGGCGACGTCGTGGAATTAAGTCCGACGGTAGGAAGGGGTTTTGACATAGATCGGATCTCCCCACCGGAGAGATATCAGACGGTGCTCATCTTCGCCACGGGATCCGGAATTAGGTAAATTTGTCTGTCCAAAATTCAACTGTAAATGCGATATTGTTTGAGCGATTCCAATTGTTTACTATCGTTCTCTCTCTTTCTCTCTCTCTCTCTCTCTGCAATTCGTTCATTTTAAGAACTGATGTTGCCTATGTTGATTACTCTGATTGCCTGGTATTGTTTTTTATCATCTACATGTTAAATTGACATCTACTTGTGATGAAATCAAAAATTCAATCTTCTATCTGGATTTATCAGAAACTTGATTTTGCCCTTTTGAGATGTATATGTAAACTCTAGATAATACTGAGAAATAAGTAGTTTAACTTTGCCTGTTTTCTTGTATGCTGAATTGCCTGCATTTTTCTCCTTGTTGCTTACTATGTTTACGCTGTGCCATCTTTGATTATGTTTAGCCCAATTCGGTCTTTGATCGAGACAGGCTTCAGTGCTGATAAAAGAGCTGATGTTAGACTCTATTACGGGGCAAGAAACCTCGATAGAATGGCATATCAGGTATCTTTTTCTTGCTTAGTATGGCTTCTTTAAAGTTTATTCGGACGGTTGAATTAAGAAACATCATATCAGTTTGTGGTGTTGTTTTCTGTGTTCTTTTTGGTGGTTTATCTTTTTGGGACTATTATAGGAGAGGTTTGGAAACTGGCAGTCTACCGGAGTCAATATTGTCCGAGTTCTATCACATCCAGATGATAGTTGGAGAGGGGAACGAGGTTTTGTGCAGGCTGCTTTTGCTAGAGCAAAAGGAATCTTGAACCCACAGTCTACTTGTGAGGTGCTTTGTGGTTACAGAAAGATGGCTGAGGTATGTTGTAATTCTTGCATCTTTTTTCCATATGCAGGGTTAACATGATATGAAATCTTGTTATACAAGCCAACCAATTCATGAACAAGTCGAAATAGTTGACATATCAAATTTGATAAATTGTTTAAAACTCTTGTATTTTATGTTTAGGGGTAGCCAATCTTGATATGTATTGAGGCAAGCTTGTAGCTTTGAGCTGGTTATTATAAGTTATTTGGGAAATATATCAAATCTGTCTTCAGCCTTTCTTTAGTCTATCATTCATCTACGATAAATAATCTTGTTATTGGATGCTTGCAGGAGGTGAGTTCTATTCTTGTATCTGATGGAGTAGCTACGGACGCCATCTTGAAGAACTTCTGACTGCTCTCCCCCACTTGTGGTATCTACAAAAATCATTTGTTTTCTCGTGTTAAAGATTCGAGCATGAGATTGGAACTATAGAATAAAACCAAATCTTGGAGTATATGTTGATGCAAGCTAGGAAGAAGCTATAGAAGTTTTGGCAATTTTGCTCAATTTTGATGTTTTTACACTTTGGCTTCCTTTTTCTTTTCCCCTGGCCAATTGTTGTTTAACAGCATCCCTGGGTGATCTTATCACTATCCGTATGTATCAGAATCACTTATTTAGCAAAGTAGAAACATGCAAAGTTGGAATGCTAATCTATTCTTCGCTTGAGGACAGCTAGAATCATAATGGTTTTGTCGTTTTCGGCGTTGCTGAAAACCGGAGAGGCTGCGAGTTTCTCATCATAGAGGTCGAACAATTCATCAATGATTTCGACTCCAAAATGATGAGCGAGCATGCTCTCATGGACTGCCCTGAAAGATGCAACTCGGGCTCTGATGTTTGGAAATGAAAGCTTCCCAGTATTGTTTAGGATCTCCATTCTTTCAATCACGAAACCGTGGCTCCTTTCAAGTATGGCCTTCATCTGCTGTAAGGTGGGTAAATAATATGGAATGTTGAATGAATCTATTTCTGCTTCGCTCAATCTTCCCTGCAAATAATGAGTGGGTAAACATGCAATATATGTATATAATAATTAATAATCTACATACGTGATGTTGAGCTATTTTAGTACCTTTTTGGCCATGTCCATGAGGCAAGATCTCAAAGGCTCGACGACGGAGATAAGGGTGTATTCTTTTTCCGCTTCCCAGAACTCCGGAACCCCGGGGAGTAAAAGGGTCATTAGCCCTCCATCCACAATTTCTACAGCCCTACACTTCAAAAATGACTCAATATCTCTCCCAAATTGATCCAAATAAGCATCGCACACCTCCTTCCTCCCTCTAGTATACAATATCTCTCCTCCGTTCCAAGCCGGTGAGTCGCCGTCCGCCACTGCCTTCGGCACCTCCGACAGCCAGTGCAGCGCCCAAGAGGAGTAAGCAAAATTGATGGACGACGGCAGCAGCAGGCGGCGGTGGAAACCTCCGGGCACTGCAGCTACATTGTAGACCTTATTAGGCGGAAGTAAGGCGAAAAGGGTGTTGAAATCGTTGGTGGCGACGTCGTTGAAAAATACGTAAAACTCGGGGATTCTAATGCCCGATGATTCGTGTTTTTTTTCGACGGCTCCGATGATTATCCGCATGGCCGGAAAGGAGTTGGTGCCAGTTGAGCAGCCGAAATCAGCTATGCAGAACGCATTTTGGCTGCTCGAAATCTGTAATTTCGCCGCGATTTCTTCTTGGAGAATTGGCTTTGCAACATCTAATACACCACTCTGAGAAAAGAAACAAACATCTTCACTTCACATAAATATATACTCCAATTTTATCTCTCATATGCGTACTCAGTGTTTGTTGAAATTCATTTTTTTATCATTGAGGTCTACTGTTCCAAACTTATATTGTCTGCAAACTTATCCCACATGAAAGATGTACCGATTATCACAGAATATGTACATAAGATATTAAAAATTAATACCTGGTAGGTTGAGTTCTTGACATAGCTAAGCGAACCATCTCCACCTTTCATGGCATAAAGGGGGAGTTCATGTCCATCAACTAAAGAACCCATCTAGCAATTACTTCAACGTGCAATGACACACTGACTGTGTAATTGCTTGAAATTTATCTCAGAATAATTTGCCACCGCCTATATATTAACACACAATCTATCTCCTTTAGATAATAATTTCTTCCGATCCCGACTTGAGCCAATATACTAAAATAATAATTTCGCTAAATGCATTAAGTAATAAAAAATGTTTAAATCCTTAAGGTCCCAATAAAATTATAAAGTAATAATTATTGATTTTCGAAATATGTAAATACAATTATACTATTACAATAGTACAATAATCATTTATTATGAATATATGCTTCATTGTTATTGTTTTTTCCTCCCACCTAAACCAAAATTATCATCCTTAACTTTATGCAAAGTATAGACAACTTATGAATATTTTGTTCGTGTTGCAGCAAGTAGATATTAGGTGATTATTGCTTGAAATAAACATTTTAAATTTAATGACACAACTGAAATAAATGTATCATTTCGTTTAGGATCATCCTCTTCATCATCATTACTGTTCATAAGTGAATAATTTCTTCATTCAGCTAATTCCATAGCTGCATCTGTCTTGATAGCTAAAAGATCTTGAACATTCATATCATTTCTGTTGCGTAAATTAGATAAGACATTACCTAATGTTTGAGATATTTATCTAATTCAAGGACTTCGGTTTGAGTAGATAATTTTCTCTTAAACGAATCTTACAATGCCAAAAACATACTTCTAGGATAATTTTAATATAAGCAAAAAATAAACTTTTCAAACTTTTCATTTTTTATGGAAATGAGCTTTGTTCTTTTATAAAACTATTGAATTTTTCTAAAATTGAATAATTGGACTTGTTTTATATTTAGTGCATATTCAACATATTTTACTAAAGCAAATATTAATTTTTTTTTAATTTTTTATGTTTGCACGAACTAAGTTATTAAAAAAATTAAGTTTAATACACACATTTAACTTATTTTATATCGTAAATTTCTCTTTAGAGTAATAAATGATTTTTTCTTCCGGTCCTACATATATTACTTTAAAAGGTTTAACTGTATCTTCTCCCATGAGAACTAGTAACTAATATTATCCGTAGACATTTTTAAATCAACGGATATGATTATTTACTTATTTAAAGTGTTTTTAGAATCAATTGTCATTAATGTATTTTTGATTTTACGAGTGAAGGGAATATCCTATAATTATGGAGCATGTAATCATGGTTACTTAATTTATATTTAATATAATCCTAGGTCATTTATGTAGTTTTGATTTTATGAGCGAACGGAATATCCTATAATTATGCATCATGATCTCTGTAATTATGGTTAGTTAATTTATATTAAATATTTAATATATTTCTATATAAAACAGTGACACATTTTAGCTGATTGGTTTGGTTTTTCTAATTATTTAATTAGAGAAATCAAACCATATCCACGCCATCGCAAATACTTATCTCATTTTTATTTTTTATTTTTTGATAGTTGTGATTGTTTTTCTAAAGAGCGAATATCTAAAACAATATTTTAAAAAAAATTAATTCTCAAAATATTACTCTCACCAAACTAATTTTCAAAATATTATTCTTAGAAAATTAATTATCATCTACTATACATATAAAAGGAAATTTATGCTAAATTGTCCAATTTAACTTTTCTAAATAAACCTTCCATTTTAAACAATAAAATAAACCTTCTATTTTAAAAAAATAATGATAATTAGAATATACTATTTTGAAATACATGCATCATAAATATTTTTATAACTAAACCTTCCATTATACCTTACGGTGTTTTAAATAAAATAAAATAAATTCGAATAAAAATAATAATGCCACTAGATAAATTGAATAAAAAAAGATTTTTAATTGAACAAATTATATTTTAGTTAAAAAAATATTAAACAATTAAAGTTTTTTAAAAAATCTAAATAAAAGGTTCATTAAACAACGTTATTTTAAAGATAGATTTATTTCAGAATTTTAATTCATGAAATTCTCGATTATAAAAATATAAAATAAATTTTTTAAATTTACTATGATTAGTTAGTATAAAATTATAAGTTATTTAAATAAAAAAATTAATTTTTATTTTAAAGTTATGAGTCTTATGATGTAGTTTTTTTTGTTGTTTTTTTTAATGTAACGTAGAAATTTAAATTAAATAAAAAAAAATTTGTTTTCAAATTTTTTCTTTGATATTTTCTATTAAATAGAATATTTCTAGATTATATTTTTATGGTTGAATATGAATGTTTCACTAAAAATGTATAAGTTTGAAATTTGGAAGATTATTCCTTTTATAAATGATAATAGATTGAGAATTAGTTTTTAAAAAGTAATATTTTTGGAATAAGTTTGGTGAGGATAGCATTTTGAGAATTGAAAGTATTATTTTTGATTTCATACGAAATCGATTACATATGAAATATAAATTGCTTGATTTCGTATAAACGGTTACATATATTTTGGATGTTAACCGATATCGAGTATAAACGGTTTTGAAATCATCTTTAGGGAATTGCTTGAATTAGTTCTCGATTACATATGCTTCAACCTTTTATAGCAATTTATATTTCATTCATTTTATTAGCATTTCAATGCATAAGCAGTATACATTTTCTGATTTTTAATATACATAGACCAAGATAAATTTTAAGGTGGAGAAGATGTTGGTCAATATATAATAGAGAACTTCGATATTAATATTAATGAAATGACAAACGTAACACCCCAATTTTCATAATAAAGGGGGTATTTTAATTCATACTTAACATGCATATTTTGATCATTTCAAAATATTTTTATGGAATATAATCTTTGCATAACTATGTTCTTTTCATACTCAGCTGAAGTCTTAAATAAAAATTAATTAACTCTAACATTCTAAAAAAATAATAATGAGAAGTTCATAAACTAAAAGCAATATATGATAAATTATCCTCGTGACCATCCACAACAACACCTCTACGCATCGGCCGAGCCTTTTCTTGAAAAATATGTTGGATATGAGTCAGTAGATGATACTCAGCTGTTGTTCGGTTAAAAGAAAATTGGGGGAAATCATAGTAGTACTATGGAATTGAAGATCCCAAAACCTAGCTGATATCAGTAGATTAGTGTGTCGCTAGGATTAGCTGATGTATAGGTTAGACTTGATGTATTGATTATTATTTTTGTCTAAGTCCTGTACGGGGTAGTTGTTGAACTGATCTTCTGTCGAAGATACTTTTCAGAACCCCACGTCATCAGTGTAATCGCTTGTGTTCTTCAGTCAGCAGCTGATCTTCCACTCAGTCGAAGACAGCGCATCAGCTGACAAATCATCAGTAGAAGACTACTCCCAGCTGATAGTCATCAGCAGAAGAACAGAAACAAGCACAGTACCTTCGCAGTCGCCAGCTGACCTACTCAGTAGATGCCGTGTTAGCCGACTCAATGAAGAAGACAGAGACTTTTCGCCTATCGTATCCTACGGAAAGCGACCCACTATTCAAGTCTTTTCGAAAAGTTCAGCAGAAGACATACGAGGTTGTTGAACGGTCAACTCTAACATTCTCACCAACTACAAACCTCGACCAATGAGAAGCCGACAACGCTTACCTACTCTACACAGTAAAGCTGCTCTCATGAACAGTGCATTAACTGCCCTGCTGCAACAAGTTCGAATTAATGGCCGTTTTTCTTGGAAGCTTGTGACACGTGGCATCGTCGTCTCCAACGGACATATGCCATAACTCACAACTATAAATAGAGAAGTTTTTGAAGCTCCGAGTAACGGAATTTCAAAGGGACAAGCTCAAGTTCATAAACGCTCTAGAACACTCAAAGATCATCCAGAGGAAAACTTGCTTACTTAGAAGATTTCTCAGTTTTTCTCTCTAGAGTTCTTACATCCCTTTCTTCTCTAGACTAAGCTCATTGTCATATTTATAGCTTAGATTCGAAGGAGTTCACATTTAGTGAATTGTTCTTATTGTAAGAACTCCTTCTCAGTTGGAGAAAATTCCCTTCCCTTTCAGACTTAGGTTTGGATTGTAAAGTCGCTAAGGACTATAACTTAGAGGGAACTGTCCAGCGCACAAGTATCCTCGCTCGAGGCTTGCTCGAATAATCAACAAGTTCTCCTGCCTTGTTCAGGACCGTGGACGTAGGATCTTGCGTATCCGAACCACGTTAAATCGCTTGTGTTCTTTTACTGTTTTATTGCATAGCATTCAACTGACTTGAAAATCATAAGCTTGCATAAAACGTATTTTATAAAGCGCACAGCCAAAAGATTTAACTTGCTAAAACGTGTTTTCAAAAGAGACGAATTCCGGGCCCCACACTTTCCGCACAACGCTCTCCGATCGATTCTCAAAATACCGACAACGATCGGTAGGAGAGAGCTCGATGGGCCGACTCACTCTGTCCCGCGATCGAAGGCTTATTTGGCACTGTTCATCAGTTGCAATCATCAGCTCAGCTGACCTTCATTGAGAAAAAGAAACTGAGCTCAGGTGTATTCACCCCCCCCCTCTACACCTGACTTATCGTCTCCGGACCAACAAAATGTTAAAGTGATAGGGATGAGTACGACTACTCAGTGGGGAAATGCATTTATCAAGATTATATACGATATCAAAATTAAACATGATAACATAGATATTGTAAAATAGCATGATTGGTCCGAAGACCCATAGACATAGCAGCCGTAGGCTTGACCCGAAGGTCCCTCGTCGATACAGGCCCGTCGACCTTATATCCCTTATTTATAGTTTCAATGATCCTGTACTATATTCACATGAAAACTCAAGTAAAGAATATAATAAGGATAAACATAAAAATCCCCCACCTTAAACTTGAATCATAATAAAATATTCTATCATTTAATGAATCATAGCAGGTTTAATTAGGAAATCCGAAATAAATAAATATTATTCTTGCCTTATAATTCTAACATGATTTCTAACTCAAAAATAAACAATATAATAAAAATATTATATAAATAAACACATTCAAAATCCAAATAAATTTACATAACAAAAATGATTTAATAAAAAATAAGATAGATGCTTTAATTTCTCATTTTAATTTCTAAATTGCGACTTACAGAACTAAGACACTTGATAACATGAATGAATAGATATGCAGTGCATTCTATATTGAAAATTTCGAGCCGTTACAACAAATATTATTAACTATTTATTTATTAATCAAAATCATAAGTATCAAAATAAAATGTAGCATACAATCTATGTTATATTCATTCGATAATATCAATCAAGAAGCAATTTTTCACAAAATGACTTTGTTGATTGACCTTTTTTGGGGCACGGTGAAAACTTGAAATCTACACTAATATGCTTGGTGTGTTTTTCACTCTAGTTGAGTAGAGTTGCACAACATCGAATCCTTAGCATCTTCAATTGATTTGTGCCTTTTACAATAATTCCAACTTTCCATGTAGTAACATCACCCATAAAGGTCTGCATATCTCTAGTAAGGTATACACTCTAAAAAATAAATAATGCATCAAACAATATAAACCTATGTATCTAAAACTCTATACATATGCATCAGTAAAACAAGTAATTAAAACTTCATAGTATGTCTACGAACCAAACAATATAAAATTATGCATCTAATACTATATACAAATGCATCAGTAAAACAAGTGATTAAAACTCATAGTTCATCTATAAACCAAATAATATAAGACTATGCATCTAATACTATAAACATATGCATCAGTATGCGGAGGCTTATACGCCTGTTGATAGCTATGCTGATTATGAAACTGATATGGCTGCTGATAACTCTGTTGCTACTGGTATGGCTATTGAAATTGTGGTTGAGGCGGATTTCTTGGTTGAAATTGCTCTTCCGGTTGCCTCCATCTAATTTTCAGTTGCATTAACTTCTTCACCCGAACATTGCAGTGACGTATGTCCTTTCTCACCGCATGCTCCGCATGCATGATCGACAATTGATCGATTTGAAGCAGAAGCGTTCTGCTTAAGCAGTAGCTCTAGCTTGTCTGGGAACAGGCTAAATTTCGCCTCTACCTTATTATCGATCTCGTCCATGTAGTCGGAATGAGACCAATTGACAGCTTTCCCTGTTGGTCTCGGCCCTTTGTATTGCGAGGTGGATTCCGCAAGTCCTTCAATTATGTTTCTTGCATCTTCGTAGAGACTTGTATGGAAATTTCCTCTTAGACCGATATCGACTATGGCTTTTGCTTCGTCGGTCATTCCTTGATAAAATATTTGTAAAAGCTCTACGTTCAAGTAGCCATGGTTAAGACAACTATCGACAAGTCGTTCAAATCTCTCCCAATATGGACCAATGGTTTCGTCGATTTCTTGAGCGATCCCGTAAATATGCTTCTTAAGTGCATTCGTCTTTGATTGCGGGAAATACTTCTTCAAGAATATCGTACGGATCTGGGCCCACGTCGTGATCGTGTTTGGCTTAAGACTCGAGAACCATGCTTGTTTTGCTCCGTCTTGAAGTGTGAATGGAAAAACTTTGAGCTTGAATGCATCCAGATTGCCTTGCCGGTGCAGGTTGCAGACTTGGTTGAACGACGCCAAAAAGGAATTTGGGTTTTCATTCGTCCTCCCGTAGAATTTAGGTATGGCTGAGACCATATTCAACTTGACATCTATTTGTTTAGCAGTTGTGATTTGGATTGGACCGGGTAGGTCCACTCCCATGTCAAGCGATCCGGCATTCATCCTCAAAAGCAGCGGTTGATTATCTCCTTCTTCCATCTCTTCCTCTTCTGATTCTGAGTTGTTTATAGGAGTGTTCTGCCTTGTTTTGTCGAATAAAATAGTCTCTGGCTCTGAGTCGTTGGTCTGATTACCGGCTTCTTTTTGTCTCATGACTAGGCAGTTAAGATGTTTCCTGCCCTGGACAGAAGCTGTTGCTTTTGCAGCTTCGCCTTCTTCCTATTCCTCTTTGTTGTTTTCTCGATCTCCGGATCAAATGTCAGATTATGATTGGAAGACCTGCTCATGCAACACTTAAAAGCACAAAAAAGATTAGAAGAAAAATAAACGAACTAGATAACACCGTTCCCCGACAATGGCGCTAATTTGGTGATCGATATATTACACCAGATAATCCTACAAAACTTGAGAATTAAATCAGTATAGCCTATAGGGTATCGAACACAGGGAACAGAGGACAATACACATTATTTTTCTACTTATTTATGGTTTTGGTTAGCAACCATGCAAGTTCAATTTTTACTAAACTAAGAAATTATAAAAATTGAGCCGAAATGAAAATTGTATTAACTGGGCAATTAAGAGACATGTCCACCAGAATATTCACACACACGTAATTCCAATCATCGACACTTAATATGAATCAATCTTAAGAATATGCTAGTTATAGATTGTCGTAATTAAACTGACACAACCCTCACTTCCACTTACTTAGTCGGTAACCGCCATGTTGGGCATCGAAACAGCTACTTCCCTAATCTAGCTACAACTTACGTTGTTGGGAAATCAATAGATTTAATAACTAAACAACTTTATCAAACTAAGGGAGCCTAGTATAGGAGCCTACTCGTATGTTGGGCATCTAATAGTCTCCTATCGGTTTAATCCAATTACTTTTATGAATAATTTTGCTACTTACCTAGCATTGTTCCACGAGAAACGATGGAAGTACTAAGTTAGCTACAGACTGCACAACCTAGGGTGATCTGGCCTAAATTACTAGTCAGATTAATTACTTCAGAATTAACCCAAAACCCTCTTGATTAATTATTTGCACCTAAGCCTCATGTACTGATTAGTGTGTGTTTCACATCCCGTCGGACCCTTAAAAACTTAGCTACTCATGCAGACGTCTTGGTTGTGCAAGTAGGACACTTCGCAGAATAAAAACGAAAACATGCGTAACCCTAGATCTAACATGCACAAAACTTAAAACACTTAAAACACAAAATAACAGATTATTTAAACCTACGAAACTGAACTAAAAACTTGAATGAAAATAGAACAAGAGTATCAACCATAAATTCGATCTCTAAACTAGAACAACAAGGATTAAACGGAAATTAAAACCAGCATTCAACTTCGGAGTCATAAACGGACAAGCCAACGGAAATAAAGTGTTTCTTCTTCTCCTAATAACTACGGATGGCTTCGGATTCTTGAACGAAATGGATCGGCGGTGTGGACTTGGCTTCGGCGTGATCGGCGGCGTTGGGAAAATGGAAACCGGGATTAGGGTTTCTCGTGAATATGGAGGTGATGGCAGGAATGAACGTGGGCATCCAAAAAACTCTTATTTTCGTCCTCCTTCTCTTCTTTATATACTCTCTTTCTTGATCCCTAAGTTTGGTTAAATCCCTCCTTGATAAGGAAAATGATTTTGATAGATAAGGAAAGCATCCATCACGAATATGATCAAGATATTCTCCTTCATCGAATTCCACGGCCACCTCAGCAAATCTCGCGCCTTTTCATCATAATTGCGTGTCAAATTACATCCTAGTCACCTCGCCACGTCAGCACCTAAAAACCTGCATTTTCGCCACTACAAGTGCCCTAATTGGCCAATTAAGACACTTTTCGACCAGAAATAACTAAGTACAATCAGCAGCAGAATGTCCCGCTTGCCCAACCAGAGCAGCATAATCCATTAAAAAAGCTTTTGGCCGAAATAGTCTCTTCGCAGAAGGACACCACTGCATTTCAACAACAAATGCAGAAGGAGATGATCCAAACTCAACGAGAGATGAATCAACGAAGAAAGATCAGTGAGCTACTATGAATCAGTTGGCCAAGCAGATGAGTAAGTTAAACTCTACCATGCAGAAAATGAAGAATTCTCAAGGGCAGCTTCCAGCTCAAACTCAGCAAAATCCAAATGCTCATAACTGCAATCATATTACACTGCGTGG
Source organism: Lavandula angustifolia (assembly GCA_028984105.1). Lineage (NCBI taxonomy): Eukaryota > Viridiplantae > Streptophyta > Magnoliopsida > Lamiales > Lamiaceae > Lavandula > Lavandula angustifolia. The sequence continues at coordinate 18,594,812 of CM054821.1, read as the reverse complement.
ATGAAAAGAACTTCCTGGCCCGATTGTGCAAGTAAGACACCCAAAAAAGGTGCTTTTTTCTACCAACTTTGTTGAAAGTATTGTCCAAGAATATCTTGAGACGTATGTGATGCAGGAAAAAATGGAGGTCACTTGACTCAATGGGCTGACCAAAACAGATGTCGAAGACATGGGATACAAGGATATTAGAGAGAGCATCCTAGCTGTATACGCAACCCCAAAACTGGAGACTGTCAGCAGTGTGTCTCAGTTGCCCAAGCAAGACACTTCTGAAAAATTGCTGTCGTCGATCGTCTAGGCTCCGAAGCTGGAAGTTAAACAACTTCCCACACATTGGAAGTATGCTTATATAGGAGATAATGAGACACTGCCTGTCATCATCAACAAGGAGCTTGATGGAAATCAAGAAAAGACGTTGCTTGAAGTTTTGAGGAAGCATAAGAAGGCCATCGGACGGACTTTAGCCGACATAACAGGCATAAGTCCCGACGTTTGCAAGCATTCTATTCTTATGAGCTCGATAGCAAGCCCTTCCACGATCAACAAAGGAAACTCAATCCGAACATGTGGGAGGTTGTGCTAAAAGAAGTGTTAAAGCTTTTGTCTATGAATATTATCTATCCCATATCGGATAGTAAATGGGTGAGTCTCGTTCACGTCGTGCCGAAGAAGTCCGAATTCCAAGTTGTTGAGATGAGAAGAACGAACTAGTTCCGGAACGTTTAGTGACGGGATGTCGTATGTGCATCGATTATCGGAAGCTCAATTCAGCTACACGTAAGGATCAACAAATTGGCGCCACTGTTAGTCTTCCCGATTCCTTTTATCGATGAAATGCTCGAGAGACTTGCAGGGCAAGTCTATTTTAGCTTTTTGGACGGATATAGCGGCTATTTCCGAATCCATGTGCGAGATGAGGATCAAGACAAGACGACGTTCACTTGTCTATATGGAACGTTTGCCTACCGCTGAATGCCGTTCGGATATGCAATGCGCCAGACACTTTTCAAAGGTGCATGATGAGTACATTCTCGGACCTCATCGAGAATTGCATTGAGGTCTTCATGGACGATTTCACCATTTACGGTGACTCTAACACTTCGTGCTTGAAGAATTTAGACAAGGTCCTAACCCGATGCGTAGAGAATAATTTGGTGTTGAATTACGAGAAATGCTATTTCATGGTGACCAAAGGGATTGTGCTCGGTCACGTCATTTCAAGAAAAGGAATCAAAGTCGACAAGGCCAAATTCGAGTCTATTGCGAAGCTTCCGTACTCTACTACGCCTAAAGAAGTATGTGGTTTCCTAGGACACGCTGGTTTCTATCGGCGATTTATCAAGGATTTCGTAAAGATTGCTCAACCGTTGACAAGGCTACTTCAACAGGAGGTCGAATTCAATTTTGATGCTAAGTGTAAGGAGGCCTTTACCCTCCTAAAAGACAAGCTCACGACAGGTCCGGTGATGCAGCCGCCAGATTGGAACAAGCCCTTCGAGATTATGTGCGATGCTTTCGATCGGGCAGTCGGAGCAGTACTGGGGCAGAAATCCGGAAAGGAGAGCCACGTGATTTATTATGTATTAAAGACATTGAATCCAACTCAATGCAACTATTCCACCACAGAGAAGGAGCTGTTGGCAATAGTTTTTGCCTTTGACAAATATCGCTCTTATTTACTCGGCTCGAAGATAATCATGTATACCGATCATACCGCTGTCAAGCATCTCCTAGAAAAAAAGGAATCAAAGCCAAGACTTATCCGATGGATTCTACTTCTACAAGAATTCGATTGGGAGGTGAAGGAAAAAAAAGGTGCTGAAAATCATGTGGCAGATCACTTCAGCCAATTAAATCAAGAAGACGATGGGGAGCCAATGAATGAGACTTTTCTCGAAGAACATTTATACACTGTTCCAGATATTGTTTCTAGCCTTGCTAGGCTGCTGCCGGAACATTGTTTTGCTGTAGAAGTTCAGAGAGTGTCTCAGTTAGCCAAGCAAGACACATCCATGTGCCCCTCACTTTATGCCATTTGCTGAGGAGTCCACCAAAGAAGAAGACCGGCCTCCACGCTGCCACCCGATGGTTCGCCGCTCCCGAAACCTAGTGTCGTCAGAACGCCGCTGCCGCTCACAACCCTGCCGTGCCGCTTCACAAATCCCATTCTCCGAAGCATAGGTCTCGCCGCCGCCGCCATTCGAGTATTTCCAAACCGTATCAGATTCAACGCCACAAGATGAAGAACAAGAACCGCCATCTCGTTTTGTCACGGAGTCATCGTTTCCCTCAAAACCGCTAAGGAGACGGTTACAGAGTCATGCGGGCATCATCATCCACGAACTGACTCAACCGCCTCAAGCGGTTATTTTCGAAGATACGTCCGGGCAACTCCCGAACCTACGCCGCAGCCTTTGCTGCATCGGAGCCGTCGCTCTAAGGCACGTCGATGGAGCGTCGATGGAGCGTCGTCCTCCCAACCGCCTCGTTCTCCTTAAAAGGTGTATGAGTGACTGTCGTTCGTTGAAGAGCAACATGCACAACCGTCACCACAATATTACGGCGAAGTAAATTGGGAGGAAAGTCTTAGCGGTGACTTGCCGTGTGAAGTGGAAGATTCGGACTACGTGTCCGATGATCATAACAGCGTGTGCGATGGTGATTTCAACTTGAGCGGCCTCTCTCTAGCCAACTCCGACCCCTCGTCCGCTTTCCCGCAAGAGAATATGTACGGTAACCATACAATTATTCACTTGGACACACCTGAAGCCGTCGCTGCCCTCTCCCGTTTCGAGATAGAATACTTGGGCGACCGCAAGATGGAGCATGAAGGAAAGCAGTTCCGGAGCGGACGACTCATCGACCGCGACTTCCTTCGCCGAATGGGTAACATCATTCATTTCTATACTTATTTCGGTCGAATTGGTTGGTCATGGTTGTTGGAGTCGCATCATTATGCATGTTATAAGGAGGTAGCTGGGGAGTTCTTTAGTACTTTCCATTTCGAGCTTGATAAGGATTTGTATGTGCCATGCATTGCATTTCGCTTGTTTGGAAATCATAATCATCTCTCTTTGGCCGAATGGAGTGCTAGGCTAGGCATTACTTGTCACGCCCCAATTCCCGAAGGAAGGCAAATGGGCCGGAGTGTGACTAGGGAGGGGTGAAAGAAGCGGGAAAGAAAGGGGAAGAAATTGAAACATCCAAAATTCAGTAGCACTTGTATTTATATGATTAAGATCAAACTACCTCGGTAGAAACAAGAGAGGTAGAGCATAATATACATATCGATACAGCGGAAACGTCTCAAAATAGACGGGAATTTGTACAATAACACAAACAGACCAACTCAGCACCGTCGCCTTCACACTGCCATCTTCAGCCTGCAAAATCATTTTTGAAAACATTTGGGTTGAGCACTAATGTACTCAGTGGGTAATGCAGCTGATAATAAACCTCCGAAAATCCTTTTTAAAACCATGAAATGTTCATGCATTACTGGTATCACATAGACAGTTTTTAAAACCAAAAGCAGTCTATGTATACCAAAACTTTCACTTGGCTAAACCTTTCTTCCTCAGCTATTTGTGCATTCTATACTTCTCGTTAAACTCAGGGAAACACATTCAGCCGAGAGTAACCTCGTTCCCTTCATTAGGCTTGGGAAAAACAGATTATCCCAAGGCTAACTTCGTGACGTTTGGTGTACACTAACCCTGGCTACGTCTAGCTCAGGATCCGATCGTATTCAATACTTATTGGCAGAGCCCATTTTCATTCAAGTAGATGCACAATTCCAATAGTGAGTGAAGCAATTTTCATGAACATTCATAAACTTTAACTTGCATAAATATCAGAGCTTAATAACTCAAGCATAGATTTTGTACGTAAAATATAACCCACCTTGTTCTTTTATGCTGACTTGCTTTAATCTTTTCAGTTTTTCTTGGGGATCTACTAGCTGCACTGCTGAATTCTCGTATAAAAATTGTGATGGTAATTTAGCAGGTTCATCTACTATTTATAGGGCAATTTAAGTTGCTGAATCACCATAGCTAGGTATAGGTATAGCTTTGCATGGTCACTCTATAATACTTACATGCAGCCACAAAATGGAGTAACTCAATTCCATTTTTGCTTCCTTTGTCTTTATCATTCAGCATGAGGTCAGCAAGCATGAGGTGGAATATCAACCTCTATTTCTTTTCCGCCTTCTCGGTTGAAATAAATCCTTTCTTTTCCCTATAACTATTTCAGCAACTAATTTGTTATTAAACTGGATTATCTAAACTTGAGGATATCACATTACTTCTTTGATCATTTTCTTGAGTTGAGGTATGAGATAGGTGCCAATTGCATGCCGAACAAGGATCCCCAATATATTGACTCGATTAATGTATGGAGGCTTTTAGCCCCGAGTGACCCGGAGGAGTTTCAAACCTTGGGTTTGTATGTTAATTTTATTGAGGATCCGACTCTTCGCCTTTGCCATTCAATACATCGTCCATAACCTAACCGGTAAGAGTACGACCTTTGATAAGGTGACGACAAATGAACTTTATTTCTTATGGTTCATGCATGCCGGCCGAAAGGTCAACTTAGATTTTTGAATTGCGAAGAACATGTTTGTCATTGGTAGTAACACCGCACGCCACCTCACTTTATGCCATTTGCTTGCTACGTTCATTGAACTTAATTTTGTGATTCAAATGATCAGGACTTAACTCGTATGCCCCCACCCACTACATTTGATATGTCTTTGTTGAGGCATTCTTGCCTGCTGTATGAACTGCCTAACTGGGACATCCAATTTTATCCACCGGGACATCGTGTCTCGAGTGTGTCTACTAGTGCAGGGGGTGATTCCGTGGAGTAGTTATGTACGGATCCGAATTCTTTGGACTACCAAGTTGACTGTCTTCGCCGAACTGTGATGAGCCGACCACCTCGCTTGCCCAAGCGAGGTGACAAGTAGTTTTTCTCCCCAATTTTTATTTTTTGTTTTTATTTTTTGTTTTGTGTCTTTGAGTCTTTTTTTTGAGTCTTTTGTGTTCTTACACTTGATAGGGATCAAGTGTAAGGAGGGGGGTCTTTATTTACTTTTTTGTCTTTCGTTTTAGTTTGTTCTTACACTTGATCCTATCAAGTGTAAGGAGGGTGCTTCTGTGTTTATTTTGTCATGCCTTCTCTCTTAGTTTCGTTTTTCTTTCTTGCTCGAGGGCAAGCAAGTTTTAAGTGTAAGGAGGGTTTTTTTTGTGTCGAAGTTGATTTTAGAAGCGCCATTTTCTATGATCAAGCATGTCTTATTTGTGCTTTTGTGTTTCAATATGCTTGCTTGTAGACTTTGTGAAAAGTAAATCTGGGCACATGTGTGTATGTAATTTGGGATGAGAAAAATAAACCTTGTTGGATCGAAATTTTATAAACCACTCACTTATATTAGATTTGAGCCTTAAAGTAGGACACTTCCTACTATTTCTTTTGAGAGTGTTTATTCGCAAAATCACAATATGTTTGAGTCACTTGTGATAAATGATAGGAGGCACTAGGGGTTTTTAGCCACATGTTCGCGACAAAATATTTCCAACCTAAATTTATCCCTTAGTGAACCAATTTGAGCCTTGACCGATTTTCTTTGATATGAGTTAGTAAGAATTTAGCCAAGTCCTTTTAAACTTTCTCTTGACCTATGTTATTGCTTGTCTTATAAACTTTCTTGTGCATAATAGCGTTGTTTGGAGGATTGTTACATATGTCCTCTGTCTGCCCAGTTAAGACGTGCTGTAGAAAATATATAGGCCAAAAATCTGAATGTATAAGCTGCTAACAATAAGCAGAATATAAGTGGTCTGATTGTACAGTTAAGACAGTCTGTACTCAAAATGCTGAAAGAGAAGAAAAAAAAATTATGCCACGAAAAAAAAAATGTGGCAGAAAAAGAGAAAAAAATGGGTACGATGAATAATGTAGCATATGTGTGAAGTTCTTAAGTGGTGGGATAATTTGAAATTACTGCACTGATTGCATAAGTAAGTGAATTTGACATGCATGACATTGAATTGTAATTTTTATGGAGCTTAGTACCCCTAGGACACTTACCAACATCAATTTATCTAAGTCCTAAGCCCATTACAACCAAATGAGAAATATCTCCTTGATATTGCTATTGTGACGATCTCTTGTTGTGATTGCGTAGATTTATTTTATTGAGTGCGTTGAACCGGACCTAGACTAGTTGAGTGATGAGCGAATCTTGAGGAGATCCACATTGTTTAGATTTTGACCAAATTGATATATGTGTGCCTAGTTTCAAAATTTGCATTGTCTACTTGCTTGATGAGATCATACTTGCATGATTTGATTTATTTGGCTAGTTAATTGGTGTTGAGAATTTGGAATTGATTGGTGCTGCTTCATGTCTTCGTTTTCTTTGAGTCCGTGTGTTTTTCCTTGTGTCTTAGTTGTGTTCGTGTCTTTTTGTTCTTGTTATGTCGTGTTTTTATTTTTGCCTTGAGTCTTTTACTTTTGTGTTTTGAGTCTTGGGGATCGGCCGAAATGACTAAGTACTTATCTTTTGTTTCTTCTTATACTTGAGGGCGAGTATAAATCAAGTGTAAGGAGATTTGATGAGTCATTTTTGTACTTAGTTATTTCTGGCCGAAAAGTGTCTTAACTGGCCAATCAGGGCACTTGTAGTGGCGAAAATGCAGGTTTTTAGGTGCTGACGTGACGAGGTGACTAGGATGCAATTTGACAAGTAATTATGATGAAAATGCACGAGATTTGTTGAGGTGGCCGTGGAATTCGATGAAGGAGAATATTTTGATCATATTTATCCAAATCATTTTTCTTATCAAGGAAGTATTTAACCTAACTTAAGAATCAAGAAAGGGAGTATATAAAGAAGAGAAGGAGGACGGAAATAAGCGTTTTTTGGATGCCCATGTTCATTCACGCCATCACCTCCATATTCACGAGAAACCCTAATCCTGATTTTCGTTTTCCTGACGCCGCCGATCACGCCGAAGCCAAGTCCACGTCGCCGATCCATTTCGTTCAAGAATCCGAAGCCATCCGTAGTTATTAGGAGAAGAATTAACACTTTATTTCCGTTGGTTTGTTCGTTTATGATTCCGAAGTTGAATGCTAGTTTTAATTTCCGTTTACTTCTTGTCGTTCTAGTTTAGAGATCGAATTTATGGTTGATACTCTTGTTCTATTTTCATTCAAGTTTTTAGTTCAGTTTCGTAGGTTTAAATAATCTGTTATTTTGTGTTTTAAGTGTTTTAAGTTTCGTGCATGTTAGATCTAGGGTTACACATGTTTTTGTTTCTGTTATGCGAACTGTCCTGTTCGTAAAAAAAACGCTCTTGAATGAAACCTCTAGCAGCAATAAACCTCAATACTATAGCCATTTGCTCTTTATTCGATACGTCTTTAGCATCATCAACCAAAATACAAAACTTCGCATCACCAACTTCAACACGGATTTTACTCCTCACCATATCACCAATTGATATGTACAATCTCATTATATATGGTTTTGGAAGTGTATTTCGCATTTTGAGGAGCGGTGTCTAAGAGATCCTTGATGTTATCATTCAATGTCCTCATGAGCTTTACCATCTCAAGAAAATTTCCTTGGTTATCGGAAGAAGAAGTTTCATCATGTCCTCTAAATGCACACGCTTGCAAACTTAACCACTGACATATTTCAATTGTTATCCTTAGTCGCATCCGGTTTTTCTGCATTTCTTCTAAACTCTGAGTATTTAATAGTCTGTCGACATGACGAGTAACACCTTTTAATGCTTCCATAGAGTTCACAGCTTTACAATGTGATGATGTATGCTTTGCTACATGCATCACAAATGCACACCTTTCTCCATCATGAACTCTCTTCCGATAGTTAAACCCTTTGCTTGTAAATGTATTACGAGAAGCATGATCAATCTTAAAAAGATAGCACGGAAAGCAAAATGCTGCATTCTTAGAGGGAGAGTACTCTAACCAACGAAATTCACCGAACCAATGACTTTGGAATCTTCTTCTTTGTGCTCCAAAATGAATTACCGTATACTCTTTTTGAATAGGTTGATATGGTCCCCTCTTGATATAAGCTCGTCTAATTTCATCTCGTTGATTAACTGAATATCTCCATATAGGAGTGCGTAGTGCCGGATCTAGTTCTTGTACAAATGAGCTAATATCGATATTTATTAAATGAGATAAGCAAGCTTGTTCTTTGTTGCAATTCGGGATATCAACATTAGTTGCATTTGGAATGTCAACATTTGTTGAATTTGGAATCTCAACATTTGTCGAATTGTGTTCTTCATTGGTTGGTGTAGGCTCTTTTGTTTTGAAAAATCCATGAAGAGTTGCTTTTCTCTTCTTCTGATTTTCCATTACCTATTAAAAAGTATCAAAACATATTATCAACTCTAATTAAGATTTCTATCATAAAAAAAGAGATCGGTTTCTTCTGGGGCCGAGGTAAATATCAAACACCAACCAAATAAATCATATATAAGTCATTCAACTATCCCATAACATGATATCAGTTTTTAATCTCCCACCCATACAATATTCACCAATCTCAATGGAAACCCTTCACTAGAAGATAGTATTTTCGAATTTCATCATAATCTCCAAAAAGACAATATTCTCAAATCAAACAAATCATAAACAAGTACAAAAATAAGAGAGAACAAGAATCATACAAAATTAGAGAAACAAAGTTGCTTTAAGTTTTGCCCACTTCCGCTTCCGCAAAAAATTTCTTCTGCTTCCGCTAAAAAGGTATCTTCTCTGCCTCTTCTTTTTGTTTTGCACGTTTACCCCCAAATCCAAATAACTATTATTCTAAATTAAATATTATTATTATAATAGGAATATGAATAAGAATGGAATTTTTTACTAATTAATAACTAGTTATTTTATTTGGACATTAAAATAATGTATTTGGGCTAATAAAATATATATGCAGTTAGTTTTTTTTTAACTTGAGCTATAGCCCACCTAAGCCCCATAGTAAGTCCGCCTCTGCTTTGTCTACAAACCAAGCAATATAAACTATGCATCTAATACTATATACATATGCATCAGTAAACAATTGATTAAAACTTATATTGATTGTCTATGCATCAAAAAATTTAAACATATTCATCTAAAACCATTTACCTATGCATCATATTTTGTGTATGCATTATGCACCTAACATTTATACTTATGCATCAATAAAACAAGTTAATAAATCTTCATAATTTATATATGCATCAAACAATATAAAACGATGCATCTGAAAATGAAAACATATACAAAGGTTGGTAGAAAATATACATCAAACAATATAAAACTATATATGCATCAAGAAAATTATTCCTAATCATCTCTTATACAGTGGATTAAAACTCCTTATTCGATAAAAATTAATTGTATTTATACATATCAAATGGATAAATAGTTTTGGTTTCATCCTCTAGTTTTCAATATATTTAAAACTGTATGCATCAACGTCTTCATATATATGCATCACGCACAAAGTATATATGCACCAGAGACCTTAATCCCCCAAAACCAAACAGAGCATTAAATCAATAATCTGAAATATGTCCTTGAAGAAACAAATAAAATTACTACAACAAGCTTTCTATAATTTCCGAAATGGCGAAATCAATGCACAAAAAAAGGCAATTAAAGAAATACAAATTGGATAGTCTCTGACTAATCAGATGCATCAATTACAAACTGATACAAAAAAATGACGACTGTAAAAAACTACATAAGAACGAACCTTCATACTTATTCTCGACCATCATCACTTGCAACAAGAATATTATAAATGTACGTATTTTAAAATCTCTACAGATTACTTCTCAATAAATAATAAACCATGTAAAATATATACTTTCAACACAATTTCAAGGTCCCAAGATTACTAATATATATTTTTTATTTTTTCGAAATTATATATATCGAATCGAAGAATGCCAGTTTCAAGAAATTTGAACCGTAGTGGGGAGTGGGGACGTGCGAGTCAAGTTAAGATTTTCAAAAATATTAGTGGCGAGAACAATAAGCAACACTAGCTCGCCATATCTTCACCTGCCTATTTCTTTATTACTTTATAGGCACAAGTTCATGAATTATGAGTACAACTTATCTAAATCCATCCGAATCATATGAAAATAGGGCTCGTACTGTTTCCTTGTAAATTGCATGAACAAATTCTCGACGATTTCACATCTCTAAATATATATTAATGGTTTATTTAGGTTAAGTTCCTCAGTGCATTTATTTGTGAAAAATTCTGCTAATAGCAAAATTAAAGCAATCGATTCTTCGCTTGAGTATAGCTAGAATTACGATAGTTCTGTCACTATCGGTATTGCTGAAAACCGGAGAGGCTGCGAGTTTGTGAGCGTAGAGGTCGAAAAATTCATCGATGATTTCGACTCCAAAATGACGAGCAAAAATCGTTTCATTGGCTGCCCTGACAAATGCAACACGGGATGTGATGTTGGGAAATGCTTGTTTTGCAGTGTTGTTTATTGTCTCCATTCTTTCTATAATGAAACTGTGGTTACTTTCAAGTATTGCTTTCAACTCTTGAAATGTGGAAAAGTAGTATGGAAGGTTGAATGAGTCTATTTCTGCTTCACTCAACCTCCCTTGCAACACCTAATAATAGATACCATTTCTTGTCAATCACTACAAATTTTTCAGTATTTACCAATGGGCACATGTGCGCCTCACGGGCCTCTGCTGCCGGCCATCGTCACCGCTGACCGCTGTCTCCGATTGCTGGCGGGTCAGTCGTAGACAAGATTCTCAAAAAAATATCGACAAATTTTAGCTACGAAATTTCTGTCGCTAAATGCCGACAGACGTCCAAATTCGTTGGTATAAATTTACCGACAAACTCTATATAGAGATGGATAATTTTCCATTGGTAATTCATCGGTAAATAATTTCTCTATTTACCAACAAAATTTTCCATGGTAAAAGACAGTTTTTTGTAGTGAATTGTCATGCACATATGGGATGAGCATGAGATAGGTAATTTACCTTTTTGGCCATGTCCATGAGACACGATGCCAAAGGTTCCACCATTGAGGCGAGGGTGAATTCTTTTTCCGGCTTCATAAAATCGGAAACTCAGGGGAGTAAAATGGTCATTAGCCCACCATCCACAATTTCTACAGCCTTGCACTCCCAAATTGATCCAAATAAGCATCGCAAACCTCCTTTCTCTCTTTAGTGTAAAATATCTCTCCTCCGTTCCAAGCCGGAGAGCCTCTTTCCATCACTGCCTTCGGAACCTCCGAAAGCCGGTGACCAAAAAGGTTAAGCGAAATGGATGGAAGACGGCGGGAGTAGGCGGTGGTGGAAGCTTCCGGGCACTGCAGCTACTTTGTAGCTCCTGTTAGGTGGAAGTAAGCTGAAAAGGGTGTTGAAATCGTTGGTAATAGCGTCGTTGAAAAACACGTAAAACTCGGGGATATTAAGGTCTGAGGATTCGTGTTTTTGTTCAACAGCTTGGATGATGATCTGCATGGCCGGAAATGAATTGGAGCCAGTTGAGCAGCCGAAATCAGCGATGCAGAACACATTTTGGGTGGTCGAGATTGCAATTTAGTGGCGATTTCTTCTTTGAGAATTGGCTTTGCAACATCTAATACTCCTCTCTGGTTCGATGAGTTTTGAACATAGCTGAGTAAACCTTCACCAGCTGCCATGGGTATAAAATGAAAGTTGATGTTCATCACCTGCAGGAGGCATTATTATCACCAACTTAACTATAATCTATAGACTGTTTGCTTGCAGTTTGTGTTTTAGAATAATACACCACGCATGGGTATGTATTAAAACACGTAACTATGTACCGACCTATCCATTAAAGAGGCATGCATGCAAGAGTTTACACGACCTAAAAATAATATATTACTAGTTCTTTGCAGCTAGAATTTGAAGCTGCCAGTTTCTGCCCAAGTCTAACGATGACTAGCGCTTTAAACAGAAAGTTATGCTAAAATCATCAATATTTTTATAAAATAATTTTGGAGAATCCTCACATTAATATATATATATATATATATATATATAGGTCCAATCAATTCTGTAAATTAAATATACACTAAAACTTGAGTGGGGTTGACTGCATGAAATGAATTAATGAGTTAATGAATTCAGATATATATGTGAGTTTGGCCAAAGTGTTGATCTTACCTAATCTTAGGTTATGTTGACCACATGAGACCAACTGATTTAAAATATGAATATGTAGTAGTTGTATGTTTTCTTAAAATTAACTTTTATAATTACATCCAAATGTTCTTGTGTCGGAGTTCTACGCCTGCACTAAAGTTGTAAAGACCTAATGTGCCGTCGTAATTAAATATGGTAGTTTGTGCGTGAAGCGGATGGAACAAATAGAGTAATATAATATCCTTTTTATTTGTTACCTGTTTTAATTAATTTCACGTGTGCTATCAACTACTACTATTCATATTTTTTCTTTTACATGGGTGCGCAACTGCGCGTACCTAAAGTCTAGGTTATATTAGAGATGAGATCACTTGCCCAATAAATCATTGTCCAATAAATTCTTGTCCAATTGATATTCAATTCAAAACGATATAGTTTTGATTAAACTTTGATTCATAGTTTCGAAACAAATACTTTTACATATAAATAGTAGTTACAAAATATTCAAAATGATGCTTATTGAATTTCAAACGCATGCAATTAAGAGTCAGGGGGGTGCGGGTGGGTGCGACGGCACCCCCCATTTTTCGTGTCGAAGTCGAAGTTCGTGTTTAAATTTTACGAAAAAATATTTTCGCACCCCCCGTATTTTACGAAAATTTAATATATGGAAGCGGATTTAAAAATATTTTATGTGTGATACATGTTTTAGAAAAAAATCTAGCTTTATTTATCCATATCCTAATTTATCTATGATTGAATCCCTTATATGGTAAGTGATACACTAAATTATATATAAATTATATAAGTACGGAAATAAATATGGATAAAATATATTTGATACCTTATATGATTAGGAACCTTTATATAATGATTTCTAGTCCTATAAATATACCGTTAGTCCTCCATAATTTAGTTTCACAAGGCTAAGGAATAAAATGGAAGATGATTTTCTACGTGGTTCTATGATAATGAGCATTGAAAATGAAATTGCTGAGAATTTTGATATTGACTCAATTATTGATGAGTTCAATAACATGAGAAAGCGTAGATCACAATTTTAGACTCACTTTTTTTGTCGTTTTTATGGTTTTTGTATATCATTTTAGACTCATTATTTTGTCATTTGTATATGTTATAAGTACTTTTGACTTCCTTATGCTCATTGTTATATTATCTTTTCTCTAAAAAAAAAATCGGGGGCTCCGCCCCCGAACCCCGCTAAATCTCGCCCCCCTATCTATAAATCCTGATTTCACCCCTGCCCGGGAAAAGGAGTTCGTGCCGGTTGAGCAGCCGAAATCGGCTATGCAGAAAATGCATTTTGGGTGGTCGAAATCTCTAATTTAGTGGCGATTTCTTCTTCGATAATTGGCTTTGCAACATCTAATACTCCTCTCTGATAGAATAAGTTTTTGGCATAGCTAAGAGAACCATCTCCACCTTTCATTGCATGAAAGGAGAGTTGATCATGTCCATCAACTGAAGAATCCATCTAGTGAATTAGTATGCTTGCTTCTGCTTGCAATTTCTTTTTTGAGAATAATGTGCCACACATATATATGTAATAACGAATAAGGGGTGTACGAATTAAAGTGGTATGCAAGAGTTTCCATAACCTAAAAATAGTACTCCCTCCGTCCCATTATTAATGTCCCATTTGCCTTTATTGGTTGTCCCATTATTTATGTCTCATACCAAATAAGGAAATAAATGAGTGGACCACAATCTATCTAAGCAAGTGGACTCCACCCTTTATACTTTTACACCACAACTTTACGCCTTTATCTCCGCTATCTCAATTACCGTGCCCAGTCCCAATGAGACATAAATAATGGGACGGAGGGAGTATATTTATTTCTTGTAGAATTTGAAGGCAGCTTCCGCCGACCAAATCAAAAGTCTTATTTGATAATGATACCTACCTTTGGAATTTGCTAAACTACCTATTTATTTAGAGCATCTCCAACAACTTACTAGAATGAACTCGCTCTTCAATTAGTGCGGATAACGACTTAACTAGTTGGGTTAATAGAGTTCCAAACCAAGGTCCATTTTTTAATAGTATTATTCTAAAAAAAATTAGGGTTTAGCCCAATTTTCAATCCATCTAATTCAAGGTAATTGGGTCGAGCTTAAGATAGTTAAATTTAGGTCTTCATCTGCAATAAAAAGCTACTATGAGTTTATTCTTGCTCAGGTCGAGCAATTCATTGTCGAATGTTAGAGAGCCCATTATTTGTCCCAGATCGACTTGGTGAATATCCTATCTCTTCTATATAAACTTGGATATTCCTTCCTCTTATAAGGTCTTTTAAGGGGAATGTGTCTCAATTTATCATGGTATCAGAGCAGGCCCAAGCAATGTTGGTTTGTTTGGTCCCTATGTTGGACCGGTCCTTATGGGCCATTTGTTTCCACGTGTAGTAGTCCGATGTTCATACCGGCCTACACGTGAGGGGGCGTGTTAGAGAGCCCATGATTTGTCCCACATCGACTTGGTGAAGATCCTGTCTCTTCTATATAAACTTGGATATCTCTTCCTCTTATAAGGCCTTCTAAGGAGAATGTGGCCCAATTTATCATCGAATGTCGACGATTTCTGATACAACTCGATTGGGTTGTATTAGGATAGAGCCTTCGAGTGGCTTTAACTCCGGAGAAGAATTGATTGAGGGAGACGAAGAGATTTAGGGGCATTATATTCATTTCATTAATTTCACCAATAAACCCTTCAAATGAAAGCATCGATCAATATATACAAATATGGTCATGTGCCTTAATTGAAATAAAGACATTATCTATTGCATCTTTCCTGGGCCATCTGAAAAGTCTTCATACCAACGAGAGATGTATCCATTTTGGAATGAGATCACTGGTGAGCGTCGTTTCGTGCTCATCAAATGATTAGTCCAGTAACACAAGCTAAAATAGGGATTAGTAGTAGTACAATGATAAGCAGGGTCGAATTCACATGAAACAGGAGAAATATTTTGTATCTTCTAATAATCCAGTTTTGGTGTAGCCACCATGCTTAAGTTTGAGTTTGATTATAACTAAGCAATAAATAAACGATAATTAAACACAAGAAATGTGATAAGAGAGAAGGGACTCGACTCGGCAACTCTAAACTAACCACTACACCCGTCCTTGACTCAAGAATATATTTAACCCCTTAGGCTAATTAGCCAGAATGACATGTTGAGCATGATTACATCCCTAACCTTACCAACTAGGTAGAAATAAGCATGTTAATCATAGAACTCATTTCACCTTCCTTAATATAATATAGCATGTTGAGAAAGTTCTAGATTAATACTAAGGAGCATATATTAACTCGAGATCACCAATTTAGTTATTTACCCATAATGAGCATGGAAGCAAATTAACTAAAGACCAAATTTCATTCAATTAAATAATTTACTATCTAACTCGAAATTAAAATAATTTCGAGTTAAATAATTTTAATTCGAAATTAATCAAAACTCAAGAAGGAGAAATTAAGTACCATTAGGTCTGAAGAGGGAATCAAGGTCTAGAACGTCATTGCCTCATCGAATCAAGAAGATTAGCTACACATACTTAAATAAGCTACTACAATCAAAGTGAGAAACAAAATAAATGCAAGGCAATACAGATAAATAAATGAACAATAAAATAAACTAAGAGAGAATACTTCGCCAACTTGAACGAAAGAGGTTCCACTAACAAGTCTTCAAACCCACCATTAATAAATCCAAAAATGCACCAAGAAGTTTCTCTCTACACCAACGAAGGTGTGGAGAGTGGTTGCTCCAAAAGTAAGGTAAAGTAAAAGTTGTTCCCTCTCTCTAGACTATTCTATTTATACTAGGTCAAAACAAGTGGTCCATCTTCATGCAATATCGAATATCAACGCCATCTTTGTTCTTTGTATCTTCGAGCTTAAATCACACCAAATATGTACCAAATGGCCTTCATTATGCTAAATTTACTCCAAAATCCGGCGAAAACACGAGTAGCAAATACACTCATCAAATATCCTCACACTTGTGTCATGCTTGCCCTCAAATATAAAATGAGAACAATTAGAACCAGGTTGCAACTCGAAAGTTTTCAAACCCCCGAGGCAAGACACAATCAAGAGAAGAACGGAGACAAAACCAAGTAATTGGGAAAGGGATGCGCCTAGCATCGTTTGACTTGTTCATCTATCCTTTTTGGAGATGTTGTTGGTGGTGTTCATTGAAGATTCAAAGATCAGGCGGAGAGGAGAGAGAGAGAGAGGTGAGAGAGGGGCAAAGATATCTAAGGCACAGCGGAAGACAAGTAAGGTTATACTCCCTCCGTCCCATTATTTATGTCACATTGAGACTGGACACGGTAATTAAGATAGTGGAGGTAAAGGTATAAAGTTGTGGTGTAAAAGTATAAAGGGGTGGGGTCCACTTGCTTAGATTGATTGTGGTCCACTCATTTATTTCCTTATTTGGTATGAGACATAAATAATAGGACAACCAAAAAAGACAAGTGAGACATTAATAATGGGACGGAGGGAGTATATATATATACATATATATATATATATATATATATATATATATATTAAAAATAGTCAACGGGTCTAAAGCAGGGGTAAGACGGTTTGTGTGGTTGGATATTTTTGTGGGTCTAATGGTTGGATATTTTTGTGGGTCGGGTAATAGTCAATGTCTCACAAAAACACAAAAATACTAGTATAATTGGATATTACCCGACCCATTGCGAGGCGGGGTAAGACGGTTTGATTTTGATTGCTATCTCTACAAAAGTTTAAAATAACCGTCGGCAGCCGTAGGATTAAAAATTCCAACTAGGTATATAATTGCATACTTACAATTTAATTGAAAAATATATTTTAATTTTATTGTTTAAATAAAGTATATATCATATGTCAAATATACATGAGTCGTGAGTGTGCCAGCAGTACCAAGTTCCCCCTACTTAAAAGATTTTTTTGAAGAACCCATTTATTCCATGTGCTAAATTTATTTATTGCAGAAATTCTTGTGTAGGAAAATCCAACTCATTTTTTATAAAAAAAAAACATGAAAAAAGACTAATAGAAAAAAAAATTAATTTCTCAATTTTCTCTCCTTTTCTGCCGTCAAATAGCAGCTTCATAAATTATCCATAAGATAAAGATAAGGTATAAGAATGTTTGATAACCGGAATTTCCGAAAATAGTATGCACACACATTTTCCCCATTAATAGCGGACATGTACAGGATGAGATCACATGTCTAATAAATATCTGTCTAATTCGTTGCTGATTTAAAACGACGTAGTTTGTATTAAAAAACTACAAATTAAATGGATAATATTGAAAAAATGATTTAATAAATAATTAATGGGTACATTTTTTAATACAAAATTATGTCATTTTAAATCATACACCAATTGGACAGGTGATCTCATCCCGACACGTAAAATAATAACAGCCGACAGGACGATTCAGATTGAGGTTCAGGCAACTGGGTACAGTTGGAACAATTCATCGACGACTTAACACCCCAATGCAGGCATTATTGGTTTATTATATTTAGATTGAGTTACTCATAGATATATAGTCCACTTATTAATTTTATGAAAATAAAAGCATATATGCAAGTTGGGAATGTTCAACTGATTCTTGGCTTGAGGACAGCTAGAATGACGACGGTTTTTATCGTTGTCGGTGTTGCTTAGAACCGGAGAGGTAGCGAGTTTGTGAGCGTAGAGGTCTAACAATTCATCGATAATTTCGGCTCCAAAATGTTGAGCAAACATGCTCTCATGGACAGCCCTGATAAACGCAACGCGGGCACTCAGGTTGGGTAATGCATGTTTTCCGGTGTCGTTCAGCTGCTCCACTCTTTTCAATGCTGAAACTGTGGCTCCTTTCAAGTATTGTCTTCAATTGCTGTGAGGTAGGAAAGTAGTATGGAAAGTTGAAGGAGTCTATTCCCGCTTCGCTCAATCTTCCCTGCAATTAAATATCCTTTCAGACTGAATCATGCACTATCACTTATACCTATATAGGTTTGTGCTAATTTAATTTGAAAATAAATAAATATTAAATATTTTAACTTGCTTTTGAAAATAATGAATGTACCACCGCCTATATATTAGCAAATAAAATCTACCTTTCAGTTAAAGAGGCATGCAAGAGTTTCCATGGCCTAAAATTAATACTTCATTCGTCCTGTTATTATTGTCTTATTTTCTTAATATAAATATCTCGTTATTATTGTCTTCTTTCCTAAAATAATAAAAAAATATTTTTAAACCTAAAATAAAGTGGGTTCCTCCTTACTTATTACCGACCCACATTCTTATAGTCTCCACACAATTCCATTCTGCTCCGAACTCAAAAATTTATGATTTTAAATTTTGTAAATTTTAGATTAATTTTTCAATTATATCATAAAAAAGAAAAAAATATAATCAATTGTCTCAACTATGCCTTGAAATTTTTTGGATAAATTCTTATTTTTTGTTATCAACCACTTATAGAAAATTGTATCCATTTTTTTAATATAACTTATAAAATAAACAGTTAAACAAAATTTTTTAATCTCCGTGCATAAAGAAGGAGAAAATAATAGTGAAATGGAGGTAGTATATTATTTCTTGCAGAATTTAAATGCAGCTTCTACAGACTCATAAGTGACAAGAATGCCTACACATTTGAATAGAAACTTACGCATTTAATATTGTGGATACCATTTACATGAAAATTCATGATTTTGGTATAACGTTCTCAAATTTTTCTTTAAATATAAAGGTGTAAACAATAGTTTCATTTTATTTTATTTTTATTTACTTTTAACACTAGAAATCCGCAGCCCCATTGGAGTGTTCACTGAATTAACCTTCACTCCTATATATTCTCTCGGTCCCAATTAGAATGTCCACTTTATTTTTTGCATGGTTTTTAAGGAGAGTTGTTAGTTGTGAGTAGAGATGTATAAAATGTGTGGGTCCTTCAAAAAAATTGTGTGTAATAATTTACTAAAAAAGAAAACTGAATATTATATTTGGGACAACCCAAAAAAAAAATGGACATTATAATTAAGACGGTGGGAATCATATTTTTAAAACTTCACAAAAGATACAAATCACCCTAATTAATTCTAAATGACAAACACAATAAATTACTACATCCGTCCCGAATATTTATGCCTATTTGATTCTTCACACATATTAAGAAAAAATTTAATGATATGAAAGTTAGATAAATATTGCTATTGGAATATGAGTAAACTAAAGTAAATTACTACAAAGTTAATGACATAATTGTATTTGCTATTATAAAAGTTGGATAAAATGGTCTTTTGCTATATTATCATCCTAATTAGACCATGAAAGTTAGTGAAATATTTAGTTAGGGTCTTAAAATCCCAAGGTTTCGGGCCTAAAAAAGCTCGTATGCTATTTTATTTTATTAATAATAAATTTAAATTATAAATTAATATTATTATCAATTATAATTATATTATTTTATTGACTTCTTTCTAGTTTTAGCTTGTAAAATTAATTTGATTTTAAATGTTAGTCAATATTATTTGATTATGTTTCGATAAATAGAATCTTCATTACCTTTTTATTTTTCCTCTCTTTCATACACAATACACACTTCCACAATTTTTTTCTTATATATGTATATTCTTTTACAATTTAAGGATTATCAATGTAGAAGAAAGATATTTCACGATTTTTTTTTCAAAGTTGAGTCAAAATCTGTGGTTTATATGGAAGTCGTTTCGGAATCTGCGGTTATTATTATCAATTATCTTAATTGTATTATCTTAATTGATTCTTCATAGTCGGTCAAATCCTAATCATATCTAAGTATCTTTGATTTCTTTTAGCTCAACTCACCACTTAATTGTAAAAATAAAATTATGAATTATACGGGCCAAGCCCGCCTGAAAGTCCGAAGCTAGGTAGGTCTTAACATTTTTTGAGCTTGGAGAATTTTCGAGCAGATCCAGCCCGACCCGATAAAGCTGCAAAATCCCATTGGGCGGGCTTGGGCCGACCCAGTCCACTACTTTGCCAGCTCTAACCAAAACAAATACATAATTGTAAAAACATTTATAAGATTATAAAATATACATTTTAATTTTATTATTTAAATAAGATATATGCCACATGTAGAAGAGAGCATAATAGAATGACATAATTGTAAAAATCTATATATCATCTTCTTTCTTAAATGGAAACATATTTAATAATATGTAAAAATG
Source organism: Lavandula angustifolia (assembly GCA_028984105.1). Lineage (NCBI taxonomy): Eukaryota > Viridiplantae > Streptophyta > Magnoliopsida > Lamiales > Lamiaceae > Lavandula > Lavandula angustifolia. The sequence goes on along the minus strand of CM054821.1, from coordinate 18,574,353 downwards.
AGAAGGATAATTCTAACAATACATGATATCTAGTTCCGGATATATATAAATCTATTTACCTTTTTTGCAAACATGGTGTATTCCTTTTCCGGCTCCCAAACAGCCGGAATTCCGGGTAGTAGAATGGCCATTAATTAAGGAGAAGGAATAACATTCAAAGTAGAGGAAGCAAGTAGTATTAATTCAATCCGCATTAAGGTGGGTTTATATTTTTCTGTAAAAGTATGTTTGAGTTTTTGTTATTTGCAAATTATGAATGTTCATGTTTTTACTCTCTATTGACTTTAATGCTTCTACTTGAATAATATTGGCTCCGCCAATAAAATAAGAACGACCGGGCTCTAATTAGGGGAAATATTTTCTAATTAGAGTTAGTGTACACAAATGTTATGAAGTTAGTCTTAGGTGAATATGTTTCTCTAAAACTAACGAATAGAAAGGACGTAGAATGCACCAATAGTTGAGAAAAATGAAAAAAAAATGACCAAATGAAATGTTTTGGTATACATATATTGCTCTTTTATTTTTAAACTTTCTATGTTATACCGTTTTACATGAACAGTCCATTTTTAAAGGTTTGACTAAAGTTTTTTTATCAAAGGCTTAACATACGGAGTACATTAGTACTCAACCCCTTTTGTTTTCAAAACATTTTCAGATTAGGTGGATTGTGCAAGGTGGATGTTTGAGTTGGTGCTGATCATGTTTTTTTTGACTTAGAGCCCTATGTTTTTTATATGTTTCTGGTAAATTCTTATTTAAATGTTATTCTCTCACCTCCCCACTTTCTTCTCTTGCTCACTGAAGGAGATTGATACTATGAAGATTTGTTATGATGATATTTAAATATGTTTATAAGTCTTAGAAATCCTTTTTTTATGTTTTCCCTTTTCTTTTCCGTTTCCTTATACTTCATCCATTCACGTCTCGACACTTGCTTTCTTTCTTGGGATTTGGGGTGTGACACTTAATATATTTTTAGTTGCATTCTATATTTTTAATATTCCTCAAGAATTTAAAAATGAAAAAAATACAAACTTTTCTTTTAATGAATCATCAGTATTTGATTTCAGGATTTCTGAGGATAGCATTTTTTTTGGGGGGGGGTTGGAGTGATAAAAACTGAAAAAAGTATATATGTATGTATGTCAAATTGGATAGATTTTTTGTCACAATTATACTTCACTATATATCACCTCCACAAATCATTTGACATGTGTAATATATTTTAATTAAATAATTAAATTAAAATCAATTATGCTGGACCACATATGTCACATGTCAACACCTTATAAAGTATGACATACAATGGAGTGTATTGTGTGACACACAAATCTTTGTGATGTCAAATAAATAAGTTAAATAATACAATATTAACTCTAAAATAAGTGTATGTATGTATTTTGGAATTTATTGAAATTGGCCATGAATCGTGAATTTTTGTTTGGCCTAATTTAGTTATTTTTTATTTGACCATGCACCGCACTTATGCGGAATAAACTATAGTACTCCTTCTGTCCCATTAAAAGTATTTTGTTTTCCTTTTTTTAAATCGTCCCATAAAAAATGTTCTGTTTTTAAAAAAAGCAAATGTATAGACCAAAATCAACAATTTAAAAGTTAAATAACACATATTGTTGTAAATAATATTTACCGTATATAGATTGACCACATGTAAACCCTAGCAACTCATTAGCCCATCTTATGTCGGCCCAAGAGCCCATCTTGTACTCTATAAATAGAGGTCTCCACCCTCATAATAATACACACCTTAATTCATTCTCTCTATTATTCTCTGCATTCTTTTCTAGTTTATAACACGTTATCAGCACGAGAGACTCTCTTCAAAAGACGAGACGATACCCACGAAAGGTAACGACAAATCTGTTTTAAAAGTAGCGATCATTGATCTCGGTTCTTCTATACTTTGATCATTCAATATTTTATAATTATATTTGGATGTTTCGGTAATTAAAGATTAGTTAATTAAATACTATTTGTTAATTAAAAGATAGTTAATTACACGCCTTCCGTAATTAAAAGATTAGTACTATGCTTTTTGTCTCATATTTGAATTATTATATTATTCTTGTATTCTTGCTTATTCAATTTATTTATGCGACGTGTTCATCTATTAATCAATTGATGCTTCCGTAGTAGCAAAATACCTTAATATTCCTGAAGAATATTACTTCACTTTTTGTTGCTCCAGAAGTTGCACAATTGATATTCCTGAAGAATATCACATGCTCTTAAAGATCAATTCAATTGTTGCTCCAGAAGTAGCACAATTGATATTCTTGAAGAATATCACATGCTCTTAAAGAGCAATTCAATTGTTGCTTCAGAAGTAGCACAATTTAATATTCTTGAAGAATATTATATGCTCTTGTAGAGCAATTTATGATTTAGGTGATATATGTTTCTCCCTGAAGGAAAACATAAGTCTTTATAGACATTGATAAAACTTTTTCCCGTGTGCAGAGTTGCGCACATGGCAAATATCACCAAACTTGAGTTCGTTGCACTTGACATATCTGGCAAAAACTATATGTCATGGATTGTTGATGCCGAGATTCATCTGATCTCAAGAGGTCTGGGAGAGACTATAGAAAAAGGAAACAACACATCCCCGCAGGATCGCGCACGCGCACTGATTTTCCTTCGTCACCATCTTCATGGTGATCTAAAAAATGAGTATCTCACCGTCAAAGATCCATATGAATTGTGGACCAACCTCAAAGAGAGGTTTGATCATCAGAGGACGGTTATCCTTCCTAAAGCTCGACACGATTGGTTGCATCTTAGACTGCAAGATTTCAAATCTGTGAGTACATACAATTCTGAACTGTTCAGAATTAGCTCCACAATGAAACTATGTGGAGAAACAATCACTGATGAAATGATGCTTGAGAAAACATTCTCTACATTTTATGCTTCAAATGTGCTCCTACAACAACAATATAGGGAGCGTGGTTTCAAAAAGTACTCCGAACTTATATCTTGCCTATTGTTGGTTGCCGAGCAAAATAATGAATTGCTCATGAAAAATCACGAGTTAAAACCCACCGGTTCCTCTGCATTGCCTGAAGCCAATGCAACAAATCGACATGGTCATTCAAACCAACCTGGACGTGGACGTGGGCGTGGGCGTGGGCGTGGTCGTGGTCGTGGGCGTGGTCGCCGACATCGTAGTCCTGACCACACAAACTTGAGCAACAAAAGGTCTAAGACATCCAATGATCACAATTCATCCAAAATGGAGGATAAATGTCATCGATGTGGCATGAATGGGCATTGGTCGCGTGCATGTCGTACGGCGAAGCACCTTGTTGATCTGTATCAGAATTCGATCAAGGGAAAAGTAAAGAATGAAACCAATGTCCTTGACTATGACGGTTCGACTGCTACTCTAAGTCACTTAGATGTCTCTGATTTCTTTGAAGACCCAAACGGCAACATTGATGGCTTAATTGGTGGTGGTGTGTTAGAAGAAAAATAATGCAATTTTTCGCATATTTTTAGCTTTTATTACTTATCGTTGTTAGGAAGTTCATTTGCTTACAAAACTCTAGTATTATTATCATTTTTCACAATGTTTTTGGACTATTGTTGATTATTTTTAACTGATTATAAATTTATTTTCTTGAAAAATAATGTCTCGTAAAAATGCAAATGAATTCTTGTGATATCCGTTTAGGCGATAGTGCCACCACACACACCATTCTCCAAAATAAAAAGTATTTTCATACATTAACATTAGCTAAAGAAAATGTTAATACTATATCAGTGCATCGAACATCATTGAAGGCTCCGGAAGAGCTTGTATCATTATGCCAAATGATACTAAATTAACAATTGAACATGCCCTTTACTCTAGTAAGTCCGGAAGAAACTTACTAAGTTTTAGAGATATTCGCCGCAATGGCTACCACATTGAGACAATGTCGAAGGTAGTAACGAATATCTATGCATAAATTCTTTCATATCTGGCCAGAAGCAGATCAAAGAAAAGTTATCTACACTGCCATCCGGAATGTATTACACATTCATAAAAGCAATTGAGACAAACCATGTCATGAACCCGAAGTTCAATGACTCAACAAGCTTTTTGCTTTGGCATGATAGGTTTGGACATCCGGGAGCAACTATTATGCGCCGTATTATTGAAAACTCATGTGGGCACAATATACAGAACCAGAAGATTCTAGTAACACATGAATTCCCATGTGATGCTTGTGCGCAAGGCAAGTTAGTCATTAGACCATCCTACACGAAGGTCAATATAGAATCTACATCTTTCTTGGAAAGAATACATGGAGATATTTGTGGACCTATACATCCACCATGTGGACCATTTCGATACTTTATGGTATTGATTGATGCTTCCTCTAGATGGTCCCATGTATGTCTGCTTTCTAGTAGAAATGCAGCTTTTGCTAGACTACTTGCTCAAATAATAAAATTGAGAGCTCAATTCCCAAACAATCCAATCAAGAGGATTCGTCTTGATAATGCTAGTGAGTTTGAATCTCAAGCATTTAATAGTTATTGTATGGCTATTGGGATTGAGATTGAACATTCGGTTGCTCATGTTCATACACAAAATGGTTTAGCAGAAGCGTTTATTAAACGTCTTCAACTTATTGCTAGACCATTACTTATGAAAACAAAACTCTCAATTTCGGCTTGGGGACATGCCATATTGCATGCTGCATCATTAGTTCGGATTCGACCGATAGCCAACCAACAATACTCCCCAATGCAAATTGTTTTTGGTAGAGAACCTGATGTTTCTCACTTAAGAATTTTTGGTTGTGCTGTCCAAGTCCCAATTGCACCCCCACAACGTACGAAAATGGGTCCCCAACGAAGGCTTGGGATATATGTTAGATTTGATTCACCCTCGATTATAAGATATCTTGAACCTTTAACGGGCAATTTATTTACTGCACGTTTTGCAGATTGTCATTTTGATGAAATGACATTTCCAACATTAGGTGGAAATAACCTACATCCAGAAAAGCAAAAGGAAATCTCTTGGAATGAAAAACCTTATCACATTTTGATTCCAGAAGTAATCAATGTGAACAAGAAGTTGAAAAAATAATTCATTTGCAAAAGATTGCAAATCAAATTCCTGATGCTTTTATAGATACAAGAAAAGTGACACTATCTCACATACCAGCTGCCAATACACCTGCTAGAATCAGTGTCCCTGAAGGACAAATAGCAATGGTAGCAAATGAATCTAACGTCCGTAAAAAACGTGGTCGACCAATTGGTTCCAAAGATTCTGTGCCTGGAAAGAGAAAGGCACACGACACGAACCAAACAATGACGGAAATTATTGATCAAAATAATGTAGTTCCTGAAGAACCACAAGCGTCCGAAAATCACAAGATCTCAATAAATTACTTATCTTCTAATAAGATAATGGAGAGAGAAAATATCGTCGTGGATGATAAATTCGCCTTTAATATGGCTCTTGAAGTTCTAAATGAGGATCCTGAACCGTGGTCTGTTAAAGACTGTCAAACTAGACATGATTGGCCAAAGTGGAAAGAAGCCATACAAGGTGAATTAAATTCCCTTGAAAGCCGGAAAACATTTGGACCTGTAGTTCAAACTCCGGAAAATGTTATCCCTGTAGGATACAAATGGGTCTTTGTTCAAAAGAGAAACGAAAACCATGAAATTACGAGATACAAAGCCAGACTCGTAGCACAAGGTTTCTCTCAAAGACCGGGAATTGATTATGAAGAAACATACTCTCCGGTAATGGACGCGATTACATTTAGATTTTTGATGAGTATAGTTGTGTCCGAAAGACTTGATATGCGCCTAATGGATGTAGTAACTGCATATCTATATGGTTCACTAGATAGTGACATATACATGAAAATCCCAGAAGGATTTAAATTGCCTGAAGCATATAAGTCAAAACCCAAAAGCATGTTTTCAATTAAACTGAAAAAGTCGTTGTATGGGTTAAAGCAGTCTGGCCGTATGTGGTATAATAGACTTAGTGAGTATCTCTTGAAAGAAGGGTACAAAAATGATGATGTTTGCCCTTGTGTTTTCATTAAGAAAACAAACAATGGATTTGCAATCATAGCGGTTTATGTAGATGATCTCGAATTTAATTGGGACTCCCGAAGAGCTCAATAAAACCGCCGAATACTTGAAAAATGAATTTGAGATGAAGGATTTAGGAAAGACAAAATTACGTCTTGGTTTGCAAATTGAACATGTCCCTGAAGGACTATTTGTTCATCAATCATCATATACAGAAAAAGTCTTGACGCGGTTTTATATGGATAAAGCGCATCCATTATCATCACCAATGGTCGTTAGAACACTTGATGTGTATAAAGATCCATTTCGACCTATTGAAGATGGTGAAATGATACTTGGTCCTGAAGTACCATATCTTAGTGCAATCGGAGCATTGACTTATTTAGCTAATTGCACAAGACCAGATATAGCTTTTTCTGTAAATCTTCTCGCAAGATATAGCTCTGCACCCACTTTAAGACATTGTAATGGTGTTAAACACATTCTACGTTACCTAAAGGGTACCATTGACCTTGGGTTATACTACTCAACAGGTTCTGATTTTTCTCTAGAAGGGTATGCGGATCTTTGGTTATTTATCCGATCCACATAAAGCCAAGTCACAACCGGCTATGTTTTTACACGTGGAGGAACCGCTATATCTTGGAAGTCCGTTAAGCAAACTTTGACTGCAACATCCTCAAATCACTCTGAAATAATTGCAATCCATGAAGCAAGTCGAGAATGCGTGTGGTTACGGAATATGACAAGTCATATCCAAAAGTCGTGCGGATTAGCTTCTTCAAAGGACAATCCAACGACGTTATATGAAGACAATCTTTGCTTGTATCACGCAATTGAAGGGAGGTTACATCAAAGGCGACCGGACAAAGCATATTTCTCCCAAGTTTTTCTTCACACATGAACTTCAAAAGAATGGTGATATCGACGTTCAACAGATACGTTCGAGTGATAATCTAGCAGACTTATTTATAAAGGCACTACCGACGTCAACATTCAAGAAGTTGGTACACAAGATCGGTATGCGCCGTCTCAAGGATTTACAATGATTATTTTGAGGGGGAGCAGCTGTACTCTTTTTCCTTCGACCAATTTTTATCCCATTGGGTTTTTCTGGCAAGGTTTTAACGAGGCAGCAATTTCTGTTTAAGGATGGTCAATTAAGGGGGAGTGTTGTAAATAATATTTACCGTATATAGATTGACCACATGTAAACCCTAGCAACCCATTAGCCCATCTTATGTCGGCCCAAGAGTCCATCTTGTACTCTATAAATAGAGGTCTCCACCATCATAATAATACACACCTTAATTCATTCTCTCTATTATTCTCTGCATTCTTTTTTAATTTATAACACATACCATACAATATAAGTTTCTTAATTTTCGTTCTTCATAAAAAAGAGATAATTTCTATGGGTTTGAGAAAGGATTTATATTTACTAATTATCTGTGTAGCTATCAAATACTACTAAAGGGATACGCAACCCAACTACCCCTACGGAAGGTAGGTGCATGTGCTATATTAAAGTATTTATTTCTTGCAGAATTTGCTCCATATTAGAATGAATTTCTCATTCCTTATAAATAGCAGTATGACCATTAAGTCTCCCGTCCTCTTAAAACGCCTCATAAAATAGGGAAAAAGAGTTATTCAACATTATATTAATATGTCAAAATCATAACTGAATCGACACGTAATAATAATATGGATAAATAATAAGGATATAGTATATGTTAAATTTTTTATAAATTAGTACTTCCTCCGTCTTATTTATGTCCCATTGGGATTGTGCACGAAAATTAATATAGTGGGTATAAAAGTATAAAAGAGTGAGGTCCACTTATTTAGATTGATTGAAATCCATCGATTTATTTATTTATTTGATATGAGACTTAAAAATGAGACAACCAAAAAATACAAAAAATGCAAGTGATACATAAATAATATGAGAATTAAAGAGTTTGCTTTTTGTGTTTAATTGTGTGTGTCCCACTTGATCAGTTTGAAAATTAAATTATTATTTTTATTAAGTGGTTACACATATCTCAAGTTTGGAAAGGGAGAGGAGAGATGAAGTTATTAAGTTTAAAGAAATTATGATTAGTGCTAATAATTTTTTTTTATTTTCGAAACAAGATATTAACAGCCGTTGAATCGATATTAATTAGCCGTTGTAATTAACAATGCAAGCTTGTGTATGTGTTGCACTCAACCTATTGAAATTATGTAGTGGCGTTATCAATACGAATTTATTGAAGGTTGAAAAGGGACGTATATCTTATATATGCCGACTAGCGTGGAGAGAAGTTTTTCTAAAATTCGATATGGCACGAAAGATTGGACTGTAACAATTTTGTGTACTGAAAAGGTGTTTAATTTTTAAAAAAAAACAAATGATACTATAAATGATTTTACAACCAAAAGACTAGGAGAAGTCATTCTATTATTCATAGAATTTTTATACGAGTGTTGCAATACAGTGCCCACTTTCTGGATTCAATCCGGGCCTGATATTCATATGGAATGTTTATCGATTATTCGCTTGAGGACGACTAGGATCACAATGGTTTTGTCGTTGTCGGTGTTGCTTAAAACCGGAGAGGCTGCGAGTTTGTCTCCGTAAAGGTCGAACAATTCATCGATGATTTCAACTCCAAAATGATGAGCTAACAGGCTTTCATGGACCGCCCTGATATATGCAACGCGTTCAGTGATGCTGCGAAATGCATGTTTTCCAGTGTAGCTCAGTATCTCAGTTCTTTCAATGCTGAAACTGTGGCTCCTTTCAAGAATTGCCTTCAACTGCTGTGATGTAGTATGGAATATTGAACGACTCTATTTCTTCTTCACTCAATCTCCCCTACAATCGTCACAAGACCACTCATATTTATAAAGGTGAGGAATAGAACAAACTCACAAAATATATTTTGAATTTTTTTTCGCAAAAATAAGGCTGATATTAGCTATTAATGCTATTTGAACTCAAAGAACCCACTTGGTTTAGTTTCATTTTGACATAAAAAATAAAATATAAAATATAGTTATGGACAAAGTAGTGTAAAATAGTAGACTACACTATAATATTATTTAAAATTAAAAAGAAAAGTGGAGCTATACATAATGTGACAAGGAATACATGACCAATAGAGTGAAACCGAGGGAGCAAATAATAACAATACACAATATACAGAGCTGTTACCTTTTTTGCCATTTCAATGAGGCAAGATCCCAAAATTTCGGCGACGGAGACAACGGTGTATTCTTTTTCCGGTTCCGAGAATGCCGGCACTGCGGGGATTTGAAGGGCCATTAGCCCTCCACCCACCATCTCCACAGCCCTGCACTCCAAAAATGACTCAATATCTCTCTCAAATTGATCCAAATAAGCATCACAAACCTCCTTTCTCTCTCGAGTGTAAAATATCTCTCCTCTGTTCCAAGCCGGAGAGCGTCTATCCGCCACCGCCTTTGGCACCTCCGACAGCCAGTGGAGTGACCAAGAAGAGTAAGCAAAATGGATGGACGATGACGGAAGCAGGCGGCAGTGGAAGCTTCCGGGCAATGCAGCTACATTGTAGCTCCTGCTAGGAGGAAGTAAGCTGAAAAGGGTGTTGAAATCATTGGTCCCCACGTCATTGAAAAACACGTAAAAATCGGGGATTTTAAGGTCTGAGGATTCGTGTTTTTGTTCAACGGCTCCGATCATTATTTGAATGGCTGGAAACGAGTTGGTGCCAGTTGAGCAGCCGAAATCAGTTATGCGGAACACATTTTGGGTGGTCGGAATTTGTAATTTTGTGGCGATTTCTTCTTCGATTATTGGCTTTGACACATCTAATACTCTTCTCTAAGAAAAGAAACAAAATATAAGGATATCCAAACAGCAAGCTTACAAACGCATGAAAATGTCAATGCGATATTTAAATCTATACCTGATAAGATGAGTTCTTCACATAGCTAAGCAAACCGACTCCACCTTTCATGGCGAAAAAGGAGAATTGATGTCCATCAGCTAAAGAACCCATTTAGCTGTTTATCTTAATGATGATGAGGTGACTGCTTGCATGCAATTGGACTTTGACAATAATATGCTACACATTATATACTACTCCTTAAGTAGGAATGGACAATATAAGAAGTCTGCTTAAAATAAGAAATAAGAAAAAATATGCAACTTTCATTTCATTATTTGATGATTTGGATTGAATATACTTTGGAATATTATATTTATTATATGTTTCTCCATTTTAAGTAACGTATTAGTTTTGTCTCTCAAACTTCGAGCCACTATTTCCCACTCACTGAAAATTAGAATCGAGAAATTAAGCACACCACAATTATCTACTTGAAACGTAGATCGACGCTATATGTCTTAATTCGCAAATCGAATATGCATCGAGGCTCGAAACGACGATCAAATGGATTGAATTTTGCTCATATCAAAATAGCATTAAATGCTAACATAATTTTCATAATATCAAGTTATATATATATATATATGGAGGATAGATTGAGAACACCTCCTTAATGAGAGAAATGAGAACAAGATTCATCCCTCTATTTTTGTGATGTGTGGCTCGGATTTAAGGAGGAAGGAAAATAATTTTTTATTTAAAAACAAATCATTAAGGGTAGTGAAGTAATTTTGCTTGTTATGTTTTTTTTTTCACAAACCATTCTCTCTTCTTTCTCTTCTTCCTCAACCCTAATTATCGTAAGATCTACTAGCAACTACGAATTCGCGGAGTTTTCCATCTGCTGCATTCATGTTCGTATTTTTAGCTCGAAAGTAAAATGAAGAATTCGTCGCTCGATTCTTGTTATTTTTTCAAGTTTAGCTATGCACTTGTGTTATATTTTCTATGCACTTTATGTGTATTTTATATGCACATTTTTAGGTACCTTATAAGTATACTTTTATATGCACTTTATGTGCTCTTTATATGCACATTATGTGTTATTTATATGCACATTCATTGAATCGCATCGCTTAATTCATCACAGACAAGGGATATCGAAGAGAAAGTGAGAAAGGAGAAAGATTAAGGTTGAGGTTGATAAATACCCAAAAAATTAACATAAAACATAGAAATACAAGAGTGCATACTCACATTTGATTATAAGTCTAGATCTAGATCTAGATCTAGTGTATGAAGATCTACATAAAACATAGAAATAAAGGAGATCTAGATCTAGTGTATGAAGATCTACATAAAATATAGAAATTCTATATTTTATGTAGATCTTCATACACTAGATCTAGATCTAGTGTATGGAGATCTAGATATGAAGATCTGCAGTTCGTCGATTTAACTGAAAATTCCGATAAATTTGACGGAGCAAGTCTCGGATTTCAGAAGCTTACGCCGCCATCTCCCATGCGTGGCATCCTAACAGTGCCTACTTCGACATCCTCATCTAGGCTCAAACCTTCTAGGCGAGGAGAGGGAGAGAATTAGAGAGAGAGATTGATGAGAGGGGATGTGGAAGAAGGAACGATGTGGAAGAATGGAGAGGGAGAGAATTAAAGATATAGATGAAGAGGGGATGTCCCCAAACTACCCATATTACCCTATTTATTCTTTAAAAAAATGTTAAAATAAATTAAATCTCTACAAATCATAACCATCCATTCTAATTGATTTATGAATGTAAGATGTTCTCATTTCTATGTGTGAGGGGTGTTCACAATATAAGTCCATATATATATATATTTATATACACGACTTTCCAACACCGTCCTCACCAATCATCCATAAGATACGATAAGATAGAATGATTAATCTTTTCTTTCTAAAAATAAAGATTGTTCCATTATTAGCCGACACACACATTACTCCAGAATCAATGTTTGACTTTCATCACCGCTAACGTCAGCATTAAACAATTTAAACGAAAACAACAGTTGTGCCAACTAAGGGTGTAACTGATTTCGTTCCGAACCGTGAAATTGATCGGATCGAACCAAACCAAACCAAAAAATGCGGTTCGATTTGGTTTCGCGGTTTGATTCGGTTTATTTTTTTAGAAACCGTTTACATTCAGTTCGGTTCGCGGTTCCAAAAATTTTTGAACGGTTCAAATCGAACCGAACCAATATCATATTTTTTAATTTTTTATTTAATATTTGTCCTTCTTATATGATAATATTATTGAATTTAGATATTAGATTTAAGTTAAGATCAATTTTAATCTATATAAATGAAGAGAAAGGAGTAACAACTCTATACTTATGAGTTTGGAATGAGTGAAACCTTACAAACTATTATTCTTGCATTATTTAGAATTTAAAAAATAAAAAAATAAAAATAAAAAGGTGAACCGAGGAACTGAACCGAACCAAACCATTTATAAGCGGTTCGGTTCGGTTCGGTTCCGATATTGAAAAACCCATCGAATCGAACCGAACCGAACCATTTATATGTGTTCGGTTCGGTTCCTAAAATACATAAAAAATCAAATCGAACCGAACCGTTACACCCCTAGTGCCAACTTCTGAAGGTGGGCCGGAGATATGTTACAAGCCTAATTTGAATAAGGCCCGTTAGTGACTATAGCCTAACTAGGAGAATTGTAGTATTAGGCCCAAAGTAACGTACGTATGTGTAATGAAGTATTAGCCATTTTAATGGCATCTATATCTATATCTATATATATATAATAATAACAATGAATGTAGTATAGTTGATATTTCTACTTTCTACCTAAGTAGTTGATCTAATGTTCAATTTCCGTTAAGGTCGATTTAAATTAATAGCATATATCTGATGAAGGGATTATGAAGTCTATCTTCTTCCTATCTCTCTTCTTATCTGGAGTTAAAGCTACTCGAACGGCTCTATCCCGATACAATCTCACTAGGTCGTATCGTAACTGAATTGACAATACTCGACTTGATAATTATATACCTTACTTTTGTCTTCCACATCACAGCTAGTTCTGTTTTGTAGTCCCAAGTGATGTGAACCCAAAACATTTTAATGTCTTGTACAGAATGCTGAGGCCCATTGAAATAATAACCGGGCTAGTTAAAAACTAGAATCTATTGTTGCATGTTTTTCTTGAAATTTAAATAAATTTCTAATTACATCTAGATTACTCTAGAAGTTTCACTGTCAGTTTTTCAAGAAAAAAAATATTTTTGGCTAGTTATTTTGGTGTCCGATTCACTTTAGTCCATTATTTTGGCAGAGTTCAATTTTAGTCCGTTAGTTTAATAAATTGTTCGTTTTTAGTTCGTTTTATAAAATTGGCCAAATTTATTCAATTTTGGTCCATTGAGTTAATTAAAAAAAATTGAAAAGTACTCCCTCCGTCCTGTTTGAGCAACGCATTTCTTTTCGGCGCGTGAATTAAGAAAGTGGTTGATAAAATAGGAGAGAAGAGTAAATAATAAAGTAAGGGAAGGGTAGATGAGTGAGAGATGATAAAGCATGAGAAAGAAAATGATAAAGCTGGAAAGAGAAGTTGATAAAGTAGTGATTAATTTATAATCTTTTAGGAAAATTATTTCTTTTTTAGGAACAATGTCATTTTAAATGAGACAACAAAAAAAAGAAAAATTCGTTATCAAATGGAATGGAAAGAGTACATATTAATATCTTCTTATTAAATAGAATTTTCAATTTCTTGATGTAATTACTTAATTAGCTGTGTGTCGATTTTAATTTTGCACGAAGCATATTCGTCAAATAGGGAAGGACTAATATTATCCAGGAATATATTCCATACCTTTCTTTTATTTATAGGCAGTACTACTGACAAAATTTGGATCCGAATATGCCCAACAATCACATTGGACTAGACTGTTTTATTTAGATTCAAGTTGTTCTAACCTTGGGCTGAAGTCCAAAGGAGATTACGGACTGGAAAAAAAAAAACTAATGATTAAATATTTATCCAAACCATTCATGTAACTGCTGCTTTTCTCTAGAATTCACACTTCATTGTTTCCATGTTCATATGAAAAATCAAACATGTAGGTTAACTGGTATTCCCACTTTCACTGAATGCACTTAAAAAAAAAAAAATTGCTTTAAAAGAATTTGCTTGATGTAACCTAATTTAACCTTATTAGAAATTAATTAATGCTACCTCTGACCATTGTTTGTCCTATTCGAAATTGATGCATGAAGATTAAGTACTCCCTCCGTCCCATAAAAAGTGTCTCATTTTCCTTTTCGGGGTGTCCCATAGAAAGTCTCATTTCCTAAAAAGGAATTGGACCCTACACCTTTACCAACTCAAATCAATTCAAAACAATTAATTAATTACATGGGTCCCACATCTCTACCTCACAAACCAATTCTAAATAATTTATTAATTGTATGGGTCCCACATCTTTACCAATTAAAATCAACTCTCCTAAAACTCCGTGCCCCATAGAAAGGAGACACTTTCTATGGGACGGAGGTAGTACTAAAGATCGTATAAAGTTGGAGTCCATTTGTTTAAATTGATTGTGGTCCACTCATTTAACAAAAGATTTGACTGTACCACAATTATGTACTCTTGTGTGTACCACACCACAAGGTTGTTGGCATGTGGTATATGTGGTCCACTTTTTTAAAAGAAGAGCGTCACATATCAATACCCTTGTAGATTGGTACACATTAGGGTAGACAACTCAAACCGCTCCGCTCATTTATTTTTTTATTTGATATGAGATCGACAAATTAATAATGTGACAATCCATAAAGGAAGTGAGATATTATAATTGAACGAATGGAGCACTTAATAGGGTGATTTACCTTTTCGGCCATGTCCATGAGACAGACATTGCCCTAGAAATTGGGTCATCATATCGAGGGTGTATTCTTTCTCCCTTCCAATAGAACCGGAACTCCGGGGAGTATAAGGGTCATTAGTCCGCCACCCACCATTTCTACAGCCCTACACTCCAAAAAAGACTCCATATCTCTACCAAATTGATCCAAATAAGCATCACAGACCTCCTTTTTTCTCTCTAGTATACAATATCTCTCCTCCGTTCCAAGCCGGAGAGCCTCTGTCCAACACCGCCTTCGGCACCTCCACAGCCACTGGGCCGACCAAGAAGAGTAAGCAATATGGATGGACGACGGCGGCAGCAGGCGGCGGTGGAAGCTTCCGGGAACTGCAACTACGTTGTAGCTTCTGTTAGGTGGAAGCAAGCTGAGAAGGGTGTTGAAATCGTTGGTGAAAACGTCGTTGAAAAACACGTAAAACTTGGGGATTTTTAGGTCGAAGGATTCGTGTTTTTGTTCAACGGCTTCGATGATTGTCTGCATGGCCGGAAATGAGTTGGTGCCAGTAGAGCAACCGAAATTAGGTATGTAGAAGACATTGTTGGAGGTCGAAGTCTGTAATTTGGTGGAGATTTCTTCATCGAGTATTGGCTTTGCAACGTCTAATACTCCTTTATGAGAAAAGAAACTAAAATCTACTCATATACATATATAATCAATTTAGTGCAGTTGCAAATTAACAAATTAATGTATAAAAGATATATATTTAAATTAGCTTTACCTGGTAGGATGAGTGTCGGACATAACTGAGTGAACCATCTCCGCTTTTGTTGGGTGATGATTCTATCCTCAACAATGTTGGAAAATAGTGGGAAATGATTCAGTCTTCTCAGCTGATAAGTTTACTCAGTAGCCTTGTGCTCTGAATGAGTCTGTGAAGATTTGAAGATCCCAAAACCCTATATTGATTGGTGAACCATTGCGTTGTAATCTATTTTGTCTCTAAGGTTTCAGACTCAGCAGACACTATGCTCTGGTTCAGGCACTCAGTAGTTTATCTGCCTCAGCACCAGAAGTAGAAGATTCGATATCTTGGACTCGGTAGGAGCAAGATATCGAAAGGAGTCGATGGGCCCGAACTCGGCGAGTAGTTCACCGAACTCGGGCCGATCTTCGCAGAGCCGACTCAGCAGGAGCATACTACTGAATCAGAGATCAGACTCAGCAACGGCCAGACAGTCTTCTAACTGTCAGGATCTTTAAAAGTCAAATCAGCAGAGTCAATACGAGGAAAAGAGAAGTCAGCTTCAGATCTCCTTGAAGTATGTTCTGTCTCAACTACTTTCTGAACCTCGACCAATGACAGGCAGCCACGTATCCTATATCTACTAAAGCTGCAAGTCAACAACTTTCCAAAAATGGAGGGAAATGACACTGCCACCATACTTCAAAAGAGTCGCGCGTTAGCTACCCAAAAGAGAGAGACAAAGGATTGTCGTCTCCAACGGATCTATCCTAATCTCTTCTCTATAAATAGAGGGATAAATCAAATTTGAAGCTCACGAGCAAACGAGCACACGAGAAAATTAGAGAACACACAGAGCATTCAAACTAGCAAATTCGAAAAAGTCTAAGTCTTCCGCAAGAAGTTCAAAGAAACAATCTCCGGCGAAAGACTACACTTCTACTCTTAGGGAACCAAGCTGAACTGCTAAATACAGCCTCTAGTATCCAAACGACGTTACACGAACTCAAAGCTTACACTCAGCTGTTCGTCGTTCTAGAAGCCACATCCTTGTTCCCTATCCCTCTAACCTAAGCTCAATAGACTAAATCTATAGCTTAGACGAAGGAGTTCACTTTTGAACTGATCCTTATTGTAAAAGACTCCTTCACTGTTGGAGAGTTTTTCAAACTCTTAGTTTGATAACCTTGTAAACCGAGACTTGCTTAGTATAAATCTCAAGACCAGTGTTTGTCCAGCGTACAAACCAACTGAGACTATCTCAGTATAATACATAGCTTCCTGATCTTTCGGGACAGTGGACGTAGGATTGTTGGGTTCGAACCACTTTAAAAATATCTGTGTCTTGTGTTCTGTTTTTACTGTTGCATTGATTTACTGTTCACACTGAAAATATTCTTTAAATCATTCAACTGAGTTTCAGCAAACTTAACAGACTGCACTAATATACTAAAATTGTTTTGATAAAAACGTTTTCCTAACTCAACTGAATTTGGGCCTACACTATTCCGCACTACTGAACTCTATCTGGAAGATACTGAATTCTGACTCTAAGTCAACTAGCAGGTCTCAGTAGAGTCAGTCACTATGCCACACGATTCAGAACAGCTTATCTGGTATGCTGGACTTGTTCAGTACGACACTATCCTGAAAAGGACTGTTCGTGTTTAAGTTGAGAAATTGGTTTTCAGGTGTATTCACCCTCCCCCCTCTACACCTGAACGTAATCTCGGGACCAACAATTGGTATCAGAGCAGGAGTTCTATAAGACTCTTGTTATTCTGAAACTGGTCTACTTGAACGGATCCGGAAAACGTTTTCACTGCATATCATTCTTCATTCATATCATTATCTATCATGTCTGATATGTCAGGGATTAGGATGGTTCCCATGTTCTCAGCAGAGAACTATGGCGTATGGCGGGTCAGAATGGAGGCACATCTGACCTCACTCCACGACAACATGACAGAGGTTCTGGAGGACGGACCTATCATTCCTATGATCGATAGCGTCGTAACTTAGGATCAAGCAGATGGAGGAGGAATGTTGACCGGGAAGAAGATCCCCAAGGACAGAAGTCTCTTCACCCCTGAGGAGAAGAAGCTTTACAACTTAGACCGCGTCGTCAGAAATGCCATACTAACCACCCTGAGTGATTCCTATCTCGGAAGGGTTCAAAACTGCAAGTCTGCGAAGGAACTCTGGGATGCTCTAGTGCTACTGAGTCGGGGAACTCAGAAGATCAAAGCAAATAAACTTGCGCTGGAACTTCAGAAGCTGGAGAGGTTGTCTCTCATGCCTGGTGACACCATTGAAGATCTCAACGTCAGATTTACGAATCTGATGAACTCTATCAACGGGCTGGGAAAGACATTCTCCAATCGAGAGATGAATCTCAAAATTTTGAGGGCACTACCAGACGGAAACTGGACCCCCTTTGCTAATTTATTACGTCATTCTGATTTAGATATTGTTACTCCTGACCATATCTTTTCAGAACTTAAAGCAGAGGAGTTCGAGTTCGTCTTACCTCAAAGGAAGCAGCGAGCTGAAGCTGACACCCAAATCGACCATGCCTTTAAAGCATCGGTCGGACAACAGACTCCAATGCGTCTAGCAAGGCTGAACCTTCACTCAGTGACATACAAGAAGGAAATCTAGCCAAGAAGTATGCACTGCTTGCCGTGAAGTACCAGAAGGAGAAGGAGAGGCGTAGAAAAGTGACTAAAGCCCTCAGAGAATCCAAGGGTAAGTCTGAATATACGCCTAAGCGCACTCCTGACTCGCATACTTCTGAATGCAGGAAACAAGAGGACTCAGCTCAGTCGAAAGACAGTGAGAGCAAAGAAGAAAGAGTCACAACCTGCTATAACTGCAAGAAGCCAGGACATTATCGGATGATCGCCTTCGAGCTCAAGATCGCCGAAAGAGCAAAGACACAAAGCAAGAAGGGAGAAGTTCATCAAGAAGAGACAAGCATACATCGCCGGTGAACTCTCAGACGACTTAGATGAAGTCGATTCCTTCATGGATTCATCTGACGATGAAGCAGCTTTCATGGCCATAGAGCTTGAAGCTGAAGAAGATGCTGAAAAGTATCTCATGGCAGGAGAAGAGGATGAGGCAAACTCACATGAACCATTTAATTCCTCTTCACACTGCACACACGACACTCTTTCAGGTGCAGACGAGAATCTGGATATCGCGATCGCATACGAAGAACTACTCGATGAACAGATTCAGATGAGTCTGCAGCTCAGTAAGACTCTTCAGGAATTGGATACCCTGAAAGTGGAGAATCAGAGACTTTCTCAGGGGAGTCAGGTTGCTACTGAGTCAGAAGGACTTGTGTTGAGACTCAGGGAGGAGATAAACTCTCTGATGGCCAAGTCTCAGCATCAAGAAGATCAGATCTCAATTTTGACCAAAGACTTGACTCAGAAAGATACTGAACTGAGTCTACTGAAGCAAGAGTTGTCAGGACTTCAGACCGACCATGAAATGCTGAAGAAAAGTGATGATGTCTGGAGGAACCTGATGACAGAGCGATACATGGGCGCTGAAAAAAAGCTAGAGGATATGCTAGCAAGCAAGAAGCCCAAGCATTGCAAGGAGGGACTTGGATTCAGCCAGGGAGCCTCCTCATCTGCCCCCGTACGCTCAGAAAACCGGCTAGCTGATAGGTTTGTTCAAGGGGAGACCATTAATGCAGACACACTGAACCCCCTAGCCAAGAACAAACAAAAGATGAAGGCACCTCATCTTAGTTATCAGCACTCTAACAAGAAGATCAGCACCAGATCACCCCAGTTCAGTCAAGGGGGAACCAGCAAAGCAAAATGGGTTGATCAGTATGAACCTCCACAGCTGACTCATCCAGCTCAGTATGGGTCATATTACTATGATCCTATAGTCAGGAGAGGATCCAAAAGTCAGAAGAAGAAGAAGAAAGTCGTGCAGAAGGCAAAGGTCAACAGTCCACCCACTCAGAAGATCAGGACTCCTGAACCTGAAAAGCCTCAGAAGTCAGCAACGACCAGTCCAGTGGTCAAATATGTTGACAAAAGTGGAAAGAAATTGTCTGAGACCACCAGGGTCGTAAGACAGATATGGGTTTTCTAAACTAACATCTAAGGACCCAAAATCAAAAATAAAGGGTGCGGATGCTCAAGACATATGACATACCAAAAGGACTTGCTGAAGAATTATACTACTGAAGAAGGACCCCGAATCGAGTTTGGAGATAACGCAAAAGGCTACAGAGGCTATGGAACACTCAACATTGGAACAGCACAGTTCCAAGAGTATCATATGTTGAAGGACTTCAGCATAATCTTCTCTCTGTTAGTCAATTTTGTGATAACTCGAATAGAGTGATTTTTTACGCTGGTTTCTGTGATGTTATTGATAAATCTACAGGGAAAACAGTGTTATCAGGTTCGCGCAAGAAGAATATCTATGTAGCTGACTGGAACTCAGCTGAACCTGAAGCTTGTTTGTTGGCAAAGAATGACAACAGAACGGGGTGGCTTTGGCACAGAAGACTCAACCATCTCAACTTCAAAACGCTCAACAAATTGGCTAGAAACACTTTAGCAAGATGACTGCCGAATGAAGTATTCAGAAAAGACACTCAGTGTGAAGCATGTCTGAAGGGAAAGCAAACAAGGAATCAAAATCCACCTGTTCCATCTCCTTCCACTGATGGAATCCTTCAGCTGCTACATATGGATTTGTTCGGTCCAGTCTCTCCAGTGACGATCAGAGGCAAGAAGTATGCATTAGTGGTCATTGATAACTACTCGCGCTACACATGGGTCATATTTATTGCCAACAAGTCTGACGTCAAAACAGAGTTACCAACGATTCTGAAAAGGCTCAGTGTCGAGAAGAACAGCAAGATCATCAAAATACGTTCAGACAGAGGAACTGAGTTCCTGAATTTCATGGTGGAGGAGTTCTGCAAAGCAGAAGGCATAGAGCATGAGACGTCTGTCACGCGCATGCCTCAACAAAATGGGGTTGCTGAGAGGAAGAATCGAACACTCAAAGAAGCAGCAAGAACCCTGCTCGCAGACTCAGAACTCCCAATCAAATTCTAGGCAGAAGCTACTGATACTGCATGTTACACTCAGAACCGATCTTTACTGACAAAGCAACATAAGAAGACACCATATGAACTATGGAACGGCAGGAAGCCTTCTCTATCTTATTTCCATATTTTTGGGTGTTCGTGTTTTATTCACAATAATGAGAAAGATCAGCTGAAGACTTTTGATAGAAAGTCAGATCAGGGAGTGTTCTTAGGATACTCCCGGGTCAGCAAAGCTTTCAGGGTCTTTAACTATCGGACCGTTTGCGTGAAGGAAAGCCCTCATGTTGTTTTTAATGAGTTTGCTACTGAAGACAGGAGCAGAAACTCTAAACCTGAATATGAGGACATCAGTAAGCAGCTACAGGATCTGAGCTTAAAAGATAAAGTTGAAAAGATCCAGCTATGTTGGGATGATGATTCAGATGAGGAAACTGAAGACAAGTCTACTGAATCTCAGCCAGCAGCAGTGAACAGAGTCAATCCCAGGTAACTCAGGTCGATGAAGAAACCCCATTGGTAACTGAGACCTCTACTGAGAATAATAATTCAGGGGAAACTAATGATGTTCCTGAGCTAAATGCCCCTGAACCTGGTGACTCAGTAGATCATACTCTTGTAACTGAATTACTTCAATCTCAGAATAGTACAACGGAAATGCCTAACTCACCTACTATCTGTGTTGAACAAATTTCAGATGAAGAGTTGAAACATCGTAGATCGTGGCTGGATGCTCACACTTCTGATTTAATTATTGGAGATCCTTCATCAAGAGTAAAGACAAGATCCAGATTCTGTCAGGGAGAAAGCGCCTTATATTCCTGCTTCTTGTCTACTGAAGAACCTCAGTCAGTTGAGGACGCACTGAAAGATGCTGACTGGATCATAGCTATGCAGGAGGAGCTGAATCAGTTCACAAGAAACGAAGTTTGGGAGCTTGTTGACAGACCCCGGCACCAACATGTGATCGGAACTGAATGGGTCTTCAAGAACAAGCGAGATGAAAACAACGTCATAGTAAGGAATAAAGCAAGACTCATGGCAAAAGGCTACTGTTAAGCTGAAGGGATAGATTTCGATGAAACATTCGCTCCAGTTGCAAGATTGGAGGCAATCAGACTATTCCTAGCCTACGCAACATATCAAAGATTCAGAGTATATCAAATGGATGTGAAGTCCGCTTTCCTGAATGGCGTACTGAAAGAAGAAGTCTATGTGGAATAGCCTCCCGGCTTTCAACAGGGACATCAAGTTTATAGACTCAGAAAGGCTCTGTACGGGTTAAAACAAGCACCCAGGGCTTGGTACGATACCCTGTCTGAGTTTCTTCTTCAGAAAGGTTTTCAGAAGGGCACAGTAGACCGCACATTATTCAACATTCGACTGGAAGACGACCTATTACTCGTGCAGATCTACGTAGATAACATCATCTTCGGCTCGAAAAACGTCATCATGTGTCAGCAGTTTGAGAAAATGATGAAGGATAAGTTCGAGATGTCAATGATGGGAGAGATGAACTATTTCCTCGGCTTTCAAGTCAAACAATCTGAGAAGGGAACATTCATCAATCAAGGCAAATACACTCGAGACCTCCTCAAGAGATTCAGTTGCACATCCGGCTAACCAATCAAGATCCCGATGAACACGAATATGAAAATTGATCTTGATAAAGAGGGAGTATCAGTAGACCAAACTGAATTCCGTGTTATAATTGGTTCTTTATTATACTTAACAGCTACTCGTCCTGACATAACTTATGTTGTAGGTGTCTGCGCTCGATTTCAGGCGAATCCAAAGCAGAGTCACATGGACTCAGCAAAGAAGATTCTCCGATATCTCAGAGGAACACCTGACATGGGTTTATGGTATCCAGTTGATGATAATATTGAACTAACTGGTTATTCTGATATTGACTATGCAGGATGTAGAATTGACCGAAAGTCAACTTCTGGAACGTGTTAGTTCCTCGGCAGTAAGTTGATCTCATGGTTCTCAAAGAAACAACATTCAGTAACGACGTCAACTACTGAAGCTGAATACATGGCTGCCGGAAGTTGTTGCGCCCAAATCCTTTGGCTGAGACAGTAGCTACGCGACTATGATGTCATTCAGAATGAAGTGCCGATCTTCTGCGACAGTACCAGTGCCATTGCAATCACTCAGAATCCTGTACTTCATACGAGATGCAAACACGTGGACATCAGACACCACTTCATTCGTGATCATGTCGAAAACAAGGATATCAGGAGGAAAAGATCCATACTGACCATCAAAGGGCTGATATACTGACCAAGCCTCTACCTGAAGCCAGATTCAGAGAACTTTCAGTAGAGCTAGGTCTGCTGGACCCTACTGACTCCAGTCAGTAAGAGGATTCAGGAGAGGAGCATTCAGTAAGGGGGAATGTTCACTCTCAGTACTGAGTAAAATTAGTACGTAGAGACTCAGCAACCATCTACACGAGGTATCAGCTGACTACGATGTTCAGCTGACAGGTTTGCGTATCTCTACTCAGTAGCCTATAAAACAATTCTATGCATGTATGAATCAGATTCAACATCATATTCAATGCCTTAGAAAATGTCATTTAATATTTAACGGACTACATTTAATACACGACATTCTATGTAAAAGCATGCTGAACTCTGCAACGCATTTAATGCATGTCGTATCAAGTTACTACTTAGGTTATATACAACTGGCTTTTGACTTAGGCGGCTAATATGATCATTACCTATTTTATAAAACTTAATCCTAGCCGTCCATCTCAAAAAGCGCGTTCAAACTGAACCCTTGATATTTAACTGTTTATCTTCTAAGATATATATATGTGTTCAAATATTTGAAACCGCCATTTCCAAAACTTCATATCTTCAACCCTAGTTTTTCAGAGATTTTCCATACCCCCCTTACACACAAATATTTCAATCTCTCAAAATCTAATTACTCGAAATGACAGGAACACATGTAGTTGCTCCGGCAGATATGCAAGAAATCCTTGAAAAGGATCGTGTCTGGTGCGAGCCAGTCTTGGACTTTGATGAATGTGATCTCGACTTTATGGAGGAGATCTTCTACGCCCTCCGCGAGACCGGACTAGAAGGATTCCTGACGAGGAAGCCGACCTTCTTTCTCCTGCACCAAGTAGCAAAGATCTATCTGAACTCCGATTCAGTGGACGGAGACATCAGAGGTAGATTCATCGTTCATTCAGTAGGCGATCCCTCACGCACAGATATCGAAGTGAAGTAGATGTCAATCTGTGAAGCTCTTCAAAAAAGCTTCAGCTTACCCAACGAAGGACTCACAACCATCGCATACAAAGACGATCTAATGGATGAGTACCTCACTGAGTTCTGCGGGAAGCCAACAGTCTTCAGAGCCGCCTTTCCCAAGAACGTAATGCCCCCTCAATACAGAACATTGGCGTACATAGTGACTCAGCTACTGACGAGTCAAGCAGGCTCATTCGACCAAGTGTCCAGGCCCAAGCTACAACTGATGATGGCCATATATGATCGGGCCAAGATAAATTGGACTGAGTTCTTCCTCAGAGAGTTCATGATGCAATCATCCAAATTCGACAAAACATCCAAGAGGCTGAGCGTCAAAGGAAAGCTCCTATACGGACTGAAGCTCTCCGTCATGATCGAAGACTTCTGCGAGTCTGACAGCATCACCTTCGCCGACAAGCAATATTTTAATGTGAAGAAGGTCAGATTCAAGAACAGGGCAGCAGCCCTTCAACAAATTGGGTCAGGGCCCGCTGCACCTAAGGTCGGGACTCAACAGACCTCCACGCCAAAGAAGAAGAGGTCCCCTCCCAAATCAACGCCTAAGGCACCAACCAAAAAGCTGAAGAAGGTCAGCGAGGTTGTGCCTACTGAGATTGAGGCAGAGCCAGAGGCCGTAATTGCTCAGCCGCCTCTACAGCTGAGAGAAGATCCAGAGTCTTCTGAGAAGACATAGTCAGTGGAGAAGGTCGTCTCCACTGAGCATGGTGAAACCGTGGACCAACGGGTCCAAGCTGAAGATGTCCAGGCTGAAGAAGTTCAGACCTTAGAGAGCCCCTTGGACGTCCCACCACTCAGCAGCATCCCGTCTGCTGAGAAACAGGCGTCTCCAATTGAACTTGAGGACTCGGAGACAGCCTCAGAGTCAGAATCTATCGGGATGGAGGCCACAACTCTCAAATCCAGAGCCTCCCGAGAGATTGTTGAATCTATTCCGAAGATCGCCAGCCACAGCGACCTTGTCATACTTGCAAGGCAGGCGCGACTCCATATGCTGATAAGGTTCCAGGAGTGGCATAACCTGAATGGGCTCATCATCCACCACTCATGCGAGCAGCTGCACGAGGAAGAGCTGCTGATCAGAGGAAAGATTGGCTACTCCGAGCCATCTGACCTCGGCACGCTCGAGGATCTGAGGGCGGCCATTGATAAGCACATAATTGTTGCATTTTAATTACCGATATTATGCTTGTTTGCCTCGGGTTTATGCGTGTAGGAGATGGATAAAAGGCGAAATGGTGATGAAAGTTGTCTATGTACGTATTGGAACCTGCATGCATGCATTATGTGATCAAGGAGTTTTGGGCCAGATTGTTAGACAGAAACTGGGCAGGATTTGGACCTTCCATTTGGGCTAGCATAGTGGGCCGAAGAAATGTTTTAATTGATGATGTGAAGAAGCCCATCCCATCTATATTGGCAGAAAGTGGAGGGAAGATCTTCTGGTTGAGCATCCAGCTGTGAAAGAGATTGAGATAGAATAGTACAGTGGCAGGATACTTTTCCTGCCACAGCCGCCCAGCCTGGCAGAATTCCTCTCACAGTCGAACTGCTCCCATCAGCTCCTGCCCAGTTTAGTCAAATCCGTCCATGCTGCAATTAATGCATGGAGTGGCTCAAGAAGGAAAGCATGATTTGATGAAGACTTACTTTTTGTGATATTATTATATTTTGGCTATGTAAGGGGAGATATCCTATAACTTATCATAACTCTTTTAGACTTTCTCTCACTACTTTTAGTATTTCTCTTTCTAAATTCGAAATTGCTCTCTAGTTCATGTTCATGTTCATGTTCTTCAACCTCCAAGTTAGATAGCTAAAAGCTCTTTAATTCTCGCCTCTGCTCAAGCATTTAATTCGTGAAGATCTGCCTCAGTATGTTCTCTGTTTTCTGCCCTGTTTCGTTCATTTAATTCTGCACTTATTTCTGTTTATTTAAAGCTTAGAAGTTATTGTTCTTCCAGTTAGCTTTCTGCATTTATGATGTCTTTCTCTTGCATGTTTTCCTACTTTCATAGTTTAAATATGTGTAGCTAAGCCCTAGATTCGGCTAGGGTAGTGAAACACCCGATCCTTGCTTAAGGTAACATAGGACTGATCAACCTAGGTTAACTGGGCTGGTACTAAACAGGCAGGGGAGATGGTGGAGTTACTTTCATGCTCAACATGGGTAGCTTTGCTAGTTCGGTTTGTTGGCTATTAATGCTCCTTAGTTGTAGATCTATGCAATGCTCAACATGGTAGATCGACACTAGGGTAGGGAGTAGGTTAATGCTCAACATTCCTTCTCCATTTCAAGAATAAGATTTAGGTGCGTCCGTGCTCAACACGACATCTTAACCAGGCAACCTTAGGAAACCGATTAATCTTAGAATCGAGGATTGGATGTCGATTAGTGTGGATCTGCCCAAAGCCGAGTCGCCTTTAATATTTGTTCTAATCCCCTATTTTTAATTGCGCAGTTTATGATTATTGTCTAGCTTTAATTAAACCCAAAACTAATGGTGGTTACTAACCTAACCCTTTTTCGGTCTTTGGAGATAAATTGCTTAAATCAACTCATTCCCTGTGGATTCGATCCCTGCTTGCTAACTGTGCTTGTATGCGTTTAGTTGTCTGTCGCATGTGTAATAATTATAAATATTGTTTGGTTCGCGACCGATTTTAACGACGAAGTCGCGCCCAACGAAAATGGCGCCGTTGTCGGGGAATGGCGTTTTGATTTAAACTAACCTTTTTATTTTTGTTCTACCCAAGTGTTTCTTCTAGGTGTTTATGAGTGGCTCGTTTAACCCAAATTTCTGGCTAAACCCTGAAATTGAGAAGACTGCCAGGAGACTCAAGAAGGAGACACGGTTGCGCAAGAAACAAACCGAACTGGAGTCGCAGGGCGAAAGACCGCTGCATACAGAGACTGCGAGTGAGGCTGGTACTGAAGCCAGCCACCCAGAAGACCGAGATACTCAGTTTGTCCAAGCTGAGAAGGCCCAAGCTGAGAAGGACCAAAATGACAAGGAAGAATCTGATTCTGAATCAAAAACAGGATCCGAAATAATCATGGAAGAAGATGATCCAAGGGTCCTCGAGGTCAATGAACATACTGCCAGGAAGCGAAAAGACCCTGTGCAGATCGCCGCTTATGGTGAAAATTCTGTGGAACTTAAGGCAGTGGTGCTGAATGCCCTGTCTAAGTTTTATGGAAAGACGAATGAAAATCCATTCTCATTCTTGAATGAATTCGAGAAGATATGTAGGCTCCAGAAGAAAACTGGCCAGCAAACTGACGATCAAGTGAAGCTAGTTGCATTCCCTTATGCACTATGCGACAGAGCCAACATGTGGTACTCGAGTCTGCGCACAGACTCTATTGCGAATTGGCCGCAGATGGAGACTACCTTCCTGGAGTACTACTTTCCAGCAACAAAGACAAGCTCCTTGAGGAAAGAAATATCAAGTATCCACCAGGAGTATGATGAACACCTCAGCGAGTATTGGGAACGCTTTAATAGATTGGTGGAAGATTGCCCTAATCATAAATATAGAGATGGAGAACTGTTCCAGTTTTTCTACCAAGGCATGACCATGAAATACAAAGATTTGGTGAATTCCGGAAGTGGAGGAGGATTCACTCACTTTAAGATTAGTGAGGTCAGGCAGTACATTCAAAGATTGGTGGACTCCACTAAAGAGTACGACAGGGAGAATGCCAAGAATGTGAGGAAGGTTGCCCAAGCAAGTTCCTCGGATTATGAAAGAAGAAATGAAGACAGGATGGAGAAAATAGAGAAGATGCTGAATCAGGTGGTGAACAAGTCAACCTCAGCAGAACCGGTTGAGGTGACTTGTGGTGCATGTGGCGAACTCGGCCACTCTTCTATTAGATGTACTATGGGAGTAGTTGAATACGAAGATGCAAATGCAGTGGGAGGGTATCACTTCATGAAGAATAGAGATCACTCTAACCTCCGATGGAGACAACCAGGAGACCCTCCCCAACAGAGTCAATCCAGCTACCAATCACCTCCGCTACACTTCCAACAACAAGGCTTTAATAATCATAGTGCACCTCCACCTGCCCAGAACTTCTATCCACAACCTCCGCAGAACTTCCAAAACCAAAACTTTCAATCTCAGCAAATCCCAAATTTCCAGCAACCCCAACCAAATTACCATAACCAACCTCAGCAAAATTTTCAAACTAACCAAAGTCAACCTCAACAGGACTATCAACAACAACCTTCACCAGTTTACCAACCACAAAACCAAGCCACTCAACCAAATCAGAACCAACCTCAATTACCGCCCATCCAGAACCAACCCTATAAACCACCACATCACAGGGGAGGTGCACAACAAAATCAGAATATGCCACAAAGGGGTTATCGGACAAATGAGGAGTTATGGAATGAATTCCAAAATTCCCAATTTGAACAGAAAGCTGGCATGAGTGCCTTGTCTAAGCAGCTGGAAAAACTAGCTAACTCCTTGAGGGATATCAAAGGAGATCAAGGAAAAATCCCTGCCCAAGTGCAGATCAATCCTAAGGAGGAAAATGCTAGTGTAGTGACTTTGAGGAATGGAAAGGAGCTGTCAGAACCTGTAAGGAAGGACCGAAAAACCTTCGGAGAAGATGAAGTTGAACAGCCAGAAGATGAGTTACAGAGGCCAATCGCGCCATTGGCCCCACCACCTTTCCCTTCTGCCTTGCTAAGGAAGGTCAAACCAAAGAAAGATGCCATGAACTATAAGGCATTATTCGAAAATCTGGAAATAAACATACCATTGTTGGAAGCTCTTAAACTCCCACAATTGGCCAAGTTTATCAAGGAGTTTATAGCTGGAAAGGTGCCTGATGGAGAAAAGGTGATAATGGAAAAGGCCGCATCTGCGATGATCCAGAAAAACCTCCCAGAGAAATATGTTGATCCAGGAGCATTCACCTTACCATGTTTGATTGGTGAGAAACTGATTCCACGTGCTATGTGTGATCTGGGTGCCTCAATTAGTGTGATGCCCCTCTCGGTTTACAAGACCTTGGTTGGTGTGGATCTGACTGAAACAAGAGTGGTGATGCAACTTGCGGATAGATCATGCATCTACCCAGTTGGATTGTTGGAGAATGTCCTAGTGAAGGTAAATGAGTTTGTGTACCCAGCTGACTTCTATGTCATCAATACCAATGATGAAAGGATCAAAGGAACGGTTGGGGTACTTCTGGGCAGACCATTCCTATACACAATTAGAGCTATTATTGATGTGCATGAAGGCACGATTAGCATTTCTTGGAATGGAGAACAATATACACACAACATCTATGATGCTATGAAACCACCGGCGGATGTTGAGAATGACAATACTCTGGATGTGTACACTCCCCTAGTCCAAGATCATTTGGTGAATGAGTTTGTTCAAGGCAAGGAGGAGCCAACCATTACTCAAGAATCTACTCATCTGGACACTCATGGGATGAGTGACATTGAAGTGAAGGAAGCTGTGATGTCCTTATATGCACAACCAGCAGTTGAGGAATGTGTCAATAGTATGACTGGGCTACCTCAAGACCAGATTCCGGAGAAGCCTTTGCCATCCATCATTCAACTTCCTGATTGGAACTCAAACCTCTTCCAGCTCATTTGAAATATGCATACTTGGGAGATAAGGATACACTGCCGGTAATAATCAGCAGCAGTCTAGCCCAAGAAGAAGAAGCCAGGCTTATATCAGTTCTGCAGAAGCATAAAACTGCTATTGGGTGGACCTTGGCAGACATCACTGGAATCAGCCCAGATGTCTGTATGCATCATATTCTTATGGAGCCAAATAGCAAACCAAGCAGAGACGCGCAACGCAAGCTAAACCCTATTATGAGGGAAGTTGTTCTCAAAGAAATTCTGAAGTTGCTATCCATGGGAATCATCTACCCAATTTCAGATAGCAAGTGGGTCAGTCCTGTGCATGTGGTGCCTAAGAAAGGAGGAATCCAACTGGTGGCAAATGAGAAGCAGGAGCTAGTCCCAACACGTCCGGTCAATGGATGGCGGATGTGTATTGACTATCGCAAGCTCAACAATGCTACCCGGAAGGACCATTTCCCCCTGCGTTTCATTGACCAGATGTTGGAAAGGCTGGCAGGGCAGGCGTATTTTTGCTTTCTGGACGGGTACAACGGGTACTTTCAAATACATGTGAGTCATGACAATCAAGAAAAAACGACATTCACATGCCCCTTCGGAACTTATGCATATAGGAGGATGTCGTTCGGACTGTGCAATGCCCCAGGGACCTTCCAGAGATGCATGATGAGCATTTTCTCAGATATGATTGAAAAATGCATTGAAGTCTTCATGGATGACTTCACAGTTTATGGGAATTCTTTTGATAACTGCCTAAGCAGTCTGGACAAGGTTCTCGCCAGGTGTGTTGAAAAGAATCTCGTGCTCAACCACGAGAAATGTCACTTTATGGTCACGGAGTGTATTGTACTAGGCCATGTCGTCTCAGAGAAAGGAATTGCAGTCGATAAAGCAAAGGTGGACCTGATTGCGCAATTGCCATATCTAACGAATGTCAAGGAAGTCAGAGGATTCCTTGGGCATGCAGGTTTCTACCGAAGGTTTATCAAGGACTTCGCCAAAATTGCTCAGCCATTGACTAAACTTCTGCAGTTGGATGTGCCATTCGAGATAACTGACACCTGCAAGGAAGCTTTCAACTTGCTGAAAGCCAAGTTAACATCTGCTCCGATCATGCAAGCACCAGATTGGGACTTACCATTTGAAATCATGTGTGACGCCAGCAACTACGCAGTTGGTGCGGTTCTTGGACAAAAATTGGGCAGAGAGAACCATGTCATCTATTACGCTTCCAAGACTCTCAACCCTGCCCAGTGTAATTATACAACAACTGAGAAGGAGCTTCTGGCCATCGTGTTTGCCTTTGAGAAGTTCAGATCCTACTTGCTAGGATATAAGATTATTGTTCATACAGATCATTCAGCATTGAAGTACTTACTGTCCAAAGCAGAATCCAAGCCGAGACTGATCAGATGGATATTGCTTCTCCAAGAATTTGACTGGGAAGTCAAAGATAAGAAAGGAACAGAGAACAAGGTTGCTGATTTTCTAAGTAGGATCCCCATGCCTGCTGATGGAATCCAGATCCGAGAGACCTTCCCAGAGGAGCATTTGTACGAGATCCAGGAGGCCAACAACATCTACCTGCCCATGCATGACACAGAAATTTGCAGTGCAGTGGGTAAGCTTCCTTGGTATGCTTCTATTGTTAATTATTTAACCACCAAGATAACTCCACATGGAATCACATGAGCACAATCTCTCAAGCTTAAGAGCGATTCAAAGTATTATTTCTGGGATGAGCCCTACTTGTGGAGAGTGGGGGCATACCAAGTCATCCGGAGATGTGTTCCTGAGGAACAACAGGGTAATATTCTCAACCACTGCCACTCCCTAGCATGTGGAGGCCACTTTGGAGCAAAGAGGACAGCACGAAAGGTATTGGATAGTGGTTTCTTTTGGCCTTCCATTTCACGTGATTCCCATTTTTTCTGTAAGAGCTACCCTCGCTGCCAAATGACTGGGAACATCTCTCATAGAGATGAAATGCCCCAGATACCGATAAGATTTTGCGAAATCTTTGACGTATGGGGTATGGATTTTATGGGGCCGTTCCCAAGTTCATTTGGTGATCTTTATATTTTGCTCGTTGTGGACTATGTGTCCAAATGGGTGGAGGCGAAGGCCACCCGAACTAACGATTCCAAAGTTGTTTCTGGATTCTTGAAATCCAACATCTTCAGTCGATTCGGAGTGCCCAGAGCTATTATCAGTGATCAGGGGACACACCTCTGCAACAGAACCATTGAGGCCCTGATGAAGAAGTATGGCGTCCAACATCGCCTGTCCACGCCATACCATCCACAATCGAATGGGCAGGCAAAAGTGTCCAACCGAGAAGTAAAGGGGATCCTTGAGAAGACGGTAAATCCCTCCCTCAAGGATTGGAGTGCAAGGCTTGATGATGCCTTGTGGGCTTATAGGACAGCATATAAGACTCCAATCGGGATGTCCCCATACCGGCTGGTATTCGGAAAGATGTGCCATCTGCCTGTGGAGATTGAGCACAAGGCATTCTGGGCAGTTAAGCAAATCAATATGCAACCCTCAAAGTGTGAGGAGGAAAGGAAATTTCAGCTCCAAGAGTTGGAAGAATTGAGAATCAAAGCATATGATGTTGCAAGTTGGTACAAAGACCGTGCGAAATTCTGGCACGATAAGAATATTAGGGGAAAGACTTTCCAGGTAGGACAATTGGTCTTATTGTTTCAATCAAAGCTGAGGCTTATGCCTGGGAAGTTGCGATCGCGCTGGCTTGGGCCATTCAGAGTTACAGACGTCTGCCCAAACGGAGTTCTAGAAATTGTTGGCCTCTCATCTGAGAAGGCATTCAAAGTTAACGGACACCATTTGAAGATTTACCATGATCCATCCGAGATACATGCAGTGGAGAGCATTGATCTCTTCCCTGTTCCACCATCAAACTGATTGCTTAAGGCAGTGTCTAGCCAAAGACGTAAAAGAAAGGCGGCCCGAGGGAGGCATCCCTCATATTTTGTCATTTTGTATATTTTTTGTGAATTTTGTTGTCTGCCCAGGGAGGGGCATCCATTTACTGTTGCCTATTTTTGTTATTATTATATTTGTGTGTCTAACAGTTATGCAGAGGGACTGGAATGCAATTTTGAAAGACGGAAGCCTCTATCAGCAAGCTTCGGGAGCAGATTGTGGCGATGCAAAGGCAGCTTGAGGCACTGACCGGGAAGAAAGGAAAAGGCGCGGCTAAGCCGCGCAATCGGTAATCGGTTTCAACTCACTCCCCCTATTGTTTGTGTGTATTTTTCTTTGTAGTTTTGTTCCTTTGTGTTTGTTTCCCCCCTCCTCCTCTAAAGTGTGAGGAGGGGGTGTGTTCGTTTTTATTGTTGTGTGTCCTCTCTTCTCCTTTACTCTCTGCCTGCTTGAGGGCAAGCAGGGCTTTAAAGTGTGAGGAGGGATTGTTCTGTGTTGTCTTTTTCTGCCCTGAACACTCGGTTCTGCCTGCTTGAGGACAAGCAGGGCTCTAAAGTGTGAGGAGGGGTATCTTTAGTTTTGTTGTCTATTTGTATGTAAGCTTGTCATGTTTCTCCAAGTCTGCTATGTATTATGATTGCCCCCTGCCCCAATTTTTTTTTCAAAACTTAGTGAATCACAAGCATGTTTGCATATATTGAGTCTAATTAAACTGCTAGGAACGATGAAGTAGGGGCATATATTGAGTCTAATTAAACTGCACTAAATAGTCAGGATTGAGCCTAGAGTGGAGCACTCCCCACTTACTTCTTTTTTAGAGAATAGATGTCACAAAGTCACCATATTAGCATACCATGTACACCATGTGATAGAAGGCACTAGGGATAACCTTAATTCTGGCCTGAGTTTATATAACTCTTGCCCAAATATCCCCTAGTAAACAAATTTGAGCTTTGGCCTATTCATTCAACCAGTCACTAAATATTAGCCACTGCCCATTTTTAGACCTTCTCTTGGCCCTGTTATGTATATATGCTTTTGTACACATTGCGCTACCGATGAAATAAAAGATCTGTGCTGAAACTGCATTCAGAGGGGTAAATTGTAGAGTGGGAGACTGGGAAGAAAAGTCAAATAAATTTAGCAGCAAAAGAGTAAAAAGAAAAGAAAGAAAGGTGCTTGAAAAACAAAAGAAAAAGAAAAATGATGCACCTAGGAAAAAGAAGGGGAAAGAGGAAAAGAAAACAAAAGAAAGAAAATTTTTATCCTTCCCGGTTGCTTGTCATTAACTCCCTGCCCTGTATCAAATCTTTATTCCATCACTTACTTGCACAAACCAAGGGTACTTTGCATATATGCAGGACAAATGATGCACAATAAAATAAGCCTAGGACCTTTAGGATCCCACCTTGCAATATCATTTCATGGTCCTTAGCCCCATTACAACCCAAGAGAAAAAGTCCTTTTTGATGGTGCTAATTGGTTGACTTAATATGGCGATTGCGTGTATTTATGTTTAAATGAGCGGCTGTCCGGACTAGTGTAGTTGAGTGCTGAGTGAAACGCGAGAATGACTCAATGCCTGCCCTGTTTTGACCTAGTTGATTTTCCTAAACTTGTTGATGCATGTTTCTTGCGTGAGATCTTACTTTGATGTGCTTTATATTCTTGGTCGGGTGCTATTATTTACATGTGCAGAATTTGGTTTTGCTTGGCAGCTTGTCGTCTTTATGTTTTTTATGTGTGTCCGTGTCTTCCTTTTATTGTGTTTCCTTTTCCTTCTTTGAGTCTGTTTGTGTGAGTCGTTTTGGGGGGAGTGGAAACCGAGCAACATTCGTGCTTAAAGATTCTCTTCATACTTGAGGGCAAGTATTGCTTAAGTGTGAGGAGGTTGATAAGCACGTAATTGTTGCATTTTAATTATCAATATTATGCTTGTTTGCCTCGGGTTTATGCGTGTAGGAGATGGATAAAAGGCGAAAAGGTGATGAAAGTTGTCTATGTACGTATTGGAAGCTGCATGCATGCATTATGTGATCAAGGAGTTTTGGGCCAGATTGTTAGACAGAAACTGGGCAGGATTTGGACCTTCCATTTGGGCCAGCTTAGTGGGCCAAAGAAATGTTTTAATTGATGATGTGAAGAAGCCCAGCCCATCTATATTGGCAGAAAGTGGAGGGAAGATCTTTTGGTTGAGCATCCAGCTGTGAAAGAGATTGAGATAGAATAGTACAGTGGCAGGATACTTTTCCTGCCACAGCCGCCCAGCCTGGCAGAATTCCTCTCACAGCCAAACTGCTCCCATCAGCTCCCGCCCAGTTTAGTCAAATCCGCCCATGCTGCAATTAATGCATGGAGTGGCTCAAGATGAAAAGCATGATTTGATGAAGACTTACCTTTGATATATTATTATATTTTGGCTATGTAAGGGAAGATATCCCACAACTTTATCATAACTTATCATAACTCTTTTAGACTTTCTCTCACTACTTTTAGTATTTCTCTTTCTAAATTCGAAATTGCTCTCTAGTTCATGTTCATGTTCTTCAACCTTCAAGTTAGATAGCTAAAAGCTCTTTAATTCTCACCTCTGCTCAAGCATTTAATTCGCGAAGATCTGCCTCAATATGTTCTCTGTTTTCTGCCCTGTTTCGTTCATTTAATTCTGCACTTATTTCTGTTTATTTAAGGATTAGAAGTTATTGTTCTTCCAGTTAGCTTTCTGCATTTATGATGTCTTTCTCTTGCATGTTTTCTTGCTTTCATAGTTTAAATATGTGTAGCTAAGCCCTAGATTCGGCTAGGGCAGTGAAACACCCGATCCTTGCCTTCCATGAGATCTTAATGTGCTTAAAATTTGTTAGCTAAGTGTTTATGTCCAGATCTGTGTAGATGCCTGTTTAAGGTAACATAGGACTGATCAACCTAGGTTAACTGGGCTGGTATTGAACAGACATGGGAGATGGTGGAGTTACTTTCATGCTCAACATGGGTAGCTTTGCTAGTTCGGTTTCTTAGCTATTAATGCTCCTTAGTTGTAGATCTATGCAATGCTCAACATGGTAGATCGACACTAGGGTAAGGAGTAGGTTAATGCTCAACATTCCTTCTCCATTTCAAGAATAAGATTTAGGTGCGTCCGTGCTCAACACGGCATCTTAACCGGGCAACCTTAGGAAACCGATTAATCTTAGAATTGAGGATTGGAGACCGATTAGTGTGGATCTACCCAAAGCTGAGTCGCCTTTAATACTTGTTCTAATCCCCTATTTTTAATTGCGCAATTTATGATTATTGTCTAGCTTTAATTAAACCCAAAATTAATGGTGGTTACTAACCAAACCCTTTTTCGGTCTTTGGAGATAAATTGCTTAAATCAACTCATTCCCTGTGGATTCGATCCCTGCTTGCTAACTGTGCTTGTATGATTTTAGTTGTTTGTCGCAGGTGTAATTATAAATATTGTTTGGTTCTCGGCCGATTTTAACGACGAAGTCGCGCCCGACCAGCCATGCTTGCAATGCTGAATGACAGACAACCTGTCTCAGCACCAGCACCTTCAGATGGGTCTGACCCCGATGGTCAGGACCCACCCCGTGATTCAGGCCCTGAGAAGCCTGATGAGGGAACTCAACCGGACAAGGATGCCACTACTTCAACTGTTGATCCTCCACTCAGCATCCTTGGTCCCGGGCAGACAGTGGCCGGCACGTCGAAAGCAGTTGAACCCTCCCAGCTACTTCTCGAATCTGCTTTTGAGGCAGTGCCCAGCCCTAAGAGCCATCGTTCAAAATCAGTGGCCAGGGCGCTGAGGAACCAAGGCACTCAGAATCGCCTACTCGCCCGAACCGTCCACAAAACATGGCGGCAAACCACTGAGGCACAGAGTGCAGAGCTGCAGGGACTCAGAACCGCTATCTCCACATCTCCAGTCCCTGACTTCTCCAGCATTCTGACGAATGCCTTAGCTGCACAGAGAGCTGACTTTGAAGAACGGCTCAAGACGATTCAGGAAGGCCAGGCCAAATTGCTGAATGATTACAAGGCCGCCCAAACCGCTCACACTGAATCCGTTACTGCCATCTCTCAAGCCACTGACCTTAGATTGGAAAATATTCAGAAGGCCATTGAAGAGAAGGTGGAGAAGCAGCTGAAAGAATTTCAGGTTGCAGCTGATCTCTCACATAAGTAATACAGCACTCAGCTCACTAATGAGAGAAACGAGTTGCATGAGGAGTTGACGAAGCTACACAATAAGTTGGATGATCTGTCAGACTCATACAAAAGCCTGAACAGCAAGGTATCTGCTCCGCCCCCTACCCGATTTGCTGATGCCAAAAAGGGGGAAGGATTTATAGATAAAGGATCTAAGGAGCTGATACTGAAAGCTACGAAGAAGGCAAGGACAGTGGCAGGGGCATCTCCAACTCAATCATCCGCCCGCACCGGACTCCGCACATACCGGGCGAGGCCCGGGGTGTCTCGGCAGCGGGGAGCCGCAAAGATCTGCCGAGATCGGCCCAAGTGGCTCAGGAGCTAAAGAAGTCACAGCTCAGTCAACTCAAACTCCCTTAGACATTATTAAAGAAGTTGCAGAGTACGCTGACGAGGAGTCAGAAGAGGAAGAAGCTCCTCTTCCTCCTCCAGTTGCCGGCAAAGGCAAGAAATTACTGAAGCTCCCAACCCTTCCCTCCAAGAAGAAAGGACCCAGGAGGTTCATAACTCCAGAGGAGGAGGCTCAGATAGCAGCAGATGAAAAGCTGGCTAAGGAGATAGCCGAAGCTGAAGCCGTAAATAAACCCAAGAAAAAGCCTGTTAAAGGCAAAACTAAGGCTCCAGCTGGAGGCAAGAAGACTGGAGCTAGGCTGCCTCCTAGAACGCTCAAACTCAGCGATGAAGCTGACAAAGAAAAAGAAAAGGAGCAGCACTCAACTGGGCAGCAGGGAACATCCAAAGAGAAATCATCCACACCAGAAGAGCCACCTCATAAGCACTCTTATACTGCCTCGAAGGCACAGGAACAAGAAATGGAAGAGATCTGGGCTCAACTGGACAGATATCTATACAGAGGTTGTTGGTCCCGTGAGTGAGTTCAGGTGTAGAGGGGGAGGGGGGGTGAATACACCTGAATCCAAATTTCTCAACTTTCGAACACGAACAGTCCTATTCAGGAAGGTGCCGTACTGAAATAGTTCAGAGAACCGCATAACCGTGTCGAATCGTGTTAAAGGCTAAAGGAGTACCGACTCGGTCGAGATCCGCTAACCGACTAGGTCGAATTCGGTATCGATCGGTGAGAGTTCGGTGTGCGGAATTGTGTAGGCCCAAATCGGTTTTAATGAGGAAAACGTTTTATGCAAGTCTCGGTTCGGTAGATAAGAAGTTCGAATACCGAGACGCTTAAATCGATTTTAAATATGATGTTCGGTATGCACGGTAAAATCAATGAAACAAGTAAGTAAATGACACGAGATATTTTTAAAGTGGTTCGGATATCAACAATCCTACGTCCACTGTCCCGATAGATCGGGAGGCTATTTATTATACCGAGTTAGTCTCGGTCGGCCTTGTACACTTGGACAAAGTCGTAGCTTGGGGATTATACTGAGCAAGTCCCAGTTTACAATTCTATCAAACTTTAAGTGTTTGACAAACTTCTCCAACAATGAAGGAGTCCTTATACAATAAGGATTGGGTTCAAATGTGAACTCCTTCGTCTAAGCTATGGATATAACAAGTGAGCTTAGGGTTAGAGGGATAAGGAACGAGAATGTAGCTATCTAGAGCGATGAACAGCTGAGAGTTTAGCTATAGGTTCGTGTCAGTCGCTTGGATACTAGAAGCTTATGTCGGTTCAGCTTGGTTCCTTTTGAGCTGGATGTAGTCTTTCACCGGAGATAACTCGGTTGATTCTTGCGGAAGACTTAGTCGTTAATTTCACTCGTTTGAATGCTCTGTGCGTTTCTTGCTTCGCGTTCTTGTGTTGGTTCTAGGTGTTAGCTTCAAATCTTGAATGATCCCTCTATTTATAGAGTGGAGAGAAGAATAGATCCGTTGGAGACGATCTTCTTCTTTTTCCCTCTTTTGCGGTAGCAAACGGCTCTTTTGTAGTAGGTACAGTGTCCTTTCCCTCCTTTTACGGAAATATGTTGACTGTAGCTTTAGTAGGTGGGACGACACGTGTATGCTTGTCATTCGTCGAGGTGGATGTGGTGGTTGAGACAGAACAAACTTCGAGGCAATTGAAGTTGACTTCTCTCTTCCTCGTACTTGACAACACTGATAGCTTATCAAAAGATTCAGACAGTTCAGAAGACTGTCAGCCGATGCTGAGTCTGATTTTGTATTCAGTAGATAGACAGCTGAGAAAGGTCTACTGAAAATCAGCTCTGAGTCCAGTGAACTACTCCTGCTGAGTTCAGTTCAACTGACTCTCTCGATATCGCTTCCCCTGCTGAGTCCAAGATTCACCGAGTCTTCTACACCGGTGCCGAGGCCGATGAGCTACCGAGCGCCTTGACCGAGCAGAGTGTCTACCGAGTCCGAGACCTCGGAGACAAATACGAATACAAAGGAATGGTTCACCAATCGGATAGGGTTTTGGGATCTTCAAATATTCTCAACGAGTTCGTAGCACGAGGCTACTGAGCGTGATTCAGTATAGAAGATAGAGTCATTTCCCACAAGTATGATCATGCTGAGGATTGAATCATCACCCAACAATTTCCCCCTATTTGATGATGCCAAAACCTATCATCTATGTCCTATCAACTATGCTAAACACTAACTTACTCAGAAACAGAGCTCCTTACAAATATTACAAGTAGGATCAGTGGAGTTGTCTGGTAAGTGCTAGACTACTGAGGGAGA
This sequence comes from Lavandula angustifolia, assembly GCA_028984105.1. NCBI lineage: Eukaryota > Viridiplantae > Streptophyta > Magnoliopsida > Lamiales > Lamiaceae > Lavandula > Lavandula angustifolia. The sequence continues at coordinate 18,534,964 of CM054821.1, read as the reverse complement.
CAGAGCAGAACAATTTCCCCCTTTACAATAATTTCCCCTAAGAGAAATAAAAACTCTATGAAAGTCTAGTCTATCAGAGATCTAACCGAGCAAAAACAGACAAGTAAATAAATAAAGTGTGTGTGTGTCAGTAATCACTTCAGTGATTCTGAGTGTTAAAGCATAAAGCAAACACGGCTATTTAGACAACAAGTAGTTGTCAGAGCCAAAAGAAGATTTGTATATATGTAAGAGAAATTCAGTACAGATACAATCTTGCTATGCTAAGAGAATGAGCAAAAAAAATCTAAGGAGGAGGGCCACTGAACTTCTTGATTCTGTCCATGAACTCTTGAGTCTGATCTTCAGGGAGCGGCACTCCATACATCCTGTATGTGATCTTCCTTAGCTTCAGAAATTCTGCAAAATCAGCAGGCTCATCTTCAGCAAGTTCTTTCTTCGCTGCTGCATGCTTCACTTCCGCTTCAATCGTACCAAAGTGTACTGAGTCATCCTGTCTTCTCGGTGGAGGTATGATTCTGGGTCCCGGAACACTGACTTCTATACCTTCAGATATGGCTTTGTCGAGGTATGGGTAGAGTTCAGGTTCAGTAGCGAACATCCATTCCATGTAAGCTTCAATCCTTGTCCTGTTGGACCAGAACCTCCAAAAATAGTTCCTCTTGATGAACTCAATTTTCGCATTTTCCCATCTTTGATTGAGTCGAGCCGGTATCCATTCATCTCGTTCTTGGACATCTTTGAAATTTCGTGTCACCGGCTTCCCGAATTTCATGTATCGTATGGAATATCGGCCTTTAGAAGGCACTCTCAGCCTGGCCTCCTCTTCAGTCCTTTTCATCATAGCTTCAAGGTCTACCTTCCAAATTCTATCTCTGGCAGCCTGAATCTGTCTTGCCTCCTCGCCTCTATATAGATATATGTTCATCAGATCAAATATGGCTTCGATTTCTTCTCCTTGTGTATCAGTGGCTTGCTAAGGGGCTTCTTCTGATTCAGCAGGGGTACTAGATCTAGATTTGGATGTACCCTGCCTTTCAGTACTCTTCTGCTGCTGCTCCTTTTCCTTTTCTCTGTCCTCTTCATCTGTTATGATGAGCTTTCTCGGAGGCAGTCTAGCAGTTCTCTTTCCTCCTCTGGATGGGGCTTTACTCTTTCCTTTGGCAGGCTTAGACTTTGGCTTGTTAGCTGCTTCGGCCTCTGCAATTTCTCTGGCCAGTCTCTCATCCACAACTATTTGGGCTTCCTCCTCAGCAGATATGTACCTTAACCGCTTTGCTGGAGGGGTTGGAATTTTAAGCTTTTGTTTGCCCTTGCCTTCTTGAACTGGTGGTGGAAGAGGAGCCTCTTCTTCTTCTGAGTCCTCCACCGCCTGTTCAGCGTACTCAGCAACCTCCTTAATAATGTCTTTAGGAGTCTGGGTTGCCTGAGTAGTCTGCTGGGGTCCTGAGCCACTTGGGCCGGTTTCAGCTGTGCTCGCAGCCGAAACACCCTGGGCCTTACCCGAAGTCTGAGTCTGAGTTTTCTGAGACTGAGTTTTGCTAAGGTCAGCAATAGATTTCTTCTTCTCAGTCCCCTTCTTTTCTTCAGTAGCTGTCCCCTTCAGTGGTCTAGAAGGTTTAGTTGGAGTCAGCTTCTCAGTACTCTTTTTCTTTTCTTCACTTTCTTTCTCAGTACCCTTCTTCTATCCTTCCCCCTTTTTGGCATCATCAAGTACAGCCGGGGTTGGGATGAGTACCTTCTTTTCTAGCTTCGATAAACAAGGTGGACAAGTCGTCCACGCATTTATTCACTTTCTCCAATGCTAGATGCAGCTCGTTCCTCTCGATATGAGTGCGTCCTTGTATCTTTGTATGAGAGAGAGCGGCTTCGACTTCGATTCAGCTAGTTTCTCACCGATCTTGTCCTCCACGACCAGTTGAATGAGGTCTAGTCTGTTCTCCGTGGCCTGGGCTTGCTCGGTGAATGACTCAGTATGAGCGGACAAGGTGTTCTGAAATTGTTCAAGGAGCTTGGTCTGTCCCTCCTGAATTGTCCTTAGCTGAGTCTGAAACTGCTGTTGCTGCTGGGCCAATGCTTCAGTTATGAGAGAGGAGACATCAGGGGCACCTGATGTAGAGATGCTGGATTTCAGCCCCTGAAGCTCAGAGTTGGTGGCCAATGCAGACTTCTTCCACACCTTGTGGACTGCCTTCGCCAATTCCCGATTTTGAATTCCTTGTGCAGTTAGAGCTTTGGCAACTGAACGGGATCTCTTGGCAGATGGGCTGGGCGCGCCTCGTATGTCGACTCGAGCAGGAGCCGAGCCAGGCTCTGCTGAGGACGAGACACCAGCCGAAGGCTTCTCAGGCCCAAGGATACTGAGTGGTGGTGCTGCTTCAGTATGGGTATCCTTGTCCTGTGGATGTCCCTCATCAGGCTTTCCAGGGCCTGAATCACTGGGTGGGTCCTGACCGTCGTGGTCAGACCCATCTGAGGGCGGCGAGCCAGCTGCTTGGCGTCGATCAGCAATAATTGCAAGCATGGATGCCCTTAGATTCTCCATCATGTTGAGGTTCTCAGGTTCTGAATAGCCTATCTCCTCACGCAATCTCAGTTCTTCCAAGTGTAGCTGCTGACAGGAGTAGTGTAGAACAAGGCGTTGAAGCCGAGGCCACTCCCGAAAGCGTAGGATCATATGGAGCCTTGCCGACTTGGCTAGGACGAGCAAATCGAATGGTCAGCAAGCTCTGGAATGAACTGGATGATCTCTCGGGAAGCTTTAGAGACGATAACTGCTGCTTCCATCCCGAGAGTCTCTTCTGCAGACGCAGAATCTGACTCGATATCTACGAAGTCGGTCTCGGAGTCGGCAGGTGGACGATCGCCGAGCGGAGGCACGAGAGAGAGGGCTATCCGGGCGTTGGACTTCTTCACTTTGGGCTTCGTAGCCTCTCCCCTGTTCCTCTTGAACTTGTTCCTCGGTGGAGACGGCTTTCTCCACCGACTTGGTCTTCTCGGATGAGGAAGACTCATCTACCAACCGTAGTGGCTGAATAGGAGTCGGTTCGGTAGCCATTTCGAGTAGTTGTCTCCGGTTCGGCGAGGTGTATCCGGTATGGCCTTCCTCGGCCTCTTGGCTGGTGCCTTAGGTGATTTAGCCGGAGGTGTCCTTTTCTTAGGAGTCGCTCGCTGAGGCTTAGATGATCGAGCTTCGCGGCCGTGCATCGAACCAATCTTGCGGGGCCGCGGACTTGTTGTGAAAGCGGATTTTCTTCACATTAAAGTATTCTTTGTCGTCATAAGTGATCTGCTCAGCCTCGCAGAAATCCTCGATCATGACTGACAATTTAAGTCCGTAGAGAAGCTTTCCCTTTGCGGTCAGTGTTCGCGTAGCTTTATCGAACTTGGCTGCCTGAGCCATAAATTCGCGAACAAAGAAGTCAGTCCAATTAACTTTCACGCAGTCATAGATTGCCATCATCATATGGATCTTCGGTCGGGAGACCTGATCGAAAGAGCCAGCCTGGCTCGTCAACCGCTGAGTGACGATGTACGCCAGTGCTCTGAACTGCGGTAGCATTGCATTCTTCGGAAATGCTGCTCTGAATGTTGTGAGCTTGCCACAGAAAACGGAGAGGTATGTGTCGACAGCGTCGTCATTTGTACCCCCAAGGTGCCGACACCTTCGGACGGGAGGTTGAAGCTCTTCTTCGATGCTTGTTTAATAGACATCCGCCCGTATCCTCGATGCGTCGTCAATGGCGTTAACAGCGAACCTCGCCAGAATGTCTCCTCCAACTGAGTCGGAGTTCAGATATAGTTCCGCCACTTGTCGAGGAAGGAAGAAGGTCGGCTTCCTCGATAGAAACTCCTCAAGGCCGAATTTCCTCAAAAATGTGAAGATCTCGTCCATGTACTCGAGCTCGCACGCGTCGAACTCCATAACTGGTTCGCACTAGATACGGCCTTTGCTGGACGATTTCCTCTATCTTGTCGGGAGAACTGACGGATATACCAGCCATAGTCCTGTTACAAGAAATGAATCAGTACCGTTTCTTGGATAGAACAAGGTCTTTGCATAATGCGATACTTGAAACATATAACAAATACATTAACAGATATAAGCATACCAATAGATAAAATTCGAGATAAGATTGAGAGTGAAGTTGCAAGTAAGGATTGCGAATGCAGATCTCGGATTTTTCGGAATTTGAAAGTTATGAAGTATGCTAATGGCGGTTTTAAAGATATGATCGAATATATATATCAACTATGAAGGTGAACGGTTTTCGATCGAAGGCTGAATTTAAACTTGCTTTATGATATGGACGGTTAAGATTAGAAGTTAAAAATAGGCAATGATGACAAAAGGCGCCTAAGTCAAAGCCAGTTGTAAAATAGCCTAAGTAGTAACTGTGAAAAGACATGCATTAAATGCATGCAGAGTTCAGCAAGCTTATGTATGGAATGTCGTGCATTAAATGTGAGCCGTTAATAATAAAGACAAACCAAAAGATATTAATGTCATGCTGAATCTTTGTCATAAATGCAGGGTACTGTTGTATTAAATTACTATTGAGTAGAGATACGCAAACCTGTCAGCTGAACATAGTAGTCAGCTGATACCTCGTGTAGATGGTTTCTATCTCTACGTACTGAATGTATCAGTACTGAGAGTGAACATTCCCCCTTACTCAAATGTCTCTCTCCTGAAACCTCTTACTGACTGGGGTCAGTAGGGTCCAACAGACCTAGCTCTACTGAAAGTTCTCTGAATCTGGATTCAGCTAGAGGCTTGGTCGGTATATCGGCTTGTTGCTTGTCGGTATGGATCTTCTCCATCCTCGATATCCTTTTTCTCGACATGGTCACGAATGAAGTGATGTCTGATGTCCACGTGCTTGCATCTCGTGTGAAGTACGGGTTTCTGAGTGATTGCAATAGCACTGGTATTGTCGCAGAAAATCGGCACTTCATTCCGAATGACGTCATAGTCTCTCATTGTTGTCTCGGCCCAAAGGATCCGGGCGCAACAACTTCCGAGCGGCCATGTATTCGGCTTCGGTAGTCGACGTGGCCACCGAGTGCTGTTTCTTTGAAAACCATGAGATCGCCTTTGCCGCCAAGGAACCGACATGTTCCCGGAAGTTGATTTTCGGTCTATTCTACATCCTGCATAGTCAGCATCAGAATAACCAGTTAGTTCAATATTATCATCAGCTGGATACCACAAACCCATGTCAGGTGTTCCTTGTAGATAGCGGAGAATCTTCTTTGCTGAGTCCATATGACTCTGCTTGGGATTCGCCTGAAATCGAGCACAGACACCTACAGCATAAGTTATGTCAGGACGAGTAGCTGTTAGATATAATAAAGAACCAATTATAGCACGATATTCAGTTTGGTCTACTGATACTCCCTCTTTATCAAGATCTATCTTCATATTCGTGTTCATCGGGATCTTGATTGATTTGCCGGATGTGCAGCCGAATCTTTTGATGAGGTCTCGAGTGTATTTGCCTTGGTTGATGAACGTTCCCTTTTCAGATTGCTTGACTTGAAAACCAAGGAAATAGTTCATTTCACCCATCATCGACGTCTCGAACTTATCCTTCATCATCTTTTCAAATTGCTGACACATGATGACATTCTTTGATCCGAATATAATGTCATCCACGTAGATCTGCACAAGTAATAAGTCTTCTTCCAGTCGAATGCTTTGAATAGAGTGCGGTCTCATCGTGCCTTTCCGAAAACCTTTACGAAGAAGAAACTCGGACGGGGTATCGTACCAAGCCCCGGGTGCTTGTTTTAACCCGTATAGAGCCTTTCTCGAGTCTATATACTTGATGTCCCCGTTGAAAGCCGGGCGGTTGTTCCACATAGACTTCTTCTTTCAAAGCGCCGTTCAGGGAACGCAGACTTCACATCCATTTGATAAACTCGAATCGTTGATGTGTTGCGTAGGCCAGGAATAGTCTGATTGCCTCCAATCTTGCAACTGGAGCGAACATCTCATCGAAATCTATCCCTTCGGCTTGACAGTAGCCTTTAGCCACGAGTCTTGCTTTGTTCCTTACTATAACGTTGTTTTCATCTCGCTTGTTTTTGAAGACCCATTTAGTTCCAATAACATGTTGATGCCGGGGTCTCGTTTACAAGCTCCCATACTTCGTTTCTCGTGAACCGATTCAGCTCCTCTCGCATAGCAATGATCCGGTCGAGCATCTTTCAGTGCATCCTCAATGGTCTGAGGCTCTTCAGTAGACAAGAAGCAGGAAAATAATGCGCTTTCTCCTTGACAGAATCTGGATCTTGTCTTGACATTTGATGAAGGATCTCCAATGATTAAATCAGCAGTGTGAGCATCGAGCCACGATCTACGATGTTTCAACTCTTCATCTGAAACTTGTTCAACACAGATAGTAGGTGAGTTAGGCATTTCGGTTGTACTATTCTCGAGATTGAAGTAATTCAAGACGAGAGTATGATCTACCGAGTCACCGGGTTCGGGGCATTCAGCTCGGGAACATTACTAGACGTTCCCCCCCTAAGGTGTTGCTCTCGAGTAGTGTTGGTCTCGGTTACCTCAACGGTTTCTTCATCGACCCGAGTTACACGGGTTTGATTACGTTCGGGAGAATCAATCTGCTCGCCTACTTGCTCAGTGGTTGAGATTCGATAGATTTGTCTTCGGTTTCTTCGTCTCGAATCATCATCCCAACATAGCCTGGATCTTTTCGGATTTGTCTTTTAATCTTAGATCCCGTAGCTGCTTACTCGATGTCCTCGGATTCGAATTTGAGTTATTGCTCCTGTCTTCGTAGCAAACTCGTTAAAAACAACATGAGGGCTTTCCTCCACGCAAAGAGTCCGATGGTTGAATACTCAAAAGCTTTGCTTGACCCGAGAGTATCCTAAGAATACTCCCCGATCCGACTTGCTATCAAAAGTCTTGACTGATCTTTCCCATTATTGTGGATAAAGCATGTACAACCAAAAATATGGAAATAAGATAGAGAAGGCTTCCTGCCGTTCCATAGTTCATATGGTGTCCGCTTATCTTTGCTTTGTCGGTAGAGATCTATTCCGAGTATAACATGCGTATCGGTAGCTTCCCGCCCGAATTTGGGTGGGAGTCCCGAGTCTGCGAGTAGAGTCCTTCTTTGCCTCTTTTAGAGTTCCGTTCTTTCGTTCGAGCAACTCCATTCTCGCCGAGGTGTGCGTGCGGTGAAGTCTCATGCTCTATTCCTTCGCTTGCGTAACTCCTTTACCATGGAATTAAGGAACTCGGTTCCTGCGTGCCGAACGTATTTTTCCGATCTTGGTGTTCTTCTCGACACCGAGCTTTTTCGAAGCGTTGGTAACTCTGTTTTGACGTCGACTTGTTGGCAATGAATATGACCCATGTGTAGCGCGAGTAGTCATCTATGACCACTAATGCATATTTTCTCGCCTCCGATCGTCACCGGGGAGACTGGACCGAACAAATCCATATGTAGCAGTTGAAGAATTCCATCCGTGGAAGGCGATGGAACCGGAGGATTTTGATTCCTTGTTTGCTTTCCCTTCGGACATGCTTCACACCGAGTGTCTTTGCCTTGAATACTTCATTCGGCGGTCCCCTTGCTAGAGTGTTTCTTGCAAGCTTGTTGAGCGTCTTAAAGTTGAGATGGCTGAGTCTTCGTGCCATAGCCACCCCGTGCGGTTGTCATTCTTCGCCAATAAGCGAGCTTCGGGTTCATCGAGTTCCGATCGGCCACATATATGTTCTTTCGCGCGAACCCGATAACACCGTTTTCCCCGTGGATTTATCAATAACATCACGAAACCAGGCGTCAAATATCACTCTATTTGAGTTATCACAAAATTGACTAACAGAGAGAAGATTATGCTTGAAGTCCTTCAACATATGATACTCTTGGAACGTTGGCGCGTCCAATGCCGAGTGTTCCATATCCTCTGGGTATAGCCTTTTGCATTGTCTCCGAACTCAATTACGGGTCCTTCTTCGGTGATATAATTCTTGGTAGACTCCTTTGGTATGTCATGTGTCTTGAGCATCCGTCGTCCACATACCATGGGTCTTTACGCACCCGCAAAAGTAATTATATTCGGGTACCCTTTATTTTTGATTTTGGGTCCTTAGATGTTAGTTTTAGTAACCCAAATCTGTCTAACAACCCCGGTGGTTTCGGACATTTTCTTTCCACTGGAGTCAACATATCCGACCACCGGACTGGGTCACGCGGTGACTTCCGAGGCTTCGAGGTTCGGGAGTCCCGATCTTCCGAGTTGGTGGATCGCCGACCTTTGCCTTCTCGTGCGGCCTTTTTCTTCTTCCGACCTTTGGAGCCTCTTTGGACTATGGGTTCATAATAATATGATCCATCTTGAGCGAAGCATGCGTCGGCTTCGGAGGTCCATACTGATCCGCCAAGTTTGATTTGCTTTGGTTCCCCCTTGACCGAACCGGGGTTTCTTGACATTGATCTTCTTGTCGAATGCTGATGTGTGGGATGAGGTGCTTTCATCTTCTCGTTTGTTCTTTGCTAGGGGGTTCGGTATATCTGCGTTGATAGTCTCCCCTCGAACAAATCTATCGGCAAGCCGTACTTCCGAGTGTGTTGGGGCGGATGAGGAAGCTCCTGGCCCGAATCCAAGTCCTTCCTTGCGGTGCTTTGGCTTATTGCTTGCTAGCATAGCCTCCAATTTCTTCTCTCGCGCCCATGTACCTCTCGGTCCATCGGGTTCCTCCGAGACATCATCACTTTTCTTCGGTGCGTCGTGCTCGGTGCGAAGTCCCGACAGTTCTTGCTTCGATAGACTCGGTTCAAGTATCTTTCTTAGTCAAGTCATTGGTCAAGACGAAATCCGATCTTCTTGATGCTGAGACTTGGCCATCGAGAGAGTTTATCTCCTCCCCGAGTCTCAACACAAGTCCTTCGGCCTCGGTAACAACCCGACTCTCCCGAGAAAGTCTCCGATTCTCCACTTTCGGGGTATCCAACTCCCGAAGAGTCTTACCGAGCTGCAGACTCATCCGAATTTGTTCATCTAGTAGATCTTCATATGCGGTCGAGATGTCCAAATTCCCATCCGCACTCTGAAATAGTATCGTGTGTGCGGTGTGAAGAGGAGTTAACCGGTTCATGAGAATTTACCTCATCCTCTTCGCCCGCCATCATGCACATTTCGGTTGATTCATCCGCTTCATGCTCTAAGGCCATGAAAGCCGCTTCATCTTCGATGAATCCATAAAGGAGTCGATCTCTTCCGAGTCGTCCGAGATTTCGCCCGGCTATGTAGGATTGTCTTTTCGGGCGAATTTCTCTCTCCTTGCCTTGCGTGCTTTGCGCGTTCAAAGACTATCGAGCTCGGGACAATCATACCGATAATGTCCCGGCTTCTTGCAGTTGTAGCAAGTGATGACTTTTTCTTCTTTGGTTGCACTATCCCTTGAGGGTGCTGAGTCATCTTTCTTTTTGCATTCAGAAGATTGAGTATCAGGAGCGCGTTTAGGTGTATATTCTGACTTACCTTTTGTATCTCGATATGCTTTGGTCAGTTTTCTACGCCTTTCTTTCTCCTTCTAATACTTCACTGCGAGCAGCGCGTACTTCTGAGCTAGACTTCCTTCTTGTAGGTCAGTGAGTGAAGGCTCAGTCTTACTCGTCGTCTTGCTCGTAGCGGGAGATGCTGTGCTGAGTGTAGCTTTGAAAGCATGGTCAATCTTCGTATCAGCTTCATCTCTCAGCTTTCTTTGAGGTCTGTCGAACTCATACTCCTCGCTCTGTAATTACGAAAAGATATGGTCGGGAGACACAAGCATCTAAATCGAATGTCGCAATAAAGTGGCAAAAGGTGTCCGGTGTCCGTCCGGCGGTGCCCTCGAATCTTCGATTCATCTCTCGGTTCTTCGAATGTCTTTCCCAGCCCATTGATAGAATTCATCAGATTGGTAAATCAAACGTTTAGATCTTCGATTTTGTCCCCGGGCATGAGAGACAAGCTTTCCAGCTTTTGGAGTTCCAGCGCTAATTTGTTGGCTTTAATCTTCTGAGTCCCTCGACTCAGTAGCGCAAGAGCATCCCAGAGTTCTTTAGCGAGTCTTGCATTCCCGAACCCCGCCAAGATAAGAATCACTAAGGGTGGTTAGTATAGCATTCCTGGCGACTCGATCTAGATTGTGAAGCTTCTTCTCTTCAGGAGTGAAGAGACTTCTGTCTTTGGGGATCTTCTTCCCAGTCACCATTCCTCCTCCTTGAGCTTGGTCCTGAGTCACGACACTATCAATCATAGGAACGATAGGTCCATCTTCAACCACTTCAGTCATACTGTCATGGAGGGATGTCAGATGAGCTTCCATCCTGACTCGCCATACTCCGTAGTTCTCCACCGAGAACATAGGTACCATCCTTATACCTGACATATCAGCCATGAAGAATAATGATATGAATGTAGAGTGATATGCAGTGAAAAAACGCTTTCCCTCGGATTCGTTCGAATAGACCAGTCTCAAAGATAACAAGAGTCAAAGAACTCCTCGCTCCGATACCAATTGTTGGTCCCGTGAGTGAGTTCGGGTGTAGAGGGGGGGGGGTGAATACACCCGAATCCAAATTTCTCAACTTTCGAACACGAACAGTCCTATTCGGGGAAGGTGCCGTGCATCGAAATAGTTCAGGGACCGCACAACCGTTTCGAATCGTGTTAAAGGCTAAAGGAGTACCGACTCGGTCGAGATCTCGCTAACCGACTAGGTCGAATTCGGTATCGATCGGTGAGAGTTCGGTGTGCGGAATTGTGTAGGCCCAAATCGTTTTAATGAGGAAAACGTTTTATGCAAGTCTCGGTTCGGTAGATAAGAAGTTCGGAATACCGAGACGGTTAAATCGATTTTAAATATGATGTTCGGTATGCACAAGTAAAATCAATGAAACAAGAAGTAAACGACACGAGATATTTTTAAAGTGGTTCGGATATCAACAATCCTACGTCCACTGTCCCGATAGATCGGGAGGCTATTTATTATACCGAGTTAGTCTCGGTCGGCTTGTTACACTCGGACAAAGTCGTGGCTTGGGGATTATATCGAGCAAGTCCCAGTTTACAATTCTATCAAACTTTAAGTGTTTGACAAACTTCTCCAACAATGAAGGAGTCCTTATACAATAAGGATTGGGTTCAAATGTGAACTCCTTCGTCTAAGCTATGGATATAACAAGTGAGCTTAGGGTTAGAGGGATAAGGAACGAGAATGTAGCTATCTCAGAGCGATGAACAGTCGAGAGTTTAGCTATAGGTTCGTGTCGGTCGCTTGGATACTAGAAGCTTATGTCGGTTCGGCTTGGTTCCTTTTGAGCTGGATGTAGTCTTTCACCGGAGATAACTCGATTGATTCTTGCGGAAGACTTAGTCGTTAATTTCGCTCGTTTGAATGCTCTGTGCGTTTCTTGCTTCGCGTTCTTGTGTTGGTTCTAGGTGTTAGCTTCAAATCTTGAATGATCCCTCTATTTATAGAGTGGAGAGAAGAATAGATCCGTTGGAGACGATCTTCTTCTTTTTCCCTCTTTTGCGGTAGCAAACGGCTCTTTTGTAGTAGGTACAGTGTCCTTTCCCTCCTTTTACGGAAATATGTTGGCTGTAGCTTTAGTAGGTGGGACGACACGTGTATGCTTGTCATTCGTCGAGGTGGATGTGGTGGTTGAGACAGAACAAACTTCGAGGCAATTGAAGTTGACTTCTCTCTTCCTCGTACTTGACAACACTGATAGCTTATCAAAAGATTCAGACAGTTCAGAAGACTGTCAGCCGATGCTGAGTCTGATTTTGTATTCAGTAGATAGACAGCTGAGAAAGGTCTACTGAAAATCAGCTACGAGTCCAATGAACTACTCTCGCCGAGTTCGGTTCAACCGACTCTCTCGATATCTTGCTCTCGCTGAGTCCAGTATTCACTGAGTCTTCTACACTGGTGCTGAGGCTGATGAGCTACTGAGCGCCTTGACCAGAGCAGAGTGTCTACTGAGTCTGAGACCTCAGAGACAAATACGAATACAAAGGAATGGTTCACCAATCAGATAGGGTTTTGGGATCTTCAAATCTTCTCAACAGTTCAGAGCACGAGGCTATTGAGCGTGATTCAGTATAGAAGATAGAGTCATTTCCCACAAGTATGATCATGCTGAGGATTGAATCATCACCCAACAGAGGTGAAGAAGCTTGACAGATAGAAGCAGCCAGAGAGAGAATAAGAATGGCTGATCTTGAAGCTCACAGACTGAGAACTGAAAAAGAGGCGAGTCAGAGGATTCCTGCAAAGGCTGACATTCCCTACAAATACAGGAAGTTCAGAAAGCCTACTGATCTGAAGACTCACAGATGGCCTAGAGTGGATGAATGGATTTCGTGGGAAGTTACTCAGAGGTGGGAGACGCTGAAAGTCGAATTCATCAAGAGGAACTACTTCTGGAGATTCTGGTCTGAAAAGCACAAGACAGTAGCATATACTGAATGGCTAATGAGAGCTGATCTGGAAATGTATGCCAGACTTCAAAAAGCTGTCAAGGAAAATATTGAAGTCAGAGTTCCTGATCCCAGAATCCTACCACCCCCACAGAGACTAGATGGATCCATCCACTATGGTGTAATAGAGAAAGAAGTGAAGGACGCTGCTGAAGCCAAATTTCTTGATGAAGAAGACCTAGCGGACTTTGCTGAGATACTGAAGCTGAGAAAGATCACATATCGCATGTATGGAGTGCCTCTTCCTGAAACTCAATCTCAAGATTTCAAAGACAGGATCAAGCAGTTCAAATGATTCTTGCTTATGTATTCTCCTTGTATCTTTCTTTCTTTCTTTTAGTCTAGCAGAGATGTATCTGTACTGAATTGCTTATATATATAACATCTCTGTTTGGCTTTGACAATACCTTATTGTCTGAATAGCCGTGTTTATTTATGCTTAACACTCAGAATCACTGAAGTGATTACTGACTCACACACTCACTGCTGTTATTTACTGTCAGTTGTTGCTTAGCTAGATTCTGATAGATTGCATAGTTGGGGGAAAATGTTGTTAAGACAGGGAGAAAATGTTGATTAGACTCCGTATAAGTTCTGACTTTCTGCCCTGATCCCCTCAGTAATCTAGGACTTGAAGAACATCTCCACTGATCCTACTTGTAATATTTTGTAAGGAGCTCTGTTTCTAACAAGTCATAGTGTTAGGTTGATAGGTTATTAGGTTTTGGCATCATCAAATAGGGGAAAAATGTTGGGTGATGATTCTATCCTCAGCAATGTTGGAAAATAGTGGGAAATGATTCAGTCTTCTCAGCTGATAAGTTTACTCAGTAGCCCTGTGCTCTGAATGAGTCTGTGAAGATTTGAAGATCCCAAAACCCTATATTGATTGGTGAGCCATTGCGTTGTAATCTATTTTGTCTCTGAGGTTTCAGACTCAGCAGACACTCTGCTCTGGTTCAGGCACTCAGTAGTTTATCTGCCTCAGCACCAGAAGTAGAAGATTCAGTAATACTGGACTCAGCAGGAGCGGTATATTGAAAGGAGTCGGTGGGCCCGAACTCGGCGAGAGTAGTTCATCGAACTCGGGCGATCTTCGGTAGAGCCAACTCGGCGAGGAGCATACTGCGAATCGGAGATCGGGCTCGGCAACGACCATGCGCATGCCTTCCTTGACCGGGATCTTTAAAAGTCAAATTAGCAGAGTCAATACGAGGAAAAGAGAAGTCAGCTTCAGATCTCCTTGAAGTCTGTTCTGTCTCAACTACTTTCTGAACCTCGACCAATGACAGGCAGCCACGTATCCTATATCTACTAAAGCTGCAAGTCAACAACTTTCCAGAAATGGAGGGAAATGACACTGCCACCATACTTCAAAAGAGCCGTTAGCTACCCAAAAGAGAGAGACAAATGATCGTCGTCTCCAACGGATCTATCCTAATCTCTTCTCTATAAATAGAGGGATAAATCAAATTTGAAGCTCACGAGCAAACGAGCACACGAGAAAACGAGAGAACACACAGAGCATTCAAACGAGCAAATTCGAAAAAGCCTAAGTCTTCCGCAAGAAGTTCAAAGAAACAATCTCCGGCAAAAAACTACACTTCTGCTCTTAGGGAACCAAGCTGAACTGCTTAATACAGCCTCTAGTATCCAAAGGACGTTACACGAACCCAAATCTTACACTCAGTTGTTCGTCGTTCTAGAAGCCACATCCTTGTTCCCTATCCCTCTAACCTAAGCTCAATAGACTAAATCCATAGCTTAGACGAAGGAGTTCACTTTTGAACTGATCCTTATTGTAAATGACTCCTTCACGGTTAGAGAGTTTTTCAAACACTTAGTTTGATAACCTTGTAAACTGAGACTTGCTCAATATAAATCTCAAGACCAGTGTTTGTCCAGCGTACAAACCAACTGAGACTATCTCAGTTTAATACATAGCTTCCTGATCTTTCGGGACAGTGGACGTAGGATTGTTGGGTCTGAACCACTTTAAAAATATCTTTGTCTTGTGTTTTGTTTTTACTGTTGCATTGATTTACTGTTCACACTGAAAATATTCTTTAAATCATTCAACTGAGTTTCAGCAAACTTAACAGACTGCACTAATCTACTGAAACTGTTTTGATAAAAATGTTTTCCTAACTCAACTGAATTTGGGCCTACACTATTCCGCATTACTGAACTCTATCTGAAAGATACTGAATTCTAACTCTAAGTCAGCTAGCAGGTCTCAGTAGAGTCAGTCACTCTGCCACACGTTTCAGAACAGCTTATCTGGTCTGCTGAACTTGTTCAGTACGACACTACTGAAAAGGACTGTTCGTGTTTAAGTTGAGAAATCGGTTTTCAGATGTATTCACCCTCCCCCCCCCTTCTTATACACCTGAACGTAATATCGGGACCAACAACCTTTCATGGCGTTAACGGGGTTTATTTCCATCAAATGAAGAACCCCGGCCCTTTAGCCGTTTTCTTACAATTTATTTTTGAAAATAATATGCTGCCGTGTAATTGATGCGTCAATTAAAGAGGCATGCAAGGGTTTCCATGGCCTGAAACCTAATACCTCTGTGCCGCTTGTGTCAACATCCTCTTGTTTTTGGACGGTCCATACTCCCATTTAATTTCCAACATAATTTAGTGAGTCATATTACTTTACACCAGTTTTACACCCAATAAAAACTTTTCTTAATAGAAGGAGGTCGACTCAGCGGGACGGACAGAGTATATATATTATTAAATTTCTTGCACGCAGAATTTGGCGGCAGCTTATGCTGACCGAATTAAAACTCATATCTGATGGACAAAACGTGCCTAGCTTTGAACAGCCTCAAAAACAAAAAAAGATAATGGATTAATAACTATGCAAAATAATAACTGGCTAGTTAATATCAAAATCTATTGTTGCATGTTTTACTTGAAATTTGATTATGATATAAATTTTTACTTTTCTAAATAGTTCTAGATTCTAGTTCATTTGCAGTAAAAAGTTTTGAAGGTTGTTGATTTATAAACAGAAGTTTCTTCGTAGAAATTAGACCTGTGTGGATTTTATTAACTTAAATTAATACTGATTAAGAATGGAAGCTTCTATATCCCCATATTTTCTGTGTTTTCCTTTGGACTTCACAATTTATTGCTTTCATATTCATATGAATATGGGAGTAATACACGTTATATGGATTTAAACTTATTTCTTTTGTTGATAAATTGCATTACTGTGCTATAAACACAAACACAGAGTACTAAGTAATTCAGCAATAATTTCGCACCCCTACACATTATTCGCTTAATTAGGTAATTAAAGTACCCAAAATGCATAGCTGGAATGTTAATCAATTCTTCGGTTGAGGACAGCAAGAAGAACTATAATGCATGGTTTTATCGTTGTCAGTGTTGCTTAAAACCAGAGAGGCAGCGAGTTTCTCTTCATAGAGGTCGAACAATTCACCGATGATTTCGACTCCAAAGTGATGAGCAAGCATGCTTTCATGGGCTGCCCTGAAAAATGCAACTCGGGATTTGATGTTGGGAAATGTTTATTTTGCAGTGTTGTTTAGTATCTCCATTCTTTCCACTGTGAAACTTCCGCTCCTTTCAAGTGTTGCCTTCAACTGCATTGAGGTGGGAAAATAGTGTGGAATGTTGAATGACTCTATTTGTGCTTCTGTCAATCTTCCCTACAACAGCCAAAGATAAAAATAAATGAATAAATAATAATAATGTTTCCTGTCAATTGTCACGCACATGGCGCGCGTACCACTAAATTACAAGCTAGTTTTTTGGAAAATTAATACTGCTATGAATCAATCTCTTAGTACTTTCTCTTTAGTACACTTTTTCTTTGATGCATGCACTTTATATTTTGTTTTCGCTTAATTAACGTTTATGAGAATAATATCCCATCAAATTACAATAAATTTCTGTTTATGAGAATTATATCCCATCAATTAAAGAAATCATTTTTGTTAGCTTACCAATTAATACTCAAAATTTAATTAATCATGTAAAATAATACTCGGGCTAATTCAAATATTCATTAGTTTTAATAAGATAATGAAGTAATTAGCTTTTGGAGGGAGAATGGATTCATATAGGAAGTTTATTAAAATAAAAAATAAGAAGTAATCTGCACTTTTTATTTTATTATTGAATTATTTTAAAAAAATTATTCATAAAAAATATCATACTTACCACTTTCTATATAACTCATTTTTTCTTTTAGTATCCATACCTGCAGAATTCCGGTATTATTTATATATTATATAGGTCCAAATCCAATCAATTGTATAAATTAATAAAGTACTAATAATTATGTGGTATAAAAACTTTTGGGAAGATCTATGAGGGTTCAGGGTTTAGGATGAATCATCTTATAACTTTTGATGCACCGTGATTAAGATTTGCTAGCTTGGGCCGTCTGATCTCTTTTTAGAGTAATAAAATATTATTTTAAAATTCATATCTGTTTTCAGATTTGTAGGTTAATTAATAATATAATAACAACGTCTGCGCTGTCAAATCTGTTTATTGTATTCGTATCTGGTTTCTGATTTGTAGGTGAATAATATTAATACTCCTCCAGCCCATAATTTTTGTTCCAAGATTTTTTTGACACGGTATTTTAGAAAACTTGTTAGTTATTTGTAAAAATGTGGTGTCTTAAATTAAATATTTATAATAATTTATTATTTTAGAAAATAAATTAAGAATTATGGAACAATCATAAAAAGAAAGTGAAAAATAAATTGTGGCTAGGAGGGGAGTAATGAATGTAATATTAATATCATTCTCTACGCATATCTATAACCCGTCCACTTTTCCCAGACCTATTTATTTACTGGCATTATGTCAACGGAATTTTGGATCCGAAATACATGCCCAACAATCACATTGGGCTGGACTTGTTCTAACCTTGGGCTAGATTATTTTTTTAGGCTCAATTTGATCTCACCTTGGCCTACAGCCTGAAGGCGATTATGGACCTAAAAGGGTTGGAGTCATATATGGACCTAAAAGGGTTGGAGTCATATTGAGCTAGACCCCAAATCGGTCCAGGTTTATTGTAAAAATCTTCATATGTACCCAAAGTAGAACACTTTCTTAATTACTCCCTCCGTTTCTTTATTGATGTCCACTTGAGAATGGGTACGGAGATTAAAAAATTTTATTTAGAGATACATTTAATAAGTTTTAATTGTATTAATTAATTGACACGGTTTTCGATGAATGGTTGGTGGGAATGAATGTGAATTTATCTAAATGTTATTAATGCATAGTTTAAGCATTTGATTTAATTTTTTTTAAAAATTTTTTATGTTGTAATTAAAGAAATAATCTAAAGTTTTCAAAAAGTAAAAAATCAAAATTTTCTACGTTCGGAGCGAAGCGGAATCGTGTAAGAGAGAAACTTTTGGAGAGAGAAAGTATATAAGAATATGAGGTGGGTAATGAATAATGAGGGGTCCGCCTCATATGGGGTGGATAGTGAGTAATTTGACATTTTAGGAAAGTGGACATTAATAATGGAACAACTTAAAATTGTATAGTGGACATGAATAAAGAAACGGAGGGAGTATTATTTTTTTAAGACGAGTTAACCGACAACCGCTATCGAAGTGCGTATTAGTAAACTCCGCTCATGTACTCTAGCCTGCAAGCAACACAGAAAGGGTTAACTACCATAGGCAGACCATAGGTGACAGACTCACATATAACGATCGTGGTGGGTTATGAACCTATAAACTTTTGGCCACAGACTAGACACTTTAACCGCTAATAATGATGCAACTAGATCACTTTTTGATTTCTTTATGCAGAGGTTCAATAATTTGTTAATTAATGATGTCAAAAGTGAACATAATATCTTGATAAATTGCATTATTATACTAATAATGCTATAGCCTGTAAACACATGCACACAAGACGAGCTAGTACTAAGAAATTATGCGTTTGAAAACAGCAAGAAACTAGTTACTTCTCGTACAATTCGAACAATTCATCACGACATCACAACCCTAAGCATACATTATTGGTTTATTTAAATTAATTACTGAAAGTAGACTTGTTTAGGTAAATAAAAGCATGCAAAGTTGGAATATCAATCGATTCTTCGCTTGAGAACAACTAGAATCATGAGGGTTTTGTCGTTTTCGGTGTTGCTATAAATAAGCTGGGGAGGCAGCGAGCTTCTCCTCTAAGAGGTCGAACAATTCATCGAGGATTTCGTCTCCAAAATGATGAGCAAGCATGCCTTCATGGACTGCCCTGAAAGCCGCAACGATGGATCTGATCTTTTGAAATGTATGTTTACCAGGGTTCATTAGTATCTCCATTCTCTCGATGATAAAACTGTGGTTACTTTCAACTATTGCCTTCAACTCCTGAAATGTGGGAAAGTAGTATGGAATGTTGAACGACTCTATTTCTGCTTCACTCACTCTTCCCTGCAACAACAAATAATAAATTAATGACTAATATTGTTTTTATATTAGATGAGCAACACTGCATAACGGAAAATCATTAAGCAATCTTATTGATTATATTAAATACTACTACATCCGACCGTTATTAAGTTCTTGTTTCTTTCGGGCATAATTATTAAAAAATTTGACTTTTGTGTGTAAAGTAGTAGAGTCCACTAGGAATAATTAGAGTACTATTTTAAAAATTAATGGGACGGTCTAAAAAAGAATAGAAGATGTTAATAACGGGAAGAAGGTAATATATTTTAATATATACAAAAATGAGAAGGATTAAAGAAACAGACATTGTACTCCCTCCGTTTCATCTAAAGTGATATGTTTTATTTTTGCACGTAAATTAAGAAAGTGGTGTAGATTGTTTGACTTTTTTATAGTTAAATGTGATCCACACAATCTTTGTTATTTTTGAAAACATGTCATGTCCTAATAAGGAAAACGAGTCACTTTAATAAAACAAGAGAATAATTAATAGTGTAAAAGATGTATTCCAAAGGGATTTACCTTTTTGGCCATGTCCACGAGGCACGATCTAAGATGTTCGACATTCGTGACGAGTGTGTATTCTTTTTCCGGTTCGTCAAACTCCGGAACTCCAGGGAGTAAAAGGGTCATTATCCCTCCGTCCACCATCTCTACAGCCCTGCACTCCAAAAATGACTTGATATCTCTCTCAAACCGATCCAAATATGCATCACAAACACTACAAGAAATTCACCGTATACCGACGGAAAATTCCGTCGGTAAACCGTAATAATCCGTTGGTAAAAATATTACCGACGGAAACAAGGCGTCGGGTCAGACTTAGTCGGTAAAAGTTCCCGACGGATTGCCGACGGAACTATTCCGTCGGAAGACTGTCACCGGATATTCTTTCGGGGATGTATCACCGACGTTTTACCGATGGATAAATTCCGTCGGTAAATTTTCCGACGGAAATTTCCGTCGGTAAATTTTGAACTCTACTGACGGAAATCCGTCGGTAATCCGTCGGTATAGTTTTTTCTTTTTAAATAATTTTTTTTATTTTTTCGTACCCAGTTCTCGACAACCTGCATTTTTTAACCAACCAACACATCACATACATATAACTATTCAAATCAAGTCAAAAAGCAAACCGAAACGGAAATATAAATATATAAATCATAAAATTCAAATATTCAGTATATATACATAAAACGTAATTAAGTCTATCATAAAGAGGTGGCAGGAGGGGACTGATCAGTGCTGTCGTCCGGAGGCTGTCGTCGGCTAGAGGAACCCATCATCTCCATAAGCTGGGTCATCTGCGCATTCATGAATGCGACCTGCTCCTCGAGACTCCTCCTAGCTGCCGACTCCTCCTCCAATCGGCGCATGATCTCGGCATTGCTCTGGGATGGCCCAAGTGAAGAAGTAGAAGAGCGGCTGGCGGCGTTGATGTAGTCGCTCCCTTCCACGTCGAAACCGTACAGCCGCTGCTTCTTGTCCCGAACCCCTTCCAACCGCAGATAAATCGCGTTTTTATCCGCGTTGGGGCCTTCTTCAGCAGCAATCCGCTCCACCTCCGCCTATTACAATATAAAAATAGAAATTAGTCAAACTCAGAATTCTAGAATAATATTCTATATATTGTAATTGTGTGCTTACATGAAGTCTCGCCGCCTTCATGTTGGAGAAGTCTCCACCCTTGTAATGGAGACTTTGGAAAGTGTCAAAGGCGGTGGACTCTAAGGAGCATCCCCTCTGAGAAGCATATTCATCACATGCATAAACAAAATTATGTCAAAAACAAAGACATAAGAAGCTAAAAAAACATATAAAATGAGACTTACCGTAGACTGGGAGGACTGTAGGGCTGACCGGGACCCTCCTTTGTGCTTGCTCATCCTGGCGCCCGGCTACGCTCGACTCCGCGGCACCGGGAAGCGATCTCGACTTCTGGAGTACCTCTGGCCGCATCCAGTACTCGTTGAGGGCCGCCCACCTCTCTGTGTTGATGTAGTCCGGTTTTTTAGAGCGGACCTTCTTCATTTCGAAGTGCCAATCAATGAACCTCTTGGACGCCCTCTTCTGCCACATGTGGTGGACTGCCTGGTCCCAGTCAGCAGGCCAGCGGAAGTGCTTCTGCAATTTACATGTTAGATATATACAAGTAAATGCTAAATTATAAGATTGTAAACTTGAAAGAAAAACTAACCTTAAATTCCTCAAAATATTGCTCCTTAATTTCAGGAGGAGTCAGCTTCCAAGTGAACCCAGTCGGGTTATTGATCTTTTTAAAACACTCAACGATTGTCGAGGCCAATCCAGATGGCTCAAGCAATCGCCTATTATTAAAAAATGGTTAATCCAAGTTATTCTTGATATATTTAAAATTAATAAAAGCAATTATTACATACCCCTCAGGTGAAATCTCGAAACAACGACGGCTATCCACTGAGTAAGAGTCGGTAGAACCTTGATGGGGTCCACCCGACTCAGGGGGACTGCCCCCATAGCCAGATGACGATGGGGGTGCTCCACGCCCAGCAGGAGCTGATATAGTCCTACCACGACCTCTGGGAGGCGCCATATACCTGAAAACAAAGAATAATCATTAATTGCTTTTGGCCAAAAAAATAAGACAAAATTCTTTTAAAACCTGTAAGTTGTACTAGTCATCACTAAAGTCCTCATCTTCTAATGTCAGAACATGTTCTTCTTCATCATCATCTCCTTCGTCAAAATCTTCCTCATCGAGTACTATTGTTTGACGTGGATGAGATAATGTTATATCAGCTTCTACTGTCGCGTGGTTACGCAGTGGTGGGTTTAGTATGTCATCCTCTTGAAATGCTTCATCTAATGAAGATTTAGTTGGCAAATCTATCTTAAATCTCGATTTAACTTTACATACTTCCAACCATGCCTTCCTAGATTTGTTCACACTAGGATATGAGCAGTAATACACTTGATGCGCTTGTGATGCCAGGACAAATGGTTCATAGTTCTGCAGAGGTTTCGTTTGATCGATAGAAACCAACTTGTATTGTGGATGTACAAAAGTCCCTCTAGGGGTCGGGTCAAACCATAAGCACTTGAACAACTTGGTTCGTTTTATTGGTAAACCCGGGTACTCAACTTCACATATCTCCACCAACTGTCCATAATAATCAAGTGCATCGGAACCATAATTCTGCCCTTGTATACACACTCCGCTATTCATAGTGGACTTTCCTACCCCATGTTCTAATGCATTATATAGACCCAGAACAACATGGTAATATGAAAAATGGAATTAAGAATTGGTCTTCTATAATTGCACCAAGTAAAAAATGATTTGTAACTTACTTCAACATTTTTATAATTAATTTGTTGCTACTCATATCCACATTTTTATGCATTAAATGTTAAAAAGTGCGTACGCGTACCTCGTCATACAAAAATAAATTAAACTGATTCGAGTTTTGAAGTTAAAGTGCACTAGGTGGACTTTTTTTAACTTTTTATTGCTAGTTTTTACTTTGACACTTCCAGCTATATTGCACTAACATGAAACACAATACAACACAAGTTTATAGTAATTACTTCATTAATTACGAATGGCTCCAAATACTAAGCTTCACATATTGCCAACTCATTCGAATAATAAGCAATTTCAAAGGGATTACTTCCTAGATTCAGATTAAAGCAATTCATTCGAATAATAAGCCAACTCATTCGAATAATTGCACCAATTTCAAAGGGATTACCAAGAAACTTCAGAAGTCACTTATGGGACTGTTTAACTCTGTGAAGAGCTGATACCTAGATTGTATTTAGAGTGTTGATATAATGACATGTAATAAAATTTTACGAATTGCTCCTACAAAACAAGACTAAAGCCAATATAGTAGCTTTACTACAATTTCATACTTAGAAATGCTCCTAGGTTTCCATATCGATAAAATTTGTAACAAGAACCAGACATCAAGTAATGTTCTCAATCTCTGAAAGAAATAATGCTATAAACAACAATGAATAGGCTAAAAATCAGTTTCAAGGGATGAGAGAAACTAACCACCAAATCAGCGGCGCGAGGACGGAGGCGGCGCGACGGGGACGGCGACGACGACGACGGCGGAGCGGCGCATAACTATCGGGGAAATGTGTTCTGGTTCAGCGGCCTCGCCCGAATTAATTTAGGTTTCACCGACGGATTTACCGACTGATAAATCCGTCGATAAATTTTTTACTTATGACCGACGGACTATTCCGTCGGTAAAGCTTTGTTAAAAAATTAATTAAATTATCTATTTAAATAAATTAAAATATATATTTACCGACGGAATATTCCGTCGGTAAATTAATTTTAAAATTTAAAAAATAAATAAATAAAATATAATATTTTTGCCGACGGAATTTTCCGTCGGCAGTAAAATTTAAAAAAAAATAAAATAAAATACAATATCTACCGACGGAATATTCCGTCGGTAAAAGGACGACGGCGTTATTCCGTCGGTAAAATCGACGTTTCACATTCCGTCGGCATTCCGTCGGTAAGCCGACCCGTGTTTTTATTCCGTCGGTAAGCCGACCCGTGTTTTTATTCCGTCGGTAAAATCAAGATTTCTTGTAGTGAAACCTCCTTCCTCTCTTTAGGTAGTGTTTGGAACAGCTTAAAAAAACTGCTTATGGATTTTTTATCGCATAAGCACTTTTTTAAGTGTTTGGTTATCCTGCTTTTTTATTCTGTTTTTTTTGGGCTTAAAATAAGTTGAAATAAGCAGAAGCTCATAAGCAGGTATTGGGGTGATTTTAGAAGCGGTGGCATTTTTGCAATTTTGAAGAAAAGATTAAGCTGCTTTTTAATGGACTATCCAAACACTGACAGCTTTTGCTTAATAGAAACTTTAAGCAGCTTTAAGCACAAGCAATTAAAAGCTGCTTAAATAAGTTGTTCCAAACACTGCCTAGTATTATCTCTCCTCCGTTCCAAGCCGGAGAGCCTCTGTCCAACACTGCCTTCGGCACCTCCGACAGCCAGTGGAGCGCCCAAGATGAGTAACCGAAATGGATGGACGACGGAGGCAGCAGGCGGCGGTGGAAGTATCCGGGTACTGCAGCTACAGTGTAGCTCCTGTTAGGTGGAAGTAAGCTGAAAAGCGTGTTAAAATCGTTGGTGACCATGTCGTTGAAAAACACGAAAAACTCGGGGAGTTTAACGTCTGAGGATTCGTATTTTTGTTCGACGGCTCCGATGATTATCTGCATGGATCGAAACGAGTTGGTGCCAGTTGAGCAGCCGAAATCAGCTATGCAGAACACATCTTGGGTGGTCAAAATCTGTAATTTAGTGGTGATTTCTTCTTCGAGAATTGGCTTTACAACATCTAATACTCCTTTCTGAAAAAAGAAACAAAGACATTCTCAGACACATATATATATGGTTTTCGTCTCTACTGATAAACTAATAAAACAGTGTAAAGTTCGATTCTAACATTTAAAACTGTGGATCAGAACTGTGAAAAAGCTCTATATCCCACAATTTATACCATTATATATCACACCGTATATATTACAAGCATAATGATTCCGCCATTATCGTACATGAAGTGCACAAGTTGAGATACAAAAATATTTCCGCTCACACACACACACAAGAATGTATGTGGTATACATAAATTTGTACCTGGTAGGTTGAATTTTGGACATAGCTAAGTGAACCATCTCCACCGGTCATGGCATAGAGGGAGATTTTATGTTCATCACCTGAAGAACCCATTTCGATTCCTTTAACCATGATGTAGGAGACTATTAGCTTGTAAGCTGTTTTTGACACTAATACGCTACACAGGCACCTTATATTAACAAATAATCTACCTACTATTGACATGTCCCAAATGGAATATTAACCTAATTGACATGTTTAATTACATGTGACAGTTTTGACCAAAACACACCAACTACCGGCTACTGAAAATGATGGATCAACAACAGATGGAAGATTAAAAAAAAAAAATAGAGTAACACACAATAGTATAATGATTAATGATATTCGTGTCTATTTTTTAACTTTTGGAGGATAATAATTCATTATTAGTAAATTGTAGAGGCATATACATATACCAACTCTTCCGGAGTGTAAGCAGAGTGGATGAAGACTAACAATAGGGCGAGATTTTCATGGTAATAAAGAGAACATTTTTAAATTCGAAACCTCGTTTACAAACTAATGGGTGTGTGTGTGTTCCAAATAAAAGAATGGGGAATTCTATCGAGCAATTTGAGGGCAAGATTTAATTTTCCGACTGACTAAAAACTGCAAGTAAACTAATCCAAGAAATTCAGGCACCCATTGAATATCCACGCATGAATGTCTTCACTCTTTGGTGAGGTTTAATCAGATAATTTGATCGTCAAATTAATCAAAAAATTACATCGATTCAAACTTCTCCTTCCCAGAAATCAACGAAATCGAGGATTATAACACAATCAATCAACCGATTAAAACTATTTTTTTTTACCATTCTGAATAACTAAGATTCTTCATTCAAAATAAAAATTTGCCGCTCAAGCAAACATGAGATTTGAAACAATTCGTTGAATCAAAGGCCATAAGTAGTCCTGACAATTATTCTAGGGGATGTTCCTTGAACAATCCTTTAATCAAAACCAAGGCCAAAATCAACCAATGGAACACTCCAAGGCAATGAAAAATTATGAATAAAAAATTTAAGAGAGGTAAAGGTGCTCACGGGTCCTTGGAGAGAGTTGTTGGGCGAGGATTTACGGTGTCATTCGTGTGTACGGAGGAGGGAAGAGAGAATTCGAGCGAGTTTTTATTTTTTAATTAGGTTAAAATATTTAATTAACAATTGTTTGAGTGTATTTATTAATTTTTTATTCTTTATGTTTCTTGCAAACACAGATCGGCGCGTTAGTCACTTTCCGATTTCAGGACAAAAATGGGTATTTTACACCATTACAGGGTCAAAATTGATCGAAGAAACATTATAGGACCAAAATTAATTTTTTCTCTTCAAATGTGGAATTGTAAAGAAATTGACGCTTTGATTTCAAATGTGGATCAAATGTGGAGTAATAATAATACAACAACTTTTGATTTTCAACTAAAATAAGTGATGAAAACCAGAAAGAGTAATGAGGGAGACTTTGATGTAATAAGAGAGAGAATTAGATAACAATATCCTTGTGTTGAACAAAAAAAAATCATAATAAGGGAGAGACTTTGGACTTTGATTTCCAATGGAAGTAAGCCATGATATCTAATATATTCCTCAATCCCTATTTTATATGTTTTGATGTTTTTTATTAATATTTACACTAACTTTAATAAACTTAATTAATGTAATGATATGTAATATATATATAATCCAATTCTTTAATAGCAAATATAATTATGCTACTAACTTTTTAATAGTTTACTTTAAGTTACTTAAATTTCAATACCAATAATTATGTTGACATTATGAAAAAATAAAACTTTTATATTTATTAAATCTTTTATTAATTTGTGTGAAAAATCAAATGGACATATAAAATAGGGACGGAAGGAGTAGTAATAGTAATCCCGTGTTATGAGGGGATAAAGGAAATATTTGTAATGAGTTTAATTACTCGGTTAAAAGTCTTGGTAAACATTGCGGTTGACTACCAACTTGTTTGGGTTAAAACCGGTACCAAATGAGGATTGTGGTCTGAGTCTCCATCATCTTACTTTGAAACCAAGCTCAAACTACACCAAAAGATACGTTTCCAAACTTATTTGCAGCTGGTAAGTAATTTTGTCTTGTAAATAATATTCATTACATTTTTTTCCCTGATCGCTCTTGCTTGATAGGGTATATATCCTTTGTTTATATTCAATGCTCTACTACATAATCTGTGTTAACTTTCATCTTAATACAATTCAAATCTTGTTTAACTCTTTTTTTTTCTCTAAATTCTTACATTTTACATGTGACTCCCTAATCCCTGTATCGTCATTTTAAAGGGAAGAATGAAGTCGCCCATAATACTCCTTCATGTGTTTTCCTCCCTATGCTTTGGCATGACGGCAACTCTTACAATATCGCTGTCAAAGCCTCGTTGTCAGGAAAAAGTGTGGAGATATCATCATTCCGTATCCTTTCGGGATTGGTTCGAACTGCAGTGGAAATTCCTCATTCACTGTTACCTGCAATTCTGATACACCATTCTTGAGCAGCATCAACATGGAACTACTAAATATTTCACTCATAGTTGCAGTCACAGTAAGACAGCCGTTGTCTCCGGTGAATTGTTCTGACGAGCTGAAAATAGGATCTCTACCTTTATCGCTTAAGGGAGGTCCGTAGCACGCTGCAACACGTTGGCCGTATTAGGATGCAATAATTCAGTGTGGTTGCTTGCTAAAAAGACGGATGCTTTAGGAGGATGCACGCCCATGTGTGATGCAAACTCCAGAGAAAGCAGCTGCAATGGTGTTAACTGCTGCCAAACAACAATTCCGGAGAAGGGCTCAAGGAGCTCGACTATAATTACAAGAGTACCCAATATATCATGGGTGGTAATGGCCTCTATGGTTATATTTTCCTAGTTGAGAAAAAACGGTTTGTCCAAAGCTTTTCTGAGTCGTTTTGATGGAGAATTTGGATTTGCACCGCTAGTACTTGAGTGGGAATTTGGTGAACTCAAAAATACTTCTGATGGTGTTTGCTCATTATCTGATGATGATTGCTTCACTTTTCATGATCCTGGAACCATATATTTTTCTTTCACTGATTGTCTGACCCAAT
The DNA here is from genome assembly GCA_028984105.1 of Lavandula angustifolia. Lineage (NCBI taxonomy): Eukaryota > Viridiplantae > Streptophyta > Magnoliopsida > Lamiales > Lamiaceae > Lavandula > Lavandula angustifolia. The sequence goes on along the minus strand of CM054821.1, from coordinate 18,507,225 downwards.
ATCGCGATAACTACTGCAGCCTATATCCGTCATCTGTTTCTTGTACATCACCCACTGCAAATAAGGATTATATGCCTGCTGCATCATCTTACAAGGACCTTTCATCTTATCTTCCTGATAATGTTTATGAGTCATTTACCAAATACTGCTTTTGCCCACAGGGGTACCAAGGAAACCCATATCTATCATGCATTGATGTCGATGAATGCGAGGACGCAGCACTCAGTGAATGTCGATCACACCCTTGTAAGAATTTGAAAGGGAACTATGAATGTCAATATCCAGATAAAACTCATCGTATAAATATAGCACTCATAAGTATTGGCAGTATGATTAGAGCTCTAGTTTTGCTCCTCCTGACATGGAAGTCAACCAGAGCTATTAGGAAAAGAATTCAGGCCAACAGAAGACGCAGGTTTTTTAGGCGGAATGGAGGATTGCTCTTGGAACAACAATTGTCGGCAACTGATAATGGCGTTGAGAAGACCAATCTATACAGTTCCAAAGAGTTGGCACAAGCTACTGATCACTACAATGAAAATCACGTACTTGGTCGTGGTGGCCAAGGTACTGTATACAAAGGAATGTTGAAGGATAGAATGATTGTAGCAGTCAAGAAGTCGAAAAAGGTGGAGGAAGGTGATCTTCAAGTCTTTATCAATGAAGTGGTTATTCTATCCCAAGTCAACCAGAGGAATGTAGTTAAGTTACTCGGTTGTTGCCTACAGACAGAGGTTCCTCTTCTCGTGTACGAGTTTGTACCCAACGGCACACTCCTACGCCACATCCATGAGCCCAATGAGGAATTCCCATTAACTTGGGAAATGCGGGTTAGAATTGCAAAAGAAGTAGCCGGAGCGCTTGCTTACTTGCACTCTGCTGCTTCTGTCCCCATCTATCACCTCGATATCAAGTCCACAAACATACTCTTGGATGATAAATACCGGGCCAAGATTTCAGATTTCGGGACGTCAAGATCGATAGCTATTGATCAGTCTCACTTGATCACATGAGTATTGGGAACCTTTGGCTACTTCGATCCAGAATACTTCCAGTCAAGCCAATTTACTGATAAGAGCGACGTATATAGCTTTGGTGTGGTGTTGGTTGAGCTTTTAACTGGGGAGAAAGCTTTATCACCAGAAAGGTTCGATTTAGGAAGGAATCTAGCTACACATTTTCTGCACTCAATGGAAAAAAACCAATTGTTTGATATTCTTGATGCAAGAGTCCTCGAAGAAGGCAAGAGGGAAGAGATTGTGGGTGTGGCTCACCTCGCTAGAAGATGTCTGCATATGAATGGAAAAGGAAGGCCAACAATGAAGGCAGTTGCTACCAAATTGAAGCAATTCAAGAACTGGAAGAATGCTCCCATGCTGTACAAAATCATGATATTAGCAGCAGTGTAAGTCATTTTGTTCAGGCTGATGAGTCTGGTGACTTCTCTTCCATCTTCGACAGCACGCTTTTTGTCTCCGTGGACTCGTTTTTACTCGAATCTGAGCATCCTTGGCTTGGTGAGCCATGATAAACAGTGCATCCTTTCACTGGCAAAGCTGAAGCACTATTTTCATCCACCATTTTCTTTGGCTATTTAGTTGTGTTTATGTTGATCTTAGATAGTTGCAAGAGTTTACATTGTACGTTTTCCATGCAGTCTACTTACACTGTTAACTATGGATATTTGCAGTTGTTGGCAATTATGAACTATGGATATTTGCAGTTGTTGGCAATTATGTGTTGAGAACAAAAATAAAGGGTGTGTTTAGGCCAAAAGTATTCTCTTACATTCTCTAAATCAAAACCGCCTATAAAGAATTCAACATCTGTGTTAGTTAATACATTTTTCTCAAGGCAAAAAAAATCACAAGAACTGTCTATCCTTACATAATAACTACAAAAGGAAATTCAAAATAAGTCCCTCATAAAATCTGAAAATTATCAGCCAAATCTTCCATATTCATACAATTTCACAAGTAAATCTGTACTCCAATCAGAACCACAGGCTGAGAAGAAGGCAAGCTCTTTCGCAGTATGAATTCTTGATGTATAGACTGAGTTAAGTTTATCAGTTCCAGCTTCTCCTCGGCCTGAAACATTTGCGTAAAAGAATAAATGAGAATGCCAAACTCCCAACACCTCTATCTCAGCTCCATATATAGTAGAGTCATTCATATATTCTTTAAAGAGTGTAGGTATTTATACTTCCGGCTCTTCTGCTGTTGCCGCCAGTAGCAGGCCAGCGCTCCGAACGCACAGCTGGCAACCGCGATTGCCAATGCAGCCCCCACCGGAACCACAAATGCGTTCACAGATGTTGAAGCTATCAAACTCTCAGCTAGCAAGCCATGACCCTGCTTCTCCACTAGAAGTTCCTTCTTCTTGTATAATGATTCGAGTGTCTTCCCGTAATAGCCCATCAAGAACTTGTAGACCTCATCCTGATCCCAATTGGTCTGAGTGTCACCATCTTTTGCACTCAGATAGCAAGAAGGGCAGAGCTGTCTCGGAGGCCATATGGCTTTTGGGAACTCGGGATCCCCGGTCCCTAGAGATGCCTCTTCCTTCATGAGTCGCTCGTTTACTTTGTTGTGAGTGGTCCAGAGCCAGAGGACGAAATCCCGGGATTTCTTGAAAGGGCTAGTGACACTAAAGTTTGATGCTTTTAGTTAGTTGGCTATTTTCTAGATGAGTGTAAGGTAAATGCATTTGAATTACCTCGAACACATGCTGTAAAAATGCTGCCGGCACTCCTCGCAAATGAAGAAGTTATGTATGAAATCACAAATGGCAGTGAATGCCACATGGCTCTCTCCATCATCAATTCTTACTGAGAGCGAGTGTAACAAAACCCACAAACCACAACTGCAAGAAAATTAAAGATTATACACTTCGATACTTGTTTAAAAGAGGATTACAAAATTAATGCATGTGTTTGATGAAAATCTTTAACCAAAAACAGATGGTAACATTATAAAACATAGCTACTAAAACAATTTTGTTCACATCAGTTGAGAGCTAGAAATTTATTTATATCCATCTCCCACATTTGTCCATGACATGGATTTGCATTTTCATACCTTCAGTGACATAATAGGACTAGAAAACTTACCTAAAACCTCTTGTCTCATTCTTGCTTCCCCGACAAAACATCTACATAGAATTCATTGCTACATTCAGAACATTACTAGCTGATAGTATAACATGAAAAGAAATAAGGAACTTTAGATTTTGTAAACCAAAATAACAAGAGTGCTAACTGTGCAGCAGGTTGTATGTGTAGGATCTTAAATTCCTTACCATAGTGTCAATATTACTCAAGTTGGGAAATACAGCTACTTCAAATATGCTTAAAACACGCGTAGGAGGTGCATCATGTCAAAAAAGTCTGGGTTGTCTATATGGCTCTTTATAAAGTATAAGGTGGGTTGGTAGAGAATGGTAGGCTAAGCTCCTAACTGCATCTAGGTTAGTTTGCTCGGGTAGAATTTAACTTCAATACTAACTCAAAGGACAGATTTCTGTCAGAATTAATTTCATGGTCTTCGCTTTAAAGCAACGTTCGAAAACCTATAGTCAGATTAAAGGCAAAGAGCCAACAAAAAATATCCAACAAGATAGCTTAGCCACAAAAAATTTCAACTTTAAACAAATCTTACCCAATATCCACGAGGTACATCTTTTCCACAAATGTCATAATGCCCGATTCCTCCCTTCCCGCCAACACTTTCACTTTCATTCTTGTTGACTGAAATATCACGAAAATCAACAAGTATTTCTGCAGCTCCCTTCCGGCATCTAAAAATAATATTCAAAACCAAATTAAAAACAAAGAAGCAAATTGTCAAGAACAGAGGAATAAATGCTGACCTTCTAGATGGGTGATGAACTACCAAAAGTTGGAGGAACTTCACAAGCGAGACTCGAGTCTCTGATTTGATCATCTATACATGGTTTTTTTATCAAATACTATCATTAAAAAGAAAATAAAGTGAGAAAATAAGAATGAACGCACAGCATAGGTTAGTATTTACCTTGTGGTCTAAAATGATGTCAAAAGCAGTGGATGTTGCCTCCTCAACATCATATATAGCACGTGCAATCTTTCAACAGGAACACATCAGACTTAATCAGAAACAAACATAATGGATGGAGGTGAAGTTTTATAAGTATAGCTAAGCATCTAGCACATGCACTCCTAAGTACCTGTCCAATATCTGAAGCATTTTTCTGAAGTTGATCATTCTCATATTTCTGGTCATCAAAGTGATATGAGCTGTAAATGTAAATTCCAAACTTGATTAGACCATAACAAATGTCTATACTGTCAAGTACTGAAAAGTACAAATCTAACAGTAAAATAGGAACCATGATATATGTGCATTATTTGACTAACAAAGCATTTTATTAAATAGTTTCAAACACCAGTATATAAATAGACGAAAGAATGGGTAGAACTTGAGTGAACACAGCTACTTGTCAATATGAAGACAGGTTTTATACCTGCTTATTTGCTTATTAATCCAATTAAGAAGGCGATCCGCTGTTCGTCCATCCTCAATAGAGAGAATTTCACTCTTTCCTAGATTTGGATCAAAATTTCCGTGAACAAACTTAGAAGGTGGGCCCCATAGAAGTGTAGGGTAGTGCCCAACAGAAAACTTGTCACAAAGATCCGTATTTATCTGTACTGCCAAACAAGGAAATTGGAGAAACAATCAAGAGTATATAATCTGGGCCAGAGCTGTTCAAACAACATTTAGACTACTCAACTGGCACCAACAAAATTATAAAGTTGTTATTAAGAGAATACAAACTGACATAAAAATATGAGCTGTTATTTTAATGAAAATGTAGTGACGCATAGAATTAGAACCTTTAGGGCACAATCTACTCTGGTCATTAATATGATTCCTGGATGGACAGCATCTGCTCCATTAAAAACCTTTGCAACCTTCTCATATTGTGGCTGCACTAATTTAGAATTTTGTCAGCAACTAATACTGGCATGAGAAAGCACAAATAATTCCAAAACCAAACATACCTTGTAATTTCTACAAGCTGGGCACCTGCAAAAAGAACAACACTAAGCACATTATAGTGGAAAATTGTAAGCTTATGCAACTCTGGTTCGAAAAGATGTAAACTTAAGCAACTCTCCATCAACATGATTACTGGTTTTGATTCTATAAGACCAATTGACTAATTTTCTGAGGAATTGAAATTCTTTATTGGTTTTATTTTCTATTCTATGATATTCTCCAGGTGATAAGGGGCTGGAAACGCACAAAGTGTGGAAATTAACGCAGAAAATTGTCATCTCCCAAGCTTGAATAAACTCTTTTTTTTCCCATCAATTAGCCTATGGGATGAAATTGACATTTGATGGAGTCTCTTCACTTGGCATTTTAACAAAGTAGACAATTGCTACAGAAAACTTGGATCTTTTCAAGATCAGGTTAAGCAGTTTTGACAGAATTTCTAGCTATATTGAAGCCTCCAGTATTCCCTGGGATTTAGATGGATCTAAATCCATTATTGCATGTGATTACACCTTGTCAGTGATTATTTAGTCAAGAAACATGCATAAACAGGCATCTTCTTTATCCACCTACACCTTCAAAATTATTTACCCTGTTTAATCTCCCTCTTGCTGCTTTAAAATTCTTTCCCTGCACCGTGCTGCTTTAAAATTCTTTCCCTCCATAATACCACAGATAGATTTCGTAACAGAATAGCTATCAACTATACCAAACTCAATCAACTTAAACCGACAAATCCAGTCAACAGCAATCGAAATTTGCACAATAAAGAACAACAATTTAAAAGATTCAATAGCAAAAAACATAAAATTGAGCAACTAACCAGTGGGCGAAGAATTCAACAACAGCATAAGTAGCGGGTGTTTCGCTGAGCACGGAATCAAAATTCGTGGCGTTCAATTCCACCACATAATCAGGAGTCTCAGATTTATCGGTGTCAATAGATCGGAGCAGCGAACGAGATCCAACCGAGAATGGCGAAATCGCCGAAGACGACAACGACGCTGCGTTGGTATATAAAAACAGTGTTTGGATTAACAAGGGGATAATGGTTACAGAAGACATGAAACTAATGGTGATGTATATAGATACAAAAAAGTGTATATATATATCGCGCAGAGGGTGGATACACTACGGTGCCGTTTCGTCGATCGGTGATCGCTGTTTTCCGGCGACGGTGAAGGGAAAAGGTTCACACTAAGCCTACCAAGTTGAAATTTTTGCGACTTCGTAGAGGAATGTCCCTAGACTCCATTAGTACACCATCTCCCTGCTTTATGCTACTACAGATTTGTTGGTACTCTGGGCTTCGATGATTATACATTCAATATTATATAATATAATAAGGATATTTATTGCTGTTTCCCAGTATTAATTATGGGAAAAACAATTAAGATAGTATTTCATTAATCAGTAAGTTTTCTTAGTATTAATTACGTTAATTAATTATCGTTATACCAATTTTTATTGCTTATTCAATAAGTCAAAAAACAATATTCTCAACTCAAGTACTTGATTTTCTTGTATAATTAATACTATTAACGTTAAAATAGTACGAAACCGCTGAAAATAGGTAAGATTTAAAGAATTTAATAACCAAAAAAAATGGATTTTCTACCACGGATTTTTCCAAATATATCAGTTCAGTTTTCCATCAAAACCAAAAATATTGACTATTGACCAACTCTTAACCCTATTAAGAAAGTAGGATACTATCCTTCTTTCTATATAAAAACGGTATGATTTGATCGAAATGCTTAAAAAATCGAATCGAATCAACACGAAAATTTTATATATTCAACAAGTTGAAATTCAAATCGGTTTTCAGAAACTGAATCGGTTTGGGTTAAACTCACTCGGTTCATTGATTCAGTTCAAAATAATTTCGCTGAAATATGAACAGCCCTACGAAAAATTATGTCGATTTTGTTACTTGCATTCTTGGTTAGGCAAGTGAAACACATGATAATACCATTCTTTTGGGGTGAATTAGTTGTTGAATGAGTTATGTCTAATAAGAGTAGTGAGTTTAAATCTCAATTAAGTCTTTAAATCGAGCTTATTACATATAATTAATTATTTAATATATTTTTTTATGTTGTTTGCATGTTATGACATTGAAGCGATTTCTATTACCAACCAAAAAAATATCAAGTAATATATTGATTTCAGCCGTAAATGTACCAATGATTTAGATACAAAGCCTATCAGCACTCAACTCGAAATGGCGCTTCGCCCCATTCCGATTCCGGCCAAACAGATTTTATGCCAATTACCATTTACCAATATCTTCCATATCCCAACTCTCTCACCATAAAATCCAACCTAAACCCCATTCCTCGGAGTTGTACCTGCAGAAGTCTCACAGCTCTTACTCCACTCCATCCTCCCGCTGCAGCCGCTTCGTATCCGCGAAGAGAGCTTGGCGAACACCTCCTCCCTTCGGGGGCGGTTCGCGTAGAGTATCCACAGAGCAAGGCTGAACATTACCCCGACCGAGATCAGCGCCAGCCCGGCGTTCACTATGCGGAGATAGTGCTCGAGAGGCGGGCAGTAGCTCGCAGTGATGTTCCGGAAGGCGTCGCGCACGAAGTTGCAGTTTTGGAGATTCAGCAGCGGTGGAGTGTAGTACTCGAGCACGTAGCTCACGTTCACCGCAGCCACGAGTTCTGTGTACATGGCCGGAGTCAGCCTCCCGACACCCGTGCAGAGGCCGAACGGCGATACAGTGCAAGTGTAGTTCTGCCAAACCTGCATTGGTAGTTTGATTAAAATCAACGGCATGCAACTTAGTTGATATTCTCATTCTCGCGTGAATAGCTGATCTAGTATTCAATCCCTGTTATGCTCGATTTAATAATAATAGTTTTTGTTTATTAGAATCACGAAAAGTGAATTAGAGCCAAATGGGATGCTTACCGAGGAGGCGTTTTGCATGGAGAGTTCGTAGACCAAACATGTACGGTCTTGTAGCTGGGCGTCGTAGGGATAGCAGAGATACGGTATGAGTGGGCCCGATTGGTTGTAGTAGCTTGAACCGGCTTGGGGAGGAGGGTTCGAGTTGGCAACCGAGCCCAAGAAGCCGTTGACCATATTTGCAATGTCATTGATGACTTGTTTGCTCTTGTAGAGGGTTTGATTTGTTGTTCTTTGATCCACACAAGGCAAGATGTTGCTGAGGGCAGTTTCAGCGTGAGGGTTTTCAACCCATTCGCCCATGGCCAAGCACGTGTCGGATATCGCACTAAAGAGCAGAAGCAAATACAATTTTAAGAAACAATACAAAATCAAGAGAGAGGAAGATGGTAAGGAAATGTAATGGATGTATCAGAATTGGGTGACTAACTTGTCGAGGATAACGAAAACCCCACAAAGGATGAAAGTAACAGCAACAAGTAGCCATCCACTAATGATGAATCTGGTAGAGTTTTAGTCATGTGAAAAAAAAAAGTGTTAACAGAATCATCAACAGCAAAAAAGGGATAACAAAAACCCAAATCAAGAAAAATGAATGAGAGTCACATGTGTATCGCGTGATGATGGCCGAAGATAGACAACACTGCGATATAATAAAAACACGGTCTTTATCCGAATGGTGAAGGCTAGAAATTGAAAGAATGGAGACAAAGTGTTTGACTAATACATACCGAGACCTAAAATAGATATCAGAAGCATTACAGCAGCAACAATTATAAGAGCAGATCGCCTACAATAATAAAAAGCCTAATTAGTATTAAAGCTTGCAGGAAATAATGTACAGTGCAAAATACTATTGTCGGAGAAATCATACACTGTATTGAAAACATGCCGTATTTTGCTTGAGTTTTCATTAGTCTTGAGCTCTAATGTATCCGCTGCAGAATTTAAGTCGACAGTTATTCGATCAATATCATCCTTGACATCTGATGGGAGGAAAATCTGGGCCACACTGACAGTTTTTGCCAGTGATAAGTATTCGGTGACGTTCCTCAGTATATCTACGGTGTACTCTGATTGATTTACGACGTAATTTAGAGTATCCATTGTTTCACCATGAAACTTAACTTGCCCCACAGAAAGTAGACAGCACCCAATGCTGGTGAGAGAATGTAGATCAAGTGAGCAATCAGTTGTCTATGACGCAGTAAGCAGAATAAATAGCAAGCATTTAATCGATGTAGAAGAATGAGCATATGCTGTGGTACATAGAGCCACTAAAACATTGATGGAAGATGAAAAAACAAAGATGATTAATAACTGAAGGTTCGAGTTTAGATTATTACACTGCAGCAGAGGTAAAGATGATAAGTAGTAAAAGGCATATCTTCAGAGACCAGCTTGATTCATTCCCTGCGATGTTTATCTTCCATCCGCACGAGTAATGCACCACAAGAGCCACCCCGAAAGAAATAAACCATAAAACAGCCAGAATAAAAGCTGCTACACCTGTAAATCCAACAGACTAAAGAAGAAAAGGTCAAAAACATGATACTAAATTCACCTCCTCAAGTATCCTCATAAATAAATCTAGACTTAATGTGATGAACTTAGAAGACAAATTTGATTCACCACTAGCAAGAAACAAAGAAAACTTCCATATTTTCTGAATCAACATAATAAGTGCCAACAAATTTTTCCACCACCATATTTCTTATGAGTGTCTCCTCATTACACATCGAGAAAAAGATCACTAAGGGCTTCGGTACAAGCATCTAGGAAGTATTTAAAGGCAAGAAGAACATTTTGTTAAAGTAACTTATGCCGAAGTATTGTCATCATTTACTAAACGGATTGTAACTTTTTTGGTTCGAAATCTCGGCAAAAGGTTGTTTCAAGAATATCTAGATCACTTTTGAACCTAGCTATGTGAAATACATTATTATTTATTAGCAAAGAACTTTACAACGTTGTTAACTTTAAGCCAATATCTATAAATGAATACGCATAACGGCAACACATAGCATCAGTCATAAATTTTTGGCCATGAATCTCCACCATATCATTCAATCAATACAACACCAAGCAAATCAAAAGGCAGATCATCGAATCGAGAATACAAAACTCAGCAGATTAAGAGGCTATAACTTACAGCCCAGTAATGTTTGTTGGCAATATCCCATCCACCTCTGTATTTATGGAACTTAGAAAGAATATCAGGCCTCTTTGTCCTGTTCTCCGCCAACACAAGTGTGTTTGCATCATTGGCCGGCCCCGGAGCTTCTCCGCCAGAACTCAAAATCTGATTCTTCCATGATCCCATGTTGTCTTCATCTACAATTGTTCAACACTTATTAAAACTAACAAATTTCAATCACCTAACAGAAACTGCAATGAAAAAAAGACACAATAAAGACAAAATCAATAAATCCCAAAAGCTCCACACAGCCATCTCACTTTGTAAATGAAAAACCCCACTCTCTCAAGAAGTAAGATCATATAAAAATTAAAATCAATAGTTAATTTCCATAATTAAATCCCAACTCTATTATTCAGAGAAGAATCAGTTTGTAGGCACTCGGTTTGGTGAAATGGCGATGAACTTCACTATTGATAATTCTTAAACATTATTGTATTTCAAGAAACCTGATTATTTCAAGAATAAATTATCACTGAAAATGACGAATATAAGAACCTAGAAAGTAAAACCCTCAACATCAACTGAAAAATTGGGCACCAAAATCGGAGCTTCATATCAAAATAAAAAGTTATTAAATATCTAAGAATAAGAATTAAAGCAAAGAATCCAGAATCCCATCTTCAAACAGCACCAAGAACAACATCCCAACACTAAAATCACAAGAATATGCAAACGGATCAATCAAAACACCAACCTAAAATGGAGCTGAAAGGATCTCTGGCGTGGGAAAGCACAAAACTCGAGTTCAAGAAAACGGAGAGAGCAACGGCATAAACAGCAAGACACAAAGAAGCCCACTTTTCCATCTTCGCAGCGCCAAATCTCACTGCAATAACTGCATGTAAAGCCACTGGAGAGACAGTCCTCCTGATCAAATATCATATCATCCGCATAGTCCTTTATTCTTGCTCATGGCAATCAAATGAGAGGGCCATTTCATTATTTATCTGCGGCGCGCAACCACTTTCTTTTTATTTTTCTTCTTTCCTCTTTTCCCCTGTTCTTGACTTATGCAGTGTGAATATCTTAGTGAGGCCTTGATTATCAAAGAATCAATTATACATATTCTTATATATATATATATATATATATATAGTTGGTGGTGTTGGGGGGTGGGGTGTTGGGGTGTTCACATGTGGGGGGGGGGGTGGGGGGTGGATGCGAATGAGAGAGAGGATGATGACTGCAGACTCCAGTAGATTTACAGTTCTTGTCTTGTTCAGCAATTCCGATCTTCTGGCCCAAAATTGGTGTCCTACTCGGTGGTCCACCAATCACGCCATGTCACACGTCCATTGATGTACCATATTAACAATAAAAAAATATTTTAATTTTAAAAAGGTGGTCCACCAATGCACGCGTGGCGGGGCGTGATTGGTGGCCCACCAAATGGACCACCATTTTTGGGCAAGATGATCTTCTATCCTTGTTCAGGGTTCTTATAGCTTTATTAATTACAATTAAAATATTAATATATTCAAGAGCCTTCATCAATGGACTTAGGGGGTGTTTGGGATAGCTGAAGCTTATCGATAAGTGCTGAAAGTTGTTGAAAGCTGCTGAAAGTGGCTGAAAGTAGCTGAAAGTTGTTGATTTTGATAATTTGTAAGTGTTTGCAAAAAGTGCTGAAAGTCAAAAATTAATATTTGAAAAAATTAATAAAGTGATATCTTATAAAATGAAAATGTTATTTATTTCTCACTTATTAAACAAATTTAGAATTTTTACACAAATAAAATTTAAGATTTATTTCCACTCATATATAATAGTATTTTAATAAAAAAATATTAAAATTAAAATTAGAAAAAATTAAGAATAATTAATATTATTAATTAAAATCAAGAATGAAAAATATTATAAATTATAATATAATGTATTAATTAAAAATAATTATAAAATTATAATATAATGTATTAATTAAATATGATAAAATTATAAAAGCTATAAGCTATCAGCTTCAGCTGCCCGATACCAAACTTTTACGAAAATTCTCTATCTCGAGGCCAAATAGCTTTCAGCAGCTATATAAGCTGGATTTCCCAAACACCAATCTCATTTCCCGAGACAGCTTTCAGCTATAAGCTGCTTCAGCTAAGCTATCCCAAACACCCCCTTACTATTGACTTGGTGAATTAATTCTATTTCCTCCCTCCAAACTAAAATAACTTTACTTTTTCTAAAAGTTTTCTATTTTATTAGTAGAAAACCCTAGAGCTTTAAATTTTCTTTAATAGGGCTTTAATAGATATAACCAAACAAATCACCAGCAAACTCCACAAATTAAATTAAACAAATTATATACGACATGCTCAATTCAAAATTTCACCATAAATTACTCGTTCTACCAATAAATCACCTTGACCATGAAAAACTTTCCATGCTTGTAATTAGGGACCCTGAGTTGAGAAATTAATATTGCAAGATTAATGATGTCTAAAGTTTATTTTCCATGATTTAATCATAATAATTTCATTCTCATCTGCAAGACTGTAAAATTTTCCATAACAATTTCAACCTTTTCACATGTCGCCAGTTGTGGTATGAAATAAATTTCGAACGTGATGATTCTCACACCCATGATACAGTCAGTCTCATTTATTACACTGAAAAATATCGTACTGGATTAAGGAGAAAGTTGTTGGGAATTATTTTTTATTTTTATTTTTTCGATGATGTGATCGTGTTTGGTCCAAATATTTGTATTAGCACATAAAAGTTTTGAGATTTTATAATTAATTTTAGAAGTGTCTTCCACATTGGCAATTTATCATCTTACTTTATATAATAAATAAAAACTGAGCATAAAATATTTGTGACCTTTAATATCGCACAACAAATGAATTCATTGGTTGCTTTTAGGATTTCACCTTTACATGGTCCCCCTAAAGAAAAAGAAATGTTAATTTAATCAAATTTTAGGGGAAAAAGAGAGCATGTCGTCATGAGCCTAATAAATTTGTTTAGTATCCATCACTAATGTTTTAATTATGGCGACTGCTTAATCTTCTTTCCTCAATTAAGCTTTTATTAATTCAACTATACATATTATGTGACAAAAATCTCATAAAGGTTACAATCAACTGAGATTAGGTATACCTTAACAGTCAGAAATGGTTCCTTGGTGGGCCCCTTCAACAGATCTAGAATTTGTTTATTATTTGTCTAAACTGTTTCGATGCGATCTGAATGTGATTTTAATCAATGGCAATTTCACTCGCAATTAGTGGCCTAACTACACGTTTAAAAAATGTGAATTTTCAAATTAAAAAGTTTGTGTGTCACATAATTTATATTCTTGCGCGTAGCAATCACAATGTTATTGGCAAAATCGTTGGTTTTATTTATGAGTATGAAACGTCAGAATTGATAGCACTATCGAAACGTAATTCTTTTTTGGAAAAAAACTTGTTCGACTCGACGTGTTTGCTTCTTCAACTTTCTGTTCTAACTATTTTTGGGTTTTGGGTTATAATAACATGTTGTATTCAACAAATGTGACATATACTATTTAGTTAAGGAGTGCAATATCATACACAATTTGAGTATTCAAAGGAGATTTTCCTTATGAGCAAACTAATTAAACTATACGGAGTTTCAATTTGGAAAATGGACCACGAGACAATACTAGACTTATCGCGTTGGGAATAGCATGTGGTGGGGTCCACGGGAGCAAGAACAGCGTGAGAAACTTTGCGCCGCGTACTACAGGAACTATTTTCTAGTACTTGAATTAAGCCATCTTTAATTGAAACTATTTACTGTCCTTCCAATTCTGAGAAAAATATCATCTTGCAAAAGAATAATATAAACTTTACGAATCATTTATTGAATTTAATTTAAAAGAGAGAAATAATTATTTGCTACTTCTTTATGTTATTTGGGGCTAAAAATAAGTGTGAAAAGGTCAAAAGTAGAGCCGCAAATGTTGATGTTTGGCAACTAACTTTTGACTTATGTGTATTGTTGTCTAGCTTTCTAATGCAAAATAATTTATAACATTTTTATATATAGTGAAACAATATTAGCAAGATTAATTTTATTTTTTTAAAAAAAACTACAAGAAAATCAAGGATTTTATAGTTATTTTAGATTTTACCTTCCCGTGCTTCTAAAATAGATGTATGATCAAGAATAGATGGATGATAAGATTAGTCAAATTCTTTTTTTATGTATAAAAAATAAATTTATAGCCGCTAGTCTTAGTGCATATTTGAGAAATTCTAAAAATTATAGATTTATGCCTAACGATACCATCAGTAAGTTTAGAACTCGTAATCTTTTGTAACAAAACAAATATTCGCTGTATCATCCAAGAAAATTAAATATCTTCCTAGCTTAACTAGTATAATAATTGTATTTGGTAATGTCCTCTATATCTATATTCAATGGCAGAGAAGCCCGCATAGGATCCACCACTTAAAATTACGTATAATGTCACGTTTGAAAAAAAAATACTACTATATACTATTCATCACCTTCTGAATTACAATTTTATACTCACAAAATTATAGTAAATTCTATTTCATAATTTATTTCTGAATCAGCTATTTATATTGATATATTTTTTTTCATATGCTTGAAAATAATATGTATGTGCTAGAAATACAATATGTAGTCCCCTTGGGATGACAAAGTTGGTGAAGGTGGTTGGCCCGGGACCGATAGGTCCTGGGTTCGAATCCCACTGGAAGCAACTTTGTGGAGCCTGTCACCTATGATTAGCCTAGGGTGGTTGAACTCTCTCCGTGTGGTTTGCGGGCTCTTTGCACAAGGAGCGGGAGTTTACTGCATCGCACCAAAGGTAGCGGCTGCGGGTTCCACGTATCAAAAAAAAAAAGAAATACAATATGTAGTCAATTGCTTATGAATGTGACAATGAAAGGACGAATAAATAAAATAAAGGGAGCTTTCTTCTTTTACCCATTTTTATCTAAAAAAACACAAAACTACTCATCCCTTAAACTTATATTCACCAAATACCCAAGATTATCAATTTGCCCTCAAATTTTCGTCAATTTTTTTGTTTTGTTTTTTTTTTTAATCTTTCAGTGGCAATGAAGTGCCTATGGGTGCCTATGGCACCCTTAGGCACTTTGTTATTTAAATTTTAGTGCCTAAGGGTGCCGGTCATTTTATCCGCACCCATAGGCACCATAATTTTTTTTATTTTAAAATCAACATGTTCCCTCTATCGGCCTACAACTTCTTCGGCCGATAGAGAGACTTTTTTCTAATTATTCTATGAGTGTCTATGGGTGCCGATACATGATCGGCACCCATAGGCACTATGTTTTTTTTTTTAAACCAACATGTTCCGTCTATCGGCCTGCAACTTCTTCGACCGATAGAGGGACTCTTTTTCGTATTATTCTATGAGTGTCCAACATGTTCCGTCTATCGGTCTACAACTTCTTCGGTCGATAGAGGGACTCTTTTTCGTATTATTCTATGAGTGCCTAAGGGTGCCGATACATAATCGGCACCCATAGGCACTATGTTTTTTTTTAAAAAAAAACCAACATGTTCCGTCTATCGGCCTACAACTTCTTCGGCCGATAGAGGGACTCTTTTTCGTATTATTCTATGAGTGCCTAAGGGTGCCGATACATGATCGGCACCCATAGGCACTATGTTTTTTTTTTAAAACCAACATGTTCCCTCTATCGGCCTACAACTTCTTCGGCTGATAGAGGGACTCTTTTTCGTATTATTCTATGAGTGCCTAAGGGTGCCGATACATGATCGGCACCCATAGACACTATGTTTTTTTTTTAAAACCAACATGTTCCCTCTATCGGCCTACAACTTCTACGGCCGATAGAGGGACTCTTTTTCGTATTATTCTATGAGTGCCTAAGGGTGCCGATAACCGATCATGTTATCGGCACCCTTAGGCACTTGTATTTTTTTTAAAGAAATCAACATGTTACGGATCAATTGTTTTATAAAAAAAAATTAAAATTTGAAATATCTAGTGTCGATGACAATTTATCGGCACCCGTAGGGTCCTATCGGCACTCATTGACAACTGAAAAAGTAAGGATAAATAAGTAATATTGGGTATTCTATAACTATTGTTATAGTTAGTGGGTACTTTTATGTTTTTTTTAGTGAGATTGTCTCCACTAAAATAAAAGCACGGCGGATGTCACATTAGTTAATGGTGTCATCATCACCATATCTTACGGTGTCATTAAATTCACTTAATTCGGACTAAATTATCACGTAACACTAAAGCCAAAATCCATGGTGGCCCCAATCTAAGCAGATTCTATCATTCCCCAAAATATCCCTTCTTGAATTTCTCAATTATCCTCAAAGATAAGTCTTTTTCATTTGATTAAAAAACAATAAATTATCGTATTTGGATTCATAATAATTGCTTGCCTACAAGAAAATGAAATTAGTTTGAGATTACTGGATTAGAATGAAGGATGAAAAAGATGGCCAAATCCATGCGTACGTTAATGTCTTTAATAAATTAACTTAACTTGCCCGTTCGTCAATGGAGTTGTTTTATGTCTACATCAAATCTGTAGTTGTAGACTCGTTTTTCAACTTTTATAACTAAACTTGCGTATATGCAAACTATGACTTAATGCGCATTTTAAATAAGGATTGCGGGTTTTTCGTTGTAATAATGAAAATAATTATTTATGAATTGTTCTATTTAGAATCTATATAATTTAATATTAGTTAAATTAATAATTTTTTTAAGATAATATTTTTCTCCGTTCTTTATAAGATAATATTTTTCTCCGTTCCCGACTAGGACTAATGTAAAAGATCATCAAATTCGATAAGATAATAAGATAATAATTTTTAGAAAACTTCATTGTAAATATATGGTCCCGTCAATATTATAAATTAATCATTTAAAATTACCAGTAACAATAAGACAATTTTGTGAAATATGATTTTAGTATATTTTTTCTTAAAACTTAAATTAATTGAATCTCATATCTAACTTTTTGTAATTGCATAACAACATTCCAGTGTTATTTTATTAAACTGCACCATAAAATTATGAAGAATCATATACGAAATAAGTGCTTCATTGTGCGTAGTTGGTTCCAAAAGAAATTGTATTATCTTTACAATTTTCTAGTATTGATTGTCAATAAACATTAACTATAACATTGTGCTTGTTTGTTAAATGAATAAATACAAAATTTCATAACAAATTAGTATTCCATCTGTCCCGATATTCTTGTTTAAGTGGTTTTCGACGCAAAGTTTAAAAAAGTAGTTGTAGGTATGTTAAAGTGGGTGAAAAATGTGTTAAAGTGGTAGGATCTATTGTTAACTGATTATGGTCCACAAGTTTAATTTCCTATTTGAGACGAAGATAAAAATAGTGGGATGACCAAAAAAAAACTAAAACAATAATAGTAGGACAAATGGAGTATAATTAATTGTTTCTAAATACTCCCTCCGTCCCGCCCGACATGGCTTCTTTCCTCTTTTTCCTTGTCCCACTTGACTTGGCCACTAACTAAAATAATACTCTAATAAATTCTAATGGGTCCCACCACTTTATACCACTTTACACACAACTACCCACTTTCTTAATAATCGTGCCCAAAGCCTATTAGGCCATGTCGGGCGGGACGGAGGGAGTACTAAATAGTAAAACAACATTAAATATGATATATAGATAAACTTATAACTACCTATATTCATCTAATTAAAATTCGATTATGTTGATGTTCGAAAATATTCTCTAAATTAATATTAATTTATACTCTCCAATATAATAAAATCTCAGAGTCCCAATAATATTAATTTAGAGTGGTTTAACTTAAATTGAAAAATTGGTAATAAAGATTTTGAATTATTAGGTCGAACATACTCTTAAATTGCAGCGGAAAATATTTTGCTTAATTTTAATTATATATTGAAAATGAATAAATAAAAAAGATTGCACGTATGTAAAGGTGAAGCCGCTTTCAGTGCCTTGATTTCGAGGCGGAAAGCAAGGAAATTGTGTTACCGGCTTTATTCATTGATGCCACTTTCTTACTTTATTTTCGCCTTTGATTTAGGCCTATGGATGTTAATTTGTTTATTGAAGGAACATGCCTATTTATTCATCACGAAGAAAAGTATTTGTCACTTAAGGCGAACATGCAGCAGAAAAATTAAAGCATGTTTCTTGCACATCACCTAAGGCATAAAATGAATATATTATAGTCAGTCTTTTTTTAAAATGAGGAGACCGCAATCTCGTTGTTAAGGTGTGCATTGAAACATGCTCCTAAATAATGTAATGCAACTGATACATTAAAATATGAGTTTAAATGTGATTATAGAGCAGTAGATCTTTATTTTTAAATTAAAATAAATTTCAATTTTTTACTACTCATTTGTAGCACGGTTTTTAAAGAAAGTTATTAATTATGTGTAAGGTTGTTTAAACTTGTGGGTCCTACAAAAAATTGTGCATAATAGTTTGCTAGAAAATGAAAGTGGATAAAATTTTTGGAACAAGTAGAGAAGAATTTTGAAAGATGTTATTATTTTCTCTTATTGCTTATACATCCTTTCCAATTTTCAATTGATGAGGCAGAAGCCCAACTCGAGCCCACTAAGATTTCTCCTATGCTCCATGATACTATACTGGGCTTGTTAAATTAAATTATTCCTTCATGAATAAGAAAGCCTTCTCAAACAAATTTAGATGGCTTTTCTCACTAAACGTTAACTAACAAACTAAAAGGTCAATTTTTTGTTTTATGACCGAGTATAACCCGGAGTCAGGAGTCACTATGTAAGATGCCATTGATGTATATAGCTACATTTCTCTCAATACCAAAACTTTCTAGAAGATAATATATGAAATCATAGAGCCAATTATATTAATCTGGATAGAGTAACTAAAAAATTGCTTTACTAAACCAAGTATATTAGAATAAGCCAATATTATTGGCATAAATCACATGAACTCAGGGAAACCAGCTCTAACATTATGAGTAATAATTAACCAATAATCCCTAATTTTTAGAGTTCAATAACAAAATACAAACAAAATTTTCCTAACCAAAATTTCTATAATTTCATGCATAGAGCCCATCAAAGTTCAAGAACAATAGCTCTATTCATCAAGACAATAATCCTACGTTAAATTCCATTCCTCAAATCATTGTAAGAGAAATAATCCACCTCCATGCCATTCCCCTTCTTAGTCTTTATGGTAACACCTTCAACACCGGCAACAATAACAGAGGTAGCCAATCCAAGAAACATACCGTGATCGACGATTCCGGGAAGCCTCAAAATTGCATCATTAACCTTATTCAAATCATCAATCTCCTTCTTGAAATACAAATCAATTATATAGTTCCCATTATCGGTTACGTACGCCGCCTTCCCGCCGCCGTCAGCTTTCCTCAGCCGCCCCTCGCAGCCGGCGTAGGAGAACATATTCTCGAGCCTCTTCAACGAATAGCTCCAACAAAATTGAACAACCTCAACCGGCATTGCAAGCCTACTCCCACCAACATATTTCACCAATTTGGATTCGTCAACAATCACGATGAATTTCTTCGCGCCAGATTCGACCATTTTCTCCCTCAATAGAGAGCCGCCGCGCCCCTTGACCAAATTGAGCTCCGGATCGACCTCGTCCGCTCCGTCAATCGCTAAATCGACGACCGAATGCGAATCGAGATCTGATAACGGAATCCCTAACGACGAGGCCTGCTCGTGCGTCTTCGTCGACGTCGGTACGCCGACGATGTTTTTCAGCTTCCCCTGCCGTAGAAGCTGCGAGATACGATCGACGGCGTGTTTGGCCGTTGAGCCGGTGCCGAGGCCGACAACCATGCCGGATTTCACGTGCTCCACGGCTTTGTAAGCGGCGATTTTCTTCAAATCATCCTGCGTGAGGGCGACGGCTTGGCACTGCGGTGCGGCGGAGGAGCCGTTTACCTTCAGCTGCTCTGCAGCAACGCGGCAAACCCGGTGAGCAACGGCCATGGCTACGTGCTTGAAGAATATCTATCGATAAACTTCAAAAATCAAATTCTTCAGAGAGAAATGAAGCTTTGAATAATTGAAGGTGGGGGAAATGGAATTCAATGGCTAGAGCATTTCCATTTTAAAAGGGGAAGAAATTTGTGGAAATAATTGAATTTGTGTGGTGAGGAAGGAGATATAGTGTTTGTGGAAATGCCTAGGGTTTCAGACGAATTTATAGTGGGAGAAATCGCGCTGAAATGCGGAGGCGCGATTTTGGTTGGGGGACCGAAGATCTCGAATCCTACACGCAAATTATTATCACAATCTATATTATCGAGTAAATTGAACATTATACTCCCTCCTCCGGTCCTCCCTACACGCTAATTCTAAATTTTACTCCCTCCTCCATTCATTATTACAATATAACTTTATAATTTAATATTCAATAAATTAATAATCTCTTTAATATAATATTTTTCTCCGGTCTTGATTTGGACCGGTGTAAAAAATAATCAAATTCCATAAAATAATAAGATAATAATTTTTAGAAAATTTTAGTGTAAATTTGTGGTACCGTCAATATCGTAAATTAATAATGATTTCAAATTATCAATAACACTAAGAAAATTTATGAAATATGATTTTAGTGTTGCTTATTTTTTCTTAAACCTTAAATCTAATTGAATTTTATTTCTAACTTTGTCTAATTGTACAAAAAATTCAAGTGTTGTTTTCTTCGAACTGCAAAATAAAATTGTAAAGAATTCTAGACGCAATAAATACTTCCTTACGCGTAACTGATTCCAACATATTTGTATTATCTTTAGTGTTTTTTAGCATTGATTGTCAATGAATGTTAAATATACCATTATTCTTGTTTTATAAATGAATAAATTCAATATTTTTCTTAACAAATTAATACTCCATCCGTCCCTCTATTTTTATCTTACTGGTGTTATGCGCTGAGTTTAAAAAAAGTGGATGAAAAGTGTGTTAAAGTGGTGGGATCAATTGTTTAATTGTTTGTGGTCCATTAGTTATTTTCCTTTTGGGACGAAGAAAAAAATAACCGAGATGGCTGAAAAAGGAAACTAAGACAAGAATAGCGGGACAGATGAATATAATTCATTGCTTCTAGATAGTAAATAGTAAATTGACATTAAATATGATATATAGATAAACTTATAACTTCTTGTATTCATCTAATTGAAATTCAATTTCGTTGAAGTTCAAAAACACTCTCTAAATAATAAATATTAACTTATAGATAAATTAATATCTCTCTAAAATTATAAAATCTCATGATCCTGACAATATTAATTTAGAAAGGTTTAACTGTAATTTGTCTCTTTTGGATAAGGAGATTAAAAAAGAAAATTTTCATTCGTCTCATTATTTATGTCTTGTTTTCTTAATTGGATTGTCTTATTATTTCGGTCTTGTTTTCAAAAATGCTAAAACTAATATCCTAATCCTAAGATAGAGTGGGTCCTCCTTCCTTACTACCCAAACCATATTCTTGTACTTTTTCTCTTCAAAAGTCTCTCTATCACACAATTTCGTTTTGCTCTAAACCCAAAAAATTATGATTCTTAGTTTTTTAAAAACTTAGATTGTTTATTCAATTACAACATAAATATATAATAAATCAATTGTCTCAATTATGCCTTAATAAAATTTGAATTCTCATTTATTTCCATCAATCACTCATCGAAAAATGTATTCATTTCTTAATACAATTAAAATTTATAAAATAAACACATAAATAAAATTTCTTAGTATTCATGTCGAAGAAAAATCAGACGAAAATAATGGGATGAAAAGAGTAGATGGTAGTTTGTTAAACTGGTGGGATTCACTAATTTAAAGTGTTGTGATTCATAAATTATTTTTATTTTCAAAAACTAAATAATAATAATAAGAAAATTTGAAAAAGAAAGAAAGCCAATAATAATCGAACGAAGATTTCTGATACCATAATTCGTAGTCTTAAGACAACCTTTAGATTTAAATGAGGGTCATGTGCAGATATACCCATTTCCAATTTCCAAAAGGCATTGAAGGATACTTTCTACAAAAAATGCACTAATGCCCATATGTTCTTTTTTACCCTCCAAAAGGAAGTCTAGTCCATAGCCTGCACATGACAGCCTATGCTGTCCCACCTCACCCCATCTCGTCAGCATTTATTGCAGTCAAATTCAACCCTCAAGCCATGTGTTTTGCCTTGAATTCTGAAAAAGTTGAATGCGTCAGTTGATTAAATTAAATTCTGGAAAAGTTGATTAATGCAATGATGCGATGCCACCAGCTCTGATGCGATGCCACCAGCTCGTCTAGAATTCTGAGAATTAAATTTCAAATTTCGCATGCATGCTTTGGACAGATTAGAATACACGTGACAAAACAGTTTTTGTATACAACATGCATAGCGACAAAAATGGTAGTACAACGCCATTATTTTGAGCCTAAATTATTTAATTAATTGAAATAATATTTGAACCCAATTATATATAAAGAGGTACTCATGCATATATTCATACATTTTCAGTTCACAGAAAGAAAGATTTAGATAGAAATATTTTGCGAGGTATGTTGTAATTTTATCTTCGGAAAAGTGTTCGCACTAGGAAAAGTGTTCAACTTCGGAAAAGTGTTCGCACTAGGTATGTTGTAATTTTATCTCTCTAAAATATTTTGAGATTATAGTTTGTAAATTAGGGTATGTATAAAATCCGAAATTAGGGTTTGTAAATAAGGGCATGTATAAAATCAAAATTACGAGAATATAAATATGAAATTGGGGTTTTTATAAATAGAGAAATTAGGGTTTGTAAATTCCGATTTTCTTTAGGGTTTATATATGAAATTAGGGTTTGTAAATAAGAAATTAGTGTTTGTATAAATATGAAGGCTTTTTTTCTTGTAACACGTGAGTTGCCTCAGGAATTACAAATACCCAGTTCGTATTTTATCTCTCTAAAAAGTGTTCGCACTAGAGAAAAAAAAAATATTTAAGTTCGTATTTTGCACAAAGTTGGATCTCTATCTACATTTTTTCATATTCGCACTAGGTATGTTGTAATTTTATATATTCGTAATTCGTAATTTTCATCATATTATTCGTAATTTTTATGGCAGTTGTACATTTTCATCATATTTATCATATTCGTAATTTTATGAAATAATTTTATGTATGTTCGTAAATAGTGTTACATTGTAAATAGGGTTACACTGCAAATATGATTAATATTGAATTTAATCATCTAATGTGGAAATTACTATGCAAAATATGATATAGTTATCTGTTTTCTATATTGATTTTTTATAATGTCATGATATACGACTTTTATACTGAGATGTAAAGCATATGTATCATTGAAAAATCTTATTTAATGGATTATATTACTTATAGCGTAACAACGAATTGTAGTTCTTCGTATTTCATGTAAATGTACATTATTACGGAGATATACAGAACTTTTGCTGAGAACTATGATTTTGTATGTCTTAAAATATGGTTAGATGGCTGAATGGACACGAATAACAGTCAAGTATGGAGGAATATTCGAGGGTTCCGAATACAAATATGGGGATGAACAACTTGCAGTAATTCCGCACTGCCTACTTTTGTTGTCATCTCTTAAAGCAACCATTGATTCAATCACGCAAACTAATTCGATGCGTACCCCATATTTATTGTATTCCCTCGAGAGAAATCGCACCGGTCGGCTCGTGAAGTTACTAATGACGAGTGATGAAGATTTAAATCGACTCATTGGCTTCGAGGCAGATCCCACTGTCTGTGTTGTGACGACGAGTTCGAGTGATCGGGCCGAAACAAGTACGTGGCAGACCCGATCACATCTCCCTTATTCAGATGATAGGGACCTAGTTGAGCAATCCATTAGGGATTTCGACAGACATAAGTTCTTCGGTGACGAACGGGAGGCGGAGGAATACGAGGAGGTGGAGCAAGAGGAGGAGGAAAATGAGGAGGAGGAGGTGGAAACGGAGGAGGAGGTAGAACAAGAAAATGATAACGAAGATTTAACGGATTCGGATGATCCGGATTACACTGCCGAAGAGGAGTCCGATGAAGATGAGCACGGCGAACATCAAAGCATCTATGGTACAATGTTGGAGTTTGCAACGTGGATGCGAAACGAGGGCGGTTACAATCGGTTAATGACATTACTCGAACAACCGAGTAACCTACCCATCACCTTTTCGGTGTTGGAGGAGGAAGATGGCGACTCAATTCCGGATATAGCAAACTGGCTAGTTCCGTTCTTCCCTATTACTCAAACCGGCATCATTGGATGTCCTGATTTAGATGCGGTTAACGACGGCGTTCTTGAGGTGGATTCTATCTTCTGGAGTAGAGACGAGCTTACGGGTGCCGTAGGAGTGTGGCACTTAGAGCATCGGCGGTCTTTTATGGTGCTAAAAGCTGACAGGAAATATACGTGGTTCGAGTGTTTGCACGGAAAGTCATGTCCTTTTATGTTACGTGCAAAAAAGGATGCAGATGTTTGGGAAATATACAAGGTGGACAAGAAGCACACATGTGAGTTCGACTTCGAACGATTGGTGCCAAGAACTGTGAGTGCAAAGACTATCGGTGTATATTTTAGCCGACAAATGCGGAGAGAGGGGTCCATGATAAGGCCTCGCGACATCATTGACGAGTTACGTCGTAGATTCAGTGTCGAAGTTAAGTACTACAAGGCACTTCGTGG
This sequence comes from Lavandula angustifolia, assembly GCA_028984105.1. Lineage (NCBI taxonomy): Eukaryota > Viridiplantae > Streptophyta > Magnoliopsida > Lamiales > Lamiaceae > Lavandula > Lavandula angustifolia. The sequence goes on along the minus strand of CM054821.1, from coordinate 18,482,365 downwards.
TCGGAACATGGCTATCACGATGATTTACGGCGACCACAACGATTCTTATAAGCTGCTACCCAAGTACCTCCATATGCTCAAGCAGTTAAACCCCGGAACGATAACTCATTACAGCACCGGGGAAGATAATCGGTTCGAGTACGTTTTTGTCGCGTGGGGCCCGTGCATAAATGCGTTTATGTTTAACTTGAGGTAGGTCATCGTAGTTGATGGCACACATCTGAAAGGGAAGAATATCGCATTGCTATTCGTAGCAGTGACGAAAGACTACAACGAGCAAGTCATGCCGCTTGCGATAGGCATTGGCCCGATAGAGAATAATGATTCGTGGACATGGTTTATGACCAAATTAAGGACAGTGTACCCACCGACCGAGGGCATAGTCAACGTGTCTGACCAACACGTGAGTATTAAGCATGCCGTTGAAGAGGTGTCTCCTGAGGCAACTCATTGTCTGTGTTGCGTCCATCTGAGCAACAACCTCGCTCCTTACGGTCGCGCAGCAGTAAGGATATTCCGTAGGGCTGCCAAAGCATACACAAAATCGGAGTTTCGTAGAAAAATGGCTTCACTAAAGGCGAAGAGTCAGGAGGCACACGATAAAGTCATGGACATTGGTCCGGAACGGTGGGCCCTCTCGCATTGCACTTCTCGGCGTTACTATTTTTTGACGTCAAATTGCGCCGAGTCATTCAACGCGAGGCTATTGTGGGCCCGACGTCTGCCGATATGTTCCCTAATTGATACCGTGTGGTTCATCATGGAGAGTTGGTTCAACGAGCGGCGGGCGAACATGCATGCTCACGACCATAGCCTAGTCGAGGTTGCTAAAATGAAGTTGCACGAGCAAGTTGAAAGAGGACGCACGTATCCAGTGACGATCGTTGGCGGTGACGTTTACACAGTGAACGATGGGGAATGAGATTTTAAGGTCCGGTTAGGAGCAAGACGAAGCTGCCAGTATCGTAAATTCGATCTGGATCTTATTCCATGCAAGCATGCTGCAGCCGCTATTATGTAAGTGTTCATTACTTTTAAGATATTCCCTTACAGACTATTTCTGTTATAAATACACTAACAAAAAGTTACCGACAGTCACAGCGGCAACGATATGTATGAATTCATATCGGCGCTCTACAGTACGGAAGTTCATAGAGATTTATATGATCACCAGTTTCATGCGTTACCTCCACATCAACTCTGGACCGTGCCCGAAGAAATATCAAATGTGCCAACAGTGCTCCCTCCCTTGACAAGAAGATCCGTTGGTCGGCCGAGGTCATGACGATATAGATCTGGCTTAGAGGCAAGTGCCAGTACAAGAACTAGACGATCTAGGAAGTGTGGCATCTGCAAAGAGCATGGGCATACAAGGAGGACCTATCCCACCAGACTATGACTCTATAACTCTATTTATGCATTATAATATTACATTATGATCTTGCTGTTTAAATTGACTGAAAGTTGTTTTAATAGTACTCTCTCCATTACCTTCTATATCCATTACCTTCTACTTATGGAAAATGTGCAATTTTATATACGAAAACATTACATCATAGGTAAGAGATACATATTCAATTATAGTTCTCCGTAAAATATGTATATATCTCCGTATAAATAATAATCCAAAAATTTATGCATTATAATACTAAAATATAAAATATGTATGGAGAACTATGATTTTTTACGTTTCGAAATTAACGTCTAAACTATAATACGTAATACTCCCTCTGTCCCATTATTTATGTCCTATTGGGATTGGGCAGGTAATTAAGATAATGGAGGTAAAGGTATAAAGTTGTGGTGTAAAAGTATAAAGGAGTTGGGTCCACTTGCTTAGATTGATTGTGGTCCACTCATTTATTTCCTTATTTGGTATGAGACATAAATAATGGGACAACCAAAAAAGGCAAGTGAGACATTAATAATGGGACGGAGGGAGTATATCTCAGAATATTACGTATAATTTTCCGTGAACCGTTATACAAACCTTTATACAAATCTTCCATTAATTGTTTTACGTTGTTTTTATGCAAGTTGCGAAATTGGGCAAATACGTTGTTTTATGCAAGTTGAGAAAATTGAGAGAAAGATTGCGAAAATATTAGAAAGATTGCGAGAAAGATTGCGAGAATATTTGAGAGAAATTGAGAGAAATATTAAAAAAATAGAGATAAGATTGAGATATATATAGATTAATAGTAATCTCTCAATTTAAATTGATAAAATTGAGAGAAAAACTATCTAAGCTAGTTTAAATAGTACTCTTGCTGTTTAAATTGACTGAAAGTTGTTTTAATAGTACTCTCTCAATTACCTTCTATATCCGTTACCTTCTACTTATGGAAAATGTGCTATTTTATATACGAAAACATTACATCATAGGTAAGAGATACATATTCAGTTATAGTTCTCCGTAAAATATGTATATATCTCCGTATAAATAATAATCGGAAAATTTATGCATTATAATACTAAAATATAAAATATGTATGGAGAACTATGATTTTTTACGTTTCGAAATTAACGTCTAAACTATACTACGTAATATATCTCATAATATTACGTATAATTTCCCGTGAACCGTTATATTTGAGCAAATTGAGAGCGTATAATATACAAACCTTTATACAAATCTTCCATTAATTGTTTTACGTTGTTTTTATACAAGTTGAGAAAATTGAGAGAAAGATTGCGAAAATATTAGAAAGATTGCGAGAAAGATTGTGAGAATATTTGAGAGAAATTGAGAGAAATATTCAAAAAATAGAGAGAAGATTGAGATATATATAGATTAATAGTACTCTCTGTTGGATATGAGTCAGTAGATTGATACTCAACTGTTCTAGGGTTAAAAGAAATTGGGGGAAATCATAGTAGTACTATGGAATTGAAGATCCCAAAACCGAGCTGATATCAGTAGATTAGTGTGTCGATAGGATTAGCTGATGTATAGGTTAGACTTGATGTTATGTTTATTGTTTTTGTCTAAGTCCTGTACGGGGTAGTTGTTGAACTGATCTTCTGCTGAAGATACTTTTCAGAACCCCATGTCATCAGTGTAATCGCTTGCGTTCTTCGTCAGAAGCTGAATGCTAAACTCAGCTGGAGACAGCGCATCAGCTTACCCGATCTCAGTAGAAGACATTATCAGCTGATGGTCATCAGCGGAAGAACCTATGCAAGCACAATACCTTCGCAATCGACCAACTGACTATCAGAAGCTCACTTCATCAGTCAGACGACTCAGCCGAAGAAGACAGAGACGTATTCAGTCTACTGTACCCGACAGAAAGCGACCCTGCACCTGAAGTCTTTTCGAATAGTTCAGCAGAAGACATACGAGGTTGTTTGAATGGTCAACTCTGACACTCTCACCAACTACAAACCTCGACCAATGAGAAGCCGACAACGCTTACCTACTCTACAGTAAAGCTGCTCTCATGAACAGTGCATTAACTGCCCTGCTGCAACAAAGTTGAATAGTGGCCGTTTTCTTTGGAGGCTTGTGACACGTGGCATCGTCGTCTCCAACGGACATATGCCACAACTCACAGCTATAAATAGAGAAGGATTTGAAGATTTCAAAACAAGAGGAATATACGCGAAATCAAGGGAAAGCATTCAAGCTCACAACGCTCTAGAACCTTCAAGCTTATCCAGAGACGAACTAGTTTTCATAGAACACTTCTTGTAGTTCATCTCTCTAGAGCTCTTTGATCCCTTTCTTCTCTAAACTAAGCTCATTGCTAGATTCATAGCTTAGATTCGAAGGAGTTCACATTTAGTGAATCGTTCTTGTTGTAAGAACTCCTTCTGAGTTGGAGAATATTCCCTCCCTTCTAAACTTAGGTTTGGATTGTAAAAGTCGCTAAGGACTATAACTTAGAAGGATTTGTCCTGCGTACAGTTTCCTTGCTGAGACTTGCTCAGATTAATCAACAAGTTTCTCCTGCTGAGTTCAGGACCGTGGACGTAGGATCTGTTATCCGAACCACGTTAAAAATCGCTTGTGTTATTTACTGTTTTATCGCATTGCATTTAATCCAGTTTTAAATCATCAGCTTGCATAAAACGTATCTTAAAAAGCGCACAGCCAAAAGACTTTACATTGCGAAAACACGTTTTCAAAAGAGACGACTCCGGGCCTAACACTTATCCGCACTACAGTCTCCGACTGAGATTCGTAATACGACATCGGCGCAGAGAAGAGCTCGAAGGCCGACTCACTTTGACCCCAGTGATCGAAGGCTTATTTGGCACTGTTCATCAGTTGCAAACATCAGCTTCAACTAACCTTCACTGAGAAAAAGAAACAGAGCTCAGGTGTATTCACCCCCCCCCCTCTACACCTGACTTTTCGTCTCCGGACCAACAATTGGTATCAGAGCGCACGGTGTTCAACTGATCGCCGGTTCTGTAATATTGGTCCTCTCGAACTGATCCCAAAAACGTTTTCTCTGCACAAGCATCTCTTCATCTCATCCCTATACTCGTTGCAACATATCTGATATGTCAGGTATTCGGATGGTGCCGATGTTCTCCGTTAAAAATTATACGGTTTGGCGCGTGCGTATGGAGGCACATCTTACGTCACTCCACGACAGCATGGCGGATGTTCTTGAAACAGGACCCTTAATCCCCATGATCGACAGCATCGTATTTGCTGCTGGAGAAGGCGTAGGAGCACAGACAGGTGCAAAGATTCCCAAAGACAAATCTGCCTTCACACCTGAAGAGAAAAAGCTGCACAATCTAGACCGAGTGGCACGAAACGCTATACTGACTACGCTCAGTGACTCACACCTCGGCAGAGTGCAAGATTGTAAAACAGCAAAAGAGCTATGGGATGCTCGGCATGCGAGCCAGGGAACCCCTCAGATTAAGGAGAACAAGCTCGAACTAGAGCTTCAGAAGTTCGACGCCCTTACTATGGAGCCAAATGAGACGATTGACGAGCTCAGTGTTAGATTCACAAACCAAGTCAACGTCATCAATGGGCTGGGGAGGATGTTCACCAATAAAGAGATGAACACCAAGATCTTAAGAGCGTTACCTCGACAGAAGTGGCTTCCATTTGCTACTTATCTAAGACGTTCTGATCTAAATTCTCTAACTCCCGATGTTATCTTTTCGAACTAAAAACGGAGGAATTTGAGCATAGCCTACCCCGAGAGATGCTCCGGTGCTCCAGTGGCACCCACATTGATCATGCCTTCAAGGCAACCGTCAAAGAAAGCGGAAACAAAAATACTTCATCGAGCAAGCGTGCTTGGTGAAACAAACAAAGTCATCTGAAATATCTGCTGCTGATCCGCTCGCGCTGATGGCTCTCAAATACCAAAGAGAAAAGGAGAGAGTCAGGAAGCTAAAGAAGTATCACAGAGATTCACCCTCAGGTAAGAAAGATTATCAAAAAAGGGAAGAATCTAATTCTACACTCGAATGCGGGAAAACAGAGCATGAAGCCGCTAGTCCTTCAAAGGACTCGGTCGGAAAAAAGACGGCCGAAGAAAGTCTCTACATGCTATAACCGCAAAAAGGAGGGACATTATCGCACGACTGTCCCCGAACTCTCAGCTCTCAAAGTGCGAACGGCAGCCGAAGAGAAAAATTCGCCAAACGAAGGCGGCCTACATAGCCGGAGAGATATCCGACAACTCAATTGAAAAGGATACTTTCATGTATTCCTCCGAAGACGAAGCCGCATTCGTCGCAGATTGAGGAAACAAATACAAGTCCCGAAGAGTCGGCCGAATCTTGCTTGATGGCGGGGAGAAGAGACCGAGGTAAACTCTAAACCTAAAACAACCTCTTCTTCACATAGCACACACGACACATGTTTTGTCACGAGATGATCCTCTAGACGTTGTGCAAGCGTATGATGAACTACTAGAGGAGCGGATTCAACGAGCAAAGAGTTCGGCGAACGATTCGGGAACTTGAACAGTAAAGGCTGAAAATCGGAGACTTTCTTCTGATTGTCAGGTCTCTACTGAGTCAGTGGATCTAGTGGCGAGACTCAAGGAAGAGATTAAATCTCTTATGACTAAGTCTCAGCTTCAAGAGACTCGGATCTCAGTTCTGACCAAGGACAATTCTGAGAAAGAGACTGATATAGCTCAACTCGGTCGAAGCTCTCGGGCGTACGTAGGATTATGATTCACTCGGAAGAAGTGACGAAGTCCGGAGAGGACCGATGACCGAACAAGCACTTGGAGCTAAGGAGAAGTTGGAAAATATGCTCAGAGCACAACGGCCAACTGCTGTGAAGGAAGGCCTTGGCTACAAACATGAAGCTTCCACTTCCAAGAGCTCAGACTTGCTGACTGATAGGTTCGTCAGAGGGAAAGTACAAACTGTTGTCACTCCACCTCAGGCGAAGAACAAACAGAAAATTATTGCACCTCAGTCGAGCAACCGGGAAGAAGCGGTGACCAATGGTTCCAGCCCCAGGACACCACGATCAAACTCAGGGGGAACCAAGAAGGTCAGATGGGCAGAACAATATAGAGAACCACTGTATGAGCATCCGGCTCAGTACGGTTCATACTACTATGAGCCCAGGGTCAGGAGAAGCGCTAAGACTCAGAAGAAGAAAACTCCCCGAACCCAAAGTCAACAAGAAGTTAGTATCTCCAAGTCCTAAAGAGAGAGAAGCTGACAAGGTTCAGAAGAAGAAGTCTCAGACTTCTAAGGTTCCTAAGCGATCCGGGTTCCGAAATCACCCACTAACCCGTAAGGACCCAACCGAACCAAAGGGTACCTAAAAATGTTTACGTTTTGCGGGTGCATAAGGACCCTTGGATAGTGGACAGCGGCTGCTCGAGACACATGACACATCGAAGAGCCTGGCCGACCAACTACGTACAAGAAGATGGTCCCAGAATTGAGTTTGGTGACAACTCCAAAGGCTACACAAGGGGATATGGAACACTGAACATTGGGACTGCCTCAGTTCCAAGAGTAACATATGTTGAAGGACTTCAACATAATCTCCTTTCTGTCGATCAATTCGTGATAATCTTAACGAGTTATCTTTGACGCCGGTTTCGTGATGTTGTTGACAAATCTACAGGGGAAAACAAGTGTTGTCGGGGCTCGCGGAAGAAGAACATCTATGTTGCAAACCGGAAAACCGCGAGAACCCGAGGCTTGCTTGCTTGCACGAGACTAAATCAAGTGACAAGTCAGTGGCTATGGCACAAGAGACTCGGCCACCTCTGAACTTCAAGACTATGAACAAGCTCGCAAAGAACTCTAAAGTCGAGGATCGCTCAAGGAATCTTTTATCAAAGATAGAAATTGTGAAGCATGCCCGAAGGGAAAGCGAGACAAAGAAGAGCAATCCACCTATTCCTTCACCTTCCACCGATGGAATCCTTCACGCTCCTCCACATGGATCTTTTCGGGCCGGCTCTCCAAGGACTATAAGAGGCAAGAAGTATGCCCTAGTCGTCATAGACGACTACTCGAGATATACTTGGGTCATCTTCATCGCCAATAAGTCCGATGTTCGGGCCGAGCCGCCTAATCTAGCGAAAAAGCTCGGTGTGGAAAAGGACATCAAGATACAGAGGATACGCTCAGACAGAGGAACATAGTTTCTAAACTCAGTAGTTAAAGAGTACTGCGATAAAGAGGGAATTCAGCACGAGACATCAGCTGCACGCACCCCTCAGCAGAACGGACTTGCTGAACGAAAGAACAGAACACTCAAAGAAGCAGCAAGAACGCTCCTAGCAGACTCTGGACTACCCTCAAAGTTTTGGGCAGATGCTACTGACACAGCCTGCTACACTCAGAACCGCTCACTGCTTACAATGCAACACATGAAGACACCTTACGAACTGTGGAAAGGGAGAATTCCTTCTATTTCTCATTTCCATATTTTTGGATGTCCTTGCTTTATCCACAAAAATGGGAAAGACCAGTTGAAAGTCTTTGACAAAGAAATCGATCAAGGAGTATTCTTAGGATACTCTCGGGTCAGCAAAGCATTCAGAGTCTTTAACTATCGGACTCTTTGCGTGGAGGAAAGCCCTCATGTTGTTTTTGATGAGTTTGTTACTGAGGACAGGAAAGATACTGAGCCAAACATTGAAGATGTCAGCAGCAAGCTACAGGATCTCGGACTGAATGATAAAGCTGAGAAGATCCAGCATTGTTGGGATGATGAGTCAGACGATGATGAAATTCAGACTCAGTCAACAAGCAATGTAGCTGACCTGGTTGATTCTCCAGAACATAATCAACAACAGGTAACAACGGTCGATGAGGAAGCCCCCGTGGTAACTGAGACCTTTACTGAGAATATAAACTCAGGGGGAACGTTAAATGTTCCTGAGCTAAATGCCCCTGAACTTGGAAACTCAGTAGATCCTAATCTTCTTACTGAATTGCTTCAGTCACAGAACAGTACTACTGAAATGCCTAATACTCCTACTGACTGTGCAGAAGTAGTATCAGAAGAAGAAGCCCGACTCAGACGCTCGTGGCTCGATGCTCATTCTTCAGATCTAATCATTGGAGATCCGTCAGCTACTATAAGGACAAGATCAAGATTAAGTCAAGGCGAAAGCTCACTTCACTCTTGTTTTCTGTCTACAGATGAACCTCAATCGATAGAGGATACACTTAAAGATGCTGACTGGGTCATAGCCATGCAAGAAGAGCTGAACCAATTCGTGCGAAATGAAGTATGGGAGCTTGTTGACGGACCTGGACATCGGCACGTGATCGGAACAAAGTGGGTCTTCAAGAACAAGCGAGATGAAAACAACGTCATTGTCGAAATAAAGCTCGACTAGTTGCAAAAGGTTACGGTCAAGTCGAAGGAATTGACTTTGATGAAACATTCGCTCCGGTCGCCGATTGGAAGCCATTCGTCTTTTTCCTAGCATATGCAACACATCAAGGTTTTAAAGTATATCGAGATGGATGTGAAGTCAGCTTTTACGAACGGCGTCGAAGGAAGAAGTCTACGTTGAACAACCACCTGGCTTTCAGCGGGGACATCAGGTGTACGAGACTTAGGAAAGCTCAGTATGGGTTAAAACAAGCACCCGTGGCTTGGTATGATACCCTATCGACTTTCTACTTCGAAAGGTTTTCGAAGGGGACGGTAGATCGCACTCTATTCAAAGCATAAAGTCGAAGATGACATTCTACTCGGTGCAAATCTACGTGGACGACATCATTTTCGACCGAGTAAATGAAGTCATATGTCATCAGTTTGAGAAAATGATGAAGGAGAAATTCGAGATGTCCCTTGGATTTCAAGTAAAGCAATCAGCTGAAGGAATTTTCATCAATCAGGCCAAATACACTCGAGATCTTCTCAAAAGATTCGGCCGTGATTCCAAAGAAGCCGACCAAAATCCCCATGAACACAAACTTTAAAATCGATCTAGACAATGAGGGAGCTTCTGTTAACTATACTGATTATAGAGCTATTATTGGGTCTTTACTTTATTTAACAGCTAGCCGACCTGACATAACTTATGCTTGTAGGTGTATGCGCAAGATTTCGGGCGAATCCCAAGCGAAGTCATCTAGACTCGGCGAAGAAGATTCTCGCGATATCTAAGAGGAACACCCGATGTTTGGGTTATGGTATCCTGGCGATGATAATCTAACACTAACAGTTATTCCGATGCCGATTATGCAGGATGCGGGATAGATCGAAAATCAACTTTCGGAACATGTCGGTTCCTAGGCGGCAAGGCGATATCGTGGTTTTCAAAGAAACGAGCACTCGGTAGCTACGTCCACTACCGAAGCCGAGTACATGGCTGCAGGAAGTTGCTTGTGCCCGGATCCTTTGGCTTCGACAACAATTGAGAGATTATGGTATAACTCGGGATGAAGTGCCCATCTACCGTGACTCCACCAAGGCAATAGCTATAACTCGGAACCCAGTCGCATACGAGATGCAAGCACGTGGATATTCGACATCACTTCATCGGAGACCATGTCGAGAAGAAGGACATCGAATGGAGAAAATCCATACCGATAAGTAAAGGGCGCACATACCGACCAAACCACTAGCCGAGAACAAGGTTCGGAGAACTATCGGTTGAGCTAGGTCGGCTAGATCCTACCGAGACAAGTCGGTAGAAGCCAACTACCGATAATGATATACTTAGCAACAATTGGTATCGGTATGGAATCGGCACGACAAGTCGAAAAAACTTAGTACAATGACTCGGTTGGGAGATGCACACCGTACACGGCAAGGGGGAACATGGTCGTCGGCACAACCATCCTCCCGATAAATGATGGTAACCAACGATAAGTTCAGCGAAGAGGTTTGCGTAGTATCGTCACTTAAATTGTTCGAAGCATGCCGCATTTAATGCATCGGCCGCTTACATTCGGTTGTTAAGGAGCATTTATTTCTTACCATTTATTATGCTTAAGGTTTAAGGAAAGGTCGGCAGGACCCTTCGCCCGTGTAATTAATGCTCTCGTCGCGCATTTAATGCATGTCTTCTCACTTACCTTTATTACGTATATCTATAGTATTGGCGGCTAAGTAATCATACCCTCTATATCATTCAATCTTAGACGTCCATCGATTTTGAAAGATTAAATTTGAACCATAGGATTCAAACCGAAGATCAAATCAACTTATACAAAATCTTTTCAACTTCGATTACTCCTCACTTTTCGCCATTCTCATATCTTAGAGCTTTTTCTTAGCGATTCGGCTTATCTTCCTAAATCCTCATCCAAACCGCATTCTTTGTATATTCATTCAAGCTCTATTTCACGGTAATGTATTAATATCTGCCGATAGTCACCGACTTACTCTATTTTCAAGTCCTAACAATTTGTTTTGCGATTTCAATGGCGATAGTACGAGACTCCCGAGAAGATGGTTGAGATCATGACCATCCGGGTTCAGTTTGAGCCGACGATGGCTCTCCGGCAGGTGGACCTTTCATATTTGGAGCCGGTGTTTGGCGCCCTTGAGAAGTCAGGGCTGGCAACTCTTGTGTCGAGGCATCCCCGTTCTCATCTGCCGAGACAAGTTGTGGAGGCCTACTACAACTGGAAGTCGCTTGCCTCAGGAGGAGAAGAGGCTTCGTTTGTTTACAGTCGGGAAGTTACCCCAAATAAGTGGAGGGAGGCTACCCACTCCTTCAACATCTCAGAGGCTCTCGTTCAAGCCTTTCAACTCCCCTCAGCTGGTGTTTCTCCGATCGGATACAAGGAGAAGGAGATCAATACATATGTCCAAAAGTTCTGTGGACGCAGCGACATAGTGTTCAAGACGGCGCTACAGAGGAATCTTTTGCTACCTCAGTACAGAGGTTTAGCTTACGTTGTATCTCATATTCTGACGAGCTCAGTTGGATCCTATGATCAGCTTTCTAAGCCGAGGATACAACTGATGATGATTATAGAGGATGGAGTAGAAGTGAACTGGGTCGACTACTATACTACTCAGCTGAAGGCCCAAGCCTAGAAGTTCACTACTTCGCCATCGGAGAGAGGAAGCTAACCAAGACAGTAAGCTCCTATTCGGCACCAAGATGTCGGTGCTGATAGAGAGTGTGGTACAGAAACGTTCAGCTTTTGTGGACTCAAAGTCTTTCGATCTCAAGAGTATTAAATTTATGACAAAGGCTGGACAAGAGAAGTCAATTGGCAAGGGGCCACCTGAACCGAAGAGAGCTGCGTCTGCTCTGCCCCCATCTGTCCAAATGCCAAAGAAGAGGAGGTTGGCTAAGACTCGACATGCTGAGGTCACAGTGACTCAGCCACTTACCATTATTGAGCCAGCTCCTCCTTCTACTCAAGAGGAGCAACTACTCGATTCAGATACTGGAATCGAGGGAGCGACGATCAAGGACAAGGTCCAAGTGATCAGCTCTGAGGAAACAGAGTCTGACAAGAGGGAACCGTCACCCGAACCTACTGCTGAGTGGACAACAACCGACACCACTCGATCAGCGTCTTGCGCATGAGATTCAAGAAGAGATACCGTAAATTGCCGAGCATGCGGATCCGGTTGAAATAGCAAGAAGGACAAGAGCTCGATGCTCTTAAGGTTTCGCACTTGGACATTCTTATTGACTTTGCCAAATCCTAGCAAATCACCGGATGAGCTGCGACAGAGGAGCAAGAGCTCCAAGCCAAGATTGGATTCGGAGAGCCACCGATGTGGCGTCCTTCGAAGATTTGAGAGCCGCAATGCTCTATTTACCGAGCTTGAGAGCTCCGATCGAAACAGCTCCGCCCCCATCTCCACCTTCCGATAAAGGTGATAATGATGATCAAGATGAGGAGATGGATGGCAAACCCAAGGAAGCGGACCGTGGAGAATCTGCAGAGGGACAAACTCCCCAAGAGAAGAGCCCAACACCACCCATAGTCACATCGGGTGAGGCTACAACTACTCCGAAGTACGAGAGGGAGCGATTGATCTCGTTCTCCGAGCGCAGGCTCGGAACCAGCTCTTATCGATACAACCCATCGGTTCCGTGTCCTCACGTTCGTCAACGTGGCTATCAAACGCCAAGGTGAGAAAAATCGACTCCTAGCCAAAGATGTTCATTTCAAATGGGAGAAGTACACCAAGGCTCAGAACGAAGCTCTAAGTAAGTTGGCTGCCGACATCTCAACTCCTAAAGAGGCTTCTCACCCAGATTTCAAGGAGATAGTTGAGCAGGCCCTAAGTGCTCAAAAGGCCGATTTAACAGCATAGAGTCAGCAGCTGCTTGCCGCTCAGCATAAAACTTTCTCGGAGCAACTGACTCAGGCCATGAAAACAGTTCAAGGCTTCATAGATGAGAGAAACAAGATAGCAACCATTTCTCTTCAAACAGCCATTAAGCAACAGGCTGAGGCCTTAAAAGCCATTCAGAACGAAATAACATAATCAAATGATCAAGCTCTGCTGAAACTCCGTCAGGAGTCAGCCGCTCAGTTGAAGAAATCTAGAGCTGATTAGGAGAAAGACTGGGAAAACTACTGCAACTTGGTCAGTGAGTTTGATGACAAAGTTACCCAGATCAAAGATTCTGTGCACAATCTGGAGCAGGACGTAAAAGCTATCCGCACCTCCCTGGCAAATATTACTGATGCCAAAAAGGGGGAAGATATTGTGAAAGATGAACCTGATACGGATACAGCTGACGTCCAGATCCTTGAGGGACAGGCTCAGGAGGTAGGACCCTCCTCAGCAGCAGAGCCCTCAGCCGCAGAGATTTAGGGGAACAGGCTCCGGAGGCAGGACCATCTACTCAGAAAGGTACATCTACTGAGGTCCTTCTCCTTGATTTCCCACTACAAGCCACCCCCATCTCCTCTTCAGCTGCGCACATAGACGAAATCGCTCAATTCCTTGGAGAGCCAGCTGAAGAAGAAGAGTCTCAACAGCTGTCGCAGAGGTCGGGGAAGGAAATCGCTACTGAATCCACTACTCCTTCCTCCCCGGTCAAGAAGTTTAAATCAAAAGTGGAGCAAGAGGCATTCGACCTCGAATAGCCCAAGAGCTGCAAGACAAGCCGGACCAGGGAGCGTCGGCCTAGAGGAGGCAAATGGCAAATAAAAGCCTAAGGGCAAAGCCGTCAGGGGCAAAGGAAAGAGAAAGGTCATTAATACAATCGAAGAGCAAAAGAAGAAAGCCCAAGAAGATTTTGCTAAGGCTCTTTCGATCGAAATCAAAGCTACTTGCTCGTAGTATTCCCATATCTACTCTTACACCCGAGCGGATAGCGTGAAGAACAAGCGACACGGGAGGCGACGCCGCAAGGACCGAGTCTCGGACGAGGAGACACTAGAGCAGCCGCTCTCCGTGAGAAGAAAAGGATGGCTGACCTGGCAAGAATGAAAAGCCTATCTGATAAGCCAGCGGCCGATCCGAGAAAACAGATACCCAGAGGATCGAGGAACAGGAGGACTACTATGAGAACTCCTCGTATGAAGCCGATTCCCCGCACCTCATGTGGATAAATGGGTACCTGCTGATCTGAATGATCAATGGGAGACTCTCAAAGAAATGTTTGTTAAAAATCTGTATGTATGGGGCTTCTATCCGAAAGACATTCCGGCTGATCAACTGTTCGAAGAGTGTTTTAATGAAGTTTTTCCAGAACTCGGAGAACGGTTGCCGCCTATCATGAAAGAACCGAACATTCTCGTGAAAGCACTCGCATTCGAAGATATCCTCCTCCCATGATCGCTAAAGGCATTATCATCACAAAGTCTATCGAAGAAGAAATCGAATCTGCAGCCTATCAGCATGAGTTACATCCGCATAGACCAGAAGATCAAGAGGAAATCCAGGTTTTGCGCAATAGGATTTATAAATTTTACTGCCTGGACCCTCCAGCTGATCGCTCGGTGGATTTCAAGAACAAGACTCAGAGCTTCAGACGACAGTAGTGATTTCTCCTCTTTGTTTTTGATAATTCTTTGTAATAGCATAGGAACCTGTACTTTGACGATCTATCTTTAAGAGTTCCTATCGCTTGCTAGACAATCGCTCATTGTCTTTAAGCTTTTTAGTGTCATGTTTTCACGACTGATCACCAAGTGATCTGGACACAACTCACCTCAGGTTCTTCGATCTTGCCTTTCTCTCACCGCTTGAAGTTCATTTACTATTATCAGTTTTTCCTCAGATGCTTTAAGGGGGAAATTGTTGTCAGTAGGACAGTATATTTAATAGATGTTAGAGTATAGAGGTTTTGGCATCATCAATTAGAGGGAAATTGTTGGAAATGAGTCAGTAGATTGATACTCAGCTGTTCTAGGGTTAAAAGAAATTGGGGGAAATCATAGTAGTACTATGGAATTGAAGATCCCAAAACCGAGCTGATATCAGTAGATTAGTGTGTCGATAGGATTAGCTGATGTATAGGTTAGACTTGATGTTATGTTTATTGTTTTTGTCTAAGTCCTGTACGGGGTAGTTGTTGAACTGATCTTCTGCTGAAGATACTTTTCAGAACCCCATGTCATCGTGTGTAATCGCTTGCGTTCTTTGTCGAAGCCGAATGCTAAACTCACTGGAGACAGCGCATCGGCCTTACCCGATCTCGGTAGAAGACATTATCGGCTGATGGTCATCGGCGGAAGAACCTATGCAAGCACAATACCTTCGCGGTCGACCAACCGACTATCGAAGCTCACTTCATCGGTCCGACGACTCACCGAAGAAGACAGAGACGTATTCGGCCATCTGTCCCGACGTAAAGCGACCCCCGCACTCTGAAGTCTTTTCGAATAGTTCGAGAGAAGACATACGAGGTTGTTTGAACGGTCAACTCGACACTCTCACCAACTACAAACCTCGACCAATGAGAAGCCGACAACGCTTACGTACTCTACAAGAAAGTCTGCTCTCATGAACAAGTGCATTAACCGCCTCGCCGCAACTAGCTCGAATTTATGGCCGTTTTCTTTGGAGGCTTGTGACACGTGGCATCGTCGTCTCCAACGGACATATGCCACAACTCACAGCTATAAATAGAGAAGGATTTGAAGATTTCGAAACAAGAGGAATATACGCGAAATCAAGGGAAAGCATTCAAGCTCACAACGCTCTAGAACCTTCAAGCTTATCCAGAGACGAACTAGTTTTCATAGAACACTTCTTGTAGTTCATCTCTTTAGAGCTCTTTGATCCCTTTCTTCTCTAAACTAAGCTCATTGCTAGATTCATAGCTTAGATTCGAAGGAGTTCACATTTAGTGAATCGTTCTTGTTGTAAGAACTCCTTCTGAGTTGGAGAATATTCCCTCCCTTCTAAACTTAGGTTTGGATTGTAAAAGTCGCTAAGGACTATAACTTAGAAGGATCCGTCCCCGTACGGTTTCCTTCTTTGAGACTTGCTCGATTAATCAACAAGTTTCTCTCGCTGAAGTTCGGGACCGTGGACGTAGGATCTGTTATCCGAACCACGTTAAAAATCGCTTGTGTTATTTACTGTTTTATCGCATTGCATT
The DNA here is from genome assembly GCA_028984105.1 of Lavandula angustifolia. Taxonomy (NCBI): domain Eukaryota; kingdom Viridiplantae; phylum Streptophyta; class Magnoliopsida; order Lamiales; family Lamiaceae; genus Lavandula; species Lavandula angustifolia. The sequence continues at coordinate 18,466,403 of CM054821.1, read as the reverse complement.
TAATCCAGTTTTAAATCATCAGCTTGCATAAAACGTATCTTAAAAAGCGCACAGCTAAAAGACTTTACATTGCGAAAACACGTTTTCAAAAGAGACGACTCCGGGCCTAACACTTATCCGCACTACAGTCTCCGACTGAGTTTCGTAATGCTGACATCAGTCAGTAGAAGAGCTCAGAAGCTGACTCACTTTGACCCCAGTGATCGAAGGCTTATTTGGCACTGTTCATCAGTTGCAAACATCAGCTTCAGCTGACCTTCACTGAGAAAAAGAAACAGAGCTCAGGTGTATTTACCCCCCCCTCTACACCTGACTTTTCGTCTCCGGACCAACAATCTCTCAATTTAAATTGATAAAATTGAGAGAAATTGAGAGAAAAACTATCTAAGCTAGTTTAAATAGTACTCTTGCTGTTTAAATTGACTGAAAGTTGTTTTAATAGTACTCTTGCTATTTAAATACACCCGAAAGTTGTTTAAATTGAGAGAAATTGAGAGAAGATTGAGATATATATAGATTTATAGTAATCTCTCAATTTAAATTGATAAAATTGAGAGAAATTGAGAGAAAAACTATCTAAGCTAGTTTAAATAATACTCTTGCTGTTTAAATTGACTGAAAGTTGTTTTAATAGTACTCTCTCCATTACCTTTTATATCCGTTACCTTCTACTTATGGAAAATGTGCAATTTTATATACGAAAACATTACATCATAGGTAAGAGATACATATTCAGTTATAGTTCTCCGTAAAATATGTATATATCTCCGTATAAATAATAATCCAAAAATTTATGCATTATAATACTAAAATATAAAATATGTATGGAGAACTATGATTTTTTACATTTCGAAATTAACGTCTAAACTATACTACGTAATATATCTCATAATGTTACGTATAATTTCCTGTGAACCGTTATACAAACCTTTATACAAATCTTCCATTAATTGTTTTACGTTGTTTTTATACAAGTTGCGAAATTGGGCAAATACGGTGTTTTATGCAAGTTGAGAAAATTGAGAGAAAGATTGCGAAAATATTAGAAAGATTGCGAGAAAGATTGCAAGAATATTTGAGAGAAATTGAGAGAAATATTCAAAAAATAGAGAGAAGATTGAGATATATATAGATTAATAGTAATCTCTCAATTTAAATTGATAAAATTGAGAGAAATTGAGAGAAAAAAATATCTAAGCTAGTTTAAATAGTACTCTTGCTGTTTAAATTGACTGAAAGTTGTTTTAATAGTACTCTCTCCATTACCTTCTATATTCGTTACCTTCTACTTATGGAAAATGTGCAATTTTATATACGAAAACATTACATCATAGGTAAGAGATACATATTCAGTTATAGTTCTCCGTAAAATATGTATATATCTCCGTATAAATAATAATCGGAAAATTATGCATTATAATACTAAAATATAAAATATGTATGGAGAACTATGATTTTTTACGTTTCGAAATTAACGTCTAAACTATACTACGTAATATATGAAATGTAAATACCATATATCTCCGGAGATATATATGAAATATAAATATAAATATAAATGTAAATGCCAAATATAAATGTAAATATAAATGCCAAATATAAATACCATATATCTCTGGAGAGATATATGAAATGTTTTACATAATCATAAATAACAAATAAATGTCTTTGAAATGGGCTAATCATCAACCGGGTCAACCACGACACACATCAACCAAATTCGCATCCCCATAATATGCCGAATGCTCCAAATGTCGAGCTCATTCTGGACGAGTTCTGTCCTTGGCATGTCATGGGTAAGCATCTTCGAAACATCTTCGAGGATATCGAACCACGAGTGCCTCAAATGATATCTCGTGGCTGTGTAGACGTGGTCACCAAATTCATTGTGTGCGCGACGCCACGCCCGATATTCCTTGAAGCCAAGGACAGACCAATCGCCGAGGTAACGGGCGATATTCCTCTTCGGGGCAACGTACGGCGACGTAATTGCGTGAGAGGGTCTTTTCGTGTGCAATCCACGTCCATGTGGGCTACTCGGATCTTCTTCCACGGGGGCCTTCTCTTTTCCCTTTCCTCCTCTCCGGTTAGTACCGGCATCTCCCGCTGGCACCACTTTCAACAGTTCAACTTGTATCGGGGACACAATAAGTGCCCATGATGCGGAGAAATCATCACCGTATAGGGAGTGATCTTCATCGGGTTCCTATAAAAGAAACGTTTATGTTAAGTTTATGTGTATATCTTCGTAAAAAGTACATAAGTCTTAATAAAACTTTTAATAGCCTACCTCTGACACCGGACTGGGAGAAGCAGAAGGCTGCGCGGGCTCATCGTATGGAAGCTGCAACGGCTGGGTAGACACGGGCCGATCATGAGACTTCTTCGTGCGTGCCTCGGATTCGACGGATGAGTCGCTGCTGTCAGTCACGGCATCAACACCTGGGTCAACCCGACTAGATGCATGCGGAGTTGCTCCGCGAGTACAAGAAATTGAATGTCGACCGGAGATGCCGCGACTCTCGGAATGTCATCCGGAGATGCCGCGACTCTCGGAATGTCGACCCGAGATGCCGTGACTATCGGAGATGCCGCGACTATGTGAAACTGAGTGTCGACGACCCTCCTCGACATGACTATACGACTGTCCTCCCTCCTCCGTTGACTTCCGCTCCGACTTATTTTTGGAGAAAAAGTTTTTGATCTTCTTCCAAAACTTTTTCTCACGATGAGTCATGTCAAGACTGCTAGACCCCTCCGGAGCCGGAGCCTGGTTTCGTTCGGATCGTCTTTGCATGGCAGGCGGAGAGTGGGGCGCTGTAGGGCCGCGTGGACGAGGAATGCCCATCACTCTGGCTCGATCAGATCCAAACTGGACAACAACCGGCTCTTTATACGGCACGCCAAGTGCCTCGCCGAACAGCGTGCTCGCATAATAATCAGTCAAGATCTCTGCTTCCTCCTCCAACATCGGTCCGCATTCCAACTATGTATAAAACAACCAATGTTACATAATCAGAATATAAAACAGCGAACTATATAATTTAAATAGAGATATATGAATTTACTTGGTTTATTATGACCTATATGTATGTATAAGATTATAGTTCTCCACAGTATATATATAGTTTACCATATTTTTGTTTGGACTGAACTAACATAGTTATTTACCTCATCGTCGAAGAATCCAGCGAACGTCCCTCTCACTCTCGGAAAATTCCACCTCAACAGACATGGAAGCGCTTCGTAAGCCCATGCTTGTAAGGCCCAGACGGGCTCGCTAAACACATAAGACACCTTACATCCCGCAAGAGTGTTGGGGATGAATTGCTTGTAGTGAAGCAATGCTCGGTATGCATACGCTCCCCACGAGAATTCCTTCCATTCGTTCAGGTTGTCCACTAACACCCAAATGAAGTCGTCGATCAGTCTCGGCCTCGGAACACCCAAGATTAGTAGGTGCAGCATCAACACATTTCCCGCTTTCACGTAGTCGGCTGCCGATGCGCCGTTCACCTCGTGTTCTCTGAAAATATCCTCCAACTCGGATATTTTCAGTCTCCGATTTCCACAAAATACGGCCCTTGCACGAACTGTGGAAGCATCATGCTCCATTGTTGGGTCAAATGTCGATGACCCAAACATCAACCCCAAGACCAGGGCGAATTCCTGCGGACCGAACTTCAAATGACGATTCGATACGTGAAACCAAAAGTTGTTGGATACAAAGTCGGCGAATTCCACTTCACGGCACATGAGCTGGTGGAGAGCTTTGCTTGCACTTACACTCCCCTCCCATTCCATCAAATGGCCGAAAGGGCTACTCTCACAGAATTGTGCATACAGGGTGTCACCGCCGACGGCCGTCAGTGTGTCGCGGATCAGTGGGATCACATCCCACTTGTAATGAATCATGATTTGAGGTTTAGCCGATCTGGCTACGTACCTCAAATAAAACCATAGACTCTGCATTAACGAAAAATGTCAAATTAGTTCAATAAATTCAACATATAATCTTTTTGAAAATACGTCAAATGTTTTAAAATACGTTAAAATTATTAATATACGGATTTTATAATACGCAGTTATTTTACAATATGTTAATATCCTTATCTATTAATATGCATAAATACTGCTAAATTCGCAGTTATATAATAATATATTAAATATTAATACGTAGTTATATAATAATATATTATATATTATATATATAATACACAGTTATATATATTTTATAATACGCAGTTATACGGATTTTATTACGCAGTTATATATAATATGCAGTTATAATTATATATTTTATAATACGCAGTTATAATTATATATATTTTATAATATGCAGTTATATAATAATATATTATATATTATATATATAAAATACGCAGTTATATATATTTTATAATACGCAGTTATATAATGTCCATTGTTTTTTAATACGCAATTATACGGATTTTATTACGCAGTTATATATAATACGCAGTTATACGGATTTTATAATACGCATTTATATATATTTTATAATACGCAGTTATAATTATATATATTTTATAATACGCAGTTATATAATAATATATTATATATTAAATATGGAGTAATATGTTAATATCCTTATGTATTAATACTGTAAAATACATAAATACTAATTTAATTTAAAATAGACTATAATATAATATAAATAAATACTATAATATTAATACGTAAAATATACTATAATACAAATTCCTACTAAAATTAATAAATTAATCTTTATTAAAATATTTTAATTTATTAATATATTATATATCGATATGTATCTTATTATAAATATGTTACTAAAATATATTAATAATATAAATAACATATATACTAGGTAATCTTAAAACATAATTTGTCCTCCGTATAAATTCCGTATATCTCCGTATTATGTATATATACTATAAAATATATTTTATTTGGGGATATAAAACTTTAAAAGACTAAAACACGGAAATTATAATCGCTTTGCTTCATATCACTTACAATAATATTTAAAATAATTATCAACCCTAATTTTATGAACATACAACAATTACAAACCCTAAATATAAACTACATAATCATTACTAACACGATAAAACACTACTTTTCATTTACAAAGCATCGTATTCTCGTCTACTAACCTGCGAGGCGGCAATATGCTCATCCATTTCGATTAAGCTTCAAAAAATATTCACAAATATCTTCACTTCTATGATTCGCCTTCTATGATTCGCCTACAAACAAGAATTCGCCTTCTATGATTCGCCTACAAACAAGAACAAACGGTGAGACAATATATGTTGGTGGCGTTAGTGGTGTAACAAACGAACTGCGAAAGTACTTGAAAATAGGAAAGTATTCCTTCTTTCCGCCTAGAATGAGCTGCGGAAATATATGTTGGTGGTGAGTGAAAAACGGTTTTTAAAATAAATGTTTGATGGAGTGGTGTGAGAAGAAAGTGGGAAATAAATGTTGGTGAGGTAAATAAATGTTTGATGGAGTGGTGTGACACTTCAAAATAAATCCCAAGATTTTCGGTTCATATCCCTTCTTTTAAGGTATGAATAAATAATGTTTATCCCTTCTTTCGATTCACATCCCATGATGGAATGAATAATGTATGAAATATATTATCTAGAATAATATATGTTTACACTTTCCTTCGTACAATATATTATCCCAAAATATATATTTTTTTTCCTTCCTTTAATTGGAGCACGAAAATTTCAGTTCAAAATTGTTCGTCATTTCAAAATTATTGAAAAAATTATTAAGGGAACAATTCGAATTATTTCACCCATTTAGAACAATTCGAACAATTCGAACATTTCCCATGTATAAATATGTGTGTGAGAGAGAGAATAGTCGTTCTGTTGTCGTCTTACAAACAAGAATCAAAGGTATGTTGTGTTTCTATTTTTATTTTGGTCGCCTTTTACGAACGAATTTAAAAACCCTAATTTAAAAACCCTAATTTACAAACGAATTTAAAAACCTTAATTTTAAAATTGGTCGCCTAATTTAAAAAAACAAATTTCTAAATTTGTCGCCTAAACCCTAAACCCGCATTGGAATTGTCTTTGCGCATTTTTCGAGATTTAAAAACCCTAATTTACAAACGAATTACAAACCCTAATTTCATATTTATACATGAAAACAAATTATAAAAAACGAATTTCAAACCCTAATTAAAAAAAAATTCAAACCCATATTGGAATTCTCTTTGCGCATTTTACGAGATTTAAAAACCCTAATTTACAAACGAATGACAAACCCTAATTTCATATTTATACATGAATTTTTTTTTATAAAAAATGAATTACGAACCCTAATTAAAAAAAAAACAAATTTGCATTTTACGAACGTATTTGAATTTTTCATATTTTTCATATTTGACAAACCCGTATTTGAATTTTTCATATTTATAAAAAACGCATTTTACGAACGAATTACAAACCCTAATTTGCATTCTCGTTCCGCATTTCATGAGATTTAGAAACCCTAATTTAAAGCTGCAGCAATAAATTAAAAATTAATACATGAAACAAAAAAAGGGGTCACATCCTAAATTCATTTCTACAAACCCTAAATTCCATCAAACAGTGCATGAGAATCTGCACAAACCCTAAATTCATACATGAAACAAAAAAAAATAAAAATAAATAAAAGCTGCAGCGCTTTAATTCACATCAGCAGCGCATCAAACAGGGCCTTTAATCCCATCAACACAGCTGCAGTGCGTGGGAATCTACACTGTAGCAGACGCGCCTTCCCATGCAGTCAACCAGCCAGCAGAGCCATTGTCGTCCACCTCACCTAGCAGGCGCGCCAGTGCAGCAGGTAAGGACAGCAGAGGCTGTCAGCGCGGCAGAATAGGGAGAAAATGGTCTGCTTGGGTATAACTGCATTTTTGATTTAAGACTGACAGATAATGCAATTTCGAATATAGACTGGGTATTATTGGCAATTTCCCTTTAAATGAGTTAAAGAATACAGTTCTTTATAATGAATCTGTACAAAGATTAGTCAACCTCCTAATCTAATTAAATAATTAATTATTTAAAGAAAAATAAGAACAATAACTTCGGCTTAGCCCAGATGAACCCCAGACAAAACAAAATTTCCAAATCCCAGCAAATTGTACATCACCACGGCAGTCGAAGTTGGCACACTCAATGCGAGGAGTACAAGCATGGCAAGGGCCAAGCTCGGCCTAGTCTCAATCAAGCAAGACTGCAGATGTCCCACCGCGTCGCAGATGACCGAGTCATAGCTCGCGTAGACTCGCTTTTCCCAATCCATCCATTCATTCGGAAGCTCGCAATCGGCCTCAATCATCTTAATCTCGTGGATCCTCTTACGAAGAACGATCATGCTCTCGTCCACGAGCCTCCCGCTCGAGTTGCCGTTGTGGGCTTCCCTCCTCATTGCACGGATTTTTAGGCCCGTGCTCCTGTTCAAGTACGAGTTAGTTTTGATTGTACGACGAGGAGTTGTTGAAATCGGGTGGAAAGATTGAAGGAATGATGTAGATGCCATATTTGGTATGAAATTTTTTGAATATGGATTGAATGATGGTACAAAATTGAGGGAGTGTTTGGGTATTTATAGTTTGAGTAAAACCAAATGATTAAGGAAAGAGTAATAGTATGTGTAACGAAAGCGTGCCGCGGTTTCTACGAACGAGGCGCCGCCCCTGCCAGGCTAAAGCGCGTTTTTAATTGGGATTATATTACCAATGAAATGCCAAGGAGTCAAAAGCGCCAGATCTTGACACAATCATATACGTTGAGGCTTTTAAGAATTTTTCTAGATGGTTTGTTTCATTATTTGATTTGTTTATTTTTTGCATCTGAATCTTTAATGTCTGGATTCGGTCTGGAAGTTGGATTTTAGTGTTTGACTTTGTTTTGGTCGGCGAATTGTTTAATCTTGAGATCTTCTCACCATTCATCCCCCTAATTTGCCGGTAATTAAATTCCTTATTTTAATATTGTTTATGATATTTGTTTCTTATAATTCTAAATTATCTACTACATAAATAATCTTGTATGAGTAACTATTGTTGTTTTGATTGATGAGAAAATTTTGTAATAGCTGACATGCAATATTATTAGAATTTGAATTTATAATACTCCCTCCATCCCGCTATTTGTGGCTCACTTTCCCGAAAAGGGTGTCCCGTTATTTGTGATCACTTTCCTAATTTGGTAAAAAATTATTATCATATCTTCTACTCTATCATCTTCTCTCTCCTACTTTATTACATTCTCTCTCCTACTTTATCATCATTTCTTTCATACTCTCTCATTATCTTTACTCATTTTCTCTCTCTCATACTTTATCATCTACTCTCTTAATTCCCGTGCCGAAACCAATTGAGCCACAAATAACGGGACGGAGGGAGTATTTAATTACAAAACAATCACCTTAACTGTAAGTCGTGTTAATGAAATCTAGATAGAGTATTAGTTCAACAAAGACAATGATACATTTAAATAAATGAGGAATCTCCGCTTTGTCAAAATCGAAAATTGAAATAAAGCTTTTGAAAAATAAATGATGTGGTAGGCGATCTTATTGTTGAAAAATTATGCTCGTTCGACGTGTCTTTCGTAGAGTTACATACTTGCATCCTTTTAAAAACATGTTCAATCAAATTTAAATAAATTAAGATTAAGATTTATAAAGTCAGCACTCAGCACTTTAAAGAATATATGTGTTGACCCATATTCATAGAGACCAAATTAAATGCATGTATACTGTTTATTAGTCCAAAGATTTCAAGGCCATGTATTGATGTAGAAAATTACAGTTAAATCTTGATAAAGTAATATTTGATAAAGTAATAATCTCGCTAAGATAATAATTTATTCCGATCATGATATGGGCCAATGCACTAAAATAATGTTCAATAAAGTAATAACCTCGTTAAATGAATATTTTTTCTCGATCCCAATATTATTACTTTATTATCGAGGTTTAACTGTATGTGGGCCAATGTGATAGTGTCCCCAATTACGTCAAATGACACTTATATAAAATCCTCTGCTAATCGTGTTGCGTACTCTTACTTCTACCCCCTCCGTCACAAATATATATGTCTATTTGTGTTTTCACACATATCAAGAAACAATTTAATGATGTGAAAGTTTGTAAATGTTAGTATTGGAATTTGAATAAGTTAAAGTAAATTACTAAAAAGTTAAAGACATAATTGTGCTTGTTATTATAAAAATTAGATAAAATGGTCATTTTCTATATTATCATATCAATTAGACCTTTTAAAATTAGTGAAACATTTAGTTAAACACAAAAAAAACTTGTTAATATGCATATTAATTTGGGACAGACGAAAAAGGAAAGTAGGTATGTAGATTTGGGACGGAGGGAGTATATATTAATTAATTAATACGTAAGGAAGTTCGCAATATTAATTTGCGTTAATATTATGAATATACATTTATATTTTGTTTGTGAAAATAGTTTAAATAAGTGTTTATGGCGTAGGTGTTTATGGTAAAACATTCTTGTATCATAAGTACTTAAGTTAAATAAACTGTATACATTTGGATGCATTAATATATAAACACTTAAATACAGAAGAAAATAAAATATAATTTAAAAATTATTGTCAATGATATTTGATATGCATATCTATTTCAATAAGTTGTTGGGACTAGAAAATAAAACGGACATAGAGAATACGGACTACACTTCTAGATTAGATTGCCCATCAAATATGACAATAGTACAACCAAGGATGTTGATGAACTAAACACCAAAAGTGCAACCACTCCCAAAACTAAACTAGGCCGATTCCTCATCATCAACACCTGCAACAAACCTACTAATTCATACACATCAGATTCGTAATCCTCATACCATTCATCCTCCCTCTCCGAAGGCGGCGTAGCGTTTTCCTTCTCCTTCGTCTTCATTTCTTGAATCTTCATCTTCAAAACAACCATGTTTTCATCAACAAGTTTATACTCTCGTTTCTCTCTCTTACCATCCCTCCACATTGCAAGAATGGCAGTCGAAGCTCTCTCTCTTCCGTTCCGAAGTCTTCTCTGGGGCAGAGAATTGCCCGGGAAGGAAAGTGGGAGCTGTAAGGATTGAAGGGGAGTTGCTTGCATGGTTCTTGAATTTTTGAGAAATTGTTTTCTTTTTCCTTTTTATTGTTGATGGAGGTGTAGTTTATTGGATCTTGTTGCTATTTATAGGAGAAGGAATCGTGCATTTGAAGAAAGAAGAGAGGGTAATTTAAAAATGTGTTTTGGATTGATGAAAATGATAGATGGATAGTAGCTTTGGCGTGTGTTTGTGATTACGCGGGAAGGTGACGTGGATTAAGAGGAAAGTTTGTAGTAATAAACTTGTAGGAATTGTACGCCCAATTTCTTCTAGCATCTGTTTCGGTGTGGGTGCAGAGGCGGCCGTACACTAATTTACAACTTTTTCAAATATGTTGCATTCTCATTCCCATTCTCATCCTTATTATTATTATTTTTTTATTTCGTAATTTAGTATTTTTATCAATCTTAAAACTATATACAGTAAATAGATTGTTCAGGATATAATGTTGCATCTATTAAGAGAAGTCATAATATTCATTAGAGCGTAAAAAAAACAGTACTTGTTCTGAGCACACATATACTAATTGCCAATAACCAATTGATCAACAAATCAAAGTCTGAAACAACAGTAAATACAAAACACATATCCTTTAAACTCTTGCAACAATTCAAGATAAGGGGGCAATAAAAAAAAGCAGTGGTTCAATTTTGCCACTGATTTGATGAACATATTTGAAAGCATACATTTGTTTCTCAGGGCTCGCCGAGCAATGGATACTCAGATTCCGGTACGAACGAGGCACCGGTGACGGAATGCTCGCTGTCGGAGATGGAAAGCCAGACTCATCAACCTCAACAGAATAACACATACTGCCGCCATCACGATTTTGCACAGCATTGGAGCATTCTTCCACTACTTGAACTGCTTCCAACTGGGTGGCAACTGCCTTCATTGTTGGCCTTCTCTTTCCATTCATATGCAGGCATCTTCTAGCGAGGTGAGCCACAGCCAAAATCTCTTTCATCTTGCCTTCTTCGAGGACTTTTGCATCAAGAATATCAAGCAATTGGTTTTCACCCATTGAGTGCAGAAAATGTGTAGCTAAATTCCTTCCTAACTCGAACCTTTCTGATGATAAAGCTCTCTCCCCAGTTAAAAGCTCAACGAGAACCACACCAAAACTATATACATCGCTCTTATCAGTAAACTAGCTTGACTGATGGTGATCGTTGTTTTCACCAAATAAATCCTGCAAAATACTAGAACTTAGATTAGAATAGCAAACAGAGTATCGAACATAGGGAACGGAGATTTTAACATTAAATTCCTATTAATCTATGGGGTTGGTTAGCGACCACACAATTTTTGAGGTTTTCTAAATCCTAAAAGAAGAAAGTAAAATCAGGAATAAATATGTGAATAAACGTATGCAAAGAAATGGGTCCAGCAAGATGATTCACACACATACAATCGATCATCGATACTAAAGATAAATTAATCCCTATAAATCAATCAGTTGTAGGACGCCGTAATTAAACCGACACATCCCCTATTCCCCCTTAATTATTCGGTAATCGTCATGGTGGCATTGAAACGACTACTTTACTAAATTAGATGCAACCTACGTTGGTGAACAATCAATAGACTTAACACCTAATAAGCTTTAAGAACTAAGGGAACCCGATTTAGGAGCCTACTCGTATGTTGGACATCTAATAGTCTCATACCAAATTAATCATATTGTTCTTAGAATAATTGTGCTACTTATTTAGCCTAATCCCACGAGAAACGATGGAAGTACTAAATTAGCTATGAATTAAATTAACCTAGGGTGATCAAGCCTAAATTAACTAATCCAATTAATTAACCAAGATTAATTTGGAACCTAAGTGATTAATTATTAAAGCCTAAGTCTCACAAATTCATTAAAGTGTGTGCTTCACATCTCACTGGGCCCTAAAAAGAATTTAGCTACGCATAGGGGTCCGGCTGGGCAGGCGGACCGTAAAACTGGGCAGAATACTAAACATGCTGAAATTCGGAAATAAAATACATGAAAATTATAACAACTTGACGAGCTGATTTAGAACACGAATGAAAACGAAATTAAAACTAAAGGATCAGAAAATATCAACATGAAAAATCTAAATCATCCAAATGATACGCACAAACTGAAATCTCCAAAGCTAAACTAAGAAACGGAAGTAAAATTGTGTTTGTGTCTCCAAATCCGAACTAGAACGAAATGAATAAATCTATAACTCGGTTGTCTTTCTCTCGTGCTTGGAATGGTGTAAAGATGATATGATTTTCGTTCGTTTCCTCTCCTATATATAAGGCGGCTCCTTTTCCTTGTAGAAGTAGGGTTTTATATCCGATATGAAAAGATATTAATTAGATAAATCATATCCAATTCTTTTCATATCATCTCTTTCCTTATCCTCCACATTCCTTCTCTATAATTTCGTCCAAAAATCAATCTTTTAATCCCAAATTCGTGTCTGCCACCTCAGCATCTTGTCATCACCATGTCAGCACTAAAATCTGCAAGACAGCACAGAAAATATGGTCCAACTGGCCAGGTGGGCTCCAAAACAGACAAAATTTGTATAGTACGAATTAGACTCATCAACTGAAAGTATTCAGGATCGAAGTAGCCAAAGGTTCCCAGTCTCGTGTGGTCAAGTGTAACAAGCCCGTCAAGGGAGGGGACCGGAGATAACGGAGGAAAGGAAGATTCGTGTATGGAGGTAGGGTTTATGTTGGCCTTGGTTAATTGTGAGGGTCTGATAGATTCGATGACAGAGGTAGATGATGAAATGTTTGAAGACGCACGTGAAGGATTCTTAGCCATTGATCAGGAAAGTGGCTAAGGGACTGGATTCAGTGATAGGGCGCGGAAGTGGACGGCCATGATGTGTCCACAGAGTAAAAGTGATAAGAAGTATCTTAAGTAGTAGTTGTCGTTTTATGAAAACGCGCTTTCTATCTAGGGTTTGTATTTAAAGGTTGTAGCCGCAATTAATGAAAGGCATCGAATGCCAAACCTTATCCTAGTTCTACTTTCCTTCTTGTTATTTCCTTGTTCATTTTCTGCATTTAATACCTTGCATTATTTTCACATAAATCATACATTCCAACAACAATCTCTAAGCTAGCAGCCGAAGCTGTTACATTGGTATCAAGAGCTCAGGGTATGGCGAATCTGCAGCCGAAGGAGGGAGAGATTGATTCCAACCCGTCGGACGACGGTGATCCCCAGCAAACAAACCAGCAACATCCTGACCAATCCACCTGCGAGGTAACAAATCAACCCCATCAACAACATTCAACAACACAGCAACTAAATATTTTGACAAATCAATACCAAAACATGTTGACCACTATTAACTCAATGGCTTCACATTTAGCTTATCCCAACTACCCTTATTCTCCCTATTCTCAAGCTTCCATGAACTATCCTAACCCCAACTTCCAAAATCTTCGCTACCCAAACCCTAATCTCCCCACGCCCATGATCTTTGGTGATCGTTGTATTGCACCAAATAATCCTGCAAAACTCAAGAATTATATCAGTATAGTTCACAGGGTATCGAACACAAGGAACGGAGGACTAGACATATTATTTTTCTACTTATCTTGGGTTTGGTTAGCAACCACGCAAGTTTTGGGTTTTTATCTAAACTAAGAACTTGTAAAAAGACTGAAAGAAATGTAAAAACTGGAAACTGAATAAAACTGTTTAAACTAGGCAGTTAAGAGATGGGTCCAGCAAAATATTCACACACACGTAATTCCAATCATCGGCACATAAAATAAATTGATCTTAAGAATCAACTAGTTATAGATTATCGTAACTTAAACTGCGTAATCCTCACTCCCACTTACTTAGTCGGTAACCGCCACGTTGGGCATCGAAACGACTACTCCCCTAATTTAGCTACAACCTATGTTGTTGGGCAATCAATAGATTTAATAGCTAAACAGCTTTATCGAACTAAGGGAGCCTAGTATAGTAGCCTACTCGTATGTTGGGCATCTAATAGTCTCCTACCGGTTTAATCCAATTATTCTAAAATAGACAAGTGCGAGAGGAAGATCAAGATAAGATCAAGATCAAGATCAAGATTAGCATACTTCAGGTTTGTTGGAAGTGGTTTAAGTTCCAGCTTTGGTGCCTTGATGATCGACGGCAGCTTTTCGAAGCGTCCCCGCTCGGGCGGTTGAGACATGCTCGCCGACGCTTTTAATTCTGGAGTTGCGTACAAAGCCGAGATGCTCTCTCTGATCTCTTCGTCCCTCATACCTTCGAGGTCTGATTCGGTCAGTCCTTGAGTCAAGGTAACTTCCATTTTGTCCTGCACCACATACGTCTCAAGATATTCTTGGACAATTGCATCAATGGAGTCAGTAGAAAAAGCATTCTCATTTTCATGATCATAGGGTTTCTTAAGTGCTTCAGATATCCTATGAACATAAGTTTCATTATGGTACGCTACACTTATCGAACCCTCATCCACATTAATTATTGCCTTTACAGTCTTTAAAAACGGTCTACCTAATAACACTCCCGCAGTTCCTTCAACTTGCCTATCATTTGTGTCAATTACATAGAAATCAGTCGGATAGACAAAGTTGTTGATTCTGACCAAAATGTTTTCAAGTAAACCAATCGGAGCAATGCATGACCTATCCGCTAATTGAATAATCACCTTAGTATATATTAACTCAGCTCCTACCAATTGATTATATACAGATAAAGGCATAACATTTATAGATGCACCTAGATCACACATGGCTTGTTTAATCATGACATCACCCATCAGACAGGGAAGTGTGAACATACCTGGGTCGGCACATTTAGCAGGAAGCATCTTCTGTATAATCGCCGATACTGTGTGATCGAACAAAACCTTCCCGGACTTGGGAACTTTTCCAGCAATGAAATCCTTCACAAATTTCCCGAACTTGGGGATCTTTACGGCTTCAAGGAAAGGGATAATTATCTCCAATTTCTCGAACAACTTCATGTAATCCATGCTTTCCTTGTTTGGCGTTCTCTTCCTTTCCAAAGCTTCCGGAAATGGTGGAGGAAGTATCGGTTCAGACTCCGATTGGCTAGTCGGTACAGTCTCCTCTTCTTGTTCTGGTTCAGCATCTTCAACATGTTGTTCTTCTGGACGGTAGGGTTGTGCAAGCTGTTCTGCGGCCTTCTTATTTTCTGCCAGCTTTTCTGGGTGTCTCGCTTGCACAATCGGGCCAGGCAGTTCTTTTCCTCCACGCAGCGTAATCTGATTGCAGTTATGGGCATTTGGATTTTGCTGGGGTTGAGCTGGAAGTTGCCCTTGAGAATTTTTAATTTCCTGCATGGTAGAATTCAACTTACTCATCTGCTTGGCCAACTGATCCATCGTAGCTTGCTGATCCTTCTTTGTCTAATTGATCCCCCGTTGCATTTGTTGTTGAAATGCAGTGGTGTCCTTTTGCGAAGAAACCATTTCGGCCAAAAGCTTTTCTAAAGGATTCTGGTGTTCCGGTTGGGCAGGTGGGACACTCTGCTGCTGAAGAAACCATTGTTGGGACATTCTTGATGGGGGGGGGGGGTATATACGTCTGCTGATAATTATTCTGATTAGGATGTTGATACGGCTGCTGATAGCCTTGTTGCTGCTGGTATGGTTGTTGAAATTGGGTTTGAGGCGGATTTCTCGGCTGAAAATGCTCCTCCGGTTGCTTCCAACGCAGGTTCGGATGAACCCCTTGTTGCCCGCTCCAATTTTCAGCGGCGTTTACTTCTTCTCCTGGACATTGCAGCGACGTATGCCCTTTCTCTCCGCATGCTCCATATGCATGATCGGCATTTGATCGGCTTGGGGCAGGAGCGTTCTGCTTGAGTATCAAGTCGAGCTTGTCTTGCAATAGGCTGAACTTTGCCTCCACTTTATTATCGATCTCATCCATGTAGTCGGAATGAGACCAATTTACAACTCTCCTTGTTGGTCTCGGCCCTTTATATTGCAAGGTAGACTCCACAAGCCCTTCGATTATATTTCTTGCATCTTCGTAGAGGCTTGTATGAAAATTCCCTCTTAGACCGATATCCACCATGGCTTTTGCTTCGTCTGTCATCCCTTGATAGAAAATCTGTAGGAGCTCTACATCCGAGTAGCCATGGTTCAGACAACTATCGACAAGTCGTCCAAATCTCTCCCAGTATGCGCCGAAGGTCTCGTCGATTTCTTGAGCGATCCCGAAAATCTGCTTCTTTAATGCATTTGTCTTCGACTGCAGGAAGTATTTCTTCAAGAAAACTGTACGCATCTGGGCCCACGTCGTTATCGTGTTCGGCTTTAAACTCGAGAACTACGCTTGTGCTCCGTCTTGGAGAGTGAATAGAAAGGCCTTGAGCTTGAAAGCGTCCAGGTTGCCCTGCCGGTGCAGATTACACACTTGGTTGAATGATGGCAAAAAGGAATTTGGATTCTCGTTCGTCCTTCCATAAAACTTCGGCATGGCAGCGACCATGTTCAGCTTGACATCTATTTGTTCGGTAGTTGTGATTTGGATTGGACCGGGAAGGTCCGCCCCCATGTCAAGCGATCCGGTATTCATCCTCAAGGGTTGTGGATTGTGCACTTCGTCCTCCATCTCTTCCTCCTCTGATTTTGAGCTAGTTACTGGAGTATTATGCCTTGTTTTGTCGAACAAGACAATTTCTGGTATCGAGTCGCTGATCTAATCACCGACGTATGTTCTGTCTCCTGACTGGGCAGTTAAGACGTCTGCTGTCTCGGACAGAATCTGTTGCTTTTGCAGCTTTGTCCTCTTCCTATTCCTCTTTGCTGTTTTCTCGACCTCTTGATCAAATATGACGTTAGGGTTGGAAGACCTGCTCATGCAACACTTATAAGAACAAAAAGATTAGTAGAAAACAATAAAACTAGATAACACCGTTCCCCGGCAACGGCGCCAATTTGGTGATCGCTGTATTGCACCAAATAATCCTGCAAAACTCGAGAATTATATCAATATAGTTCACAGGGTATCGAACACAGGGAACGGAGGACTAAACATATTATTTTTCTACTTATCTTGGGTTTGGTTAGCAACCACGCAAGTTTTGGGTTTTTATCTAAACTAAGAACTTGTAAAAAGACTGAAAGAAATGTAAAAACTGGAAACTGAATAAAACTGTTTAAACCAGGCAGTTAAGAGATGGGTCCAGCAGAATATTCACACACACGTAATTCCAATCATTGGCACATAAAATGAATTAATCTTAAGAATCAACTAGTTATAGATTACCGTAACTTAAACTGCGTAATCCTCACTCCCACTTACTTAGTCGGTAACCGACATGTTGGGCATCGAAACGGCTACTTCCATAATTTAGCTACAACCTACGTTGTTGGGCAATCAATAGATTTAATAGCTAAACAGTTTTATCGAACTAAGGGAGCCTAGTATAGGAGCCTACTCGTATGTTGGGCATCTAATAGTCTCCTACCGGTTTAATCCAATTATTCTAATGAATAACTTTGCTACTTACCTAGCCTTGTTCCACGAGAAACGATGGAAGTACTAAGTTAGCTACAAACTACGCAACTTAGGGTGATCAAACCTAAATTACTAGCCAGATTAAATAAACCAGAATTAACCCGAAACCCTTCAATTAATTATTAGAACCTAAGCCTCATGTACTGTTCACGTGTGTGTTTTACATTCTGCCGGACCACTAAAAGTTTAGCTACTCATGAAACTATCCTGACTGCACAGGTAAGACACTTTCCAAAACAGAACATACATCATTCATAACCCTAACCCTAGCATGCACGAAAACTGAAATAAAATAAAGATACGAACTAAGACTAAGAACGAAACACGAACTGAATTAAAACGAAACACAAACTGAATTAAAACTAAAAATGAAATAGGATCAAGAGTATCGATAGTCTTCGATCTCTCAAAAGGAACGGAAACTGAAAGCAATTAACTAAACTAAAAGTGGGAACATTAAAAACTGAAATACGAAAGTGTTTGTTTTCTTCTACTCGAACTAAACGAACTGCATGAAGTAAATGGAATGGTTGTTGGTTCTTCTCCTCGACGGTGGTGGAATATCGGCGACGGTGGCGTGGCTTCGGTCGGCGGCGGCGGTGGCTTCGGAAAAGGATGGATCGGAAAAGGATTGTATGTGTGTGGTTATGGGGAGGTCGAGAGCTCCTAAGAGTTCGAGAAGGTCCCTGAATTTCGTGCCTCTTCATCCTTTTATAATGCTCCTAGATCACATCTAGGGTTCCTTTTTGGATAAGGAAAAGGATCTATTATTTATCTCCTTTCCTTCCTTCCTTCTTCCTTTCTTCTCTTCTTCTTTCCTTCTTTCTTTTCTTGGCCAAATCCGCTCAAAATCTCGCCATTACAGCTGGAAACTCGTTGCCACATCATTTCCACGTGTCGTGCCAAATCAGCCTATTTTCCTGCATAACTGTCAACAAAAGCGTCTCGCCTGCACATTTAAGAGACTTTTCGGACATAAATAATTAGGTACGAAATCGACTCATCAATCTTCTATCCTAATCCTGGGGTAATGCCGTCACAGGCCTACCCCAACTCCCCAGATCCCAACCATCACCAGGCCTCCAACTTCCTTACCCCGCCAAACCCTGCTCAGAATTTCCCACACCAAGAGCCTAACCTACGTGGTCCACAAAATCAAGCAAACCTAGTCCTCATTGAGGACAACCAAGGGGAACACACACTGGGTAGGTTAAGGGAACAGGGTGCTAGTTCAGGGCATATTGGAGTGAGCCGAGGGAGTTATGCTGGGGAAAGCATGGGAAGGGCAGTGATAGGGGGAGGGAATCCTCAATGGAATAGTTCTTTTCCACCTGGGGGAGGGGGCAGAGGACAGGTAGGCTCATCCAGGGGACGGAGGTTCCAATTCCAGACAAATAGAGAGGGACAACATATGTTGAATAGGGAGCAGAGTGGGTTTGAGAGAGGAACCAGGGAGGGAAACATGGGGGTATTAGCTTCTAGAGCCAAGGTTGATTTCCCTCGTTTTGATGGAACTAGACCTAGGGGTTGGCTGCAAAGGTGTAGAACTTTTTGGGGAATGGTATCTAGCATCCCAGAGGATCAGATGGTGTCCTATGCAAGCCTGCATTTTGATGGGAGGGCGGCTGAATGGTATGATAATTTACCAGAAAAAGGGGAGCAACTTAGTTGGAATCAATTCATAAATATGGTCTCTACTAAGTTTGGGGATCTTAAGGAAACAGAGATCATTGGTGAATTTAACAAACTAAGGTTTGAAGGGGATTATGAAGAGTATGTTGAAAAGTTTGAACAACTTAAGTCCTTCCTCATACACTCACAATGTGGACAATTTGGGGAAATTTATTGGGTTGCAAGCTTCCTCAGTGGGTTGGATAAAGAAACCATGTCCTCCTTGGGGATGTTTCCCATACCCACACTAGAAGCTGCCATCCATCTAGGGAGGCAGCAGTGTTCCAATAATGAGGCATGTGCTAAGAAATTAAGAGAATCAACTAGACAGATGCACAAGAGGGCAGAAGGCAATGCACTGGGGTATTCTAAAACTCCCTCAGGAAAATTACCCTACTCTGGAAAAACTAACAAGGCTGATTTCAGGTTACTCACTCCCTCTGAAATGGATAAAAGGAGAGCAAAGGGGCTTTGTTACAATTGTGATGAACAGTTTGTTCCTGGCCATAAATGTTCAAAAAGTGTGAGCTTCATGATCATGTCCAATGAAGAACAGGCTGAGTATGTACACAGTCTAGAAGAAATCGAGGATGAAGATGATTTTGGAGATGCCGAGGAGGAGTTGGGAATGGCCATAATATCCTTGGGTTCATTGGAGGAAGAGACTGGGGGAAATATCATGAAACTGATGGGAAGGATAGGAGAGAAATCTGTGAGAATATTGTTAGACACTGGTAGCACTCTCAGTTTCCTAAGTGAGGGGGTAGCAAAGCAATTGAATTGTAAATTGGAAAAGGTTAGGCCACTTAAAGTCATGGTAGCAAGTGGGGATAAGTTGATCAGTGAACACAAGGTATTAGGATTCCAATGGGCTATGCAGGGGCACCCCTTTGAGTTTGATATTAGGATCCTAGCCACTAAGGGCTATGACATAATCTTGGGAAGTGACTGGTTGAAACAGGGAACCCCTATTAGCTTGGACTATGAAGAGATGACATTCACCACCAGACACCTAGGAAAAAGGGTTAAACTACAAGCTGTTAAGAGGAAAGGAGGGAATACTCAAGTTTCATTAGTAGAGCTGCACCCCCAAACCCAAGGTCAAGCTGGCATACAGAGGGATGCTTGTTCAGGGAATTTAGAAGACCAAGAAGCAGGGGAGAAACCACAATTGACTGCTTTGCTGGAGCAGTACAAGAGGATATTTGAAAACCCTACAGGCCTTCCCCCAAGTAGAGGAATAGAGCACCAAATCATATTAAAACCAGGTAGTATCCATAAACAACAGTATCCCTATAGAGTCTCACACAATCAAAAGGCAGAAATTGAAAAAACAGTGAAGGAGTTGCTAGATACTGGTGAAATCCAACCAAGCAAGAGCCCATTCTCATCTCCAGTACTTCTAGTGAAGAAAAAAGAAGGGAGTTGGAGGATGTGTGTAGACTAAAGGTACTTAAATAGTCTGACCATTAAGCATGACTACCATATTCCCATAATAGAAGAACTTCTGGATGAATTGCATGGGGCCAGATACTTCTCTAAGATAGACTTAAGGTCTGGGTATTTTCAAATTCTTATGGCCCCTGAACACAGATATTTGATAGCATTCAGAACTCATAATGGCCATTATGAGTACTTGGTGATGCCTTTTGGGCTATGTAATGCTCCTGCAACCTTTCAATCTCTAATGAACCAAATTTTTAGAGAGAGGTTGAGGAAGATTGTCCTAGTGTTTTTTGATGATATACTAGTCTACAACCCAACTTGGGAAAATCACTTGAGGGATTTAGAGGGGGTTCTGGAGGTATTGAGGGAAAACCAGATGTATGCCAAATTAAGTAAATGTTGTTTTGGCCAGACTTCTGTAGCATATTTGGGGCATACTATTTCCAGGGGAGGTGTGTCAACAGACCAGGAGAAGATCCAATGCATGCTAGACTGGCCTAGCCCTAATCAGATAAAGGGGTTGAGGGGTTTCCTAGGACTGATAGGGTATTATAGGAAGTTTATCAAGGACTATGGCAGTATCAATAAACCCTTTACTGCTTTACTAAAAAAGGGAGAGTTTATTTGGACTCCTGAAGCTGAGAAGGCCTTTCAGAGCCTGAAAAGAGCTATGACAACAGCCCCTGTTTTGGCTTTACCAGATTTTGAGAGAGAGTTTGAAGTAGAAACATATGCCTCTGGGGTGGGAATTGGGGCAGTTCTAACGCAAAGGGGGAGACCAATTGCCTACCTTAGCAAGGCTCTAGGTCCTAAACACATGGGATTGTCTACCTATGAGAAGGAATTCCTTGTTGTGCTATTAGCAATACAGAAGTGGAGGGGGTATTTGCAGGGGAGACATTTTACTATCTTAACAGATCAACAAGCCCTAAAGCATTTACTAGATCAGAGAATTACCACCCCTATGCAACAGAGGTGGATACCCAAGCTACTGGGCTATGATTACTCCATTTGGTACAGGAAAGGGAGGGAAAACAAGGCAGCTGATGCCTTGTCAAGGAAAGACAATGTGGAATAAGAACTTATGGCCCTGTCCACTGCTGTACCTTCCTGGGTACAGAGGGTAGCAGAGAGTTACATACAAGATCCAAAATGCTCTAAAATCATTGAAGCAAAAGCAGTGGATAAGCAGGAATACCCTGAGTTCACACTTGGAGGTGGGCTGTTGAGATATAAGGGAAGGATCACTATAGGGGATATGAGTCAGTTGAAGGTGAGTATTATGAAAGAACTTCATGATTCAGCAATGGGGGGACATTATGGCACTGAAGGCACCTATCAAAGAGTCAGGAAGTACTTTTATTGGCCTGGTATGAAGGAGGGAGTGAGAAGGTGGGTGAATTTATGTGATGTATGCAGTAAAAGTAAAGTTGAGAGAGTTGTGGCTATCCTGATTTATTACAACCCTTGGCCATACCTGAACAACCTTGGTCCCATATATGCATGGACTTTATTGAAGGGTTGCCAAGGTCCCAAGGTAGGAGTGTGATTTTGGTGGTGGTGGATAGATTCACTAAATTAGGACACTTCATAGGCTTGAGCCACCCCTATTCTGCTTTGCCTGTGGCACAAGTTTACTTGGATAATATCTACAGACTACATGGGCAGCCTCTAAGTATTGTTTCTGACAGAGACCCTGTGTTTACTAGTACGTTCTGGAGGGAATTATTTAAACTAATGGGGGTTAAGTTAGAACTCTCATCTGCCAATCACCCCCAAACAGATGGGCAAACTGAGAGACTGAATCAATGTCTAGAGACTTATTTGAGGTGTATGGTCAAGCAAAATCAGAGGCAATGGTTTAAGTGGCTACCCCTAGCTGAGCACTGGTATAACACTAACTATCATACCAGTCTCAAAATGACCCCATTTGAGGCCCTGTACGGCTACACTCCCCTTATCTTATTCACCGGACCCTTTCCTAGTACAGAGTCAGTAGACAGTTCTAGCCTAATCGAGGAAAGACAGAGGCTTCAACAATCATTCAAAGAAAATCTAAAGCATGCACAGGAGAGGATGAAAAGAAATGCAGATGCAAACCGCGTCAACCGCCAGTTTCGGGTTGGAGAATTTGTCTATTTAAAACTCCAACCCTTCCGGCAGAACACGGTTATGATGAGAAAGAATCAAAAATTATCACCTAGATACTACGGTCCATACCTAATTACAGAGAGGGTGGGAGAGGTTACTTACCGGTTGGAGCTACCACCGGGGGCCAAGATCTGGCCGGAATTCCACGTATCCCTTCTCAAGCGGTCGGTGAAGCCCGAAAAATACGTTGCTGGTGCCCTACCGGAGTTCGACCAAACGGGGGAATTTAAACTCACCCCACATGTTAAAGGCAGACGAAGCAAGTTAAACCGGAGGGGAAGAGAAATCCACTCCTTCTGAGTGGAGTGGAACAATAGCGAAGCAAAAACGAGTACGTGGGTCGAAGAGAATTACTTGTTGGGCCGATTTCCCGATCTATCGCCTTGGGGTCAAGGCTCTGTTGAAGGAGGGAGTACTGTAACAAGCCCGTCAAGGGAGGGGACCGGAGATGACGGAGGAAAGGAAGATTCGTGTATGGAGGTAGAGTTTATGTTGGCCTTGGTTAATTGTGAGGGTCTGATAGATTCGATAACAGAGGCAGATGATGAAGTGTTTGAAGACGCACGTGAAGGATTCTTAGCTATTGATCAGGAAAGTGGCTAAGGGACTGGATTCAGTGATCGGGCGCGGAAGTGGACGGCCATGATGTGTCCACGGAGTAAAAGTGATAAGAAGTATCTTAAGTAGTAGTTGTCGTTTTATGAAAACGCGCTTTTTATCTAGGGTTTGTATTTAAAGGCTGTAGCCGCAATTAATGAAAGGCATCGAATGCCAAACCTTATCCTAGTTCAACTTTCCTTCTTGTTATTTCCATGTTCATTTTCTGCATTTAATACCTTGCATTATTTTCACATAAGTCATACATTCCAACAACAATCTCTAAGCTAGCAGCCGAAGCTGTTACATCAAGTGTGTTTGATCAATAGCTATCGATCTTGAAGTCCCAAAATCTGAAATCTTGGCCTGGTATTTATCATCCAAGAGTATGTTTGTGGACTTGATATCGCGGTGATAGATGGGAACAGAAGCAGCAGAGTGCAAGTAGGCAAGTGCTCCAGCTATTTGTTTGACAATTCCTCAATGGGTTCATGGATGTGGTGGAGAAGTGTGCCATTGGGTACAAACTCGTACACGAGAAGAGGAACTTCTGTCTCGAGGCAACAACCGAGTAACTTAACTACATTCCTGTGGTTGACTTGAGATGGAATAACCACTTCATTGATAAAGAGTTGGAGATCACCTTCCTCCACCTTTTTCGATTTCTTCACCGCTACGATATTTCCATCCTTCAACATTCCTTTGTAGACGGTGTCTTGCCCACCACGACCAAATATACGATTTTCATTGAAGTGATCGGTAGCTTGTGTCAACTCTTTGGAAGTGTACAACTTGGTCTTCTCAACGCCATTATCACTTGCAGATAACTGTCGTTCCAAGAGTAAGCCTCCATTTCGCTTAAAAAGCTTGCGTCTTCGGTTGGTCTTGATTCGTTTCCTTATAGCTTTGGTCGACTTCCACGCTACCAGGTGCAAAACTAGAGTGCCAATCCCACTACCAATACTAATGAATGCTATTTTTACTCGAGTTTATTTTTGCCTTGACATTCAGTCCCCTTTCAAATTGATACAAGGGAGTGATCCACAAACATCCGGTAGGTTTACTATGAGTGTACCGAAGAGCGAAATATTTACTACTTCCATGTTGATGCTGTACAAGAATAGTGAACGGGGAATTCACACTGCATTTCAAAGCAATACCGAAGGAGATATGGAATGGTGATATTTCCACACTTTTCTGACGGAAATTAGTGATAGAGTACATACTTACAGCGGAATCAAATAGTAGATGAATTCTTATTTTAAACGTGATACTCCAGATCACCAATAATCACAAGGATTATGGTTTGTTTACACAATCCAAATGCTTGAACTTTCCAGTGAAGAGAAGAATGAGAATTAGATAAATGTTGCGTACGGTTTTTTTGAATAATAATTCCTCTCTTAACCGCTTTTCATTCAACATATATATATATATATATATATATATATATATATATATATATATATGTAACCTATTTCATATAAGTCCCTTGATTATATGTTATTACAAAATAACCCCATGGGTGTAAATATATTTCCAACATTTCTAAGACAACCAGGCAAAGATCGAGATATTGCAAGAGTTGCCGTAATACCCAAGAGTAGGGAGGAAAACACGTGGAGTATTATGAACGACTTCATTACTCCTTCCGATTTCTTCAACAAACAGTTTGTGTAGATAACAGAATTAGATCATGAAGTTAATTACTACCTCCCTCCCGCTAAAAACGGATGACTTTCTTAATTAATACATCCCGCTATAAGTAGGGTTTCAAATACTTTTGGTTCGATTCGGTATTCGTATTCGAAATTTTGATATTTCATTCAATATTCGAAAATATTCGATTAAATATAAATATATAATAAAATTATTAAAATATTTATATATTTAATATATTTTTTAAAATTTATTATAAATTTGGTTCTTAAATATATGATTTTGAATCGAATAGTTTCGAATCGAATCGAATAATATTAAATACATACCGAATTCGAACCGAATATTAGAATAATGTTGTTTATAAAATACTCAATAAAAACGAAACAAATTGAATAATTCAAATATCAATAACGAATCAAATACGAATCAACTTTAATATTCAAAAATAAATCGAATACGAATATGAATCGAATACCGAATCGAATACTGTGTTATTTGATTCGATTCGATTCGTTTACAACCATAGCTATAAGTGGCTCATTTCAAATTTAATAAATTTTAATATTCTCTCTCTTACTTTGTCATACTCTCTCTCCTATTTTATCATCATTATCTCACTCATCTCCTCTCTCCTAATTTATCATCTCCTCTCTCGTTATTTCACTCATTTTCACTTTCCTATTTTATCGATTACTTTCTCTCATACTTTATCATCTACTCTCTTAATAACCGTACCGAAAAGGAATGAACCGTTAATAGCGAGATAGAAGAAGTATATAAAACAAGGAGCCCGATTAAGAATTAGAGGGAACAGAAACACTTTTAAAACTTCGTGTCCTAAATCTTCTGTGTTCTTATTCAACACTTAAATTTTAACACCCCCATCAAGTTGATGATTTGAAGTGATAATGGAGTCTATAACTTCAAAAGAATATATTAAGTTTGCTTTTATATAGGCAAATTGTCTCGTATCGTTCTCAATCTTTACGATTTTGCGACGTATGTTATCAATTTTTTTTAAACCCCAGATTACTTGTTTTTATTTTAGTCTCACTTTTAATTTTTCTATCAATTCGACTGTTAATTAAAATAAAAAAAGGCAATATTGGAAGTTTATATTCACATAGACCAGAATTGCAAATAAAGAATTATTTGGGACTTATTTAGCAAAATAAAATTGTTTGAGGACTGGTTTCACTAATTTTAGTCAAATAAGCTAATTACCACATATTGACGAAATTTTGTATTAAATTTGACAAACAGTTGTTGTTTTTCCCTATCTCCTTTGATGCTGCCCAACACAGAACCCTACTGTTTATCTCAACAACTTTGTACGTAAACTTCAACCAAGATGAAATCATGCGGAATTATGCGGACGAAGCGTTATTCATCTTTGTCACCATACTAATCCTCGTAGTACTATTTCTCCCGCCATTGAAGGTTGCTGAAACGCAATATGCTGGCGCAGAAATAACACTTTATCCGCTCAATTCTGCATGATTTCATCCGAGTTGAATTTTTGTGCAGAGTTGTTAAGATCAGTGTTAGGGTTTTGTGTTGGGGCAGAAACAGAGGAGATATGGAAAAATAATTGCCAAGAAGATGGAAGATTGAATAATATCTCAATTTTACTGATTGTTTTTTTATTTATTTAATAAAAGTTTGCTTAATGTTCGATTTCACAAAGAAATTAGCGACGTGACAAAAATCGTAAAAAACAAAAGATTGGAGAAGAAAAAATAAGACTTGGGACTATTTACGCAAAATCAGAAAGTTTGAAGACAAGATTTGCCAATACCATTTCTAAATTCAAATTTTACTCTTCCATTTTTTATTTATTTTTAGTTAAAATTTGATTAACGTTCGAATTGACGAAAAAATTAGTAGTGAGACTCAAATCGTAAGAACAAGTAGTTTGGGGTAAAAAAAATAAAAAATTGAGGATAAATATCGTAAAATCGCGAAGATTGAGTACTATATTTGCCAATTTACCTATTATATATGTAGTCAGAGACTCAGAATACACAACCAGAATGTCAAGGTGCTTAACATGTGGCTAAAGGTCATGAGATCAAATCTCGTTGGCCGCTATGTAGAGTTTATCATGTGCGCATCAAAGGTAGCGACTGCGAGTTACTCATTATTTAAAAAAAAAAAAAACAGAGAGAATACACCACGCCATGTAACAGAAAACAAACACAATCAATCTAACACACCATATATTAAGCTTGAGCAGTGGTAAGTGGTATGTAACGAAAAGATGTACTGACGCAGAGATTCAAACAACATCAAAAAAGATGTCTAGTGATTAGACCATGTATCTTTGAAGGATAAAGGGATTCACGTACCTTTTTCTTAATTTCAAGTTGGGCTTAATTAATCCAGACCTGCTTAATGACTGATTAGTCGAATTACAGCAGCTCTTGAGATAACTTCTTTGTTGTTGCCGAGTTACATGTGCTCTTTTACTTAAATAAAAATGGCACTAAAAAGATTAAAGACTTTGAAGTCAACTACTGATAGTGTAGACATTGTATCTACAAATATTTTTGCAGGACAATTTCGAGATAATGTTTTATTTTCATTCAACTGCCGTAGTTTGAACGCAATATCCATGCTGTAATAATATGAATATATTTTATAATAATTTAAAATGTAATTTTGTATTGTGTTTAGTGATTTATTTGATATGTAAGATGCGATTAAGTTATTTTTCTGGTTAAAATATATATCTTTCAATCAAACAACTATTTTGATTTGTTAGTTTTTGAGACAAATTGTATCTTACTGAGCCTGTTTTGCAGAACTTAAGCTTCAGAGTTAAATGCAGTTATGCCTAAGCATATATAGGGTGGAAAAGACTCGGATCAACAAAGGCAGCTCCATTCCTTGTTTTTTGCTGATTCAAAACCATTGCCGGAAAGTTTTGTGCATTGAGTGACAAGGTTGATCCGATTATAGCAAAAGTAGACGACGTTTCTAAATGCATCAAATTAGACAAAGCAAGTCAAGCATGCAAGTCCTAACAATTCTAAAACTTCATGTCCTAAAGAATTCTTCTGTGTTCTTACATCTCTTAATCAACTCTTCAATCTTAACACTCCCATCAAGTTAATGATTGAAGTAATAAGAGTCAATAACTTCAAAGGATACATTAGTTTCCTATCATATATGTAGTCAGCACGAGTGTAAGAAACAATGTCATGTACCAGAATACAAAACAATTCATCCATACCACATATATATTAAAGTACAAACATGCACCAAATAGATATGCTAATGAAAAGATGTAAAAACAACACAAAGGATATAAGCTGGTTAGACTTAGACCATGTATAAATGAAGGATGAAGGGTGAAAGACTCACATGCCTTTTCGACACACCAAGTTGCTCCGTATACCTGCTTAATTAAGATAATCCATTGTGTTGTTGCCGAGACATAAACTTGGAAACGCGTCGCATTAAAAGATGAAAGACTTTGAAGTCGACCTAAAAGGAATCAAAACTACAAATAGTGATAGTGGAGACAATTTATGCACAAAATAGGACAACTCTTGAGATATATGCTACTTCATTTTTATGCATTAACATTGGCGGAAAGAGAATACATGTACACAATTCAGTTCAAAAGATCATTGACTAATTAATTCCAGTAGGATAGAAGATTTGAATATTTGAGAGTTCCAAACAGACAACAAAATATTCCAAGTCAGCTACAAAGTCCGCAGAAAGAGGCTAACTCAACAAACTGTATATCCCATTAGTAAATCGAATTGTAAATCTATGGTACGTAATTACATTGAATGTAAAAGAACTGAATTACATACAATATGGTCCCTCTTCGTAGTTTGGGAGTAGCAACGTGAATATACGCTTTCGTTAGGACCGCCCTCAATTATTCTTCCTAAGAAACTAAAAGACAACTTTATTCATCATCTTCATGAGCGGCACTCTGCAAAAGATGAAGTTCCTACGATGGCGATTGAGAGAGCGAATCAAACACTAACAAAAAAAAAAAAAGAAAAGAAAAGGAGAAAGGAGAAAAGTGGATGATAAAGAAAATATTCAGACCAGATGAAAGAATTGAGTATGTGGTGAATTGATTTCTGAGATGG
Organism: Lavandula angustifolia; assembly: GCA_028984105.1. Classification (NCBI taxonomy): domain Eukaryota; kingdom Viridiplantae; phylum Streptophyta; class Magnoliopsida; order Lamiales; family Lamiaceae; genus Lavandula; species Lavandula angustifolia. Next base: position 18,437,127 of record CM054821.1, on the reverse strand, counting down.
AATCATCGGCCTCAGATGCACTTGTGCCATTAAAGCCGTTCTGATTTTGCAAAAAATCTGTTTCATCTTTCTCCACTTGAATTGCCTCCAAGTAACGTGAAACTTCCTTCATTGTTGGTCTGTTCTTACCATTCAAATGCAGACATTTTCGAGCAATTTCAGCCATTGCCTCAATGTCTTCTCTTCTACCTTCTTTCGGCACTCTTCCATCAACAATATCAAACAACTGGTTTTGCTCCATTGAATGCGAGAAGTGCACTGTCAGACCTCTTGCTTGTCATCCAAGAGTATGTTTGTGGACTTGATGTCTCGGTGATAGATGGGAACAGATGCAGCAGAGTCCAAGTAAGCAAGCGCTCCAGCTATTTCTTTGACAACCATAACAATGGGAAGTTCTCGTCCATAACAAACGTGCAATTTCCTTCATTGTTGGTCTGTCCTGTCATACAATAACAAGTTCTTTAATGAAAGATTCAACATCACCTTGGCTTACCCTCTCCAACTTCCAACATTCCTTTGTAGACAACGCCTTCACCACCACGACCAAGTATCCGATTCTCATTATAATCATCGGTAGCTTTTGCCAACTCCACGGAACTGAACTGTCTGGTTTTTTCAATGCCAGTCTCAATTACAGCCAGCTGTTGCTCCAATGATAAGCCTTCATTTAGCTTAAAAGACATGTATTTGCCCACCAAGCACACTACCCATAACAGTGGATACTATTTTGATGCTCCACCGAAACCCCCGAAACTTATCAGGGTATAAATTTTTGGGTCATCACAAAAGAAATCTCCGTATGTGTTGATACAAGTCTGGTCATATCCACAGTTATTCAGTGTTGTACATTCATCAACATCACTACATCCTTCAAGTAAATAAGAATTTCCTTCAAACCCACGACTGCAATCGCAGTATCTACTTGAAGATACACCATGAAGAAGAGCTTATGAAGTGTATACCATATATAGTAGAGTATAGCCATGCAGATGCAGCAAAAAGATATCATGCTAATCGGAAATGCGGAATACAGTGCAAAAGATATACTCAACGAGAGATAGAAACAACGTAAAAAGGATATATATCATACCTTTTCTAATCACCAAGTTGCCCTTGATTTATCAAGACTTTCTCCGTTAATTACCTGCTTAATGACTGATTAGGTTAATGCATGAGAGAGCGCAGCTCTCAATATAAGCTATTCTGTTGTTGCCGAGTTACGCTCCTTTACTTGAACAAAAACTTGGAAACGTGTAGCGAGAAAAGATGTAAGACTTTGAAGTTAACTGAAATTACAACAAAGATGTACGGACTTTGATCGCGTTATTGCATACCATCCAACCTGATCAATGTGACTGAGTTAATTACTTGGATAAGTTGTAGCTTAGGAATCTTAACAAAATAAAAAGATTTCACGAGATTCAACGCCGATTGCTGAAATTGACGAGCCGCCGACACGGAGGATGATGACGGCGAATACTCAAATTAGAGGCGATCGGTGATTAATTGATAATTTGAGCTCGGTCTAGGGCTTCAAAATTGGGGAAATTGGCCAACTTGCTTTTGCATAGATTTTCCGTTTCTGAGATTCAAGATATTTCCATACTTATTTTATTTCGTAAATTAATATTTTTCCTTATTATCACGTCTGTCATCAAGAAAAACTTATTTTCTAGTGAAGCTATCTCAATTATTTTTTCACTTTCTGCATCGCTTTTTTGTTAGTTTTTACTACACATCTTGAAAAATATTTATTGCACCTAGTACCATTTGAATATATTGATTTGACAATATTGTCCGAACTGCGTAGCAACACGGCACCACCGATTTCTCAGAAAAGAATAAGATGGCAGCCTGATAATCAAAGGGGGACCCAATCCTCCATTTCAATTTCCACAACTTTTATTCACTTTTCGTACCGTGTCGTCTTCTTCATCTCAGCATGTAGGATGTGACTCCTCTTTACAAAACCTTATTCACTACTGCAATTATTATAAAATAAGAGTAAATAAAATATAAGAAAATAAATAAATAAATAAATAAATAAGAATATAAGAATTTACATGATTTGAGCAATAGACCTACAAATTCACGATTAAAAGAGAAAAATGCATATTCGGACTTTGAGAATATGTTCTTAGACGCAAACTCTTAATATAAATTTTAAATAATGAGGTAGTCTATTTAATTATACTGAAAAATTATTGATAATCATTTTTAATTTTTCAATATGGGATAACACTCAAATAGAATTTGTGCATACAATATGTCGATAAATCATAAATAATCATGTATAATTAATTGAAAATGATAAATTGTCATTTTATGTCCAACAAGAAGTATATTTGCATGATAGTCAAACTCCATCGCACGAGTCTTGCTGTTATGTCTGAGAGAAGCAGATGTGTAATACTATGTGGCCTAACCGCATAAATATGAGTAAGGCCTGCAGATAATATATGGTCGTAATAATAATAAAAAAGTGGCACCATTAGGTATTTAGGTACCATATTGTTTGAGCATTCACTGAAATTGGCAGGTATCTTTAATTGTTGCATTTAATTTTGCCAGACATAATGGGCCACTTCTAACTTACTACACTCCACTCTACAAAATTGTGATTTGAATTCAAGATATCCATATGGATGAATTTAATAGTAGTAAATTGTTGAAACAATTCAGACAATGAGGTTGGTTGGTTTATTCATATGTTTCATAGTGTATTATATGAATACTAATATATTCCATTTTCCTAAAATAACATTATAATAATATACTCTAATATTAAATGATATTTAAATTCTTATTGGCATTGGGACTCGCAGTAAAAGTTTGTGTAAAACTAGGACCTCATTTTCACGAACCAATTTTCAAGAATTTCACACAACAATGTATGCATTTAACTACTCCCTCCATCCCATTGATATATTTCATTGTTTTTTTCGAATTGTTTATTATAATAGTTCACTTTCTTTTTAAGCAAATTAGATTTTTTAGTCCTCAAACTATGTGTGTTTGGTCAATTTGGACCTTTATTTATTTATTTTAGTTAATTGGTCCCCAAACTATAGAATTTTGGACGAATTGGTCCTTCTGTTAATTTTTTGGGGTATTTTCGGTATAATATTATTGAGGACCAAAACGTCCAAATATTGAAAGATTGAGGATCAATTTGATCAATTTTTTTTCTTTAATTTTTTTAAGTTTTTCAAAAATCGAAAAATATTTTAATAATTTTGCTTTTTTTTAAGGAGCAATTATGCCAATTTTAAATAGGTTGAGGATCATTCCCGTTAATTATAATATATTTGGGGATCATATTACTATGAAAACGATGGATTAAAACATAAAATATATTACTCCGTAACTAATTTTTTTCCGAATATTACTATGAAAACAGGGGATTAAAACATAAAATATACGAAAAATTAATGAATAAATCATATTGGAATGAAAACATGTTTTGATTGGAAATCTACTATAGTTTTATTCATTGATTATCAAATATTCTACGTTTTTATCTCTCTTTATCATAATAATATATTCGAAAATTTTGATAACAGAACTATAAAATTTGACGATTATGATCCCAAAACATAGGGATTGGTCTTCAACTTATTTAAAATTGGCGTAGGTGGTCCTTAAAAAAATCAAAACGTCTAAAATACTTTTCAATTTTTGTAAAATTAAAAAGATTTCATTAAAAAAAATTTGGCCAAATTGGTCCTCAAATTTTTAGTATTGGACGTTTTGGTCCTTAATAATATTATACCGAAAATACCCTTTAAAAATCGTTGACTAACAATTGACTTACCAAAAAATTAACAGAATGACCAATTCATCCAAAATTCTATAATTTGGGGACCAATTAACTTAAAAAAAATAAATAAGGGACCAAATTGACCAAACACGCATAATTTCGGACTAAAAAATTCAATTTGCCTTCTTTTTATTAAACAACTACACACACTTCATACAATTCATTCATAATTTTAAAAAGGTGATGCAGTTCTCTCCCAACCCTACCCCATCCTACCCTATTTCAACTCTTTTTTCTTCAGACTTTCATTTCTTGCTCAGTTTCACGTCCTCTTTTACTGCACTCTGAGTGCGTGTGTGTGTGTTCAATAGTTTGTCTTGTCTTCGCAATTAATTACTTATTTGCAGTTTAGCCCCTGCCCCACTAACCATTTTAAATAGCACCCATTTTATTGCAGCTTTTTTGTTTGTGGGGTTTTAACAAAGATTGAAAATCAAATAAACAAATTCTTCTACATTTCTATCTCCTTCTCTACCAGATCTTAACTCTCAAGAAATGACTAAGGATGAAGACTTTAAACTCCTCAAAATCCAGGTATATATATTTTCTATGTTAAAACTTCTTCCTTTTCCCCCATGAATATTGAAGTTTTTCCATTTTGTTTGTTTCAGACTTGTGTTCTTAGAGTCAACATACATTGTGATGGATGTGAGCAGAAAGTGAAGAAACTTCTCAACAGAATTGAAGGTTCTTGCCCTTTCTCTTTCTTGATTTTTTTGAAAAATTGTTTAGGCTAGAGCATTATCCATCAACTTCCCCAAATGGGCTGCTCTGCATCTATGTTTCCTTTAATTGTAATTCTTGATTTTCTTTAAATTAGGCGTGTATGAAGTAAAGATAGATGCAGGGCAGCAAAAGGTGACTGTTTTAGGCAGTGTTGACTCTGCAACTCTTGTTAAGAAATTAGTGAAGGCTCACAAACATGCTGAGCTCTGGTCTCAAAAAACCAACCAAAACCAGAACCAGAAACAGAAAACCACCACCACGAAAGAAGAGAACAAGGGTAAGAAGAACCCAAACATGATGAAAAACCTCGAATCCCTCAACGAAGAGGCCCAACATCTGGAGCAGCAAGACGATATGCAGATGCAGCTCATCAACGCTCTCCTCAAGCAGCAAGCCGAAGCAACTGCCAACAAAGGCAAAGCTGCACTTCCCAACAATGTCAAAGCCAACAACGTTGCCGCCGGAAACGGCGGCGGCAAGGCCGGAAAGAAAGGGAATCAAACCGGCCCGGCTGACCACAAGATGAAGAGTGAGCAGAATCAAGTCGGCGTGGGACCAACAAACATGAACATGCATGGTGATGGGAATGGGATGAGGGCGGACGACATTAGTACGATGATGAATCTGGCCGGATTTCATGGCAATGGGGGGAGTAATAACAATGCTGATGTGTTGGGAGGGAATAGTGGGTTTCAAGTTCAGGGGAATAATTTTATGCAAGGGGGATTTCCGTTTATGGCGGCGGGGAGTAATCCTTCGGCGACGGCGTTTATGAATTTGCAGAACCGGCAGGGTTTCCAGCAGCCGCAGATGCTGTATAACCGGAGCTCGTTTGTGCCGCCGAGCACGGGGTATTACTACAACTACGGGCCGGCGGCGTACGGCGGCGGTGATGTTGGTGCTAGCCATATGTTCAGCGATGAGAACACGAGTAGCTGCATTGTTATGTAGTTTGATTAATTAGTTTGTTCTCTTCTTTTTAAGGTTGTCCTTGAACAATATTTGTATGCTGCACTTTAATATTTGTTCTGTTTCATCTTTAATGGTTTTCTGAGCACTTTATTTAGATTGCATTTAAGAAATTAAATATGGGTGAGAGTTAAAATCGAACGAGAAAAATGTTGGCCCAATTGAATTGAGCCCATTAATTCTGGACAATGGTTAAAAACTATCTTGATTAATTAAATATAAGTTAATTGAATCAAGTCCATTAATTTTGTACAATGATTAAAAAACTATCTCAATTCATTATAGATAAATTGAACTTTTAATGGTTCGATAATTTGCAAACTTAAACTCGACAAATTAGCTCTAGTAAGTTTGACTAACCTATGCTGGATAGAGCGGAACCATAACGTTGGTCCGATATAAACTCAGGTGTAGAGGGAGGGGAAGGGAAGGGAAGGGAAGAGGGAGAAGGGAAATACACTTATTCCAAAGATTTTAACTTAAATCACAAAAGAACTCAGATTTAGATTTGACTAGAGTCCCACAAAAGAACTCATAGATCCTAAGTTTCAGAGTGAGTCTTGACTGATTTCTAGTCAATTAGTATGAGTGCGAAATAGTGTGAGCCTTAAACTTAGTGAGAAAATATTTTCAATAGAAAAGTAATTATCTTGTGCTATATATATATGTTCACCATGATTGATTCAAATTAACAGAAAGTTATGCTCTTTCAAAATAGTTTATGCAAATGACAGAATAAACAGATATGTAGAATAGTAAGTAACACAGTTATAGTGTTCGGATTCACAAGATCCTACGTCCATTTTCTGCCTCTACAGATATTCACTATTAAGCTCCCGAAGATTGTCGAGAGCAAATGAATACAAACTATCAATCTATCAATCAAACAAACTATCAGGTGGATAAAGGATTTGGTTGTATCAAACTAAACAAGAGCATGAAACATTCTTGATTCCAAGTATGTGATATGAGAAATCACTTGGAATGTGGGCAGATGTATTTTCCTAAGAAAGAACACTTGAAATTCACTAAAAACTATGAACTTTGTTCTTTGCTTGTGAGTTGAGCACTTTGAAATCTATAACCTCTCAAGAGTGAGAGTCCCTTTTTATTTAATTATAGGCGAGTAGGAAAAGATCCATTGGACGAATATTAGCCTCTTATTGGCTCCGGCTTGCAACGGTCTTGTGCATTAAATGCGTCAATAGGTATTGTGTTGTTCCTCTAAAATTAGGGCTTACTTGGCGTTTTGGTATTGATCAACACTAATTTTGTAGTTGGTTGTTCCATTGACCTTTGATTTTGAATTTCACACCTCGTACTTCAATCACTCAGTTAATTGAGAAATGTATCGTGACAGTCCAATCTGAATAAACATAGTCTGAAAAACTATCAGTCTATTTATACAGACTCAGATTGTTTTATAACCTGATCTATACATAATCTGGTTCATTTATTAGCAAATGATTTTGGATCATTCAAAACTTTATTATTCTCAATACATACCATAATTACAAGTGATGGGTATAAATTTGAAAGAAATGAAATGAAATATAGAATTTCGGAATGATATTGGATGGTCTCGTGACTCGGGAGTGTACCCCAAGGCTGACGATCCACGATTTACAATGCTAGCAAACTAACGAATTTACAATTTACTAATGAATTTACAATTTTTTTGAGAGCAAATATATTAAGGGATGGATTTTAAAATAGAGGGGAATGTCAAGTGTATACATTTCCATGTTTGAAAATGCAAAAATATACAAACTTTTCCATAAATGCAATAATATACAAATGACCCTACTTCACCTCCAGTGTGTGTGCAGTGTGTGTGCAGGTGTGTTGCAGTTTGTGTTGGAATCTTTTTGAATAAGTAGTCTCGAAATTAGCAAAATAAAAGTTGGTGATTTTTTTTTAAAAAGCTAAAGTTATTTAAAAAAAACTTCTTTAATTGATATTTTCGTACAACAAAAAACTTCGTTTAAATATTTTAAAAACCTGAATGAAAATTTAATATTTTTGTATATTTAATTTAATTTAACGAAAATTTAATATTTTGTTAATTTAATTTATGAATACAATTTGAGGAAATTTTAATATTTTAGTAAATTTAATTTACGAAATTTATGCAATTTTGATAATTTAATTTAAGCAATTTCATTAATTTAATTTAGGCATTTTCGTTAGACAATTTCGATAATTTATTTTTGGCAATTTCATTAATTTAATTTAGGCAATTTCGTTAATTTAATTTAGGCAATTTCATTAATTTAATTAGGAATTTTGATAATTTATCGAAAAATCGGTTTTGTTAATTAGGCAATTTTGTTAATTTAATTAGGCAATTTTGATAATTTAATTGAGGCAATTTCAATAATTTAATCAATTTCGATAATTTAATTTAGGCACCGTCCGATTGATCGGGCATAATTAAATATATATATATACATAAATTTAAAAAAAAAATTATTTGTGCCGATCGATCGGCACTGCCCGATCGATCGGCATAAATTAATAAAAAATTATACAAAAAAAATTATAAGTGCCGATCGATCGGCACAAATTAAAAAAAAAAATATATATATATATATATATATATAAATTATACATTAAAAAAAATTATATGTGCCGATCGATCGGCACTTACATATATATATACACACACTTACACACAGCCGAAATACACATACACATATATATACACACACAGCGAAATCCTTCACATCGGCACACTAAATCGGCACACTCAAATCGACACACTGAGAGAAATCTATCGGCACTACTCACGTCGGCACGAATCTTCCAAACCGATGGAAGAGGTTAGTATTTATTTGAAATTAAATTAATTTTTAGATGTGAAATTAATGTATAATTACATGTTTAAAAGTGGTTTTTTATGAAATATATATGTTGGGTTTAGTGAGTATAATATAGATTTGTTTGGATTGGGTGAAAATTGGTGAAATTGAGGTAGAAATCGCCGGAAAAAGAGGTTGAAATCGCGGCGGCCGTTACCTCAGCGCCGACCGGCCGGCGACGTTCTGAACCGGTCCGACCGGTCGGCACGTAATTTTTTATGTAATTTTTTTTTGTGAGTTTATTTTTAATTATCAGAATCGTATTAATTATAATTGTAATATATAGGTTAATTTTAAACGGTTAGCACTACGAGACGTTTCTCCGAGGATTACAATATACTATAAGCATGCTTTATGCACTTTGATTAGAGAGAAATTCTGTAGGCAGGGTGGTATGGATCTAGTCCAACGGTTTATTTGTGGTCAGTTTGGGGGCATAGTGGGTTGGCCAGATGGTAAGAATGCTATGCGGGCTCTTCACCAGCTATTATGCTATGAGATTTCGATACGACCTTCGGAGGTTTGGTTTAATTATGTTGGTCAGAACATCCGTTTCTCTCATCCGGAGTTTGCATTGGTTACTGGGCTCATGTTCGGTGAGTGTAGTTTTGACATGGCAGCCTCTTATCAATCTACTCAATCTGGGGTGTACAGCAGATTCAATGATGGGAGACCGATTGAAGCAAAGAACTTGTTAAGCTGGTTTACACAATATGAGCCCGGTGGCGTTTCAGATGATGACTTGATTAAGTTGTCGAATATTTTAGCTCTTTTTTTCTGGTTCTATGCTCCTGCAGACACTAAGAAAATTGATACATGGATATGGGTATTGGCTGATGATATCAACCAATGGAATGCGTTCTCATGGGGTGCTTTTACCTACGAGGCCATGTTGCACTACCTCAGTTACGTACCAAATTCCTTGGACCTCGTAGGATCAAAATATAATCTCTAAGGGCCGATTTGGGCACTACAGGTATAATATATGTTTACAACTTAATTATTACTAATTTCTAATTTTTTATTAGTTTAAATAACTCGATATATTTATATTGTAATATAGGTGTGGACATATGAGGTCATTCCTAGTTTGGGAGCTCGTTGTGCGACCCTTCTACATCCTAATGGTTTCCCTCGTTATTTACGGTGGTCAGTTAATGACGCCGATCAGCGTGATATAGCTAAGTTTTTTAAGCGCCAGGTAAAAATATTTTTATTATTAATTACACAATGAATATGTTATGGAGTTTCTTATTAATATTTAATGCACAAATATTATGTATTTCAGATGAGAAACTCGGTAGTGTTTGAAATGTTAGTACCGACCGAGGTTGAGGAGAGGTGTCCATATTGGCAGAGTGCAGTTGGTAGTAATGCATTTGGACTACACTTTCTTGTGCCCTTGAACCCCCTACAGCCGGCGCAATATGATCAAGATGGACAGCGTATCTTGATCAGGCGCACCGAGGAGAGCAGACGTAGTTCGAGCAGAGGAGTTGTCGGTGAGGAGGAGGAGCAAGAGGAGGAGCACACTGTGGTAGATAGTAGAAGAGTTTAAAGGCGGGCCCGCCGTACACAAGCATCTTCATCAGCAGCGAGAGATGCATCAGGTAATAAACTTAAATTCACAGTAAAAAATTTCTAGTGAATTCCTCTTTTAATAATCGTCTTCTTCTTTGATAATTATTAGCCGTTGGTGAGACATCTAGTTCAAGGGACCCAAGAATAGAGGTCATGATCAGTCGATCTATTCAAGAAAATTTTGAAAGATGCGAGCAAGCTATGATGAATAGAATTGAAAGATGCGAGCAAGCTATGATGAATAGAATTGATGATTATCATCGGACTCTCAGTCAGGAGCTAGTGAGTAGGTGTGAGGAGCTGCTGGATAGAAGTAATAGGCCATTTCAGTCTGGATATAGCTGGCACGCTCAGGCTACGCAGTGGCCCCAGTGGGATGAGCCCGCACCACCGACCTTTAATCAGCAGGGTCAGACTATGGATGTAGAACCTGGCGGCGAGTTGGTAAGAGAATTTTTCAATTAATTTAATTTCTTTTCCTAAGTCGAACCAAGTCATCATCCGTCATCATTAATGACTTAATCAACTTTCCAGATCGAGCATGCTCCAACGAATAAAGCGCATAGGGGGTAAGTCGTGAGTTAATTTGTGTACGGGCTTCGATGCTTGCTCTTAAGGATAACAATGTTAATTGGTCGGTCCGAAGTGGGGCAAGCTGTTCATCCCCACCTTTGTAATCTGAACCCAAGAAACAACCTCCATACTTTACAGTTACACGTGTCCAGGTAGACATCTGGAAAGAATTAAAAAAGAAAAAAGTATCTTAGTACTCCGCAAAACCAGACTTAGTACTCCGTAAACAACACATAAGATAAGCTAACATGCGAAGAGCAAAGATTATACGTGAATTTAAAAAATATATTAAAAAGTAATTATAGTAATTTATTCGTAACTGTATGTGTAATCAAGCATAAATATTTACTCCTCAAATCAAGCAAAATCAAGCATAGATATTTTATAACTAATAATACGTACATATTTACTCCTCAAATCAAGCAAAATCAAGCAAAGATATTTTATAACTAATAATACGTACATATTTACTCCTCAAATCAAGCAAAATCAAGCAAAAAAATTCGTTCAAATCAAGCATAGATATTTACCCTCAAATAAAGCAAAAATCATACGTATATATTTACCTAAAATCATACGTATATATTTACCCCTCAAATCAAGGAAAATCATACGCCCTCAAAATAATACATAGATATTTACCTAAAATCAAGCAACAAATATAACAATTTATGGAATAGGTTTACCTTTAAAATTGTTTCACACTCTCGCTCCCTCGCTCTCGTTCTCTCTCGCGTTTAAAGGACCCTCGCTCCCTCCCTCTCGTTCTCTGAAATAAAATTCTCGCTCTCTCGCACCCTCGCTATCTTGCTCTCCTTGTTATAGAGTTCAATTTTTTTGCATGTGAAAATAATCATGGAACAGTATAATTGTGTTGCATGTGAAGAGGAAAATAATCAGATTCCTCCTACTGTGTATAGAGTTCAGTTTTTCTGCATCTATTGTTGCATGTGAGTAGGTAAAAAGGTAAGTGAATATCTTTCCAGATTTTTTTTCTCTCTAAATAGTACATGATTCTTGATTAAAAAAAAAAAAAAAAAAAAGCTGTTGGACTACTGCATGCATGAGGACGAAATTATTCTGCATGCATGAAGACAAAAAAGGCTGGACATTGGTCAACACATGTGATAGATTAAAGTAGTAAGAGAGGGAATGTTAAATAAGTAAAAGACACTGATCGATCGGAGAGCAAAGATTATACATAAATTTATACATAAATTAAAAAAAATTATATGTGCCGATCGATCGGCATTGCTCGATCGATCGGCAGTTATACAAAAATAAATATATGGTCCGATCGATCGGACCATATTTTTTTTTTTAAATTATGTTAAAAAAATAAAAAAAATAAATGAATATATGTTCCGATCGATCACAATGAGACCATATTTAATTTTTTGGACTTGACACTTGCTGCAAAAGACAAGACACTTGCTGCAAAAGTAGGAGGAAATAGAAAAACCTATTAACCTACGTACCTTTATAGGTTTTAGAAGACAAAATGTACATTTTTGCAATTATGAAATCTCATGTATATTTTTGCATTTTCACATGTTTGTTTTGTACATTTTTGCACATCGCCCTTTAAAATATTCAAAGAAAATCATATGTTAAAGCTTTATCTGGAGTAGGAAGTTCACATGCACCAGCTTGGATCCAACATTCCAGCCATAGAGTCCACAGTGTCCTTTTTTAAGGCCATAAATGAATTCTATGTTGAAATACAATTTTCTTGCATTCTAAAGGATTTTAAATCAATTAATCGAATCTCCTATGGCGAAAGACGTCAATCTCATTTATCAAAATTAATGATTCTATTACCACTATTCAAAACAATATGTGACCCTCAAAATAGTCAAATTTTACGTTGTCAATTGAGGGGGGAATTTTATGCTTCGAAATCCACAACCTCAATCATATTAGTCTGAATTGGATTTGTCAAAATCTGATAAATTCGTTGATAAAGTTGTGGAAATCATTTACTCAAAACTCTAATGGAGTGTGAAAATCCACGTCTTCCAAACAACAAATGGTACAAAATATCTTATATAGATGCCAAAACAATTAATCATTTCAGCCAATCAGATTTCAAACAGCTTTTTTCTTTCTTTAGCGTTTGTAAAAATACTAAGTTTCCAATTAATTTCATTTTACTTTAACATTAAATTATATCTACCACTCTTACAAATTAATTTAATTTGTAGCAAGAAAAATGAAATGACGAATAGTTTCTAAAAAGTAAAAAGTTGATTGAAGATTAATATTTTTATACAAGTAGATATAATATTTATCTTTATCGAAAGTGGGTATTTTCATTTATTGGGATTAAACTTATGCAGGGCTCCAATTATAGGGAAAGAACGATAAAGATACTAATCAAATTTACTTTAGCGATTTTGTAATTACGTTATCAAATTGTTGAAAGTATTGGTAACATTATTGTTGGAACTAAATACTAGTACGTTTTATTACATCAAATAAAATAATGGTTTTTTCCACATGAAAAATCTAGAGTTCATTTTAAAAGTGGTACTCCCCTAATTTTTTTTTGTTGTGAATAATTTTTTGCATTGGTAATTTTTGGAAAGTGGTTAAAATAAACATTATTAGCGGAGACATCGAAGCCCACTGCGTGAGTGCCGAAAGAAAGCCTCTTTCTCTCACACACACACACACAACACCTTTTCTATTATCTACTTAAATATCATGTGAAGTGTCGCCGAATTAAACCTTTCAACATTTGCGATTATTCTCTCTCTCTCTCTCTCTCACGCACACTTTCTAGCTTCTTTCAAATTCTCAAACTTTCTGGCTGACAAAAAACTATAGCAAAATGATGATGAGAGAGAAACTCTTGAAGGTTTCTGGGTTAATTTTTTTCTTTTTTGTGAGTATTGCATGGTCTGAAGATACGCTTATAAACCCATCCGACTTGAAGAAGTTTGTCGACGAACTTCCCGACATGCCCAGAATCAAAGGTTTTGATTTCGTCAATGGCTCTCCGGTTCCGACGAAACTCGACATTGGAATGTACAGCAAGCTATGGGTCTTTGCATATATCATTATTGTTTTCTTCCGAATTTCACCAAGAAATAGTTTTTTTTTTAATATACTTGCATACACACACTCATATACGACGTATCTTAGTAAGATTCTTAACTTGTTTGGGTTTGCTTATCAATTTTATTTGATTAATTACTCATTCAATCTCATATTTTATTTCATTCAAATTGTATGATTATATCATGTGAATACAAATGATATCGGAGTTGTTCGGTAGACTTTCCAGACTCGCTTTATTTTATTTTTTTAAATAGTAGTTGAGCCCACGTTTTGCAATTTCCTATGCATATTTTCTTGCATTATGATGAAGTTTCTATTGTTTTTAACTGTCTAATAGTAGTATTGTATTCTCTATCTAAAGTTGAGCGTGACTTTATTCTAAAAGACTTTACACATTATTTCTAGTATAGTTAAACCTCAATAAAATAATAACTTTGTGATCGAGAAAAAATATTTATTTAACGAGGTTATTACTTTATCGAAAATTATTTTAGTGCAGTGATTCATATCGAGACCGGAAGAAATCATTATTTTAGCGAGATTATTATTTTATCAAATACTATTACTTTATTGAGGTTTAACTTTAAAATGATATCTATGTCCATTAAAACTTATTTTAAGACGACACTGTTCTCATCTTTTCCTAAGTCTTGTGCTGTTTCTGTGTGTACCATTAAAACATATTGTATTCCACGCCATTAGGTGTTCCTGGGTTATTTTCGTAATTTAATTCTAACCATTTCTTACGCCCTTACGTGTGACACTTTTTAGACGATAGATGAATAATATGTGACATTAGTTGAAAAATTATTATGATTGTGACATATAAAAAATGTGACACACATATATAAATTGTGACATAGAAAATTTATTAGATGATTTATTAATAATTACATCAAACATATAGTTTGAGAAAACTATGAAGTATGAGGTCATAAGCTCTGACCATATTTTTCCAAAATAATTCTGTCATTTTTTACCCTCAAGAGAAAAGTAGACTAAACATGTGAATGAAGTTAAAACACAGAAAAAATTGTCTTATTATTATTATTATTTTTTTTTTTTTTTGATACGTGGAACCCGCAGCCGCTACCTTCGCGCAAGACGTAAACCCCGCTCCTTGTGCAGAGCTCCGCAAACCACACAGGAGAGTTCAACCACCCTAAGTGCTAACCATGGGTGACAGGCCCACAAAGATGCTTCCAGGTGGGATTCGAACCTGGGACCTGTCTGGTCCCGGCCAACCACCTTCACCAACTTTGTCATCCCAAGGGGACAAAAATTGTCTTATTATTGTACTATATACAAGTTTGCCCACTAAGACTTTGAATCCACATTTAATTCTGACATTGGAAGACATGTCAGCATCACATTCTTTGTTGGTAGGAATAGGAATAGGATGCCTTTATTTTCAAATGCAATTCATTAATTTTCTTACATATACTTAATTACTATGAAATCCCAACTATAATGTAATCGATTGTTAATTAATATAAATATTATATATGTGTGGCACCATGGCAGCATAAACTAAAATTGGACCATTTTACTAATGTTTTAGTGGTGTGGCACATTTTGGTGGAACATCATCTCAATAAGCAATTAGAGGGGTCCAATTACTTGCATTCTTTGACCAACGCATTTAATGTTAGATAAGTTTGTTAGCTCGTAGTTCGTACACGGAAGACTTCATCACACAATTTGAATCTCTATGTGTTACACTCTTTAATTTTTATTATGTGTCACATATCCTTCGTATAAATGTAACGTATATAATTTCAAACTGCTATACATTATTGCTTACATGAATATATTAATGATATATATAATTAGAGCTACATGCAACAAATTTGATTTTTCATTACAGAAATTTCATAGAGACATACCTCCAACACAAGTGTTCGCATATGGTAGAACGAGGGAAACTGCAAGCGTCCCAGGCCCCACAATTGAAGCCCTCCAAGGAACCAACACTCGTATCAAATGGACTAACCATCTCCCTTCAAAACACATACTACCATGGGACCCTACCATACCAACGGCCGTACCTCACAAAGGGAAAGGCATTCCAACGGTGGTGCACCTCCACGGCGGCATCGACGAGCCCGAGAGCGACGGACACTTCATGGCGTGGTTCACGTCCGGGTTCAAGGACCGGGGCTCAATGTGGACGAAGGAAACCTACAACTACCACAATTTGCAGCATCCGGGGACCCTATGGTACCATGACCATGCAATGGGGTTAACCAGAGTCAACCTTCTGGCCGGCCTAGTTGGCGCCTACGTCATCCGACAGCCACACGTCGAGCTGCCACTCGGGCTCCCGTACGATCAAGAGTTTGACCGTCCGTTGGTCGTGTTTGATCGCAGCTTCTACACGAATGGCTCGATTTACATGAACACGGTCGGGAACAACCCGACGATACATCCTCAATGGCAGCCGGA